>CM057000.1:94429942-95629942 GCA_029891345.1 Dryococelus australis | reverse complement strand
TTGGCAGATCATGTGCACCCATTTCTGCGCATGTAGCACCCTGGACGAGTCCTTTACCTACAAGATAGTGCACAAGCCCACTGTTCTCAAATCGTGACCGAGTGGTTGGATGAACACTCCACGGATTTGATGTTGCCTACTTGACCCTCGAGGTCACCCGGCCTCAATCCTTTCGAACACATCTGGGATGCTGTCGAGAGCGAGGTGCTAGCCATAGATCATGCTCCAACTTATCTCCATGCATTGTGGGATGCTGTGCAGCAGTCATGGATCAGTATGACTCCTGACCGCTTCTGGTATATTGTGGAGTCCATGTCAGGCCGCATCACCACCATCATCAGGGCGAAAGGGGGTGTTACATGCTACAAGGCAGGTATCTCTGTTTAAACTGCTCATAAGTGTATATTCTAACCTAAAATACTTTCTATAGTACGTTTACAGTATTGTTCGCAGCGAATAGTTTCTATGTCGTACCATCTTATTGAAATTGGAATTATTATTTTGGTGGCCACCGAACTTGAACTTGATTTCTTTTTGATCTTTTGGAGTAATAATAGCTGCACATATGCCAACCCGAAATTCGAATTCTCCATTCGTTTTTTTTTGTGGCAAATTAAACAAAACACATCTGGCCTCTATGTCTACCTTGAAACTGGATGTGATCATGTACCCATTCGTTGTAATCCTAATGAGTACTATTAAAAATACAAATGTCCAGGTTAATGCAAGAATGATATAACATTTACATAACAATCCATTACAAAATGGAATAATCTCAAATGAAAACAATTTTTTTTATCTGTATTGTTCAAATTTGTGTCGATACAGCATAATGATATGTACTTTACTAATTGAAATTGTTTTGGTTTCTACCTCCATAAGTGGAATTTGTGTGATGATGTAACAGTGTTAAAAATGTGCTCAGCTTACCGCGTATAAAGTACGCTTTCTTGCTATGTGTGTGCTTAAACAACATGTTTTCATTAGCCCTGTAGTAGGCCTTCTCCGAGCAGAAAATAATCACAAATAAACATGACGAGAGAATCAAATACAAACTAATCGACAGGAATGATGCTTATTTCTAAGGCAGCAGCCAACAAACAATCCTGTGATTCATGTGAACTCACGGCGTTTCTAGGTCACTGGCTGTGCGCAGTCTTCCCTCTTACGGCGTTCCTATTCCCATCGCAGGCACAAGGCGCGTCTCTGGTTAGGATCCCCACTTGGCGGCTGCTGTTGTGGCATGAGTTGAGTGAGCTTCCCAGTCATTCAGGATCCTTTTCCGTTTTCATTACTTACCATTGCCTCAATTTGTAACCTGGCCAAGTTCGACAGAACAGTACCTTTAACAAGGTACAAGGTTACACTCGGTGACAGTCCTTCAAATCCATCAAACTTCAGCTTCGCTAAACATACTTGCTCTGAGTGTCTTTGTGATAAAGACAGCCATAAATACAGTTACTCGTATCTGTCACTATGAGGTATTCTGTACGACATCTCTTTTATACTTTTGTCAAAATACTTAATTTTTGCAATGCTGCAGGCTCTGTTTTGGAATCAATCTGCTTATTGCATAATTTATACTGATATTACAGAGTGTTTTTTTACTATTACTTTAATTAATTTAGTGAATTTGCTATATCTAAATGGTTTATGTTTCCTTTTCAATTTCAAATAATATTTCTAAAATTAATCTACTTCTCTCTGTGATGTACTATTTTAATCTACATGGGTATAGTTAATTTCGATCATCACAAGATAGCAGCACTGGTCCCATTGTCGAGTTAATATTTTCTATAGTGGCTACGTAGGAGATTATCGTTTGTGAAAAATAAAATACACTTATTCAGGCCCCTTTGATAAAACTTCGTAAGCTGAGAAGTTTGAATTTAATAACAAAATAGAGAAATTTGGAAACAGTTTTACTGACACTAGTAGTTAAATGATAAAGTCCGCGTTTCAAAAATTTGCCATTTTGATACAACTACCTGCAACTGAAGATAAGACTTTATATGTCAAAAAGTGCGTATTTTAAAATTAATGCATTTATTTGAGTATAAAATGATACATTTTGTTGAATAATCTCAAAGAGAGACAAATTAAAGCTCAGTTCGAATTTTGTGAATACACGTGACGAACTTTATACACGTCAACAATCCAAGTATGCTCCTATCTGCAGTGTTTCACATATTTGTATTGCAAATTTTCTCGAAAGCTGGTAACTAATTTGCATTGCAGAATTGTCCATTAAGGGTGGATGGAAAGGAAAGTATAGTGGCTTTGTACTACCGAAGTTTAATATGGTAATTCGGACACATCTGTCTTTCTTTCCTGGCGCTATTGGATTTTCTTGATGAAATTGAGAAAATGACTTTGTACGGGGAGTGTTCGAACCCCTAAGATTCCTTCCATGTGTACAGCTCTGCACTTCTCAAATGTGAACAATGCAACTTATTCTCTGATGAAATACAATCAACTCTAACAACTCTCCTCTGTAGAAAACGATTTATTAATTTTTTTCTCTCTAGTTTGTTTGCTTGAAATAACCTCAATACAAAGGCAATTTTCGCCATACTCTTATTCATAATGACGTACTATTGGCCTTGTTTTTTTTATATAAAGACAGTCACAAGGCATCCACGAGGTATACAACCACGAGGGCGTACTGAGCTACAGAATACCAGTTCGTCTCGTATAGATAGGTACGCCGTAACTGTTTTCGTTTAAAGAAAGCTGAAAGTTGCAGAATCATTTACCAATAAAACATGTTGAACGATAGCAGTTAAGTGTTTGACTCGAGTCGAAACTATAGAATCAATCCTCGACCTATAACTATAAGTGTATTTTAAATAGAAACTTGACAGGTGTACAGGGACGTTAGCAGCGATTGAGAAAAATACTTATATGTATTCACGTGCTAAAGAAAATGTACGGTGTAAATATTTGTTTAGTTTGGTTTTTTTTTTTTTTTTTTTTTTTTTAAATACACACTGTATTAATAATTGGAGACATAGAACAGTTCTTTCGACTTACACGCATCGCTGAGGTTTGCTGAATACCGCAGACATCTGAGAATATGATTTCATTGTGTCATCCAAGGACTATCTGCGTATAAAGACCATTCTTTGTTAATTCGAACTTTTCTAATGCCCTGATAAAGTTGAACTTTCAAACTATTCAGCCGCATCATGCAAGCAAATTTTAACCTAGTCCAGATATTTGCAATGTAGAGTTAACGCTTAATATTTTGGCTGGGACAAGTATCCATCACGATTCTAGCAAAGCATGAATTTTTACAATCAAATATGTATACAGGATTTGTCAATTCACCGCCGGCTTAACAGCCGCCTCTTTGGAACACCAGCGGGGCGATGAAAATTGTCCCTATGTTGAAATATCCCATAAGGAATCTCGTTTCGTTTTAACCTGAGTAGAATAATCGTTAGCGGAGGTATAGGTTGTTCGTGGTTAATTAAGCATTATTGAGACCAATGCTTTAAAACCGCCGCTGCCTCTACTTGTATAGATTTAACGACCACGCTGATCAGCTTGCACCCAGTAAAGTCGGTAACTACAGAAGCAAAGTGAACAACTGCTGTTATTGACATTTCTTTCGCTTTCTGTTTTTTATGTACAGGATGGTCCACCTAACCTGGACACCCACAACATTTCCGCGATGGTTGCAGATCACGAAATGCTGTTTTCGCTAAATGTAATTACGTACGGGGGCAAGTAATTTGCGCAAAGTGACTATTCGTAACACGCCTATGGACATAAATATATAAACTCCACATGATTTTCCCCTTAGAAACATGCATTTGTTTCAACGGCTTCTGTAAGTACGTGCATAGAGGAATTCAATGATATAGCATATGAAATGGAAAATAACACAGAAACGCCAAGAAATAATGTGCAAATATGATTTAAGGTAAGTGGGCTGCTAGCGTGGCGCAGTGGACCTGTACTCACAGCTGTAAGCAAGCAACACGCGTCGTGATTCATCCTGGCGGGAGCGCTTCCAAGAGTCCGAGTGAGTTGACCTGAAGTACGTATTTTTCTCACCGGAAAGATGCGCGATTCATCGTGGTTGTTATGCTCATTTTGCACGCCGGACTGATGAGAATTAGTACAGCACCAACGAGGGGTATAGGAGGGAAGTTTTCATATTGTCGCTGTAAACATCAGCTTGTCTCCTTGCTGTCCCCGTATACCTGAGAATGCTAAAGAGACGGTGGCTGGACAAAACCGACTAGATAGGAGGCCTGTGCTCACTGCTGTGACGTCATCACATGAGGGCCATCCGCCGCAGGCGCGCTATCAGACCGCCGTTCATAAGTTGGCGACAGGTATACGTATTCCAGGCTTCACGTTGATTGTGTGAAATTGTTTTTTTTACGTGTTATATGCTTGCCACAGCAGACGTTAATAATATGAGGTGTGTCACAACCACTGTATTAAAAAAAAAAAAAAAAAAATGTTATTCCTGTATTAGGTGCCGATCCCCTGCATTTTGCTTCATAAACGATTTTGTTAATATTCCTTTGAAAATCATATATTTGTTTACATTCTTGGCACACGTGAGCTATAGACTAGCTGAAAGAAAAGCATTGTATAATGAAACATGCTTATTTGTTAAACCCCCAGCTGTTAATTCTATAGAATGCTAAAAACCTCCACTTTTGTGATACGTATTTAATTCAAGACTAAAACTAAATGTGCATGAATTCCATTATATTTATTACGGAAACGGTAACCGTACGGCGTAGTGGACTCAATAACAGCCGTTATATATTACCATCATTAACCCAAGATTAACTTCTTTTAGTTCACGTTTGTTTCGGTCCAACCCCACCAAACCAAATATATTCAAAACCTTAATATTAGCCAACAAATATTTGTCGCTTCATCGCGCTGCAAACTTTTTCCAGAGATTCCATACTAATATAGTCTACTTTATCTGATTTTCGTTCTACATTAACTGGAGGTTATTCTTTATATCAGCGCAATGCTTGGAATATTATTTTTCTTTTCGGCGAATCTATGCACGTCTATCACTTGCCCTGGCTGGAGAATTTGTACATTGATTTTGGGTCAACTATTAGCTAATGGCGTATACAAACAACTTCAAATCTCAGAATCATTTATCTTCAGTATATTTTTTATTTAACTTAGGAACTTCAGCATGCATATTCTGCCAGAATTAATCGATTAGCTTAAATTCATTTTCGTGCCGGAAGTAAAAATATGGTAATATTACGTTTTCTACGTAACGTACAAGATGCATATCTGCAACGTATTTATTTCAAAGGGAGGTGTTATATACGTAGGCTAGGTACTAAAAAATTCTTTTGGCAGGTAAGCAACACTATTTTCTGTATAAGAACAAGAATACACTTACAGCGTACGTCGAATCCTTCAAAGGTGAAAAGCGGTGTTGTGTTTGATTCCTAGTGGTGTCTAACCTTGAATAATATTAGCATTCACTGCACTTACAAGACCACAAAACAGGAAAATAGTCCTTAGACGAACTCCGAAACCACTGTGCCTGATCCATACGGACAACAATTTTCTGCAGTTAATCACAGCTATGCTGCTGCTGGTGGTGGTGATGTGTGTCGTAAGTTCCCGAGGAGAGGCCGTTTTATATATACTTAGATAATAAAAAATAAAAACATAGTAACCGCATAGCTAATTACGAACCAACTACACAATGACACACGATGATATATTGAGCCAACGTGTATTAAGCATTATATATTTACTATAATGGTGTCCTATGATGAATTAAGCTTGAAATTTGGCCGCACAGTCTCTGTTACCGAGAGAATTCACGTACATGCACCACTCGAGCGGAATTTCCAACTCATTAATGCATGGGAATGTTACCAAGGGCACACAAACACTTCTTACGTATCCATTAAGTGAGCATTGAGATACAAATGCAAAAAAATAATCTTAAAAACTTAGCAGATGTCAGTACCTCAAAATTATTATGACACTGATATTACAACAGCACATTTAATTTGTATTAATTATGTTTAACTTTTAACCCTTTCATAATTTTTTGATTGTATGTTCTTAAGTAATCTGCGATATACATTCGTAATTCGTTTTACTTTTATTTAAAAGAAAATACTACACTCTTAAACCCTGCATTAATGCGATAGTAAATCAGATGTAAACCAACCTTACTATTGTGCAGTTTCGTTGTTCAACTTTTTAATTGTGTACGAATACGTATTACTGTATTAAAATATATATTTTAGTGCCATACTACGCTATTTACAAATAAATTACAGATACTTGCTGCATTTCTACACCCGCATGTTTGCATGAGCGTTGGTAAGCAAGCCTACACATTACATCATTTGCAATGACAAATTTAGTTTACTTAACAGGGCCTACTGTGACAGATTAGTTTTTCCTAAGGCTTTTACGCATTTAAATCGTGATTGCACACTTAGTATGTACAGTACCCGTCAAAAGTAAGACAATTAGTGTGAACATCAAATTTCCGCAATCTTTTCATAGCCGCGTAAAAGTTATAATACAGATACACCTGTAAAACTTTCATTTTGCGAGTTTAATTTAGTAAGCTACATTGTTTATTTTCTAAGTAAAATCAGACTTACTCTTGACTGCTGACTGGGCTAGACATTTTCCCGTAGTATAGCCTAAACACATGTTCTTTTCTGCTCTTCACCGATCCGATATTTACACACGTGAACTTTTGTCCCGTTATTTTAATTACCACTGAAGGGTGGAACACAACACTTAAATTGTAATTTCCATAGTAAAACGTCTGTTAATTGTGTATTGTATCCTACTAAACGTTTTAAAAAGTAATGATAATAATCACGGCACAATAAAACGTCCATTCGAGCACAGCTACTTTCAGCGGACATAGTGTAAAACGGAGCATTTCCAACTAAACTATTTTTAAATTCTTCGATATTTGTTATAAAATATTACTATTGTATTATGAATAATGTTATGCAATATATATTTAGCATAAACTTTTATTTTTCAATTTTCAATTTCTTTAGTACCTATAGATAATTACTTTGAATATAATATTTCTTTAGTATATAACATTTTTAGTTTAATCGAAAAACATTTTAATGGCTTATTTGTATTTGAATAGCGTGTATAAATTTTCCGTATTGGTGGGGCGTTCAAGAGTGGGACAGAGGGATCTTTGGGAAAATCAAGATAATATAGCTATACTAATTACAGGAATTTTTTTCTCAGTGATCAAAAACTTTATTTTTGACCGTTTGTAATTGACCATAATATTTTTCGTAACACAAAAGTTATTCATAATCTTACTATAAATATTCCCGAACAGAAACAACAATCACGTTATCGATATTTTGCACTATATAAAACAGTGATGCAAATAATGGCATTGTTGACTGAAAAAATGAAGTCTTCTCAACAACATTTTTTCTTGGTATGAAATCCCTTTTTCATCATTCAACTATACTGTATATTTAGTTTCGACAGACTGTTTCTAGTTTATATACACAGACGAAATCTCTCATTCAGTTCAATTCTGAATTTTTTTTTTATCGTATTAACAATACTGAAACAACAAACGAATTTTTGCTATGTTTTTTTTTTTTTAATTCATATAGCGTAACATTTATGACATAGGCCTATGTGATTTATTTTGTTAGTACAGTACAGTTGATACTAAGACATGACAGATTAGGAATTCTACTCACATATCTGTACTGTGGCATATGCTATCAGAATATAATTATTTAAAAACGGACATCTCGCTCGCTACGAGCCAACTTGATTTTATCCAACGGGAAACAATCAGAAACGACAAAAATCATAACAGTTTCAAGTTGAACAAGCGTGTATTTATGCATGTCTACAGTTATGTTAATTGTGTACATATGTTTGGACATAATATCACACGATTATTTACATATGTGTTTTGGACACTAGCTCACACTCACATACATGTTATGTTGAATAACGTTAGTTATTTAAACCCCTCCTAGGTTCATAATTATTCTATTAAAGCACGTAATATTTTTATTTGTAAACCACCAATCCTGATTTTATTTTTATTATTATTTGTGTTATTCTATGACATGCTGATATGAATTCTGAGATGAAGTTATGGTCTAAATATGTCAATTTCAACTTGTTTGTTTATTTGGGTGATTGTATAATTATTTTATTTTATATATTAAAGCATTATTATTTCTTTTATTTGTTATTTTGGAAGAAAATTAATGTTTTAATTTTATTTTCGTTTCGTTTGACCGGAAGTAGTTTATCGCCAATTAGATCAGGCTTTGAGGAAGTTGCAGGAAGTGAAAGGTCCAGCGGCGAGATTATCCGCTGGGATTTTCCATAGGAAAATCTCCAGCATCAACATAAGTTTAGTTGAGGTTTTTATCCTCAGATGATATAGTTTAGAGTTCTAGGGCCTACTAGTTAATTTACCAGTGGTGACCAGCCTAAGAAGGCGCCGAGGAACTTCAGTAATGCCATGCCATATGCATTTGGCATAGCCTGCATCCAGGTGACGCTTTAGTCATTCTGCAGCCATCTGAATATTTATTGATAAAGTCAAGTGATCTCCAGAAATCTAAACTTTTCTACGCCTAAGATGGCATATTTTCAGAACTCTCAAGTGATAATTAATATATTTAATGACGGTAGTACCTAGTAGTTCAGTACTACCGACTAGCTAAGCAACGAAGCAAATTTTAATAGAAAGACCCAATTCTAATCAGTTTGAAATAATGTTAACTTTATTTGAAATTCTAGTGTGTTGTTGAAAAGAAAGTTTGAGATAGTTTTTATAACGAGATTTGAGACAGGTATATTGCTCTACTATAACATGGAGCTCAGTAAACTCGTGCCAGAAAGAAAAAGGGCACACAGTTAAGAACTACTTCTGGGAAACGCTAACCTAAATTCATTTTATTTTTCAAGTTTATCTTTATTGCAGCAGTTTGATTATTGTATTTTTTTATTAATTCCATTATCTCCACTAAGTTTTATGTTGTGAGGATGGTGCTATTCCAATTCACAGTAATCCTACTTGCAATAACAGTAATTGATTTTCTTTTCTTATTACGCTAAATTAAACTTGAATTCCACACCATTTTTAATCTCATTAAAGTTTGTTGTCAGAAAATTAAATTCTGAATGATAATAATTTATAGTTTAGCTTTAAACTAATTAAATCTATTTTATCCCTTGGCGTCTTTTCATTTTTCTGCAATTATTCGGTGGCATGTGCATGAGTTTTGTTTCTACAAATATTTCAGAGTTTCAGATTACACGAGAGCTTGACATGAGAGTGTTATGCAAAGTGCAAAATGTTTCTTCTAGTCTCTTATTCCTTCATAATCACACTACACACAACTACACGACTTATAGTTTCCTATAAACATCCCCTTTTTAATTACACCTTTTCAACACCGAACAAGACATATTGCAACTTCAAAAATGTAACCAGTAACATTTTATTGACGTAACTACTTGAATTCTACACTTTGAGACACGCGTTAAAATTCACGATAAATTAAACAAGACGATGTGGTCTATTGGATTGGGCTAATTAACGTTTCCCAGTGTTATGCCCGAGGGCTATCAGGGGATGGCTTACAAAGTAACTGATGTCCTAACTTAGACTAACACCCATGCCATACCTGGGATTCGAACCCAGAGCCTCCCGCACCACAGACTGGCGGCGCACCAACCGACTGTGACACGGGAGGTCGGCGAGGTGATCTATAGCCGTACAATTTATTGGGAATTATTTATAGAGAAAATAACAATAGGTCATTCTCCTATGATTCATCAATTGATCGAGGATAAAACATTTTGTCTATTCCGATTATACCACAGGGGATTATTAAAAAATAACTAGCAAATCGCAGAAGCCTTCAGACCATAAGGCTTCTAGTTCGATTCTCGATCTGGCCACTGATGTGTGTGTGTGTGTGTGTTATTAGTAGGTGTTAATTTAGGTTAGTGTGAAAGACTGAATTTCAATATATCAGCTAGTATTATGTTGAAAACATACACATCTTTTCCCAAAACTTCAAAAGATGTTACGACGAACTAAGCGAACCTAGCCGAAACACATTTCTGTGTATAGTAATAAAACTTATATTCTTTAGAAACTATAAATAATAATTATATTATTTTCTTTCTATTAATGGAATTAACGAATCGTAAGCATCAGTTTCCCAAGGTAAAGAGTGCGTCCAGGAATTGAAAATTGGAATCGGCGATGAACGTAATTATCTATTGTAAGATAAGAACAGTCAGGTTAATCGTGTTAAGTTTCGACACATGTATTTAAAGTCATAAGAGACTTCGAACTATGCACATTACTTACTAAACGTAGAGTTACCTTTTCTGCTGTAGTATTCTTGCAAATGTTTCAGTTTTTTTTTTATTTGGCTGAGCACTTCACTTCCCACTTCCTTCGTACTGTATCGACGCTCCATTATTTAGTTATTTATTAATATTACAGTGCCAACACTTGAAATGAGGCGATACTAATGATTTCCACGCCTGGAGGTCTATGCTGGAGTTCTCATTCGTATACCAACTGCCTACCGCACTGAGTGGATTGCAGTTTTGGTATGCTTGAATACCAATTTGATTTTCGTATACGAGTTTTGTATACGAACTTTGTCCGTGAGGTAGAGAGCGAGCGAACTCCAGAAATTAATGTTTTCAATTCGTATGTGGCTGCTAATTAAATCATTCCTGTTAAGAGAAAGTATTTATGGAACTTAGAACACTACATATACGATTATATATTAATTGTACATGCAGTTTCGTATCGCAAACACAACGTGTAATTCGTATACAGCAATAATAGTTATGTTGGAAATAACTAGATAGCGCTAAAAGAAATACATTTTGTTCATTATCAAAGAATTTTAGTTGTATGTAAGTGTAAATTGTTCAAATGTAAACATTCCAGTTTATGAAATAAGTTATAGAAAGGTTTACTAAATGTCTAAATTTTAAAAACAAATTGTTGTTTATTTAACATTAAGCATATTACGCAAGTATAATTAAATGTTTTCAAAGTATTTTTAATAGAATTGTACTTATATTGAAGTTTTTTTGAATGTATTGCATTTATTCAAATAACTCATTTAAGCCCATATGTACCTCCCGGTCGGAGGGGCTTCTCCCACACTTACACTCCCTGGGCTCACAACAACACAATACACGAAAAAAAAAAAAAAAAAAAAAAAAAAATATATATATATATATATATTAAACTCGTAATTATATTAGTTACGTTTTCGGCTTCGGGGTGGGTATGACCTACTATTCAATGTAATGTAGTTGGAAGATTTACTCAACAATTTTAATATCTGAAACCAAACCCTGCCACAGCCATGTTGGATACAATAAAAAAGTTACCACCTATTTCAAATCAATATAACCCACTTGTCTGATTGGCTATAGTCACCGCGAAAATAAAGTCCGACGGGAGAAACAACTCGTATACGAACGAACGCTGGATTGGTTTTTCCAGGAAAGGCCTCCAGGGGTCGATTAAATATATGTACCTAACATTTGCACCGGCGCAACGCAACGCAAATAAAACTCCGCTGCACTTGCACCCATAACCACGGGTGCAATTAAATACACCGAACGCAAGTGGGCGGGGCCCTTTTAGCCACACATTTTCACTCCCACTACCCGATCTTCAGTGGCCAACGAAATAATTTGTTAAAAGGTCTTCGCGGCCCCATGGCTACATAAGTTGCAAAGGATTATACATGCACTAGTGTGTTTTTATGTGGCAGTGAATAATGTTTTCATCGCACTTAAAAGTTGTTGATATTTCGTAGGAGTTATAACCTAAACAAATGGCGGGTGTTATACTGCAACGTTTGGACGTGCAAAGCCGCTTATTTCACTAATTGATGAAGTATGACGATTGGTGATTAATAAGTGGACAAGCATATTTTTGTAAGATGTTTGCTGTTTGTAGTTTGTTACGTTCACAGACTTCTAATAATATTCGTGTTGCATGTCGTGCCATAAGCATTTTTATCGGTAATCGTCGCTGCTCCCTTCGGCAATTAATGAAACAAGACTAGTTTTTGTTTCATAACAAATTCTCTCTCTCTCTCCCCCCCCCCCTCAAATGAAGCAAAAAATTTCAAGCACTTCAATAAAAATATATTTTTGGACTGTTTTGATGGAAATAAAAAGTGTTTTATCTTATGTGAAAAGTTAAACCAGAAGCACCCTCAGAAAACATCCTTTCTCTAGTCTACCCACTTCAATTTGTAGTTGAAATCACTCTAATTTAGTAATTTACACAACTTGCCACTGTAAACAATTAAACCGAAACGTATTTTTTGACAATTACAAAATTATAGCCATGTTGCTCGTTAACTACATGTGTCGACTGCGCATGCGCAGCGAGAGCAAAAGCACTTGCGCCGAGGTATTTGCCTGGGCGCAGATTTCTCTCCTTTTTGCGTCGGTGCGCACTATTTGTACCTCTGTTTTTTCACATTTAATTCCTTTTTGGTGCAACGCAAGCGCAAATTTTGCGTTGCACCCATAGAAACGTGTATTTAATCGGCCCCCTGAACTGCAAATACTCGTCACAGGCTTCTGTGGTCGCTCCCCACTCCGTCGCCCCTGTGCAATTTGCACCGTCTCTAATCGCATTGCTGTCGACGAAACATATGCCAAGCTGTCACGCTACCTGAGAAGTTCCAGACAACGTGAAATACTCTGTAGTTCAATACACGCCTATCTCCTAAACGTACTTTGCATTGCTATACATTGAAACAGGTTCTGTTAATTTAATTAAAAATTATTAACATTAAGCCAATGGTGAATACAGTATTGAATCACGAATAAAATTATTTCCCCATCTAGATACAACCTTTTTCTATTTTTTTTATGGGAAAGACTTTTTCTCGTATAACATGTCTTTGCAGAAAAAACTTCGTATTTTAATTGGCTAAAATTAATATTTAAAATGATAATTTAGACTTTTAAAAAAATGCTGTTTTGAAGGTTTTAAGTTTCTTTCGTGTGTCCAAAAAACTGGTTTCGAAAGAGTGCATAGTTCTCTTGCAATTTGCTAGTAAATATTAACATTGGTGCTAAATGGAGGCAAAATGACTCCCACCGACTCTTCAAGCAGTGTAGCGCTTACCGTAACGGAGCAAGGGCACGGGATGCGATATCGGACAAAGAAGAGCACCCCAGCAGAGGGAGGACGGGCAATGTTGAGTGCAAGTCTGATATAAATACATCACATTTCATTCAGATACCAACGTAATTCAAGGTGGTTTGTTACGTGGTCATTAACTGCACTGAGTAACGAGTACGTACAGATGCACAATAAAAACAGAACAAACCAACCTAAGGAGGCATGCAATAGCATCTGCATGCATAGTACGAAAGAGCACAGTTATGGTTGAAACGCTTCACATTACGTCTTTTCACAGCATGTGCTCGAAGTGTTTACCATCGACAGCAATACACATCTGTAGACGCACATGTACAGAGCGACGAGCGGCCTGGAGTGTTTCTGGCATAACCACCACGCCCTAACCACCGGTGCGGAAACGTTACGTTTAACACTTGCCTCGCCACCAAAGCAAAATGTGCAGGATAACCATCATGCTGAAACCACGTTTCACGAAGTATGTCGAGCGGTATGTCTTCCAGAAATGCCGGTAATGTCTCTCTGAGGAAATGAGCGTACGTAGAGCCTGTCATTGTCTTTTGAATGAAGTATGGCCATATGATGTAGTCTCCAACGATTCCACATCACACGTTTACTTTAGACTGTCGCTGGCGATCCACGTGCCGCATCCAATGTGGATTTTCCGTCACCCAGTAGTGCATATTTCGTAAATTTACGCGGCCATGGTTTGTGAAGGTCGCTTCATTGGTAAATAGTATGTTCTTCAGAAAATCGCTGTCATCCCTTTCAGACATCAGAACAAACGTACATGACTGAACACACTGCTGGAGAGCCACGTGATATGGTTGGATTTTCCGTTGGCGCAGTATCCGTAACACACATGTTTTACTTATTCTTACGAACTTGGAAAGTTCTCGCGTACCCATGTGGTGGGTTTGCATCGACACGTGCCAGCACATCGTGTTGTGTAATTCCAATCACCTCGTCACAAGATACGTGTGGAAATTCTTCGTATCGTTTGCCGTGAGATGGGCGTCCGTTTAGGATACCTTTCACTATACATTTGGATGGCTTGCTTGGCATTTCTGCCACACTCACAATCATAACTGCACATTATTTCTTGGCGTTTTTGTGTTACTTTTCATCGCATATGCTGTATCACTGAATTCCTCTTTGCACTTTCTTTCAGATGCCGTTGAAATAAATGAATGTTTCCAGAGGAAAAATTGCAGTGGTTTAAGTATTTTTGTCCATACACGTGTTACGAGTTGTCAATTTTTGTGGCAAATTACTTGCCCCCGTACGTAATTTCATTTAGCGAAAACCGCATTTCGTGACCTGCAACCGTTCCAGAAATTTCGGGAGTGTCCAGGTTAGGCGAACCACTCATATATAGAATTCAGAATGAGAAAATTTGTAAAATATTTATTTCTCTTAACAATTTCACTGACGCTTGGAAATGTTAATTTCACATATGGTAGAATAATGCATGATGTACATACAAGCAGATCTTAAGTATGTGTTCTAAATGTGCTCAGTTTCGCGTGGACAACTATGTTGTTGGTATAGGCAGTTCACGATTAAGTAAGCATTTTCGGATGCTCTGCTTAGGATAGAGTTTTCTCCTGAAATATGTATCCTTTTGCATTTCGTACAATTAAAATTGCAATGGACCTGATTACTTTATTCGATCGTCATCCAAATGAAGAAGTGGAACTATAAGGGATGTAAATGTCTTACTTATGTGCAGATACTTTCTCTGATCTGTATTTAACTAGTTAGAAACACTAACTTCAGAGGCCATAAATTTAAGCATTTCACTCGCCACAAAATGTCGGTACTTGAACTATTATCATTAATCCGTTGTCAACTTGACTGGAAGCCTGCACACCAGTTTGTAAGTACTGTTCACAATAAACCGAGAACTTTTGAAAGCCCTGCTTAAGATCTGCTTGTTTCCACCATATGTAAATTAACACTATCGTGGGCCTCATCACTTTATTCATGCTTCGGTCAAGTAAAAATGCGAAATTATGAGAAATTTAAATATCTTACATATTTCATCTTATAATTAACGCATTAAATTCAGAGTTAAAACACGGAACAACTTTTCCTCAGTTGTTCCAATTTAACTTGGCTCATGAATGTCAGTCTGCCCGTTAAAATACATGTAGGTAGGGGCAGTGGGATTTTCCAAAGATTGATATCAAAAGTGCTCACTTTACCACGATCAGCTTATACGTAGGGACATTAAAATTCGCTGTATTATTTGGCACCAGTCAAACTTCACAGTGCTGTATACACTCAAGTCGACGTCGTTTGCCCATTGGCTGCTGCACTGATGTCTACGGTAACGTTAATTGTACTCGTGGTGGTGGAATATACAGTGTGCATACCAGTAAAGGCCATTCACGGCAAAGTGAGCACTTTCTAAGCCCCTCCCAGTAGGAGTTAACCACTAATAAACAAGTTATATTGCAGATTTGGACGTTAACTTTTGAGGGTAGTGTAATGTATCTACTGTATTTATTAGCCACATGGCAACGTTTACATTAAAAAATGGTAGAAAAATATAAATTTACTCGAAGGACAAATTTAGGCAGGGCTTTCAGAATTTCTCATTTTACCGTGAACAGCCTATACTGGAGTATACTGCGTTCAATTAACGGGCAATGATATTTCGAAATGTCGATTGGCAAGAGTGGCTAGTCTGCTGTGGAGTGGCCATGACTGCGAGGCGGCTGTGATAGGCGGGCGAGGAGCAGAGGAGCAGCGCGCGCCTCACATCACGGACCTCATGTGTGCGTGCTCTTGCTGCTCCGCTATCTCGCCGCATCCGGGTTGCGCTTTCCGGTCTCTATTATTGAAGCGTTATTGTGGTTATTTCCACTTATTATTTGCGCGTCCCGGCGCGGCGCGACAACGCCGCCCCATTGTCTCGTCGCACGGACACACTCCGCTCTCAAGCTGAAGGCGTCGACGTGGTGTCGATGCAATCGCCACTACAGTCCCCCTACTGTGGTCTGTTCACGGTCGCTTCGAACTATTCTGAAGCTCTGCTGAGGTTCTATTTCAGACTATAGAATGTTCACGGTAAACACTGCGCTCTCAAGCTGAAGGCGTCGACGTGGTGTCGATGCAATCGCCACTACAGTCCCCCTACTGTTGTCTGTTCACGGTCGCTTCGAACTATTCTGAAGCCCTGCTGAGGTTCTATTTCAGACTATAGAATGTTCACGGTAAACACTCCGCTCTCAAGCTGAAGGCGTCGACGTGGTGTCGATGCAATCGCCACTACAGTCCCCCTACTGTGGTCTGTTCACGGTCGCTTCGAACTATTCTGAAGCTCTGCTGAGGTTCTATTTCAGACTATAGAATGTTCACGGTAAACACTGCGCTCTCAAGCTGAAGGCGTCGACGTGGTGTCGATGCAATCGCCACTACAGTCCCCCTACTGTTGTCTGTTCACGGTCGCTTCGAACTATTCTGAAGCTCTGCTGAGGTTCTATTTCAGACTATAGAATGTTCACGGTAAACACTACGCTCTCAAGCTGAAGGCGTCGACGTGGTGTCGATGCAATCGCCACTACAGTCCCCCTACTGTTGTCTGTTCACGGTCGCTTCGAACTATTCTGAAGCCCTGCTGAGGTTCTATTTCAGACTATAGAATGTTCACGGTAAACACTGCGCTCTCAAGCTGAAGGCGTCGACGTGGTGTCGATGCAATCGCCACTACAGTCCCCCTACTGTTGTCTGTTCACGGTCGCTTCGAACTATTCTGAAGCTCTGCTGAGGTTCTATTTCAGACTATAGAATGTTCACGGTAAACACTGCGCTCTCAAGCTGAAGGCGTCGACGTGGTGTCGATGCAATCGCCACTACAGTCCCCCTACTGTGGTCTGTTCACGGTCGCTTCGAACTATTCTGAAGCTCTGCTGAGGTTCTATTTCAGACTATAGAATGTTCACGGTAAACACTGCGCTCTCAAGCTGAAGGCGTCGACGTGGTGTCGATGCAATCGCCACTACAGTCCCCCTACTGTTGTCTGTTACGGTCGCTTCGAACTATTCTGAAGCCCTGCTGAGGTTCTATTTCAGATTATAGAATGTTCACGGTAAAATGAGCACTTTTGGAAAGCCCTGCTTAAGAACTACTCGTATGGGCGTTGTGTATTCTTCCGCCTCATGCAAAATTAACACTGCCTTCGGCCTCGTCACTTTATTCATGCATCGGTTTAGGTCAACTGTGAAATTATTACAAAAGAAAATGTTTTGCAAATCTGGCCATTTTTACACTTCAATGCATTAAAAAATCAGAAAGGGAAAGAAATAATTTTAATTATCACAAATGGTTACCTGCCACTTTTTATTCGACGATAAGATAGGGAATTACTTTCCATTCATCGTTACCAACTTTACCGGGCGCATGCCACTCAGTTCGCCCGTTAAAATATTTGCAGATACACTGTAAAAAAAATTCTGTTAAACTTCCTAAACTGCAGTGGAAGTCTTTAATCTATACACTGTATGGAAATAATATCACACATCAAGCTGCAGATATAGGAATGTTTAGCGGCACTACTATACAAAGTTGGGAACTTCCTTATGCATTTGACATTTTCCTAAGCAAATGTAGGAACGCTACAATGACTGTATAGGGAAAACATTACTATTCCTGCTTTCTCACTAAGTTTATACACGGATATGGTAAATTTTCGAATAATTTCTTAGTGTGTAGTGATAGTAACTTTTTTCTGAGGTTGATTTCAAAAGTGCTCACTTTATCGTGTACAACCTTTATTCCTCAGCCTCATGCAAGCAAAACTTAACCGAGTCTAGAGTGAGTGAGTGAATAGATTTGGACGGCTCTTAACATCGACGTCTGGAGAGCCGATGAGGGTGATCGATACGAGTATGGAGCAGCGCCGGAACGAAAGGGTGGGGAAACGGAAGATCTCCAAGAAGACCCGCCGACCAATGGCATCGTCCGGCACGATTCCCACATGCGAAAATCCGGAATGACCCTGCCGGGGATTGAACCCGGATCGCCTTGGTGGGGGCGAGCAGGCTAACCGCTTAGCAACCGTGGCCTCCCCGAGTCTAGAAAATTGCACCAAAGAGACAACGCACCGCATTCGGTCGCACTCAGTTGAACTATGTTTTGCACGAGAACTATTATTTACCAGGTATTACCAACACACGCATTTCCTCTCTGTTTCTATTCATATTAATTTTAAATTTTCATATTATAATTTATAGAAGGTGATTCGCAATTAGACCGACAAACTTCGGGAGGTGATTCTTCATGAAAAAAGTAAAAGGAAAACATATGTGGCACTTTATACAGGATGAGTCTTTTAAAAGAGGCCCCGTGGGAAGTGTGTGTAACGGAGCGAGGGAATGAGGAAATACAGTCCACGGGGCCACTTTTAAAGGACTCATACTGTACATAGTGTCACATATGTTTTCCTTTGCTTTTTCATGAAGAATTGCCTCCCGAAGTTTGTCGGCCTAATTGAGAATCATCCTGTATATAAAATATCAGTAAAAATTCAGTTTAACCAAACCTAAGATAATTTTACGTTAAACGTAGTATAAAACGCTTGTGATACATGACATATTTAGGAAACAGCCATACATGAAACACGTCATACATACAGTGATTTTTCAAAGGTTTGCTTAAAAAAAGTGTGAGGCTTCTTGGTATAGACTATAGGCTGTAAGAAGATCCCATTTCGATTGTACCTACGTACAGTTCGCCTCAAAAGTACTGCTTATACTGCCAAAATTGTCTGAAAAGTAGGACTTAAGTTACATATGATAAATTAATCCAGATATTTTGTAAGACAATAAAATGTAAAATATATTGCTGGGTTTCGCTTCTTTAAATGTTTAAAAAATCAAATAAGGAAAACCTATGTTTAACCATAATGTAAGCGTATTTATACTATGGATGTTTTAAAAAGCATATGTCATACAAGAAATCCCCATCAAAGATCATCATAATAATTACTCTGGTTGTATGCTATAAAAATAGTAATAATATTTACAAATATATTGTACATGCACATAAAAGTAATTATTAAATATATTTTTGGCCATTATAGCCAACACATTCTCACGTACAACTGTAGTTTCTACTATGATTGTTCTACTTGACGAAGATTTTCTTGCATAATATGCTCTCTGAAGCATCCAGAATGGATATATGATTTCAATTTTAACTAACGAAAATTCAAACAATTAAATAAATTGTAACAATATATTTTACAGAATACATATTTTCTTCTTTCATATACAAAATAAATATTACTTTTCTGACAATTTTGGTAGTACATGTATTGCTTTGTGATGAGTTCTAATTGTTGTACAGCTGGATGCTGTGCTCCATCATAAGCTACTCTGCCTCCATCTCAAGTACATATGTATCTGAACCATGTGGTTACCAACTCCGTTCCCATAACTCCAGGGTTTGAGGTTATGTTATCAAAAATGGAAACCACTGAACCGATTTCGATCCGAGCAAAAAAAAAACAAAATTATGCGTTCATTGTTCACTAGCTGGATATGATCGTACACATTCATAATAGATAATGCACTAGTAAATTTCGGAGAATTTATTAGGTAATTACCAAGTTAATACTATAATACACTGTAGGAGATTGTGCAATATTAATAACAGTAGTCTGAGATGAAGTATTTTCATTCACTGCAAAATCTTTCCAATATTCAATAATGTCACCTGCATCAATATTTTTCACGTCATTAAAAGCAGACAGAGGATAATTATTCACTGTACCAGTCATAACAGTAACGCCGTGCAACGCAAAGCGTAACAGAAAGGAAACTATACAAAACACTCTTGTCAACTACTAATCATTATACACAACTTGTCTTATCGTTGCACAGTTACACTTCCCAGTATTGAGTAACTCGCTTATTTGTTTGCGAACCTTCCTTGATGCTCTCATGAAGCTGCTTACACTACTCCGGAAGTAAAAATGAGTATTTTCACACAACTTTCTGCTCGATGTTACGTAGTGTTACTTCCAGAAACGTGTTGTAGTAAAACAAATAGCTTTTCAAAGTAATTCTGCGTATTATGCAAATTTTAGACCAATCAGTAATACTAAATAAAAATCTGGAGTGTGGTTATGCCAGGGACAAAACAGTGGGTTTTACGTCAGATCGGCTCATATATATTTTTATTATGATATATTCGCGAAATTTTTCTCTCCACGAAAATAAAATTGGTAAACAGCAAAATATTTCTTGTCTTTCACTTTATGCGTAATTCAACACACGGCGTTTAACGAAAGCGGAACAGGGTAAATTATTTTAACCATTCTTGTTTGAATTAATTTCATATACAAATAACAATTGAATGAAAACCATAGTTGCTAAAATATACTGACTTCGGTATAAAGCTGCTGTTACATACACATTGTGTAAAATTGCTCAATTCTGCCCCGCCTTTTTTACCCATTAATATAATATTCACCCCCATCGGTAAAGTACGGCGGAACAATAAGCCTTCAGCCAATATTTGTAAGACACTTGAAGGAAACCTTTCTTGCACTTAAGGAATGAAAATTACTTTTCTACCGTACAGAAATATGACTGTAAATACGTGGCAGATTTACACGACAAACGTGAAAACACGACCTACATAAATAACATTCAACAACATAAAAAAAAATCACCAAAATTTCTTGTAATTCTCGGGACATATTTTATATGACAAAAAATTTTTTAGGTTTCGTTACTTTAAACATCACACTGCCGTGTGCTAGCCATTATGTCACAGCGACTTTGGAAATAGTGAATATGTTGTTTATGAAATAAATTTATATTCATCGTCGTAAATGAACGAGAATATATTTTAAGTACTGCACAATTTTGCTGAGATATTTTCAGGCTTAGAGAATTTCGCTTGCAAAACACCCGAAATTAAAACCTGTAAATATATTGGAATGTTGGCGAAATAATTACGTTCTAAAAATTTTGTTCTACCTCAAAAATGTAATATTTTATTACGTGTCTAGGACCTATAAAGTAAAATGTACTTATTAATTTATTGAAATTAAATTGCTTGGGATGTCCAGAATTTGGCAGCCGGAACGGCTTTGTTATTACCTTGAACAGGTCGTCCATAAAGCAAGGAGTGTCAAGCTTTCGACACCATAAGGTGTGTATCTTGTAGTTCTCCGCACTCATATAGTAACGTAACCGCATTTCTGGAAGTCCTGTTTGCACCATGACACACCTGGCCGAAGTCTATTCAATATTTTCCAGGTCACATAAAGGATATGATAACGAGGAGCAGGTTCCTCCTCGGCATTATCCCAATGCTCTCCAGGTAATAAGTTATGCTAAAGTTGTAATCGGTAAGTTTAGGCAAGTTGTTCACATGAAGCTTTTCCTTGACTTCAACCTAGTGGCTTGGAGTTCGTATCTAAACATGGGATGTCTGGGATCGTTTTCCGGTTTCTTTTTTTCAATTTCCGCCGCTGTTCTTCGTCTGATGTTTGAGGGTGCTATACTTATGAGATGGTAGACTTTGTAAACATAAGTCTACAGTAGGCACCCCATCGCGATGCACCCTGTCTCATTCATAGCAACGTTAATCTTTTTGGCATGAGTTGAATTTCATCATACTGGTGCCAAATATTCTGCTGCAGAGAAACACAGGGCAAGGGCAGATGTGCGGAGGACGTAAGGCTGCGCTCCTCAGGTGCTGCTCGTGAGTTTCCGGATGATGTTGTTTCTGGCACAGTGTGTTTGACATATTCCTTCGTGTCGTCAGAGTAAGCTTTGAAGGTGAGATTACAATTCACTTTTACTCCCAAGTATTTTGGAGTATTACAATGGTTTTTAGTTGCTGACCTATCCAGGATATGCCCAGTTACCTTCCAGCCTCTTTATTTCTCAACTGGAATGCACATACTTCTGTTTCTAGAATTGGGCTTCAAGTGGTTTCTGTCATAATAGTCAGCCAAGTCTACAAAGGCTGTTGTTAGTTTCTCTCCTACTTCTTCAAATATTTCGCTGTATCATTTGCATTTATAAAAGTTCTTGTGCCCGGATTGATTGGTTGATCGTTTGTGTGAATATTATACAACAGTGGGGCCAGTACACTACGTTGTGGAAGACCGTTTTTTTATGGATCCACAATTGGCTCTTTTTGTTGCGTAATATATATAATAAACTTTGTAACCACATTCTACTAATTATGTTGTGAACGGTTTACCCAGACTTCGTGCGTCATTCTTTCTTGTAAGGTCAATAATACAATTTTTTTTTGTTATTTTTTATTATGAAATCGATTTTTAAACGTTTTAGTTATTATGTAGTAAAGCAAAGTCCCTTGATAACAGTTATTACATCCAAACCAAGATTTTAATGCCTCGAAAACAAACTTTTTGAGCGTTAAGAAGTTACCAATAAACAGCTGAGCTACTGTACTCACATTATGGACGTGTCATTTTGTATTAGTAGGAAAATACGAAACGTCATGCGTATCAGACGTCGTTTTATTTTTTTATTGTGCTGTATAGTTACCAACCTCGAAACTGATTATTTCGTTACGTTTATGCTTGTCTAACCAAGTAGCTACAGTACATTCACGGTTACTTACAATTTTTTTAGAGCCATGCTGAAATTATACTTCCAGAATATTCCTCCGCTTCATGAAAACAAAGCGTAATCTAGTCTACAAAATTACACCAAAGGGGCAACGCACTATATTTATGCACACTCATTTTAAAAAGATTTGGTAAAGGAACTATCTGTGACTACCCGTGACTACCCGCGACCACCCGCGGCTACCCGTTACTACATGCGACTACCCGTGACTATCCGTGACTACCTGCGACTACCCGTGACTACCTGTGACTACCCGTGACTACCTGCGACAACTTGCGACAACTTGGACTACCTGCGACTATCCGTGACTACCCATTACTATTTGCAACTACCCGTGACTACCGGCGACTTTACAAAATTAAACATAGCCTATGGCCATCTTGAAGAACATAGCTTCCTAATGGTGAAAGAATGATAAAAATCGGCCTTGTAGTTTCCGAAATTAGCTGTTAAATACACTATCGACCAAAAAGTAATTGGGCACCCGTGAAGATAGGTAATTCAGTACTTCAGTTGACTTGTGTGGCTGCCATACGCTGCAGGCCGGTGTAGAACCAGTTGACAAGGAGATGGCACGATGTACAGAGCTGTCGGACTTCGATAAGGGCGTAATTGTGGGCTGCTATCTCAGTGGGCTGTCTAGCCGGGCGACTGCACGGAAGGTAAACAGGCCCAAATCAACGGTCACATTCGTCCTGCGTAAGTGGAAAGTCGATGGGCATTCTGCCAATGCTGCACGTTCTGAGCGACCTCCAATCTTGACCGACATAAATCGCAGAACCCTGAAACGTAAAATTGTCAAAAATAGGGCACAACCCATGGCTACCATCCGACAGGAGTTTCATGCAGCAACAGGAGTATCGGTTTCCATTGGAACATTGCTTACAGAGGCCCACAGACTTGGATATTTCAGAAGAGCAGCTGCACATAAGCCCCATATCACGACAAGCAATAAAGCTCAGAGACTCAGGTGGTGTTTGGACCGTCGCAACTGGACACTGGAGCAGTGGAAATCGATTCTGCAGAGTGATGATCCGAGGTTTACATTATTCCGGTCTGATGGACGTGTATGGGTGTGGCGTCTACCCGGGGAACGGCTTCTGCCGGAGTGTATAGTGCCAAATAGGAAATTCGGTGGTGGTGGAGTGATGGGGTGGGGCTGTTTCACGGCCTTCGGCGTAGGACCGCTGATGTTTGTCCGTGGTAGCTTGAACATAGAGGCCTATTGTAACATTCTGGATAGTGAAATGCTCCCAACATTGTGGCGTTTTTACGGAATGGACCCGTGTTACTTCCAGGATGACAATGCCAGGTGCCATGTTTCAAGGGTTACTATGCAGTTGTACGCTGACAACAATGTTCGCCGAATGGACTGGCCCGCCCAGAGCACCGACTTCAACCCTATAGAACATTTTGGGACGAATTGGATCGCCGAGTGAGGGCTCGTCAGGCGCGGCCAAAATCCATTGCTCAACTCATGGAATGATTGCAAGAGGAATGACGAATCCCCGTGGATGTCTTGCAAACACTCGTAGAGAGCATGGCAGACAGGGTGGCTGCTGTTATAGCCGCAAGAGGTGGCTCTACGAGATTCTGACGTGGTGGCGACCACCGAGCAAACATTGTGAACAGGCGTCCAATCACTTTTAGGTCGATAGTGTATAAACAAATAAACAAACAAACTCATATTACCTCTTTATTATATTAGTATAGATTTAAATTTCAGGTGTTTTTTTTGTACGCAAAATTCTGTACGACTATACTGAGTATAATATAATAAATATTTCGATTCAATTTTACGAATATAAAGTTCCAATGTACGCGGAATGAGTGAGCGCTTTTGCATTTTACTGGAATATGTTTGAAAAAAATTACCTTATATTTTCCATTTGTTTTATCCTCCATTATCGTACATGATAACTGCATTTTGTAGACCACGCTTTAAAGAAAATTGCTGTGTGAAACTTCTGTGGCATAATGGTTGCATTTTTAAACGCTGAACCGTGAAGAATAATAGTGGACCTACTTCCTAACGCCATAATTTTTAACTTGTCCTTAAGGGCGATCTGTCCCCGCCATCCTTGATTTATCCGTTTTTCGTCATATCTTACATTTAGGTTCTGTTAGCAAAAATGTTCGCACGACACAGCATAAATAATACTTTCTCACGTTTTATCAAGTTGTTATTTTTCCACTGTCTCTATTCATTTTTAACTAATAACAGCTGGGAGGAAGGTAATTATTTTTCCTCGCGGACGACTACAGCAATTAAACTAGCCACTGTAGTCAAGCAATGCCAACTTCATAAAATGTGCCAAGGATTGATCTGTGTCCTGTCGTTCAGTAATGTTCAATTACAAAGTATATAATGCAGGTTTTTGCGAAAATTCTAACAATCCAAGATGGCAGGGACTTATCCACCTTAAAACGTCAGGACTATCAACGTATTCCTCCCCCTCCCTCCCCCGCACCGTGGATAACAAGCACACACAGAACACAAGAACTGAAAAGTGAGCACCGTTCTCGACGGGCGAGGTGTAAAATAAGTGTTTGGGCACGATTGTGGCCGCTGATACGCGCATTACATAACCGGTTGCAAGAGGCACACTTTCCACGGGCTCCGAGACACTTGGAATCGTTTCACGTTCCCTTATTTCGCGAGCCAAGGTCGACGCGAACCCAGCTCGACTGCACAAAAAGAAGAAACGGCGCTATTACGCAGCCTCGAGGTTCGCGTCGTGCGCCTTCGCAGTTCCCTCACGTCACGCGGGCGGGCAGGCGGGCGGGCGGGCGTTTGCAACGAGAGGTAGGAGTATGTCTGGTCGGTGCGTGCATGCCTGGCACTCGCTAAAAACGCCTTCCAGTAGTTTCAGTCTAAAGCCCGGTTGCACCGTTGTGGTTCGAAACTCGATCCGAGATCGGATCTAAGATCGACACAGGAAACTGTTGCACCATTCGAGTTCAGAGCTGGACTGGAGATCGAGATGAAGTTCATTTCGAACCCCCGAATCAAATCTCGATCCGAGATCAGCAGCCATCGTCGGCAAATGTAGTTTGAAAATACGCCAGCAGATAGAACTACGTTCGATTGTTTTCTTGGGAAATTAAAACATTATACGCACTTGAATATTATTCAGTAAAATTCGTACAACAATATAATTAACTTGAAACAGATAAAACATCGCACACCTAGTTCTATCTATAGTGAAAAATACGCCTACTTCCATCTCGATCTCTTACTTCGGAACCAAGATCGACAAATCGGAGATCCAGTATCATGAAAAGTGGCCCCAGTTTCACTCTAAGAAATTATTTGTAAAACTGCCATATCAATGTAAACAAATAGTGCGAATGGTAAACTATTTTCCCATACATCCTTGGTACCGCTCCTACATTCGCTCACGAAACCGTCAAATGCGTAGGGCAAGTCTCCAGCCTTGTATAGTAACGACGTTCAGCATTCCTATATTCGCAGTCTGGCATGTGGTATATTTCCATACTACGTATGGGTTAAAAACTTCTATTAGAGTTTAGGAAGTTTACAGTAAAAAAGATTTTGTTCAGTGTTCGAAATAAGGCTTGTTTTGACGTCAAAACTATTAAACATGTCCCAGATATGAGTGAAGAGATTTGGGTGGCTCTTAACAGCGAGGTCTTGAGAGCCGATGATGGTCATTGTAGTGGATATGGAGCTGCACCGGAATGAAGGGGCGATGGAAACGGGAGATCCCCGAGAAAACCCGCCGACCAACGGCATCGTCCGACACGATTCCCACTTGTGAAAATCCGGTGACCCGGCCAGGGATTAAACCCGGTTCGCCTTGGTGGGAGGCGAGATGTCCCAGATATGATTATCCCACTATAAGATAAGTAGGTACTGTAGTTAAGTAGCTAGGTCTTAAGGCAGATTCTCACCCGCCATCTTGTATCTATCGATTTTTCGCCAAAGCTTCTATTTCAGAAGGTGTACTGAAATTTCCCACACGACATACCCTTAATAACAGCCTCCCAAACTTTATCGAACTGCCACAGCTTCGCTACATTTATTAATATTTAGCTGGCAACTGTCGTCGTGAAACGTGAGATTATTTCTTGCGGATGATTACAAAGGCGGCGATATCAACAGTAATCAAGAAATACTGACCACAGACAATGCTAGGCAATACTTTGTGCTCTGTCGTACGATAAAACATGATTCAAAGCTGTATTTCCAGAGTTTGGCAAAAATTTCATAAATCCAAGATGGCGGGTAGGAATCTGCCTTAACGTCTCCTCGTCGACGAGGTCACGAGAGGTGCCGCAAGTTGCTCAGAGAAGCTGCTGGAGCTGGAGAGAAACCGGCCATGGCATGTTCGTAAGCAACAACCTTAGCATTCTCCTGGAGTGATCTCGGGAAACCAAGAAAAGCCGAGATCAGGTTGTCCGGACCGAGTTTCGAACCCATGTCCTCCCGTACGCGAGTCCGGAGTTTAACCATTTCACCACCTCGCTCGGTTTTGAAGTACAGTTGTTTACATAACTATTAAAGGTGCAACAAATATGTTAACATACGAAAATTAAAATATCCCACACGAGGACTGAATGATACCTTCAATATATTACGCATGCTATAAAGTTTATTTTGGAGCACTTCAAAATCGTCAAAGACGTATTTTTTTCACACTGCCGTATCTTTAAAACAAATTACCCGGAAATGAGCGAAACTACTATAGGAGTCTGTATTGGACCTTGCTACACATTTTCCACCAATAAATATATGTGGTCGCTTGAAGTTGTATAGGTACACGCAGTACGACGAGAATAGTACACGCCAGTCCAGAGCTTAGCGCTTAGCGGCGATGGCGCACTTGATATGCGTGGCAGTGCCATCCTTTTTTTTCTAATTTACCCTATTTCTAAGTATTAAATGTACGACTGAAGGTAGGGCCGGGTTCTAATTGCGTCTCAGCGCGAACCCCTTACGCCTAAAAGAGAGGGAATTGCATGCTAAGGAGGAGGGCATCGTAGCAGTGAGGGATTGGGTAGTCATGGCCAGCGTTTGGGGCCATGATTACCTCCCTAAGTGTACCTATAGTTGTTCTATAGTTAAGAAGGGGGAGGGTAAAACCCGCATAGACACGGTAAAACCCCTCCCGACAGGAAAGAGTTCAAAACTTGTGGAAGCATTAAGAGATGCTACAGGAGATAGCAGATATGGAATCCATGCTGATTTAATAGGTGACGAAGAACTAGTAGAGAGGTGACGGGGACTTGTGGACCAGTATTTTAGAGGCACATACGCCCTTGAGGTGGGACTGCCATCCATATTCCTGCGCAGGCCGCCTGACTGCCCGCACAGCAATATCGACAGCAGTGACTTCAGGCAGGGTCCTTAAGCTTCCTGCCGAGGGCGCAAGAAATCCGGGCAGCTCAGTCATGGCACCTACTCCATATTCGCTATTCTGCACCGACATTAGGATCTCCGCATCGCATGGGAAGGTGGGGAGTAACGGATCGGATTGCCACCCCCTCCCCCTCCTCCAAAATCTCCCTCCGTCGTAGGTGAGCAGCGCTCGGCGGGACATCCAGGAGCTACCAGTTGTGGAGGCGAATCCGCTGGCCCACGAGTGAAGGCTGACGCCATTGCTTCCAAGTTCCGATGCTGTTCCATTCCATTCCACACGCATCCACAGTCGACAGCTCGCAGAATCCAGCAGTGAGGTGGTTCGCCAACTTCGCATGTTTCAGCACCTCTGGATTGCCCCGTCTCCCCGCCTTGATCGTTGGGCTGCCTCCAACAGATGCGCGAAGCCATCTTCAACTGAGCCACCCAGGTTCCCGACGCACACGACCGTCAGCCACGGGAGCCGGGGCCCGAGTCAGTGCCGTCCTTATTGCCCCTACGCTTCTCGGCCCCAAACAAACTCCAGCTAGGCGGGATCCTTAAGTATATAACCTCCAGGCGATGTACTCACCTCGCTCACCCCTCTCTATTAGTATTTCTCTACTCACTAAAAAAGTGAGGATGGTTACTAAAGGCTGTTCGCGATATAGTGAGCACTTTTGAAATCAACCTCAGAAAAAGTCACTGTTTCTGCCTGAACATACTTTAACGGGCGCACTGAGTGGCATTCGCTCAATAAAGTTGGCGACGATGAAGGGAAAGTAGTTCCATATCTTAACGTCAAGTTAAAAGTGTTAGGTAACCATTTGTAATAAATTATTTAATTCGCTCTCCGTTTTTTTTAAGCATCGAAGTTTAAAAATAAGCGGATTTGTAATATATTTACTTGAACAATGCATGAATAAAGTGATTGGAGCCATGGCAATGTTAATAGTACATAAGGCGGAAGAATGCACAACATGCATACAAGTAGATCTTAAGCTCATTTTACCGTGAACAGTCTATACCTATCTGTTTCCTGTAGCATTTTCGGTTAATGCATGTAGCAATTCTGACCACTTTCCTGTCGAAAGGGTTTTACGGTTTCTACGCCGGTTTTTTTCCCTTTCTCTGAATAGTTATAGGTTAACTATAGGTACATTCATTCAGGGAGGTGGCCATGGCTGCCCAATCACTCGCTCCCGCGATGCATGCCTCCATGCGTGAGAGCACTCCCTTATAGGCGTATGTGGCCTAGTCCTTAGTCGCACTCAGCTCCCGTCCCTACCACGGGATCACACTTAACACTTAGAATTAGGGTAGGTTAGGATAAAAAATCTCACCTCCCTCACACTCGCTGCGACCGTTGCAGGCTTTCCTGTGTCAGGTCGGTTGCACTCAGAAGTAAAGCGGAATATCGTAGCATCCATAGTCCAACTTTCTTGAAGCTCTACTAAAGTTCCACTTTTAGGTTATACCTCTTCCTCGTGCAAATAAAGCTGAATCAAGTATAGAAAATTATACCAAATGGAGATTTCGCCAAATTTGTGCGTACTCAGTTCAATAATATTGTTACGTGCTGACGTCCGCACTACTGTGCGCGAGCTCCATGAGCGGCCCAGCTCTGAGGGGTGAGGGGGGGGGGGGACCCACCTCGACTCTCCCCTCACCACAGGCAGAACCGCTCGCGGTCCCATCGCCGGGCGCCGGGAATGATTGACAGCTACCCTGTCTGGCGTCACAGCCCCCCCCCCTCCTCCCTGCTGGAGAAGCCGATGACTTGGGAGGATGCGCAAGAATATCCTGGGAACTAGGACTCTTGGCGCAACGCGGCATTGAGAGAAATTTCTGGGCGATGGCCAACGACCCTATAAATATCGCAGCGGCACTGGGGTCGGCAGTCTTGGTGGAAGTCTTCTGGCTGAGTGCGGTACTCGGGAAATCGGTGAAGAGGACGGACTACGACGGGTGATTACGAGACGGTGGCGTACGAGGTGCTTGTGGTGTGAACGGACGAGAGTGTGTGGAACCCGACGAGTGAAGGCTACTGTGCATGAGGGCGCTCGGAGAACTCTAGAACATTGCGGACTGATGGGACCTGGACTAAACTGATGTGGGACTGTACGATCATGTGATACAGATTTTATTGTAATTATTGAACTGTTGAAGGTGGGCATATAATTTTTATAAAGGAATCCATTAGGTTTTGATACACCGTGACTCATTTTAAGCTGCTTGATTAGATTAATTTCTTTGAGGCAATTATAAACCATAGGTACTGATTGAAATTTATTAATTGTAAATAGCAAGAGATATCAATGTATTGTGAGATATTGAGATGAGAGTATTTTCTTCGTAATTATTTTTTATAAATTAGGAAATTATGATTAACTCTTTTATTTAATTAAATCCTCCATTCCTTAATGAACCTGGTTTAGCGCACTGACTTTTGAGGAAGTTGTAACCCTGTGTCAAAACTGGGATGGAGGCATTTCATTTAAAATAAATAGAATAAAATAATTTATATCAATATTAGAGTAATATATTTACGGGTAGCATAATTTTGTGAATATAATAGTGATAGTAGTAGGTCAAAGAATTATTAAGACAATTGTGAATGCTAACGAGGAAAATGTCGACAGAGATGAAAGCACTCCGTGCTTTGATCAGCGAACTGGATAGCCGAATTGCTCGTGTCAACGAGAATGTAAATAGTAAAATAAATAGTGTTGTAGATAATGTTAATTAAAATGCAAATAGTTAAACAAGTTGTATTAATGAAATATAATCAGTAAAATAGACAGTGTTAGCGAAGTGGTCGATCGACAAATTAAATAAGAAGATAGGCAATGTGAATGAGAACATAGACCGAAAGACAGAAGGCGTAGACGAGTTAGTGAACAATGAAATTGACTGTGTGGACAAGAAAATTGACAGTGTGTCATAGAATGGACAGTGTTGAGCAGGAAATGATATAGGAATTGAGCCCCCTCAAGAAAGAATGGCAGGAATTCCTGCAGGAGCAAGGAAGAAGAGACGTGCAGCAGCTGAGTAGGAGCTGGGATCGACCCCCCCACCGAGCCAGGTGCATGTCACCAGCCCCCCCCTCCCATCTCCTCCGATCAAAATAAAATTTTGTAGTTTATTTGTGCTCAGTTTGTGCTAATTTGTGCCGCAAATATTGGAGTTTGCGCTAATCTAGTTTTTGAGATATTAGCATATAAAAGTGGGGGAGGGGGCCTGGAGACATGCTAGCCCCTCTCCCACCACCTCCGATCACAATAAAAATGTGTAATTTTTTTGTGCTCAGTTTGTGCTCATTTGCGCCGTAAATATTGGAGTTTGTGCTAATCTAGTTTCTGAGATATTACCATATCAATGTGGGGGGGGGGGGATGCTACCCCCCTCCCACTACCGATCGTGATAAAAATTTGTAGTTTATATATGTGCTTAATTTGTGCTAATTTGTGTCGCAAATATTGGAGTTTGTGCTAATCTAGTTACTGAGATATTAGCATATAAAAGTGGGGGGCGCTGGGGACATGCTAGCCACCCCCCTCCCCACAGCTCCGATCTCAATAAAAAATTTTATATAATTTTTGCATAGCTAGTGCTATTTTGTGCCGCAAATATTGGAGTTTGTGCTAGTTTTGTAACTGAGATATTTGCATATCATGTAATGGGGGATGTGCTAGCCCCCTCCCACACCACCGATCACAATACAATTTTGTATATTATTTAGTTTATTTGTGCTCAGTTTGTGCTTATTTGAGCAGCAAATATTGGAGATTATGCTATTATAGTTATAGAGGTATATTGGCATATCGTGCTAGGTGTTTGGGATTATGTTACCATCCACTCCAGTTGTGATTTTAATAAACGTTCTGTAATTTGCTTCTTTCTAGTTTGTGCAATTTTGTCCCGAAAATATTACGGCTAAACGTTTTTACTGTTTGTCGTGAATGTGAAAGAAAATCAGACGAGGGAAGCGTGACTTAATTAAAATTCGTCGTGCGTATCTATGTAATAGCGGAAACTCGATCAAAATATGCCAAACACGGTAAATATTCATTTATTTAAAGGTTTCGGGTTCTTTAAAATCTTTTTGTTCTAAAAGACATTTACTTTTAGTATGAATAAATTAAAGCCCTTGTATTATTGTGACACGCTTGTATACGAATGTATTGCTCGTCTTCATAATACCTAAAATCATACAAACACACACATTAAAATATATTGTTCTAACGAGAGATACTGATAGGAGCCAAACTCAGCTGTTTGATTACACAGCCCACAGCTGGTAAACGCGGAACCAAGACAACTCACAGAATAAATTATTACTGAGACTACCATATCATAAATAGTTAGAAGAGTAGAGAGTATTTGAGTAATATTTAATAGAAAGAAGAATAATATTTTAGTGTTATATGACTGAAAGTGTTAGTCACTAATATGCAGTTAAGTTACGAATATCAATATTTCATAGGAATAATTTGAATTTATCGGCTAGTTGCCAGCACTAGCTTGGCTTGTTCAAAATTTTTATAAACTGAATTGACTAAGTTCACATTGGAAATTGACGGATGATTGCATCGGTAAAGCAAAGGGAAAATTATGTTGCAGGGCTTTTTTGCCAGAAAAAATTACGTCAGTGAAAAATAAATGTGTAAATAAAGTATATCAGACCCTGCTCAACTCGTTTTCCTCACTTAACTGGCATGATTATAAAACCAGCGTAGAATATTCATGAAAACTATGGTCAAAAATATGTATGTTTGGAATTCGTACAAAAGAAAAGAATTTTCCTTTTTGTCTCTGTGAATTACACGACACTATTTGCGCTGAACAATCCCTCGCACCTTCTAAAGCATTATTTACAAAAATAAAATCTGAGGATATAGATTTAAATATTTACATAGCCCAATTGAACACATTCTATTTGCAACTTGTTTCAATAGTTGATACTTTTTTCACACTTTGTTTTATATTTGAAACTTAATTCAAACCCTTAGTTAACTCGCTGTGGACAGCAATCTGGCAATATTACTTGTTACTGAGGTTTCAAAAATATCGCTAACACAGTTTTTTATCTTTTGATTAACCCTACACTAACATATTTCTGTTATATACACTGAGCTCTAACAAAACCAGAAAAATAGAGTACTCTACCAAGTATATAAAGCATGGAAACAAAGTTTCAAAAATTCTCATAGAAAAATCATCCATTATATTTGTTCTTTTTCACTATAGTGTTGCTTTAGGAAATGTAGTAATTTCACTAAACTAACATAAATATTATATACATATTAATACATATCGTTAACACTTCACTTTCTATCTTATCTATGATTGTTCATTGTTAGTCTACCCATATATATAAAAGAGTTTCCTAATGCCTACCTCACCACAACATTCTCCTCTGGCTGTGATGTTAATGAGTTTCTCTTCGTAAGGATATTTTGTCACGAAAGTGGCCAAAACTCGCCTGTTGTATTTAAATCAAGCATAGTGAATATCTCGTAATTTTCCTGCATAAAGTGTAGTTTCGTCAGCTTTCATTAAAGTATCAATGAACTAATTATCACAATTACTTCTTGCGTGTATTCATTTCATTTGAAAGTCGGCGATATTCATGTTATAATGGTTGCTGCCGCTAGATAACTATGCCCCCTACTGTTGTACTCAGTTGTGAGTTTTACTGCAATTTTTCTGTTTCGTATTTGTTTTGCATCATAAAGAGGTTAGGTAAAAAAGACAAATTGCAGTTTCATTAGCTTTGTAAGTGCTACTTTTACTACAGTGGGACGAAGTGGTGTCATCAAGTTGTCTTATCATTTCGATAACCCAATGCATTTGGACCTGTCGTGTGACAACAGATAATGCTGAGGTTATTATAATTTCGTTTCCAGAAGGTTTGTTATTAAAAGAAACTATTTTTATTTAGTGTCCGGAGTTTTATTGTTTCTCATTCCAGTAATGGTTTTACTGACTAAAAAAAGTCCATGCCATTAGACACACGTTTCGTGTTTCTTTGAATGAAAGGTTTCAGCTAACATGCACAAAGTCCATTGAATATTTTCTCATACATTGGAATCATATCGGAAGCACGCATTTCTTCAATACAGTTGATCTAATTTCGGTAATGTAAATGCAATAGTCTTATTGAGAATCCAGCTATACAAATATGATTAGTTAGGTGATGATGTGGCCTAACGGCTATTGTACTCAGCCGCAGTAGTCAAATAGTTGTTAGACCTAGCCTATGAACATGAAATTGTTATCTTTGGCTTAAGTCTTGATAAATTCTAAATTGCAATACATGCATAAGGTAAACCTACCTATTCGTAATTTATACATTACCATAGTATGAGGTAAAAGAAAAGGTAGGATGTAATGACACATAGTTTTGTACAGCAAGACTTGCGACGCGATCTCAGCGATTAAAAAGAGCGAGTAAAATAAAACAGTGAACTTAATGGCAAGGAGATAGAGAAGAGGAGCTGAGGTGCCGGCCACCTGCTACGATATCCCCCAGCCACCATATTAGACCTGGGTTATTATGACCAATGACCTTGACCTTGATCCCATGTCCATGACCTTGGATGACCTTGAACCCAAACAATGCTACAAATTTATAGAGAAAGTTCTGAAATCGCAAAAAATCCAAATAAAAATTAAAGAATCATGGAACATTTAGCATTGCACCACCCTCCCCGAACTCCCCACAAACCAGCTCCCTCCCAAATCCACTCCTGCCCAATCATAAAAAAATCGCAAAAAAATCGACAAAAATTCTAAAAGACGTCGAAGTTATAGCGTTAACCCACCCCACGTTTAGCTCACCTCAACACCTCCCCACATCCACCCCATCACAATAATATTTAAATAAAAACACAAAAATTAAAAAATTATTCTAAAAAATGGAGAAAAATATGACATTGGCGACTACGACCATCATGTTAGTTTTTGTCGCCTTTACATTGATACCAATAACTTTGAACTCGAAAATAAAATATAAAAAATCTAATAAAAACCGGCAAAATAAAAATAAAATCGTAATAGAAAAAATTAGAAATATTTTTAAAACATGATAAAATTATACAACAAATTATTCTAAAATGTATTTTAAAAAAAACCTATGTTCCTAGAGATACCTCCAGCACCACGCCAGGCAGCTGACCCAAACCACTATTTTGGGATTAATTTGTTGGTTTTAAGCATTATATGCCTTTCGAGATGATGACCGTAGGTCAAGGTAAATGTAACATGACGTAATCCAAGACACCGATTATGGTGTCGTGGTTCTTGCTATTGCGAGCTGGTTAAATGTATTTTCTCCGGGTGTTCCCATGTTTCATATTTACAAAATATGTTTTTTTTCTACTTCCCCCTTTAATGTAGTATGTTTGTTTTTAAAATACATGCAATTTTCCCGGCATCTGAGTGCTTTCCAACCATCATTACCAGTACCCACTCGAATGGTGTATGTGGGTTGCCACGGTACACTCATATTTTTACATGAAACATGTATGGTAGAAGATCTTCTGATTATTTGCAAAGGAATGCGTGTCTGGCAGACATGAATCTAAACGTATAAATAAAAATCTCGGCAGGAGTCAGTCTGCAGGAGACTGTCGACAGGAGACAGTCTGTCGGAGACAGACGGTCGGAAACAGTCAGCAGGATTCAGATTGTGGAGAAGTATTGCTGTGGATTGATGAGGATTTGGAGTGATTGCAGAGCATGCGGAGCTGATTACAAAGCATGTGTAGCTGGTTGTGGAGCATGTGGTGCTGTTTGCGGAGCATGCGGAGATAATTGTGGATCATGTGGAGCGATTGTGGGGTATGTGGAGCGAATGTGGGGTATGTGAATCGAATGTGGAGCATATGGAGCGATTGCAGAACATGCTGAACGATTTTTGAGTGAATGGGGAGCATGTAGAGCGATTGTGGAGCAAGTGTGTTGTGTGTTGTGCTGAATGTGGTGCGTGTGGTGCTTATTGTGGTGCGTGTGGTTCTGATTATGGTGGAAAGTTTGATGGAAAGATTGTGAGACTGGTGAGAAGATTGGAAGACTTATGTAAATATTACGAGATTGATGGATGGATTACGAGATGAACGGTAAAATGTAAATATTGATGAAAAGTTTTCAAGATTTATGGAAAAACTGCAAGATTCATGGAAATATTGCGAGATTGATAGAAAGATCGCGAGATTGATGGGAATAGTGCGATATTGATGGAAATATTGCAAGCTTAATCAATAAAAATGTTTAGGGGGTCGGGAGGTGGTATGGTGTAACTCCAATTAAATTTACAGAGGAGCCAATAAAAATCTGTGTAGAGGATGGAAGAGATCGAGCTGTACGAGTAATTGGTATGGATGTCCTGACTAACCAGTCAAGCTATGATCTGGTGGGGAGGGGAATGACTATTAATCAAATAAATCATGTGATTTGGGCCAGTCGTCTACTGGACATGGTGCTGCGGATACCTCCATGAATAAAAGTTTTAAAATACATTTTTATAAATATTGGATTTCTTATAATTATTTTTAAAAATATTATTTATTATTTTTTTTTGCAATTATTTGTGGTTTTCGAGTTCATAGTTACTGATATAAATGTAAAAGCTTACAACAACAAACACGATGTATTTTCCCTTCAAAATTTTAAAATTATTATTTTTTCGATTTTTTATGACTTTCTTGAATTTTTATGTTTGTGAAGGGGATGGTGTTAGGGAGAAGGTGAGGTTAGCATGGCATGGGGAAGGTGGGTTAATGCTATTTTTGTATCTCAATTTTTAGAATTTTTCCGTTTTTTTTTTTTGCTTAGAATATCTTTGAAAAAAAATTTAGGACTCTTTGGGTTGAAGGTCATCCAAGGTCATGGCAGAGGGTCGAGGTCAAGTTGGGTTAAGGTAAAGGTCACCCCAATTCAATATGGCGGCTTGGTGATGTCATTCAAAGCAGGTGGTTGGCGCCCCAGCTCCTCTTCCCCTTTACCTTGTCATCATGCTTACTATTGTTTTCTACATCGGCTAAAATAAATTAATATGAGAAATACTGGAGTTTGGCCTAGTAATGTGACTGGTCCAGTCCTTTCGCCATACACATTACATGCCTCAGTGATTAGTTATTTCAGCCAACAGGGAACTTACGATAATTTGACTGACTTTCCAAGTTATATAGATAATTAATGGAAGGACCTGTTTGAAGCAGTTGTAGTTCGGTAATGCCAATTGTTATTCAGGTAACGGCAACTACTCAGGAGTATATTTATTGTAAAATATAGAACTATCCACGGTTTATTCGTCGTGTTATTGACTAGTATAGATTAGAGAAACTGTTATGATTATTTACAGAATGGTGTACAGTTGTGTGCCAGTCAAACTGATGCTGTATCAAACAAATTACAACTGTTTGCGTGGCAATGATCGTAAAGATATAGTTATACTATTAAGATATTATGCTATACAAGACATACATAACTCATGAAGTGGCATTACAGGAACAGGAATCATCAAGTGCTAGTAATTTCAGTTGTCACTAAAAGTATTAGCCACCAGTATTCCAGCTCTGCTAAGACATGCAGATAATAGAACACATATAAAAACTATTAGGCATAATATTGATTTTCAAACTAGTTGACTTAATTATCGAACAGCAAGTAACTCAAGTAGCCAGTTTCGTGAAAAACACCCCTAAGAATCGAAAAAATGAAATAGTGTAGAGCAGCAATTCACAGTTGACTAACGTTTTGTTTAGCCATGCTGGAGGAATTGCATAAATCATTATAAATTCCCCATTTCAGATCTGGTCTCAGACAACATGCAACATACTGGCCCACAACATTTATATCCAAGGTCTTCTTGTATCTCCCAGTCAGAAGATGAAGTTGTTGCTACTATGCCCCGGAGGAAATATGTGTCACCAGATTTCTTCAGTATTATTTTTCTTGGGACATTTTTGAGTGGGACTTCAAAGGGATAGGCTATGTCAGAGGGATTACACATGATAGAAGAATTCGCAACTTCTATCAGCAAGTGTTGGTTGGAAGAAGTGCTCACAATGGTCTTTAGGCCATCACAATTTTCCGAACATTGCATTTTTTCTTCAGCGTGGAACTGATTTATACATGTTTGCAGGTTGTTAAGGGACTGAATTTCTATAGAAATAGAAATAACAGGTCTTAGTATGCTATTTATTGTCACACATTTGGTGTTTGTGCACTTAAAAGTTTCAGTTACTGAAGGAAAGTCTGCTGATAGTCTGCTTGCCATTGCTTTTGCCGTTGATGTTGAGTTTATTTGAGTCAAATTAGTTGACAGAATGGAAGGTTCGCATATAGGACGCAGAAGCTAAGCTCTCTGTCTGTATGTTCCAGATGTGATGTTGTTCCGTGCTAAGCTCTCAACAACTTTGAAAATGGTAATATTTCTGTTATTGTTTTGTACGAAATCCTTGTAATGTACACTGTCGGTATACGATGTAGCTAAGATATGGAAAAGTGAATCAAATGAGCAGGTATTGGCGAGGATAAACTTTTGTCCACATAGAGAAATCGCTTTCAGGCTACTGACTTTGTTACCAATCTTAAGCAAGCCTACTGTCACAGCACTTAAGGGTGTCGACATACCAGTTTTTTTCAAATTCGTTGCTCAGCTCCAGATAAGAGTAGCGCTGTATTTTCTTTGGTGGAAGTGAAGCGAGCCCTTTCCAGTTTTCTTTAGCACTGTCTTCTTGTATATCCTTTGCAGAACTACTGTTCCCAGCAGTTCTCACTTTATCAGCACATGTTACGCATAAGCATTTCTCACCATGTCCTTCTTCCGACCTGTCATACGGGATTGAGCACTCAATGAATGCTGCATGAACTGGAGTGCCACAGACAGAGCAGGTGTGTGCACCAGTAGGAAAATCACCTCTGGAACATGCAAAGCACTTCGGGTTGAGTGCAGAAATAATTCCAGTTTTATATTTAGAATTGTTCAATTTGTTGTTGCCAATTACTTCACTTCCATCTTCTCTTGTGGTGTTTTGTGAGATATCCAGTGATACAGCATTTTGGATAACTTGAGAGGCATCTGTCTTCTCTTTGCATTAAAACCTTTTTCCTTGGTGACGCTGCTGCAACTAATTTCATTTCCCTATCCAGTGATCTTAAGTGGGTTTCTAGGAATCTATCCACAGTGGTTGGCAGATGCACATTCTGGAAAGTGCGGTGATTGATGTCATTGAAAATGCTTTCTACTGGCGCACTCGAAGACGCCAGGGAACTTAGGCACCATTACCGCAGACCAGAGAGGCAGGAACTTCATAAGTTTGGCTATACAAACCACAATTTCAGGTAGAAAATGAAGATTGTCATTATCTCCTTCTTCTTCTGCGAGGTTACCTTTTACCTCTGATATTATTTGATGTTCCCACTTCATGAAATCAGTAGGTGTTTCATCTTCATTTTCCATTACTTCAGGAAAACTGTTCTCCTTTGGGCAGTTATCCTCGTCTAAAATCGTGTCGCTTGTTGACTGAAGAGATGTGTTCAGCCGTGTTGCAAATAAATTTTTCAATGTGGTTTTTGCCTTTTCACATTGTGTGATTTCTTCTGTACTTGCGCTAGTTCCTTCAGTTTCACTCAATGCTACAAGAAAAATGCACTCCAGTATATTTTTTACTTCTATTGTATTCTGGCACTGAACAACTAATGCTAAACTTCGGATATAAAAGTTTCTAACTCTTCATGGTTTTCCATGTAATGGGGGTAAACTGGTTATTAGTTTTAATGTGTGTGCAACATCACACCACACAAACCAGTTAGAAATGAGAGAACTACAATGAAATATGTTTTTGTAACAGTTTTCTAAGTACTCTGAAAGGGAGGCGAATTGAGTGAAGCTTTTTACTAATCCAGAGAGAAGGGCCACTGAATGATCACTAACTGCCTCTCTCGGGACTGGTGCACCACTCCGTAACTATGATGCCAGGAAATGGCATATTCTCAGGTTATTATGAGATTCCGAAAGCATGTTGGCGACAGTGTACTGCACACCAGCTTCATGGTCATGAACAGCGACCGAATAAAGGTAAAGGACTCCAGAAACGTTTCCAAAAGGACGCTTAAGTTTTGAAGTTATTCCACCAGTCGCATCCGAGGCAACTGTTGGAAAAGGATAGTTCTTACAATATTCTTGATACACACAACTGTGCGGGTGTCCAATAATATGCGTGAAATGGATCCAGTCCAATTTGTCGTATACTACAGTAGTATTGGCTGAATACTTCAGTTTGCCTACTGCCAAAATTGGGTCATCGTCTACACGTCTTGATTTTAATTCTCTGGACTTTGCAAGTTTCAAAGCGTTCAGTGTTGGAATATGACTGGGTTCATTATCTCCTAAGTGCATACTTTTTCATGCTTCTTCTCTTCTAACAGTGGAGGCAGAAACATTCTTTTCGACAAGTTCTTCTAGTGCTGATGTTCTTCTTGTCCCTTTCAGAATACGCATGCTTCCAGTACTGCAGTCAACAAAAGGACCCCTGTACTTAAAGTTTATGAGAACATGCCTATTTTCATTAGATTCCTGATGTAGCGAGCTAGAAATAACGGAGCTGCAACTCTTGCACTTGCCAAAAATGGTTAGAAATGGTGTTTCACTCTTATAAACCTTTACCCTTTTGAATGACAGTGCACAGGAAAGTGATGTGTGATCCCAAAAATGCTCATTTATTGTGTCAGTCCAGTCACTGCTGGGAGGGATAATGTGGTAGGCCCTGTTCCTCCTGTTGGGTTTATCTTTATCCACACATTTGTATATGCGTTCTTATGGTTTCATCCTTGATCATTCTTCTGGAAAAAGAGTTACAACAAATTGCTAGTCATTCATATTTTCTCTAGTGGAATTTTCAGACAAAACATCCTCATCTTGGTCTGATTCTGCACTAAGATATTCACCTTCCTGGTCTAAATGTGGTTCAGTCACTTTTGATGGTAAATTAAAAATATCATGAACATTGTATCTATTCATTTTAACGATAGTGTTAGCGTGATTGCTGGATATATCGTAATTCAGCGATTCTGATATATTAGTCCACACACCACTATTTTTCTTAGCAATGCTACCATCTTCATTCACTATTTGTTCTTTGAATCTCCTTATCGTTTGTAATACTGTGTCAATGTCGGCAGCACATGGTCTCGGACGTGGCATGACGAAACTCCAACAAGTATCTGATATAAAGAGGACAAGCATTACATGGAATCGTTATACAAGCAATATTACAATAGGACAAACAGTGTCAAGGCTTGGAAATTAAGATAGAGGATGTAAATTCTGAGTAATTTCTCAGCTTTCTTTGATATTTCTTTTGTCATTTAACTTTTATGGCGTTCAGATTTGTGTTTACTGCTCTGTTATTCAAATTAAACTACCACAACTATAAACAGTATTTAATTGTTACTGTGTTATCATACTTGTACTGTAACCAATTTAGATTTCCGCCAACCTTCACACAGATTTCGAAATCCAGACATTTTCACAGAAAATCATCGACAAGTTTGGAACATACCATGGTAAAATAATATTTAAATTTACCAACAGAAGTTATTGAATAAAAGTATGTTAATCTACTTAGTTCTCATTCCAGAGGCGAATATATTTTGTAAAAACTAACCAAAACCATGTGAATACTAGAAGTATCATTAGCCAACTAATTTTTATCTGTAATTTCAATAAGTTTCACCTTATTCAGGCGCATCTCTCGAGTTTAACTGATTTGACTATACCTCGATCATTTGTCTATTAACACACACAGCATTGATTCACTCCTCCGAACCTTCTGAGTTAATTCAGAGATCACTCATCGATGTAGAAGAAACCTCTTGATTTCTGTAATCCATCGCATATGCACAACAATTACTTATTCATATTTTAATTATTTAAATATTTAATATTATTTAAATTTTAAATAACTTTATGTCTCGCTATTAGGAGTGTTTAAGGATGTATATAAAATTTGAACATCATATGTGATTCGGAAAGGAACTGTCTTCGAAAAATACACTTAAGCAGTGTTTAGAATGGCGATCTATCTTCAGAGAAATATTGGAGCTAAAGAGTTGGTTTTGACATGCAAGCCATTTGCTTTTTTGTATACTTGCTTCTGTGGCGTACATACACCTGCTCTCATTCACGCTTGTGCCTCTTCACTCCTGATCTTATACCTAACTCCATCGCTGCGCAGTTGCAACTCTTTATGTTTGTAGCTTTGCGTAGTTGCTGTCAGAACATTTATTCGCAGGATTTTAACACACCTTACTTAGTTAATAGAACGTAGTTTGTGCGTGAAAACGGAACCGTGTATTTGCTTAACACATTCACCACAAAACTTAACGAGTTGCGTGGTTTTTCAAACATATTTTTTGCAAACTGTGGTTATTTGCATGCTGTAGAACATAAAGAAACAAACGCCATAGTAATTGCAGTGTATTTCTTGCTTTTCGTGGTTATCGTTATCCGAAGATGCAAAAATATTTGGAATAAGGGACCTGCCAATTTTCCCTTTAAAAAAGTACTATATCTAAGAAACATTGTGATCTATCTGCAGAGGGTATATTCGGCATAGAAAATATAATGCTGCTAGGAAATAAATGGCCATATTCGTATCTCACACAGAAAATGAATTGCGGAATGGAATAAATACAGCTGCATCATTCCAAATTGCGTACATCTGTAGTGACGCATCTAAGTTCTGCATCTGTAAGAAATGTTATTATTTATGTATTATATTTCACAACTCTTATTTTATTTTGGCAAGGATACATTTTGGTTTTTTTTTATATCTATCTCGGGGTCAAAAGAAGTAGTCAATTAAATTAGATGCACTGTTAATCACAGGCGCATAAAGAATATGGCACCAGAAATTAAACAGGCAATGGCCACTAACCCAGTAGTACTACAGAGCAATAACATCAACGGAATCCATCTTGGCCGCAAGCCAACGGGAATGACAAAATATTGTCTTTCTTATCTGAGATTGTCCTTCAATTGGAAACTAATAGCTGTTTACAAGTTTTCATTATACACTTGTCACTACTGTTATCAATTATGTAGACTGATTCATTTATGCCTTTAGACATAACAATAATATTTTATGTGGTACGGACTATGTCAAAACACAAACAAATCCACAATAATTAGGAAAATATCTTCAATATGAAAATTTTTAAATACAAGCTGCCGATATTTAGGTGCCTGTTGGAATTAACAGTAATTTAATAAACATACAAAACTTGCCCTGAACAAACAATGAATATTTTAACTCATAATAGTTCAATTTATTTATTATTGTGAATAGGCGATTGTCATAATTATCAATGTTTATTATTATTAAAACTAAAACATTCATGATGATCCCTTTATATATTTTTTCCATTTTATGGGTATATTTGTGTTTTTTTTTTTTAATCAAAAGAAAACAATTTACTATCTTCATTAGCCTGAAATAATTTTTGTTTAATTTTATTGCTTTCTTCATCTCTGTGTTGGTTTTTGGTTACTGCTTTGAATCTTGTTCTATGATATATAATGTGGCTTCAATAGAATAAAAAATTCAAATGGTATTAATTTGTAACATTAATTCAAATTCTGTTTGGCCCTTTGATATATGACGAATCTCATAACAGATTTTATTTAATCACGAATGATACAGTATTATTTAAATTTCAATAAACTAAATAAACTTTCTTCTGTCCGAAATCCTTCTGCTACATTCATGCATGTTAATAGACTTAAGAAATTTCTATAAAATGATAATTTATGTAATTGTTAAACATTGTGTTTAAAATGTATTTTTAAAGAGCAATTACTGACCTTAAAGTTATTGTCATCTTTCATTGTATAATCAGTTACATAGAAACATACATTTTTTTCTAGATTCCAACAATTGTAAGAGGTGTTTTTAACATTGTTTGCCTTTATTTATCGACCAGTTTTCGATATTCCTTTGAAGGCAAGGTTATAATTTAGTATTTTAATAATAATTTCAAATTAAATTTATAAACTTAGTATTAAGTTTATGTTAAATATTATGAATTAAATTTGATATAAATTAACTCCTTGGCATATGTTTGTCCAATTTTTCAGCAAATGTCAACTTTACAAAAAAAATTCTTTTGTTACACTTTATTATGGTTTTCATCCGTATTTGTTTCACTTGAATTAGTCATGAAATTCATTTTTATTTAAAAACAAAAATTTAATTTTTTGAAAAACTAAGAAATTTGATATAAATAAATGCAGTTCTTAAAAAATTTAAAATTCATAATATAAATACATGTTAGTAAAAATACACGTGTAAAAAGGGTTCTTACTTTATACAAAAAAATACCTACACCAACAAAAAATATTTCTACTCTAATAAAATTTGGGAAAATCAAAATAATAAAATTTATTTATAATTTTATAATATTTAATATTTGTGAAATTAAATTAAAAATAATTACATATAATATAAATATATATAGTGTTATAAATGTTAAAGTGGGTTTAAAATACAATTATGAAACATAATGTAAATCAACTGAAATGTGAAAATTAAAACAGTTTAATAATAAAAATACATGTGTTAATATGAGGAAATATATAATGATTAAATTAAGTTAGGTACAAATACGCAAAAATATAAATGGCTAACGTATTTTTATAAATTGGTAAGCTAAATACTGTACAAAAATCGAATCAATTTTAATTTTAAAATACTATTCTTGTTGATTCAGAGGTGACATTTTGTTAGCATTATATATATATTTTGATATATTCCTTTCCACAAAGATTTGTGTGAATATGAGAATATTTACTTCTCTTTTTTTAAAGGAATTAATTAGATTGAAAGAATTAATTTTGTTGTAATGTATAGAAAGTCAATAAAAACCTACATTATTATTGTTTTGTGGGATTCAACATTATATTATTTATTTTAATAAATTTTACAAATATATTTTTCATATGCACAATTTTTTTTTTTACTTTCCTTTTAGTAGCGTAGTTCTTTTTGAGTATTCTTCAAAAGAGTATTTGCATTCTTCAGATTTTCTATGGTAAGTACTTGAAGTGGAAATCATTCTAATTGTTTGTAAATATTTTTATTACCAGCATATTTTACATTCCCTAATATTCATTTTTGTTCACTTATTGCAATAATGTAAAAAAAAAAGCATTATACATTAATGTTATTACAATGTACCAAATTTGGCTGGAAATTATAATTTTTGTTAAGACTAATAGCGAATTATAGCTAGATTACTAGAAAGATAAAATATAAAATTCTCTGAAAAAATATTTTCTTAGATATAGAAATAATAATTTTGCAATGCGCAGACAATTTACAGTATATACTGAATTTTCTTCAGCTCCAATATCCCCATATTTAGGTATCAGTTTTATTAAAAGATACTGAATATCCCATACCATGTCTCATTTAATGTTATTAAATATGGCATTAGAAGGTACTGTACAAAAATGTAACAAACAATCGGATTTTGAAACCTGAAATGTATTTTTGTTAAAAATTTGTAATAATACAGGATTCCAGTTTTGTAAATTCTTCATACTTTATTAATATTGCATATACTGAAGTGCAATGAATATTTGCAATTTGAAATAACATTAGTATTTGCAATTTTGATGTCATATATGTTTAATTTTTTCAGTGGTATAATTATTTTTAAAGTCTGAAATATCCCGATGATTTACCGCCGAAATATTGAATAGCAAATTTACATCTCATTTTTATTAAATTTTTAAGTTATATGATGATAATTTCAAATCTGCCATTCGTAAGTATATGATTTTATTTATAATTTGATTAAGTAATCGAAATCTTGTTGAATTTTTAGAAGTGATTCATTTTCACTGTTATCAATTAATAGAGGTATGTAATCTATTGGTAATAAATATTTAAATAAATGTTATTAATATAACATTATTATAATTGAAAAAAAAATTATAAGATGTTATTAACATTAATATTAGTTAATTGAAATTGTATATAACTAGTTCTAAAAATATTTTGTTAATTTGATGAAGTATATGATAACTTAAACTTTTTAAATAAAATAGTTCCAAAATTCATTAGATGCGAACTATGAATAAGTAAAAGTAATGCAGAATAAAATGAGACACATAAAATACCGAAACTTGTATAACGAAAATTATAAAAATTAATGTAAAATACTGTATTTATATTATTAAGTAATACAATTTAGTAATAAATAAATACAAAGTTTAACTTATGGTAGCGGAATGTTTATTGAATGCTTGAATATTGTAGTTATTTACAAGTTCGTAAAGTCATTATGCTGAATTGATTCTCATGTTAAAGATTAAATAAAATATGTTGAACTAAAATAATAAAATAGCATGTAATAAACTATGAAATAATATAAATTTATATAACATACATTAATAATGCTTATGTTCTTGGTCCTGCAATGAAGGGAAAAAGAGAATGGAAAATATACGAGAATGTATTTGATTGTAATGAAGGATAAATAGTTGAACCAAGATATATATATATATAAAGTGATTGTTCTATAATTTGTATTATTTTCTATTTAGAGAATCTAAATCTGCAAAAATGTGTCCAATTATGTTATTTACAAAAATAATACAAATTTTAAGAGGAAAGTGTTTTTTAATAATAAAAGTATAATTCTTCAGGTAACATTGACAATAACTATTTGGTTACCATCGATTAAGTAGTTTTGGATGTTTAATTAAATGAAATAACACTTAAACGATAGTATTTAAGTAAACATTGTATTGACCATTGTTATTAATCTCGATCTGAATTATATATTATTATTGTTATTATTATTATTAAGCAGCTACATCAATCCCTTTTTCAGGATGTAGCCTCTTTAAGCCAGATGAGCTACACTTTACAATTTAGCGTCACATAGGTTGTTTCTAATTCCTTCCAAGCTAATCGGTCTTGTGCAATGTTCTTCCAGTCCACATTTACTACTCTTCGAATGCCTCTGTCCCAGAGATATGGAGGTCTTCCTCTCGACCTTTTCAGGTCTCTTTGTATCCATTCCATCATCGCCGTTGTCCATCTGTCATCACTTCTTCGAGCAGTATGCCCAGCCCACTGCCACTTTAGAGTCTTCATTCTTTCTAGGATGTCCCTGACTAGTTACTGATCGAATGTAGTCAGTTCTCGTCCTGTTTCTTCTTGTAAATCCAAGCATTGCTCTTTCCATACCTCTTTGGGCAGTTCTCAGTTTTTGCTTTGCTTGACAGTTCAAGGTTCAAGTTTGACAAGCATATGTGAGGACAGGTAATACGCATTGATCAAATACCTGCTTTTTAAGGTACACTGGCATGTTTGATTAAAAAAAACTATGGAATTTCTTCCATATAATCTCCAGTATAGATAGATTTCAGGCACCGAGTCGCCATTCATGTTGATTAGTTGGCCAAGATAGATATAGTGTTCTACAGTCTCAATATCAACGTCATTGGTGACCGCCTTGTCTTTTGCTACCCATTTATTTTGCATGATTTTAGTTATAGTGAGGTTTATTTTAAGGCCTACTTCTCTGCATACTATCTATAGCTCATATATATAAATACACACACATATGTGTATATATATAAATATAAATTAAAATAAATAAATAAATATGTATATATATATATATATGAAATTAATGTAGAATTTTTTGGTAGTGAGTTATTTTCAAGAAATGAAGTATGGAAAATTTGAAGAAAGATTTTACCAAATCTTGGAGATTTTACCAAATCTTGGATGGCAATTTTTTTTTTACAAGTTATTGATTGGAAATACGAAATTAAATAATTTTTGTATAATGATTTATTTGTTAATTCTTTATTTCACATATTTAATTAAAATTGACTTCCTATATTTTAAATTTATTATATCTTGATTTCAAAAGGTAATAAAATTCTTAATGGAATGTTATGTTAATAGAATTTATGGCAAAATAATAAATTATATACAGTTACTAATAAAAAAATAAAACAACGTGGATGCCACACTAAATAGACAATTACATTTTTTGGAGAAAGAATAAAAAAGCTATACAATTTATAGTAAAATTGTAAAAAAAAAAAAAAACATGAGACAGCAAAAATTGTTAAATTAGTTATAATATATCCTCAATACTGCAGTTACTAAGATAGAGTAAGTTGCTCACGGATCCAGAAACGGGGAATGAATAGACCTTGGCCTGTTATGAGAAACCATACCAGTGTTAACGCGAAGTGATTTTGGAAATCATGAAAAATCAAATTGAGGGTGGCATGACCACGGAACAGACCATTGTCCAAAAAGAAGCGAATCCAGTGGCTTACCAATGTATGACTTAGTTCAGTGGTGTGGTAATATTATTAACACTATTATTTTAAAAAGTAAATATTGCAAAATTTAAATAGTTAAATCAATCTTACTAATTCCAAGAATCACATGAATCATTAAATTTTAACCATTGAACATAAAGTTTATTTAATTTTTTTGTACTTTTGAAATAAATATAGATGGATATAGGTGTTTCTAATTCAACACATTTAAAAAAATGGACTGGAACTTCGAAATTTTTTGAACTTTGTGAATTTTAAATTATTGAATGGACCACTTACTGGTATAAGCTCTTTGAATTCCTCTTTTTACTTGGTCATTTTACTAAACTGAATGTATTTTATATTCAATATCATATATTAAACATCATACAATTTAATTTGTTACAGTTTTTATAAGTAACATTTATAGCACTATGCTTAATTTTGTTACACTCTTCTATTAAATCTATTCAAATGCATTCATTAATAGCTTCCTACCGCTACAATTTTTTTCAAATTGTTGTAAAAGTTACTTTAAGTTTTACAAGTGCTTTTAATTGAGAATACGCTGAACACTGAATTTAGTAATATTTGTGCATTCATTTTAAAAATAATATGTATTACAATTTTCTGTTTTTCAAATACCAAACAATTAGGTTTGGGTTTTCACATTTTATACAGCTTTTACTTTAATTAGACTCGTTGTTTAGTTATTTGGCAAAGTAAATACATACTTTGACAAAACCTCCCTAATTGCTTATATGTATTATTATTGTTTTTCATTCTTCAATAAATCATATCATTTAATTTTTATGTTGTATAAACCATGCATTTTCCATTCAATACAATTATCTAATAGTATGTAACAGAGTACAATATACGTGAGACCTATGAAAATTAATTAAATTAAAAATTAATACAAAATTCTATTAATGATATAGCAATGTATTGCACAAAATTTAAATCTGAGAAACTACATTTAGTGAAATCAAGATAAAGTGTTTGAAAAAGCTTGTGCCCTTAATAGGTTGACGGAATTATTTAAAATTGTAGTTTAAGTTGCTCAGGGATGAGCAATTTCCGCTGTCTACAGTTACCACATAAATGTATAACATTTGTTACTAAATGTGCAACTCAAAGAAAGAGGAACGGAAAAGGAATCAGTCGTGGCCTGTGGTGAGGAATTATCTCAACATTAATCTGGAGTGATTTTTGGAAACGATGGAAAACAACAATCTGGATGGCAAAATCGGAAAACGAACACTTTTCCTCCTGAATGCGAGTTCAGAGGTTTACCATTGTGCCTCTTCACTCAATAATATAAAGTATTAAACATTATAAAACTTATGTAAATTTAAAATAAAATATTGTAGATTGTTATATAAATACGTCATTTTTATTAAACGCAGAATTAAATAAATTATCAAATGCTAACGCCTTACCATACATTTTGTCTCCTCTTGCTTTAACTCACTAACCGAAGAGTCGACTTTTATCATTTTAATTATTTGTTTTGCCAGAGTAAGCTGCAGGCTTATTAAGAAGCAGTTCCTGGATTTCAGCATAAGTAAAGTATGAGGAGAGCTTTCAAGGGGTCTGATTTTAGTACCCAGTCATGTAGCACCATGCTAACTATTAAAATATTGTTACGCGCTGCTGCCCGGCACTGTGGCAGTGGACCCACCTCACCCTCCCCCCCACAGGGTTGCCTCCTGATCCACCATTCTGGGAAACCCGTGAATAATGAACAGGCGGTCGGGCTGTCGGCGCGCTGCTCGGCGCCTTGCATGCGTCACGGCCTCTCTCCCCTGCTGGAGGTTTCGATGGGTCTGGCGACGACGCAAGAACGTTCTGGTGAGACTGGCTGGCGCCTCGGCCCTCCGCGACGCATCACCGGTGTTGGGGAAGATTCTAGGTGACGGCCTAAGACACTATATATACTGCCGCAACCCACCGGCCGGCAGTCTTTGACGGAGGCCGTCTGGCCGAGTGTGCGCGAGTAAGTGTATTGTGGACGACGACAGGAGATTGCGGGATTACGGCGGGCGAGGTGTTCGTGGTGTGAATGGACGAGAGGGTGTGAAATAGGCGAGTGAAGCCTACTGTGCGTGAGGGCGCTTGGAGGACACTTGAACATTACGACTGGCGGGACATGACTGAACTGATATGGGACTGAATGGAAGTGTAATACGGATTTTATTGTAAATATTCGAACTGTCAATTTGGACACATATTTAATATAATATTGAATAGGTTGATATACTGTCTATTGGGGCTGATCTTTAATTATTTAATTTCTTGGATTTCTTTGTGGTAATTATATATTGTATAAAATTGGAGTAATTAGTTGTGAACAGTAAGTGATATCAATTTATTGTGAAATTTATAGTTCGGAGAGTTTTGCTTTAGTTATTGTAAATAAAATAAGGAAATTATAATTAATTCCTTTATTTGATTAAGACCATCCCTTAACGAAGTTGGTATAGCCCACTTAATTTCTAGAGAGAAATTGTAACAATATGGACAACTGGAATTATTTTTGGAAGTAATAGTAGAGATATTTTCTTTCAAATATTTGATTAGATAAAATAACATACGCGGTCAAATCTTTAATTTGAATTATGTTAAAAAATACCTCAAAATGTTAATATAAGGTATTATTGGGAATTGTGTATTACTCATTTCTGGTGACTAGATAGGAAATTAGGCTTTTGGTGAAAGGGTATCTGGTGGTGAAGCATGAAGCTGTTCATATTTTGTAAATCCCGTATGGTTTGCGGCCCACTTATTCGCCATGTTGGATGTTGGTGACCTTGACCGTGGTCTTTGCCTTTAACCTCAGTAACTTAAACCTTAAAAATGGTAAGTAATAGTTTTAAAAAATTACAAATTTACAAATGTTCCAAAAATGTATAACAAATTTGTAAGAAATGTACAAAAATATATTAGTTATTGATTTGTATAAATATTTAAAAAATATAAAACATAAATACAAATTCATAAAAAATTGTTAAAAAATTATGAAAAACCTAAAATTCTAAAATTTTCGAAGGTTTCCTCGCACCACATCCACAATATGACTAACTCCCTTTTAATCAACCACATTTACGTGTTCTCCCTTCACCACCTGTCCTTTATACATTCAGTCGTGTGCACCTCGTCCACTAAACCAGTTTTTTCGTTTGTCATTTGTTTACTTTGCTGGAGGCTTCAATCTTGGATGTCATATGTTTACTTTACTTCATACAGGTGATGCTAGTGTGTTAATTATCGATTTTGCGAAAGGCGATCAGTCTAACTCTCTCGCCTATGCTCAATACATATCGGTTATTTCGTATGTAATTTTTCCAGTGTTGGAGTTTGTCTCTCACATTCGTTCGACTGCCATTTTGTTTGTCGTTCGTTATTTATTTGCTTCTCTGTGGGTGCCCATTTTGGATCCAAACTTGAAAACATAGGTTGTGCTAATGTAATAATTATCGATACAGCAGCCATACAGCAGATATATAGGATTATATTTCCATAGTATTGGTGGCACTAGTGTATTGATTATCGTTTACGTTGCCAGCCGAGCTGTCGACTTTGTCACCGTGAGGCTCCCATATTTGTTTATAATATAAGTGGTGCTGTCGACGACCGCCATATTGGATTACATTTTTAAAACATAAGTGTTGCTTATTTATCGATTTAGCCACCAAGCTATCTGTCGGCCCCCGAGCGTTCTGTCGTTTTTGCCCCACCAGGCGAAATGTAGGCATGTCACGATTCAGTGAAAAATGAGTTAAAGTTGACAATACAATGCTCTGTATGGGTAGAATCTACCACAGGATGTTCATAGCAAAACCCTGATAGTTAAGGCGTAGCAACGATCGGCCATATATCGATACACTGCATGAATGCCGTACACTTTACAAATAATGTAATATATTTAGTTTTATAGATATACTACATGTTTTCCTAATCATCCTTGGTAAAACCCTATTCAGGTGGAAGTTAAGATATGTATACATTAATGTAGACACTTTTCTCTGAAAAACGGGTATTCCAACTTATATTCGTTCTCATGCAAAACTCATCCATTATGTCTGCAGTGAACTCCTAAATAATTCTTTTCACTTTTTTTAATTGGATATATTTTCTTATATATTTAACTAATTTTTAGCCACCAACTTTTTTTTTCGTAAGGATTTTCGAATCGACAATGACTGAAGCAGTGGTTTCTCCAATTTGAGCGTTTCTTTCTATTTTGCTTCTTTATGTAACATTTTATTAGCTTCATGTTTTAACTATACATATTTTTTATACAAATTATAGCTTTTTAAAAGAATAATTTAATTAGTTACTTCTTTTGTCTCAAACTTCTATACTTTCATAATTTCTTCTAATTTAGTAAACATTACCTCCATGTAATATTATGATTCACAGTTGTAAGCAATTTAATTTCTTAATTAATTTATATTAAACTTTTATAACCGTATATTAATTTCCGTGATGAAATTTAAAAAATATGATGTAGGAAAAGTGATTTAAATTTTAGATATTATTTTTTTTTGGATTCGACAATTTTAATAGCGAAATGTTAAGGTCATAGTCTATAGTTGTCATTTTAAATCTTCTTCTATAACTATTGACAATGCTATTTGGACAATTTGATTTGCGATGGGCGAGTCAATATTGGGGACATGCGTACAAAAGGCAAACATCACTCTGCCTAATCTTTAGTCTATGGTGTCGAGCTCCCGTTTTGAGAAAAATTTCCAGTGTTGTTTATGACGGTAACATGGAAGTTCATCTGATCGTGTTCCCCCTTTTGTAACTACCACGGCGTGGGACTAGAAATTAAGTGCCGGTATCTTAGCTAAGTACAATGATTATATAAGTAAGAGTTCATCGAAAATTGTGTGGAATCGTAAGGCATCATGTTTTCTAACCATTATATGAATGTAACGTCTTAAAGTTATTTTTATGCAGATATAAATGTGGTAATAAATATAAAATTTTAAAGACGTGTTTCTGGTGCCGAGTTAACATTTTCCTCTTCATTATTTTTTAGAATCTAACAGGGCGTGGCTAGGTAAAAGTCATGTAGATACATGTATATCGTTCCCTTTATGGCCCCATCAACTTTAGGCTATTCAAGGTAAAATGAGCACTTTTGAAAGCTCTGCTTAAGATGTACTTGCATGCACGTTGTGTATGTTTCCGCCTTATGTAAGATTTATATTGTAATGGACCTTAGCACTTTATTCATGTGACGGTGAAGTGAAACTGTGAAATTATTAGAAATGGTTACCTAACACTTTTTATTCGGCGTTAAGATACGGAATAACTTCCCATCCATGGTTACCAACTTTACTGGATACATGTCTCTCAGGACGCCTGTTAGAAAATATTCAGGTAGGGACAGTTATTTTTTCTAAGGTTGATTTCAAAAGTGCTCACTTTATCGTGAACAGCTTTTAATTGCGATGATTACCACAAATGACATGAGAAAGTAGGTAACCATGATTTGAAAAAATTCGCTTTTTCTTTACGCTACAGTCTGTGGAGTTGTAAAAATGAAACTATATTTGCTAAAAAAAGATAGTCATAGGAAATAATTATACATTCTCTTTATTCTTACATGTATTGCAACAATAGCTGAGATTGTGTTTTTACACGCACTTGAAATGTATAACAAGTCGAGAGTGAAAAATGGTCTGTAGATTTATAACTTCAAACGCATAACGTAAAATTAACGGTAATCTACGCTAAATACGTATTTGGAATCATGGGTAAAATTCCAAATTTCGCAACCTCGCAAGGGTCTATGTAACACTTACAAGCAAAACGTATACGTATGGTTCTATAATAGCTTACACGTGTGTACTATAGGGCATTTTTATGCATAGTTTTCTACTTTAACTTTTCTATGCTTCTTATAACATCTGCGTATTGGTCTGTTATGTATTTACATCAAACTGTTCTAAAGATGGACCCTTTCCTTCGTGAGGTGATAAAGTGTGCTCTGTGTGAGTCTATATTAGTGACATATTTAGGCCATACGTTCTGAAGAGTCATTTCGTCACGTATTTACTACGGTATATCAAAGTTCATGCAAATATCAATTTAATTTCCCTGTCGAAAGTCCATGTTAAATGTATAGGTAAGTCAAATAATGGAAATTATTCCTGTAACTATTGATGTAGCATTCTTAGATTCTTTTAATGATATATCATAAGATTAGTTCAACGGTAATACTAACTGTTAGAAACGAGGTGTACTTGAAAACATGTGGACTACAGAAACGGTAACTAATTTAATGCATAATTAAACTACGTTGCAGAGGCCTATCAGCTGAATGATTACTTGTTAAATAAACTTCAAGTATAAGTTTGGGAGATTTTAAAATATACTCATGGACCAACGAAGAGGGAACGAGATGCGCAAGTACAGTATTTCAGGCATGTGTCTACTTACGTTACAAAACATAAATGTAAATTTCATTTTTTTTTTAAATTTGGAAGTTTAATCATTTAAAGAAGTATTGGGATTAGAAATGTCATATTTAGTTTTGAAACACTTCTAGATTCCATAAGAGCCTCTCGCAAACTATTGCAGAGTAAGTAGCAAATTAAACGTAATCTAATGTGTATGTTATGAAGTTTAAGTTTATTTGCTTTGTTTATTCCCTATTCTGTTTTGAATTATTTTAAGTCTGAATACCTTTAAAATTCTGAATTTTAATTATTAATATCTTTATATCTCCTACTTTCTCACTGACTTAGCAGTGGTTCAATTAAAATGTAATCTATACTGAACAGATACATTTTGACATTAAGATATTTTCGGTTTTGCGAGTATTGAATGCCAACCACAGTCATTTTCATGTACAACATCTACTGAAAATGTCTTACGGTTAACTTCACTGTGAACTGGATATGAAACTGGCGCAAGCTGTTATGTTTAATTTTTGTATTACCGTATTTAGTACTTAGTTCACTCTCATCGGGAAGAGTATTGAAACAATCCTATTATTTTTTGTAGCAATACTTCGTTGTTGAGTCGGTTCTCAAGACCTTGATGTTAGAGTTACGCAAATATTTTCAGTCATTTACTTATTGGTTTTTGAGAACCTTACTAGTAGAAATGTACAGTTCTCCTAACAGCGCAATGCAGGTATTCTTTGCGATGTTCTTTTGAATTTTTCTCTATAATTCGGCGGCAAATAATATAAGCTGGCTCCACAATACCGCGATGCGTTGGGCTGCAACGAGCCATACTTGATGTTTCACAACCAAGCGATGATCTGTGGGCCACGGACGCCGTCTGATATGGTGCTGCTATCTAGTTTAAGGGTAGAAATTACATTTTCAGACCTCACCAATGTAACAAACGACACGTGTTAAAAGTTGAAACTGTATGTTTAAAGTGTTAGAAGAAGAAGGATAATTATTTTGATATTAATAATGAAATTTTATGACATTATCCACACATATAAGAAGCCTTGTCTTCTATTTTGCACATCCGCGCAGCAGTAATAAAAATACAAATACGAAAACTTCGGCGTAAACGTGATCGTCGTTTTCAAACTTAAAAAAAAAAATTATATGTTTTTATTCTCCTTGTAAACAAACATTTATTCTTCTTCTGACGCCGACAATCGCAACGCAAGAATTTCGCACAACGCACTCGGCGCCGACGAGCTGCAACGGAATCTGCTTCATCCTGATTGGCTACCGCCCATTGTAACGCAACGCATCGCACTATTGTGGAACCAGCTTTACGCGTGTGCTCTTTTTTTTAAATATTGAAAATAGTTAGAAACTTCTCATGGAGAAAACACAATACATGATGTGAACTTTTTGTCACAAACGTGAGAAAATAACGCTCACAATACATTTGCGTGTATCTGTTATTGGAGATTCACGTAAATAATGTGTCATAAAATTAACACAGAAAAATTTACTGTGTATTCTGATACTAAACGATGTTCGGGTAAAATCAAACACTTTTTAAATGAACCTTTGAAAAATTATTACTTACCAAAATTACATATGCTTCAGTAAATACTGACACTGGCGTGCAAACTTCCAGTTAACAATAATAATTAGGCTTGATGATGTATTGCCAGTATAATGTTTAAATTTGTGCCCACTAAATTTATTGTTTTATGTTTTATCCACATTAGAGTACAAATATGCATATCAGTAATACATTTATATTGCTAACATTTTCACGTTTCTACTTAAACATGGCTTAAAGTTACCAGGCCTGTGGCAGAGCTTGCAAAAGTGAACATTGAAAAGCCGATTACTTTGAAGCAGAGTGTAAGTTTGTATTACAATTAATTACAACATTTGAAAGGGCAGTAGCGAATGCTGTAAAAACGAATACCTTTATTTCTTAGTGTAGCTATTGCTTCATACATATATCGCAAGGTCATATGTGGGTTCTGATAACTACAGTGATGTAGAAATAACACAATAGGTACATCTGAGCGTAATAAACGGTTAGAAAACATTTTTTAAAGCGGCAAGCTCGTTTTTAATTAAGAAATCAAAAGTCAATCACAATATTATTCTATTCCATGAAAACATAACATTCACTCATTATACAAGTATTCTACGCCATAGATGGACCTTAAATCAAACATTCACTCACTACAAGAATTATACATAATATAACCGATATTTATCACCCAGCTGCTGTTTTTGTACTAGCAGAATCATATGGTCCAGCTGACGATGTGTTTATTTCCTTTACTGTGAACGGACTTTCCACGCTGTTTATATCTTCGAAAAAATTACTATTCAAACAGTTTCTACGCCAAATTGTGCGGTGTTATTCCTGCTTATCTGCAGTTACCAATACTCACATATAATCCCACGTTATGATTTAAAACATATAGTAAAACAATTAATCATGTTTATAATATTTATTATTTAAATATTAAATTTTGCTTGTATTAAACTATAATTGTATGTCCTACTTCTCAGTATCTTTGCAGAACTTGAAAAAAATAAAGTCTACAGCAATTTTACGATAACACATATTCAATCGAAATCACTAATGTATGCACTAGAGGATTGGGAGCAACATTTTCTCATGTCAACGATGTTAGTAAATATAGGTATCTCCGAAAGAATATTTCGCTTATTTTCTGAGCAAAATAAAAAAGAGCCAACACACAATATTTTCTGATATAATACAGAGCATGCTGCAAAATGACACCTCGGAATAAACAACTCTGTACTGTCGGGTGAATGCTACAAACTTTCAATCAATGCATTACACAACAACGAAGAATTGCAAGTCGTAAACTATTACTTTTTAAATCAATAACATACAATGACCAAGGATCACAAGTGGGTAAAAAACTTGTGAAGGGCGATAGGGGCTTGAGTTCAGAAGTATGGAATTTTATAACAGCAAGAAAAATTACGATTAACGAACGAAATATATTTTACAACGTTGAAACGAGTTTCACAGATTTACTGGTTCCCCCCTATAATTACATAAAATATATGCTCGGATGTATTAGATAAATTTGAAAAATTTATGATATAAATGAGAATAGATTTAAACTTCACAATTCAACTAAGATATTTTCAATATCTACTGCAACAAGGCTACGTGAAATTACGAAAGTGAACTCATAATAAATGCCTTAATAATCACAGTTACTGATAATCTTTTAATTATTCTTATCTAACATATATCCCCTAACGTTAGATGATATGCAGAATAGGTAAAGTGGGATGCATCCTCTCACCCCCCCCCCTCCAACTCTTTGTATCCGCCCTCTACAACGATACAAAGTTATGCATCTTTGGTTTCTCGGAACATCGCTTTTCTTGCTTGAACCAATTAAAGCATAGGAATATGTTGGGAAAATGGATTCAACCAGCAGGAAATGTTTCCACCATTGTTTGAGTCCATGTCCAGTTTTGGGTATTGCGCAATTTTCCGGAATATAATTTAGAAAGGCCTGAATTTGGCGCAAATAAAAACAACATTTGAAATGGGAATTGTTACGAACCTAATACAGATCATATTTCTAACATAATTTATTCAGTAAGTTTTGTATGCTAAGTTCATACGTGATTATAAGTATCAATAACCCCAGAATACCTTTTGTATGCTTAATCTCCGTGTATGAGATGAAGTGTCCAGAGTGACCGACACACTTCCTCATGATGCGTGCACAAGCCAAAATGCTGGGCATAGAATTATGAAATTTCAGGGGTGATCTCTCTATAATGAGCAACAACTAAAAACAGATTTTTCGAAAGTCAACTCATGAGGCATTGAAAAGCTGTAAGTATCATGAATGCTATACTAATCCAATACTGCAATATTATTATATACCCCCATTATAAATATTACATTGTTAATTCTAGCACCTGAAAGGAAAACGACTAATGTGGTGTATGTAAGGGTTATTTAATTTAAAACACAAATATGTCGTGCAGTAAATGAGGACGAAGCCACTGCCGTGAAGCCAGTATTATATTTTCAATAACATTACAATAGGAATTTGCTTTCATAATGAAATAGAAGTATGCGTACCTCGTATCCACTATGTAAGGACGTTGTCTTCGCAAATGTAGCTTGTGGACACCTTTCACAGCTTCGCCATCGACTTCTATGGAAAGACTGACAACGCTTCAACGGGCTGACCTATAGGGCACGTCAGGTAGTCATAAAATACCGTCCTCGAATCCCTCCCAGTCGGCCTAGGCACGTGATGGGTACGCTGACGGCCAGCCGAAATAACACTGTTTTGGCTGGAAAGTTGGTACCTCTCGGGAACCGAGCTTGCCGGAGCAGATAGGCACAGAAAATGTAATTTCCAATCAATAGACGTAAACACAAACAACGCAGCAGCATGAGTCCTGTATGAGGTCAGAACATAATACATGTTTTGTAGTGTGCAAAGACACAGCGAAGGAATAGGAATACAGTTAATCAACGTCTTTTCCTCTGTAGCTGCTGTCTTCACGTTTCTAAACTGATGTTACACTACTGGAACATTACCCATATTTGAATAAATCTTACGAAACTCAATTATAACATATCTTGATTTACCTACAAATAAATACAATTAATTTTAAAATTCAGAAATTTTGAGATCATCCACGAATGCTTTCATTTAATGGCACCTGAGCGGCTAGCGGACCGGCAAGTGACCCCAGAGCCAGACTAGGGCTGGTTTTATGGATTTATGGTTCCCCTCTAAAAGCCTGCGCTCAAGACAAAACAGACCGCCTCAGTTGCGTTCAGGGTGGCTCAGCATACCGAAGCCTGTTAGTGATCACAGACGTACAGATGTGCAAAAAATGTTATCGTGAACGTATACTAAAATCAATAGTAGACTGTATAACCATTCGACATGTACAAATCTCAAATCGCTTTATTTTAATTATTACTTTACTGGGCTGGGTGGTGATGAAGGGGGAATGAAGCAAGAGAAATCTAACTGCCTTCATTCCGCTCTTTGCAGACCAGCACATAATGCCCATAAAACCGAACTAACAGAAAATTTGCATTATCAATACGCCAAAAACTAGAACCAACTGCAAAATGCTTAAGATTTATCCTTATCATTGATTAGCAAATTTCCTCTCGCCGTATGCCTTGGGTTCCCCTACGACACATCCCAGCAAGACAAGATATTGGTAAATAGGTAAACAAGTCAGCAGAATATCACTAACAGATACAGATAAATGGTATAAAAAGAGGTGAGTAGCTCCCACAAACGTACACTTCAAAAATTAACACAAACTAAGAACAAATAACCACATAACTTTTATTGTGATTGGTAGAAGTAGAGAGCTAGCATGAATCCAGCTATACTACTCCGTCAACACCCTCCCCCCTCCCCATGATTCCATTGGCTAAATTTCCCTACATCAAAGAAACCTAATAACACAAACTCTAGTAAGTGCAGTACAAATTATCACAAACAATTACAAACAAATGATTTACATTAACTGTGATAAGAGACATCGGGAACTAGTATAATGTACCACACACCCAATAAAAACAATATGCCGTTGCATCACTAAACAAGTTATAACATCATCGCATATTTTATGGTCTATTTAGCACAACCTGAGCAAAAATAAATTACGTATTTTTTTATTGTGATTGTGGGAAGTATGATTAGCGAAAGTAGAGAAGCAGTATGAAACCACGCCCCCCCTTTATTTTTTAAATCTCAATAGCCATGAAAGCATAAATTCTTATAATTTTCGAAATAAGTTCTACAACCTGGGCACTATTATATATATACATATGCGATTAAAGAAAAGAAAGTAGAAAGCTGGCATGAATACAGACCTCTACTCACTCTTTGTTTATTCCCCAATTGAATAGCGCATAATCCTATACTTTTAGCAAAACTTGGGTAACCTGAATAAAAAGAATTTTAATTCCGAAACTTGAAAGTGGAGGCCTAGTATGAATCCGCGCGTATTCCCTTTCCCACAAAAAAATGCTACATAATACAGATTTCCTAAATATCAGTTACAAGAATATAACATAATAAAATATTTTTGTTACAAATTAGCACTACCTGAGCACAAAGCACAAGTAAACTACAAATTATTATTTTAATAGGAATTGGTTTCAAGGGGAAGGGGTAAAGGGTTATTGCAAGCCTCCTCCCCCCATCTTGATAAGCTAATATCCCAGAAAATAGATGAGCACAAACTCCAATATTTGCGGCACAAATTAGCACAAACTGAGCACAAATAGATCACAATTTTTTTATTGAGATCAGAGGTGGTGGGGCGCTAGCATGACCCCAGCTCCCGCCTCACCACCACTTGATATGCTAATATCTCATAAACTAGAGTACGACAAACTCCAATATTTGTTGCACAATTTAGCACTAACTGAGCACAAATAAACTACAAATTTTTATTGAGAACCGGGAGGGGGGGAGGCTAGCATGTCCCCAGCCCCCCCCCCCCACCTTGGTATGCTAATATCTCAGAAACTATATTAGCACAAACTCACACAAATAAACTACAAAATTTTATTGGGATCGAAATGGGGGGGGGGGGGGGGGGAATTGGTGACATGCGCCTCACCGAGCCAGCGAATGTGGACAGCGAGGAGAAGATAGAGGTCGCCGCCAACATGGTCTTCTCAGAAGAAGGCTAGCAGTTTTGCAGTGAGGGTGCGTCTCAGCCTGGGGTGGATAAAGGCGGCGTCACAATAAAGCCCGCCCCCCTACGATGGACAGATACCTTGGCGCGAATACCGGCACAAGTTCGAGATTGTTGCCAACCGGAATGGCTGGACTGAAGACAGCGGGCGAAGAACATGGGAACTGTACTGAGAGGACCTGCACTGAGCATACTGCAGTCGCTGCCAGAACGACATCGACTGGAGTACTACACATTGGTGTCGGCCTTGGAGCTGCGATTCGGCGACCGATTCCTGCGACACACACAGCTTACCCAACTGCGAAGCTGCAGCCAGCGACCAGGGGAACCACTGCAGGAGCTGTGAAAAAAAAAAAAAACCTCTTTTTTTATAATTAGAAAAGAAAATACTACTTTCCAATATTTGCGCCAAAGTTACCTCGACTTACGGCACGTTAAATGAGCCGTTTAAATAAACAAATATTGCTCCATATAATAAGAATATTTTTAATGCAATTTTAAAAATCAAATCTTCTAAAGACAGTTAATAAAATACAATATGGATTTGAAAATCTTGTATATTTAGTATAAATATTTGGATGTAATTTATTTAACGTCCTAATGGGAAATTTTAAGGGGACGGGAAGTAAGCTGTCAGGCAAACTCAATCTAACTTCAAACTTGGCAGTTACGGAAAGTTACCTGCGTGCCCAACTTAGCAACAGCGCTGCTTTCGAATAGCTAGATCGTGGTTTCGTATCCCTCTTAGGTCGTGGCTTGGGCAATCAATACGAAAATACCGAGAAAATAGGTGTGTTGGTAATGCCTAGAAATAAATAGTTCCTATGCAAAATATTATTACACTGAGTGCGCACGAATGTGGTGCGTTGCCCCATTGCTTGCACAAGGCGGAGGGGAGGAATAGTGTAGAGATTTGGGCGGCTCATAACATCGGGGTCTTGAGAGCCGATGAGGGTGAAGTGAGGTGGGTATGGAGAAGCTCCGAAATGCTAGGCTGGGGGAAACGGGAGATCCCCTAGAAAACCCGCCGACCACCTGCACCGTCCAGCACGATTCCCACTTGCGAAAATCCGGGAGTGACCCGGCCTGGGGATTGAACACTGTTCGCCTAGGTGGGAGGCGAGTAGGCTAACCACTCAAACACCGCGGCCCCGCGGAGGAATAGCCTGAAATAGAACTTCAGCAGGGCTTCAGAAATGTTGGTCTCGGCTGGTCACTACAACATACTGTAAGGCCGTATTCTGCTTGTATATAAGAAAAAAAAATACCCTGAACCTTTTTTACACATAAATTTGCGGTTTCATGTTATTGAGAGCAGGCTAGTATAATGGACCACGTCTCGCCGAAAAATTCCGGCTTTTCCCACTTCGTCCCCGTCCCGCAGACCCTCAAAATTGATGTCGACCCTGCTTTAAAAGCTCGACGCGATTTGGCAAACCTTAACGAACACTCACAAATTCTTCAGAACAGACCTTGTCCCGACTAGCACACTCAATCGCAAAAAAAAAAGGTCTCTCGCGATGATAAGGTTGATGCACAAACAATATTTCACAACTAGGTCACAAGAACTGCATCTTGTGCTACTGGTGAAACCCAACGAATCTGTAACAGCGGCACATACATAAGAAGTTGTTTGCAGATTTACCACGTCGGTGTATATACTATAGTACATTGCAAAAAAATATACAATCATAGTTTTCTGTAAGGCAACAAAGAAGTATTTATTTGACGCAATTTTATTTACATTAAAGAAATCTTGCTTTATTTCAAAAGGAAGGTAAAACAAACTTAGGTTTGTAGTTACATAATAATTGTTATACATTTTTGATTAATGGTAATATTAATTTTTATAGTAAAGAAAAATATTTATTTGACCTCGTTTTGTTTACAGTATGGGAATATTACTGTGCACCAAAGAAAAGGCTTAAGTGATATTAAAACTTTTCTTTCGTGATTTTATAGTTTTTAGTATTTAACGAACGAAATTTTCTAAATGCTACGTTACCAAATAACAAATTCCTTAGAAGGTTGACATAATGGCTTAACCATCAAAATGCAATAACTGAATTTATCACAAAGGACATCAAAGCAAAGTTATCATTATCATATGAAATAAAGATTTTTTTTGTGGGAAACCTTTTTTTTTTGCAGTGGTTTATATTTAGATACATTTTTTGCGGCAACAAAATATATATTATGTTTTGCAGCAAAGTGTTTCAGCCTAACGTGTGGCATTATTCCTAAACAACGTATAGCCTACGCTGGAAACTTACAGTATAGTTTAAGAAGTTTACGGAAAAAAAAAAAGAAAAAAAAAAAAAACAGAGATCTGGTACGTTAAAATTTTTGTAACGAATCAGGAACATTTAAATACGAACATTGAGACTTGTTGTAATAGAACAGGGCACTCAGTTCGGTTAAAAAGTGGAGTGGAGTGGAGGGAGAGGGACAGATTCAAAAGAAGTTGAGCTAAGTTAAAAAACTTTTTGGTCAAGGCTTAACACCAATGTCTTGAACACAGGCAAGGGTAAAAATTAAGTAGTTAAATAGTTAAAGCAACGGCGGATCACGGGGGGGGGGGGGGGAAGCAGGAGTTCTCCGAGAAAACCCGCCGACCAACATCAAAGTCCGCCACGTTTCCGAAATGCGTTAATCCGGGTGACCTCGCTGGGAATCGAACCCTCTTTGCCTTGGTGGGAGACGAGCAGTCTTACCACTACTCTAACACGACACCTGGTTCAGGTGCATTCTAGTGTGTCCCGGGCACCATTCTGTGAGCCGCCCCGAGAGGCAAAAAATAAAATACCATATTTATTACAAATAATTATAATAAATATATTTAGAGATCCGGTTATTTTTCGAATTTATTTGAGGGAATGTTGGACTTGAAACACACATGCACCAGCTTAACAACAGTAGCCAGTAAGATGTAACTGTGTACCGCGCATGCGTGAAAAGGTGGGGTATCCAAAGATCAGAGAAGGAGAAAGGAGCAGCAAGGGTACCAAGACGAAACTAGGTCGGCGGAGTGAGAGGAAAAATAACATAATAGTTACGAGGAGCGCACTCTGTAAACCTTGCAGAATAAGGAACGTCACATGAAGGATCTGTCTATGTAGCATCTAAATAAGCAACAACGTCAACCAACATAAGTAAGTTATTCAATAAAAAAAATAAATAAAAAAAAAAGGAATTGAAAACATAACGTTGTATTGTTTTGTACAGAATTATTTATAAGAGTATAATTCATGGATGTAGAGATATAGACGCCTTTTAACATGTATATTTGAGAACATCTACTTGGTAGTTCTATTCAAGAAAAAGCATGAAAAACAGATTTATCTTCAGAATTATCACTTTAAATCATAATGCTTTCTAGGATCATAACGGCAGAAACTTGTACTAGTAATTATTTAATAGTACAACCTTAATATAGGCTCTACCTACAGAAAGCACATGTATAAATCAAGTTTATAATTTTAATAAATAGACAATTATAGCACTACACGTGACAACAGTTTACAACTACCATTCCATCTTAAAATTAATAATCAATAGAAGAACAAATTACTGTCTGCTGTGAACATATGAAAATATGATAATATGAATATGATGACTGCCTAGAAAACGAATTAAGGATGTTCCCTAAATACAAAATGGCCACATAACAATAAAACAATTAGAATAAAATCTAGTTCATTTAAATGTTCCATGAAAATGTAATTTTATATGTGCCATCGGCTGGTAATTTAGTCCTGCAAAACAACGAAAACTCTTGATTGTGAGATTTTGAATCTACTATAAAACAATAATTAGGACCACTGAACATTAGCTTTTTTTTTATGTCACTGTCTGGAGATGTTTGAAAAATCAGTTCATTACGTAAATTCGGCCCCTGTTTAACTTTAATGGTAATATACGCCTTACTTGACGTCATGTAGACACGAAGTCATGAAGATCTGGTTGCCATCAAAGTCAAAGGCTCACTAAACCATAATTTATGAAAATTGGACAGCAACATCGGTCCAACTAGTCGCCATCGTAGATGTAGCCGTCATCAGGAGTTGACAGTATCCTCCAGGACTGCAGAACATTCCATTCATCCTCAAATTATTTGGCTCGACATGCATTAATAGAAACTGCACAACTTTTCCATCAAGCCTTATTACAGAAGAACAGTCTCCATTTCGTGGCGTTACTAAATTTTGCTCCCCAAAACATTCCAAGCAAAAACAAAAACCTCTACCTGGTTACCTTCAACATATCTGCATTTCTTTAAAAATGAATACTGTTCTCCATGTAAAATAAATTGCACAAATTTACAGTAATCTTATAACAATTTAACAAAATAGTTATATGGAAATCTTAGCAATACTCTCAATGATGATTTAGTTTAACGTGTGAACTATTTTATGATAAAATAAATATCAAGCGAAATGATAAGTGATAACCTACTGTAAGGGAACTCGTTACAGAAAATTGTGTACAGTTAATCGGTCTATATTTTATTAATTATTGCGTTAAAAGAACTGGAGTTACCGAGATAATTTCTTCATCACACGCCCTGAGTTACCTCTTTCTTGGGGGTGTGTTTTTCAATCTGCTCACCAAAGGTGATGACCAAGAGCCTCGTGTTACTACACGAAACAGTAGTATAAAAAAGGCGCTTCTGCCACACCTGGCGTCTGGCGGTGGATTGGTGGATGTAATTAGCATATTAAGGTTCCTGCTCATAAAAAATTAACCTCTCTTCCGGCGAAAAATTCTAGAACGTAGAATTCCATCCCGACGGTGGCCATTTTGTCACCCAGTAAAAATGTGCTCGATACCAATGGTGGCCATTTTGGCAGCCGGTAAATCCCCCGAAATCTATTCCCCATTAACCCAAATGAGCACGTACATCGCCGGTGGCCATCTTGGTAGCCAGGACAAGATCCCGCAACCACCAGTGGCCATTTTGGCAGCAAGTAAATTTTTATGGGCAGGGGCCTTAATATGCTAATTACAATCCTCCGCCAGATGCCAGGTGTGCGAATACTACTACTCCTAATGCACTGCCTGGTTGCCAAAATGGCGCCCACACATAAACTCACCGACGTGTCCTCCATACATCCGGCCGCGACGAGGCAGTTTGCCCTTTGTGGCGGAGGTTTGACCAATGTGGCTGAATCGGTCGGAGCTTCTCTCAAATTCGGAGAATTTCAATTCCCTATCATTCCCGGCGGCCATCTTGACAGCCAGTAACTGGCAGTTTGCCCTTTGGGGCGGAGGTGTGCTCAATGTTGCTGAAAAGGAGCTTCTATCAAATTCGGAGCTTCTGAAATTCCTATCATTCCTGGTGGCCATATTGGCAGCCAGTGCTAATTAGCATAACCCAGACAGTTTACCCTTTGCCGCAGAGGTTTGCCCAATGTGGTGGAATCGGTTGGAGCTTCTCTCAAATTCGGAGCTTCTCATTCCCGGCGGCCATCTTGGTATCGCTGACCTATATCTACCCAGGACAATTGTCGACCAGCAGAGGATGTTGACCATTTTGGCGGCCAGCATCTCATCGGCGATGGCGGCTGCGATGGGGCATCAAGGCGTAGCGAATGATCGCATCTCGTGTAACACAGCAGCCTCCTTAAGTATGTGTGTGTGCATAGCACTTATAAGCATAGGTGGCTGTAATATCCTAACTGTTTCAGTAATAGTTCTCAAATTCATATAATAGACATCAACCACGACTAGGAGAAGAGTCGTGGGATCAAGTATCACCTATGACAACTTATAAGCATAGGTGGCTGTAATTTCGGAACTGTCTAAGTTATAGTTGTCAAATTCATAACATAGACATCATCCACAACTAGGAGAAGGGTCGCGATGTCAAGTATGTCATATGTCAGCATATAATCATAGGTGGGTGTAATTTCCTAACCATTTGAGCTATAATTTGTAAATTCATAACATAGACATCATCCACGACTAGGTGAGGGGTCGTGGGGTCAAGTATGCCATATGTTAGCATATAAGCATAGGTGGGTGTAATTTGCGAACTGTTTGAGTTATAGTCGCCAAATTCATAATATAGACATCAACCATGATTATGATAGATGGCTGTAAGTTACGAAGCATTTGAGATACAACTACCAAAAAATCATAATACATGCATAACCCCCCGATGCCGAGAGGAACATGCGGAAATATGTCGGCCTGCATGTATCCCCATTCTTACTCACCTCTGTCTCTCCTGTTCCCTCAGTGCCACTGCCTGGCCACACGCGCCCTCCCTTCCTTGGCACCTCGAACAACGACTTTTTATTCGTCCTTGCACTCTCTCTCTATACCTTGTCCTCCCCCCTGTTAACCAGCTGACTACATCACCATGAACATACATCCTCGAGCACTAGCCACCACTCAGCCAGCGACTTGCTGCGTACCGACCCCCAAGCACTCATGTAACAGAAAGCAGACGCCCTTTCCGACCCTCGCGCTCAGTATTACCATCCACATGTGATCAAGTATGACCTATGCCTATGTCCCTGTGTCCCCAACATGAGGCTATGTGAGATAGAATGTCGTATTTCGTATACAATCACACTGCCTCCTCCAGCGGCCTATTAAACATTATAAAATACAAATTCTACTCACACCACATCGCTGGTGTCCATGTTGTGACTGACCACCAAAATGCCACCCACTCACCTATGTCCTCTGCATCCGACAGTGACAATGGTAACATCACCACTGACCATCTGCCAGGGTCCGCATGACGAAACCACCCCACCACCAGGCAATCATCTTGGCTGTCAAATGCATAATATTATCATCCAAAATGACGAAAGGGGCTGCAGGAACAAGTATGCTATATAAGCATAGTTGGCTGTAAGTTCCGAACTACATGAGATATAGTCGTCAGTTGCATAACATAGCCATCACCTAGGTTTTTTCCTTACTAGCATGCTACTACTACAAGTCGTCCTAGGCGGCCACCATCTTGCAGCTCCACTGACAGCCAAACATACATGGATCTTCAGTGTGTGTACTTACTTCCAGACAGTCGGTCAGTACTACTGGACGTGCACTCATACTCTGTATACCGAAACATCGATGTATGCATGTATGTATGTATGTATTGAGATTTCATTCTCAATGGATACACAGTCATTGCTAGACAGCCGAGTTCCCACACATATAAGAACACACGCTAGAACGAAGTATCCCCTACCTCAACTGGTGTAGCAGAGAATACCAGTAGGCTACGAGCGCATCTCGTCGTCGTCGTCATCGTCGATGTGACCTAGCTGAAAGCAGAGACCACACTGAACAGTCCTGGCTTTCCATGCACGACTGATAGCGACCAAGTACTATAACCCCACCATCTCCCCCTTGACATTGTCATTACCGATATATTGATCGGGAACAAATCCATGTACCCTGAACCACCCTTGCAGAATCGATTCCCATTAAGATGCATTACTCTGTGTGCTTTCTCATATCGTCCGCTAGATTGCACGAAAAGAGAAAAACCTACCAACCTGTACGTGTGTATTGCACAAGTGATGGCTAGACAAGACCATGCATTGTATGGCATTCGACAAAAGCCATGTAAGCCCATCACTAATACAAATAGTCAGGTTCGCCATGCAGCCTAAGGCCCCTGATATAAGCTCTGGTTGCAGTAAAAGGGACCATGGGTTCGAATCCCCACACCTGACCCATTTTGTGTATTATTTGTTTCTAAACCCCACTCGAATAAATATGGTAGCGTAGGTTTGATTCCAGTTGAGAGCACAAGCAGACATTCGGTGGTCCCACTGCCCATGAAAAAACTAGCATGATAGTCATACTCTGTCTCCGACCTGCACTCATGTACCGACCCTTTTGCAATTACAGACAGTGATATGTCACATAGTTCGCTGTAATTTCCGAACCATTTGAGATACAACTAGCAAACATCATAACATGAGCCTACACACTCACCAGTATCTCCTACCTGCACTCGTGTACCAAAGCAGGTAATAATAATAACAGGGAGGACTCAGGGAGGATGGAGGAGTCACCCTGTCATGTAATACGAGCCACACACACACTTGTAAACAAAATCGACCATTCTGGATTGAAAAATGAGAAAAAATGGGAAATTCTCGCTCCTGGGGTATACAGCTTGCAGCCAGGTAATATGCTAATTGCAGTCCACCAACACATGTACTTGAAAGTAAGTATTGCATGTCCTGACGATGATGGTGTATGATCCTTTAAAAAATAATGTACCGAAGGTTCGATACCTGTTGAAAGTGTATGCTGACACATCTGCAAACAATTGTTTGTCGTCAGTCTCACTGGTCATGAAGACAAACATGTTGCGACCATGACAGTCATACTCTATCCCCGGCCTTCATTCGTGTATCGAACCATTGCAATTACGGACAGTCATGCTCTGACGATCTTACCTGCACTCGTGTACTGACCGAGCCTTTTTACACTTACAGGAAGCTATACTCAGTCAGCCCTTCCCGAACCTTTAATGCATGCACTTAGATGGTATCCATCCAGCATTAAATGTTCAGCCATTCCACTATGACAAGTGTATGGCGTGTTTACGGACGAAGACATACGCGACTCTCTCCCGTGTACATAATGTTTCCAAGGATATACTACTGTTATGGACACACTACATTTCAGAGGTTGGTGTAATGCACGCCGGAAGAGTGTTGAAGGAGCATCCAAACACTAAGTCCTTCCCTTAGGAACTTTTGAAGGACAGAGAGAGAGAGAGATGCTGGAGCAGATGACGAGGTCGTCGTCATTGTTTCGATGCAGGTTCTGCTGACAATGACCATCAAGCTTGTAGTTCTGTCCCTGAGAGCCCTTGATGTAGTGTAGTGATAGAGATGTTCTGGCAGGGTGCGCTCTCGCAGTTCCTCCTTCTGGCTGTGCATGGCTATAGACATGAATCTCACAGTAGCAGATAAACTACCAATATGATGGTTTTGGTATAGGGTTGGTCAGCTCAGTTGTCATCTAGCCATCGAAGAGTGAACATCGGCTGTGAATAATGTGCTCTTATTCATCGATGGAACAGGTAATGTATTCGTGTCGATAATGTAAAAAGGTATTTTCTAACTAAAACATCTACAGACAACATGAAGCTGGTTGTTACTAGAATGTAGGTCGTATTATGTTCGGATGTGAAAAGTGTAAATCTCAATTTGCTCGTCGAAGTCACATGAAAAAACATGCAACATGTTAGGGTCGCTCTGTACCATCTGTCAAGCGGTTTCTGAAGATATTACCAGTCCAATGTAAGGGTTCATCGGAGAACAGTTCTTTGGTACCACCACAACATCCATGCAAATATTGTAACAAGACATTTACATATGCATACAATCCAAAGAGACATGCACAAAGTTCACATAAGGAGAGTATTATTCATATGTCACATCAATGTGATAAGTGTCGAAGAATGTATGTGGGTGTTGACATTTTACAAAGACATTCGAAACTGTGTAAGTCACAACCATCGATTTAAGTAGGTATAAAGTACTGCAACAGTACTGCATTGGAAACTATGTAAGTAACAAAAAAAAACACTTGCTCTCAAGCTGATACTAATAGTACCCTCATCAGGTTGTCATGACAACGTGGTATAAAACAGGCTGGAATAGGCCATTCAGATCAGTCACTGTTCAGGCCTCGAAGAGAGAACATCGGCTCCAGGTAACATTTTCGTATTCGATGATGATGGAACAGGAAAATTATTTGTGTTGCTACTGTAAGAAGGCCTTATCTACAACAACCTACTGCAGAGAACATGAAACTGGTTGTCATCAACAGAATCCAGACCATATTATGTTCACATGTGAACAGTGTAAATTGCAGTTTGTTCGACATGGCAACTTGAGACGACATCTTGCAACATGTAAGGGTTACCGTGCACTGCCTGCCAGGTGAAGATTAGCAAATAAACATGCATGATCATCTACAAATGTCAAAGCTAGTTCTTTGCTCCCACCAAGAAATCCACGCAACTTTTGTGACAAGACATTTATAAATGCATATGATGCTAGGAAACATGAAGACAGTACCTGTGTGAGGAATGCCATTTGCAGAGCATATCAATGTGATAAGTGTCGAAGAAGGTATGTAAATGACGAGAATTTAGGTAGCAATTTGAAACCTTGTAAAGGAGAGGCCACTGATAAACAACCTAAAGATTATTTATTCGCCATCTATGAAGCTTAATGATAATGGCTTTCGTTTTCTGAAGTGATCTGCATTCAGGGGACTCATAAAGTAATTTGGTTGTACTGAATATGTCAACTACACCACACAACATTTGCTCTTTCCTGAAAAGTATGAACCCAAATATAATAAACCAACTTATCGATAAGGTAGAACAAAATGGTCCTGTCAAATATAATATGTGGCTGGACTGTAGCTATACAAAGCCAGAGCCTCACGACGATGAATATTGCACCAGAACCTTCAAGACTTCGGCTGTAGCGGTATTGCATTCATCTGCAGCAGAACACACGATTGTCGATAGTATACACAATATATGTCAAGAGGAAGAAGAAATGGTGGCCAAGGGTTCAGGTTGGACCCTGGCTTCGGTAAATACTGTAGAGTTGAGAACTAGTGCGTACAGCCCACTTCGCAAATAGGTACATACCGATGTTCTCTCACCGCAGAGAAGATGACAACATAGCATCATCTTTAGCCATTAGAAGGAGAGGTATAAATTACTCTATCAACAGTCATGCACACACAGTTGCTAAACTGACTTGTACAACATCGGTACTACAAGGAGTCATCCGTGAGGAGGCAGCATCGGGGAGTCATCTGTGAGGAGGCAGCATCAAGGAGTCATCCATGAGGAGTCAGCACTATGTAGTAGTAGTAGCACATGTGAGTTTGTGTTCACACACATGCTTGGAGAGGATGCAATCTAATACATCTACATGCAAAACTTCTTGATAGATCATTAACTATGTGGTAAACAATGCAGTTACTGTGACAAGTTCTTTAGTAAAAGTTGCAATGCTCGTCATTATGAATAGAGCATCTGTACAAAGGCACTGACTTCTAGAATACACACATGTGATATGTTGTGCATCATTTGGTAGAGGTGATAATCTAGAGACCTACTGGTATGTGTAAAGGTACCATACCTTTGCTTGACATGAGAAGGTACAAATCCAGTCTTCCTGCTGATTGGACATGTACACCCATATCATTACATGGACCTGCATGGTGCTCCAAACTTATGTGTGACGAAGGAACTACGAGTGTTGCAGAGCATGAAACATACAGATCATCAGAAGTTGTGATCAACACCCCTGCACAGCTAACATGTAGAGTGAAAAACAAATAAGATGCTGCTCATGATGTTGAGAATAACACTGTGATTTCCAAGTCTGCTGAGAACGGTAATGTGACTTCCAAGTCTGCTGAGATCGACCATGTGATCTTCAAGTCTGCTGGTATTAATGACGTGCTAACATCTGCAAAGCGAAAGTATGTTATTGAGACCTACTCAATGTGGAATATGAAGAAGAACATAGATGCAATCATGTATCGTAAACCTTCTACAAAGAGTGGTGCAAAGTCTGACTACTTGGAAGACCCCAATGACCAAGATGACAGACTATGATGGTTGGTTTCATTGCAGAGAGGTGGATATTTGCCTATCATCGGAGAGATAAATTCTATTATTGATGAACTAAGAGCTGGAGACTCCATTGAATGATATACATATGTGTGTGCGCGATTTGGTTATGTATACAATAAATATAAACATCAACAATGCATATATTTGTTTTTTTTTCTTGATTTTAATTCATACCATCTAAGAAATCATCCTGCTGCTATGTGGTAGCCCTTTGGGCCGCTAGAACAGTATGTCATCATCATTTACACTATGTTCCATGACAAGTGTTTGGCATAGCTATGATACAAACTGCTGCTGACCTAAAAAAAATGACACACGCTCACATCTGTCAGAGCTCGAATGAGCCAGAAAGCTCGTGCGACTGCGTATATACCCTCGTTTTATGCACATACGAAATCCTTATGTAACATGGGTAACACACCAAGGAAGTGGGGAAAATATTTGTCAGTTGTAGGATTCGAACCTACGCTACCCACACAGGGAACCGGAACTTAAATCCAGCACCCTAGACCTCTTGGCCAACCTGACAATCTAAATTAAAAAGGCATTTAAAAGGCTTATTGAATGTTATACTGTATGTGTGATGTGGTTACTTCTAATTTGAGTAATGGCGAGGTTGAATATAGTACAATACATGATATACTCACCTTTTATGTTGGAGGAGGCTGGCATCGCTGGAACAGAAGCGATGGCTCAGTATTCATCGAAGCACAGATGTATGCTATATAGGGAGCATATGAATACCCTTCACTACTTACATTAAAGTCTTGGTACATGACGAACCAAAAGTGCATGTCATGCCTGAACATGCTACTGTGGTCTTGGACCCTGGACACTCAGTGGTGGTGGTGTGTGACAGAGTATGGCTACAAAGGCTTGGTGCTTAGGTAAAGTATGACCCTGTGTAAAATTATGGACATGGAAGGCCATGGGCTCAGTACACGAGTGCGCAGAGACTGCCTCTAAGTACATGCAATGATGGTTCGGTGTGCAGTCTTGGTACACTAGGTCCATGAAGACAGAGTATGACTACCTGTGAGTATGTGTAAGTTGGTGTATGACCACTGTTAATTGGAGGCTTAGTACACACACACACAAGTTCATCAATTAGTGAATCTGAAAGGTAGCCAGGTGGTCGACTGATTGTGTAGGTAGTTGAAGGCCACAGCCACCATATTGGACCAGTACTTCCTGCTCTGTCAATCAGGTCTAGCATCTTGGAAGTCGCACTGTCTAGCAGAATGGTGGCTGGTGGTGGGCAGCCATGTTGGTGGCTAGTACTCCCACAGTAGTTATTTACAAAATGACAGTCGGTGGCAGGCACCCATGGTGGCAGCCAGTACACTGACGACTTTCATTGTGTGTTGTAAGGACAAAGTCTAAATGCCGAATCATGGAAGTCGCACCATCTAACAAAATGATGGCTAGTAGCTGGTGACAATGTTGATGGCCAGTGGTCGGCAATGGCCATTTGCAAAATAGCGGGTAGTGATAGGCGATTGTGGGTGGCTAAGTTGGTGGCCAGTATGCCAATGATGACCATTTTTGGAAATGTTGGGGGCCATCATCTAACAGAACTTCCTGTTCTGTTAATCTAGTCCCGCACCTTGGAAGTCGCACTGTCTAGCGACATGATGGCTTGTGGCCGGCGACCATTGTTGGTGGCCAGTACTGCAGCGACATCCATTTGCACAAATGGCAGACACCAGTGCGGTCGGAATTCTGAATGTGGACAGCCATGTTGGTAGCTAGCACTCATTCGCCAAATTGCAGTTGCCAGTGGTGGGCCGCCAGAAGGGCCAGTGGCCAGTACAATGACGATAGCCATTTGCACAATGGCATGCATGGCACAATGGTAGCCATCTGCTGTGGTGGTGGTGGTGGTGGTCGACCATGATTGGTGGTGGGCATGACATTGACCTTTGGCCACTATTTCGAATTTGTAGAAATTTTACCACAACAGCTATGACCTTGACCTTGGTTGATGTCATGTGACCTTGAATGACCTTTGACAACAATAGCTTAAATGGTTCGGAAATTATAGCCAACTATGCTTATAAGTACTGTGCACATACAGACTTAAGGAGGCTGCTGTGTTAGAATATATCCGATCGTTCGCGATGCCTTGCTGCCCCACCACCACCACCGATGAGGCACTGGCCGTCAAAATGGTTGACATCATCTGCTGGTCGAAAATTGTCCTGGGTAGACATAGGTAGGCGATACCAAGATGTCCGCCAGGGAATGAGAAGATCCGAATTTCAGAGAAACGCCGACCGATTCTGCCACATTGGGCAACCCTCTTCCGTAAAGAGCAAACTGCCCAGATAATGCTAATTAGCACTGGCTGCCAGGATGGCCAATGGGAATGATAAGAAATTGAGAAGCTCCAGATTTGAGAAAAGCTCTGACCTTTTCAGCCACAAAGGGCAAACTGCCAGGTACTGGTTGCCAAGATGGCCGCCAGGAATTACAGGGATTTGAGAAGCTCCGAATTTGAGAGAAGCTCCGACCGATTCAGCCACATTGGGCAAACCTCCACCACAAAGGGCAAACTAGCAGCCAGATTGTTAAAGGGACTGTCTGGCACTGCCAAGATGACCGACGTTGACGTATACATTCATTAAAAATAATAAGAATCATTTTTGGGGGAGATTTTTTCACTGGTTGCCAAAATGGCCGCCGTCGGTTTGGGGCACATTTTTACCGGCTGACAAAATGGCTACCGTCTCGATGGAATGCTGCGTTGTAAAATTTTCCGCGGGAAGAGAGGTTAATTTTTTAAAATTATTTATGGTCAGCGACTTTAATATGCTAATTACATCCACCAATCCACCGCCAGACGCCAGGTGCGGCAGATCCGCCTTTTTTATGCTACTCGAAACCAAACTATTTTATAGCCGCCTGTGGTGCAGTCGGTCGGTGCCCCTCCGATCTGAGGTGTGGGATGCTCTGGATTCGAATTCCGGGTAAAGTATGGGTGTTAATTTAAGTTAGGTTATACCTTAGTCTGTAAGCCGTCCCTTGCTAAGCTTTCAAGCATAAAATCGGGGGACCTTAAAAAGCCCTTTACAAACTATTGTATAGGAAACCTCGAAGTAGTCTGGTTGTCGTCTTGGAACGCAGGCATCACATCTAAGATGCTGCTTAAAATCCACGCCACCTCACACCAATGCCTGCAAAGCGAAAGTCATCATCATGTAGTTCCACTTCTTACTCTGAACATTTGTGACCCTGAACGTAATTTGGAGTTGACGGTGGGTAACCTTGATTCTTGAAGGCCTTAACAGTGACAAATTAGGGGAAATAGGAATAACTCGAAAAAATCGGGTATTTAAAATCTTTGAGAAATATTTTTTTATTAAAATTGTTGGTTTAACATCGCTTTATCCTCCTTTTGTACATTTACTTGCAAATGTCGAACTGCCGAACTCAGTGTGTGTATGTCGATGTTGCACGTTTTCGACAGTACGTAGTAGAATGCACTCATGTCACTCATTTTCGACCCTGATATTTAGACTGTGCTGATGTGTGTCTCCAGCTGAAGTACAGAGTTCTGCCATAATGTATCTTAAATGGGGCAATGTAACCACCTAATCGCCGGATATTCCACTAAGTAGTTGAGTAGTTACGACCAGGAAGTCTACAGGCAAATGAGATGTGTTCGCGAGCCGTCGGCCATGTTCGTCTTGAAGTCATAAGGTTGCCAAATAGATATCTGTAATAATCTGATTTCCAAAATGATTTTTGCATTCAGCGATGTACTTAAATGCAAGATATATGAACGCTATACTTTTCGCTAGTTATGCTTTTAAATTTTTTAAATTAATATATACCTTTAAAAATTAAATGGCTATAAATTTTGAACATTATTATTTAAATTAATTGTGAAATATTACGTAGACCATAGTTAAAACATAAAATTCTTTCATTTTAACATTGTGTCCTTTTTAAAGCTATTAAAGCAATCAACTATCTAAAAAAAAAACCTTATATTTTATTTGTTTCAAAAATTTACTTTTAAATTAATGGTGAAATTATGCACAAACTACTTCAGATCCCAAAAATATTCGGTGTTAATTTTAGATTCTGATCTGATAACCCAGTGGCTGAGTAATTCACCCTGGAAATATAACAGAAGATCTTAAAGGCTTGTAAAGAGATATTACCATAAAATAAACTAGGCGCTTCCGAGAATAATTTCTTAAACCATATAAATTCTGTTTAAATGGGTCCTCGGGAAACCGTGCTATCACAGGACTGGTTGGTGGATGCTCCAGCCACCCTTACACACTTGCCCAATCACGACTCGATACACGGGAATCAGGTCAGACGAAGATGTTCTTCCGAGTCCACCCTGACAACGAGGTTCTGATGTCCAGTTTTTGTGTTAGCCTAAAATAAAAACCACATTCCCGAATTCGATTGGACACAGAAATTTGGTTCATGCATTTTGTACACTATGTCCCATTTATCTTGATCCCTCCATACAGGTTGTATAACTGGAAAGAGGTAAATAATACTGCTGGTGTCTCAGCCTTATAGCATTTCTTATTAGTGCGATACAAGTAGGTACTAACATCAGTTTTTCAAATGGTGCCATGTATCTATTGGTAAAAAGCCTCAATGAAACACTTTTTCATTTGGAGACCCAGTACGGAGTTATTGTGGGTGGTCAACATAAATGGGGCATTCTGTATACAAACTATACGTGCCAAGTCGTGCCACACAATAAAAAAAACAGCCCCAATTAATCACCAAGTTCGAATGAAAGCTTCTTACGTGAATATATTACTGGCGCTTGTGCAACACTGACCACAGCATTCTGAAACGGCGTACCTTCATTCACAGCAAGTTTTTCCAGCACTCAGTATCTCTAACATCTATATTATCTATATTAGTGGCTGACGGCTCATGAGAATTACGAGACCCAAGCAATAAAACTAAATTTAATCAAACCACTGCCATCTTTTACAGTAAATATTTTCAAAGCGAACCCGAATACTGTAAAATACAATGCAGGATACGTCTATACCATCAGCGTTAAAGTGCCCGAGGCAACGCTAAAGCGGCGATTAATGCGGTGTAGTCGGTGACACAAAATATCTGGTAACGCTATATTCAGAAAGGCCAACATTTTAAATGAAAATTTATCATCTTCAATACACATATTTCAATGCACACGAAGCTGTTATCACGCCACACCGCTTTATTGCAACACCGTTGATTTTCCTCGCAAGAAAACGAAATTTTCCTGTATTATTGTTTTAATGTACTTGGTGAAACGAGTGGAGTGGAGAGATTTGTACGGCTCTTAACACCGAGGTCTTGAAAGCCGATGAGGGTGAAGTGAAGTGGGTATGGAGCAGCGCCGGAATGCAAGGGCGGGGGAAGCGGGAGATCCCGAGAAAACCCGCGTCGTCCGCGGCGATTCCCACGGGCGAAAATCCGGGAGCGATCCCGCCAGATCGGCGAGTAGTCTGATCACCTCACTACCGCGGCCCCCTGACAGAGTATGCGCGGAAAGCTGGTTCCACAATGTTGTGTTGCGTTGCGATGAACGGTAGCCAATCAGGATGAAGCAGATTCCGTCGCAGCGCGTCGGCGTCGAGTGCGTTGCGCGAAATTCTTGCGTTGCGATTGGCGGCGTCAGCCTGCGACGGAGAAGAAGAGAAGAATATGTGTTTGTTTACACGGAGAATAAATACGTCTATTTTTTTATAATTTGAAATCGACGATCGCGTTTACGCCGACGTTTTTGTATTTGTATTTTTATTATTGCTGCGTGTATGTGCAAATTAGAAGACAAGGCTTCCTATAGACACGGATAATGTCATAAAATTCGTTTATTTATATCAAAATAATTATTCTTCGCCTTACTATGCCTCGTTCCCGTTATTTTTCGTCATATGCCTCGTTCATACTATCCTGTGTTTATATTCTCACACTTAGAACGCACAGTTCCAACTTTTTACGCGTCTTTTGTTACATTCGTGAGGTCTGAAAATGTAATTTTCACCCTTAAACTAGATAGCAGCACCATCTCAGACGGCGTCCGTGGCCCACAGATCATCGCTTAGTTGTGAAACATCAAGTATGGCTCGTCGCAGCCCAACGCATCGCAATACAATGCATCGCACTATTGTGGAGCCAGCTGAAGACGGAAAATCAGACTACTTCGTAAGAACCTGTAAGCATGACCGACTTGCAATCCCCCTCTTCCCTTCCCACCAGGGCAAGGTTACTTCTACTCAAGTCGGGAAGATCAACTTTAAAAGTGTGGTAACCAAAAATATTCGCCACTAGGTAAGCGCTAGTGTCGACAATGTAACAGATTTTCTCTATTTAATACGTTAAAAACAGGATGATTGTAATAATCTTAAATCAAATATAAAATAACTTCGTAACAAAGTAAAATTCTTCTCTTTTATTATTCAAGTAGATTTAAATTTTAATTGGAATTTGCCTATTGGAACACTGCGCACCTAGCGGTGGACCTTTTCCCTACCCCAAACTCTCCCACGAGGAACCTCGTTTCGTTTGTAACCTGCGTAGAATGAAGCTCACTCTGGGGCAACCGAGTGAACTTGAGCGTCGCGTGACCCCGGAGAATGGGGGCCCGCCCCTCCCGGAAGCCAGCCTGGCTATGATTTTCGCCCCGCGATGCATTTCCGGTCCGCCGCGCACGCCGTCAGAGGTCACGGAGCCGCTGAACGTGTCCAGCCCGTGTTCCGCGCGAAATCAAATATCGCAAACGGAAAAATACCACAGCGTGTTGTTCGCAACATGTTACAGTTCATTGCAGCAAAAGTGTCATCCATCAACTGTGTGGAATAGCATTTAAAATATTCAGTTTGGCCAGTACATACTTTATGAATAAATTTAAATGAAAAAAAAAAAAAAATCTTTAAACAATCGTATCCATGTCACTTCCACATATTTTTATAATTTATTTTATTAAATTAAGTAAAAATAACTGGCTTGCCACGAAAAGTGGCTGTCTTCACTGGTCCACGTGACATCCCATTGGTGAAAAACAAGCCAGTGTATACTCGTTCTATAGACTATTTCAGGCCGCCATTTAGTGTTCTTGTATGACAGGACATTTTGTTAAAATATTTTACTGTGTTCCCACGAGGAATACGTAATTAGTACTACGAAGAATGCAAACAAACTATTCTGCCAAATTTCAACCACATTCTAGAGAATTACATACACATACACACATAAAGAGACACGCAGATAGAGCGAGTGAGACTTTAAGAGTATAAAGCAAAAAAATTTAATTTGTAAGTAATTGCTTTAAATAACAAGTTTTAAAATTATTACAATAAATAAATAAATAAATAAATAAATATATATATATATATATATATATATATATATATATATATATATATATATATATATATATATATATATATATATATATATATATATCAAAATATTGTCCCGTCAAAGATAATTTTAATGTTCTCAAATGTTCATGTAGAGCCCTAATATCGGGGGGGGGGGGGGGGGGGGGGGAGGGTAATTTCATCCGAAAATACGACTATGCCTTAATCTCAACTCTATAAAATTCTCTTATTACTAGGAAAACAGTAAAATGTTCCAGTTTTAGCTATGTTTTATATTTAAGGCAATTATTTGTTGCTGTCCCGCTGATTACTTGACCCGCTCAGAATCACTAAGAGGAAACGTGATTCCTACAATTTTCTTACTACTAGCTTTGGGATGTAGTTACTAAGCTACCTAGTTTTTACTTAGTTAGTGTGCTTGCTAGTAAATTCAAAATAGTATTTGGCCATGCCAAAACATTGCCCTGGTCTAGCTTGCATATTGCCGCACAATTTCATAGCTTTAAGGCTACTGTCGCAACATTCACAGAGAGGAAAGTTTTATTCCCATGTCATAACTCTTGTTTTAGGGTACTCACTGACATATTCTTGTCACAGTTGCGTTACTTTTAAAGAGTTGTTTCGCATTTTTACATACACTTTTTATGGTGTGTCATCTGGTAGTTGAAAAAAAGGCGAAAACATTGTGATGTTTAAAATGTGTAATTATTTTCATTGCAACGTACGTTAACGGTTAGCAAGTTATCTTTGTACTGAAGGGTAAGGTAAACATCAGGAACAGCACAATTTCATTCATTAAAAATTACGTCTTACAATTTTTAGTTAATAATAATTAAAGAACTTGGCATGGCGGGTAAGAGAGAACCGTAACACAGGCGAAAGTAAAACGTGGGTGTGACGTATTCAATTACATATTAAACCGAATGTTTAGCCTTTACATTGCTAGGTTTTGTACGACGATGGTGTCGTCATGGCGTTTTATAACGGTAGTATAAAATGTAATAATTTTCATTTTCACTTATAATATAAAAATTAAGAAACCAAAATTGCAACATTTTATACCCCTTCAAACTTTTTTTGCAAACTGTTCCAGCCGGATAACATTATACAACTTTTACACCGGCTGGAGAATTGTATAATACAATATTATTTGCTTGTGGATCTAAAATTATGACTTTTTTTTTCATGGTTCATCTAATTTATTACTTAATTATTCCGTGTTCTTTCATTCATTTAATTCCTTGAAATGGATCTAAAAAATTAAAACTGGGTAAATGCAGTTTAAGTAAATTAAAAGTATTTAATATCCAAGTAAAATGCCTCTACCACGATATTCTGAATTCCAAAGTGAATAAGGATAAACATTTTTAACTCTTTTAAATAAGGAATATATTAAAATTGTTAATAACAAAATCTGAAATTTTATAATAAAAAAAATTCATGATAAACTTATTTTTCATTGAAAATTTTTTTCCGCAATTTTATTACAATTTATAAATAACAATTCATCAATTCAATTTAAAATATATTTCACTTATGTGTGTATATATATATATTTTTTTCTCGTAAACTATCGAATTTTTACTTCGGTTTCATAAATGTTTGAAATGATTGGTTTCTAAGGCTTATTTGGACCGAATTGTGAAGTTGGTTTTTATGTATTTCTAATAAGTTAATTTAATTGTTTTAAAAATGTTTAATGCATTTATTTCTTTCCTGGATTACATTGTCATGTAATGAATTTGTGGATAAAACAATTTCAGGATAATCATAGTTATTGTCATCTGTACATTTATTATAAAGGCTTTTCTGCCTTTTTTAAAAATTCATACAGAAGAATGAATTACAGTTAAATCAGTTAATTTACCCTTTGCAGTTAGTTCTTCATTATATATATTTTACTTTGTATCGATAAAAAAATTGTCAATTTCTTGAATTGGATTTTTTATTTACTATATTATTTTTCTTGAAAGTCTCCTTCTTCACTAGTCTATTTGTTAAATTTTTTATCATTTAAATCATGATAAAATTTTTTTAAAGAATACTTTTTTCTATGATGTATTAATTTATGACAAATGATTATCTACATATTTTAGTGTACCCAGTAGTAATGACATTAAAAAAAAGATGGAATTAAAATTTTTATCCTGGTTTTGTCATAAAATAATCTTAGTCTAAGCCTATAATAATTCCAGGAATTCCAAATTAAAGATACAATTTATAGAATTAATGAAATTTATTATAACCGTTTTCGAAATTGGAATTGCTCAAGTAATTTATTATTTGTTTTCGCAACAAGAAATTTGTATATAATTGAACGATCGTATAGCCGGAAACATTATAAAAGATAATAACATACACTTATCATTAAAAAATTGTTGAATCCACAAGGAAGTATTGGATTGCAATGATATTTGTATATAATTGAACGATCGTATAGCCAGAAACATTATAAAAGATAACAATAACATACACTCATCATTAAAAAATTGTTGAATCCACAAGGAAGTATTGGATTGCAATGATATTTGGAAGGAAGGCAAAAGTCGCCAAGGACAAGTAATTCCTACAAATTGAGATTTATATGAGCATTGCGTATTGCGCTACACATACGTCTCGTGAGTATGACGTTGGGCCGTCATTTTTGCGAACACATTCCGCCAGACTTCACGCTATGGAGATGAAGACGTCCTTAATGGTGCCGTGCGATAATACATCCCAAAGCTCAAATACGCCCTGGCATTTCTGCAGCTTTTGTCGTAAGTGTGAAGTCGCAATAGAGTGATAAATAGCACACCGCATATTTTCAATTGGCCCTGAAACATTTCAGAGCTCAAATTTTTATATGTATCCGTGTATTAAATAAAAAGTACCATAAATGCCTATTTAAATTTTGTATTTACGAAAAGAAAAATATTGAAAAGTAATTCCAATTTTTTAGAATCATTGAATTTAAATATTTTAATGATATTTATAATTATTTTTAACTTCTTATTAATTAAATAATATAATAGAATTACAATTCCATTTTTAACCTGCGATTAACCTTTTTAAGTTAATTTATTTTTAATTAGAATTCAAATTGGAATAATAATTTAAAGATCAGTAAATATATATAGACATACTCATATTTGTGAAGAATACAACATCGCAGAGGAACCATCAGAATGGAAGGATATCCATTACACACATTACTAACACTATTCCAAACAGACGACTTCACTTCAATAGCAATGCAAAAGCATTACTTGCAAACATCAGTAGGTTGTAAATCCCTCACGAGCTGCAATAAGAGCAGCTACACGCCATAGCATCGAATCAAAGAGGCCTTTGATGTGTTCCGTTTCTGGGGAGTCGACTGCCGATCTGCTTCTGCCCGAGCTGCAGTATGAGGATTACATGCTAGTAAAGGCTGTTCACGGTAAAGTGAGCACTTTTGAAAGCCCTGCTTAAGATCTACTTGTATACACGTTGTGAATTCCTCTACCTTATGAAAAATTAACATTGCTATGGGCATCATCACTTTATTTATGCGTCGGTCAAATAAAACTTTGAAATTACTAAGAAAGTTAATAGTTTACAAATCTGCTCCTTTGTACACTTCGATGTATTAAAACAAAAAACAGAAAGTATAAGAAATCATTTTAAGTTATTAAAAAATGGTTAACTAACACTATTTATTCGACTTTAAGATATGGAACTACTTTCCCTCCATCGCTACCAACTTTACTAGGCGAATGTCACCCAATGCGCCCATTAAAATGTATGCATGAAAGGGGTTCGTTTGCAAAATGCTCACTTTATCATGGACAACCTTTAGCCGAGTGGATCATATCCTAGGCATGTGCAAGAATAAATACTGGGAATGGTTGTGCGTATGAACCGGCGAAATGTTGCATATTTCAAAGAAAATTAAAAGAAAATCGAGCTTGTTCCGCGTTTTCATTCATAAGGACCATTTAAGATTTAGCAAATCTCACTTCCTCTCATAAAATCAGTACTTTCCTGCGTTTTTGGCTCAAATTCAAATGTCCAGTGTGTAAACCACGGCAAGGGACAAAAGACTTACATTCTCGGATAATTGGCAGAAGTGTGTTCGACCTCAAAAGTGCTTTATCTGTTGTCGGGGTGTATTATCGCCGTAGCACATGGCTCGACTTACCATGACCAGATATCGTTGTTCACAAAACTGTCCAATTGGCAGATCCTAACAAAGATTTTGCTAGCCTCATGAAAAAACATCGATTGGAACACGAAAATCTATTTAACCTCTGTTCGTGTTTTGAAAGAACTTTACACTGTAAACCTGAAACAGTGAGAATTGAGCCACATCAGTGAAAACCAATGGAAATTGCGCTACTGATAATCAGTGTCAGATAACTAATTAATAGTATGGCTGATTTTCATAGGTTTATTTGTGATTCCCACTGAATGTCGAGAATTGCACTGCCATAAATCACTTGATCCTAGTTCGTTTGCTTAGTTCACCAGTCGACAGTGACTTATCAGCGGACATTCAGTGAATGATATTTTACTGATTGATATCACTAATTCGTGCTTAGAGTAAGGTGACCAGACGTCCCGATTTTTTCGGGACAGTCCCGATTTTCGAGGTCGTGTCCCAAATATTTTTAGAGGGTAATTCGGGACGGCCGTTTGTCCCGAATGTTGGGACTTGACAGTGTTGACTTGTGATGTGGCCGGTTTTGGGTGGATTTGGGCCAGACCAAGGAGGGTGATAGTGCGGGGGCGGCAGGCCTGTAATCTTCCGTCACCAACAATACCGGTGACTCATCAACCTATCTTACTCCGCCATTTCATTTTTTATTTAGAAGTGTACCAGACCACCCTGGCTTACACGCTGCTCAGACTGTTGTTTCATATTCAGTGCTAGTGAGTAAAACTGTATTAATCCCCTGTGGACAAAGAATGTTATTGTTTTCATTTAGTGTCTTTAATCAATCATCATTATAATAAATAATTTGTAGAAAAAAAAAACAACAATGGTATCCACTTTTTTTTACACAAAACACCCCCTGTAAACAGTCCATTCCCCCACACCCTCCCACCACTACTCACCCCTTCCCACTACAGACCATTTTTGAGCCAAAACGAGCGTCCCGAATTCGGGTCAGAAAAATTTTATCACCTTAGCTTAGAGTGATGAAATGCAGGTTTTTTTTTTGCATTCACGTGAAATTGCAATATTGTTGTCCCAAGCCCGGCACTACGCCGGTTACGGCAGTTTTTGGTGTGTGGAGTTTGTAACACACTACCAGCATGAGTCCTTCTCAGTATGACGTCACGTAAGTGAGGAAATCTCAACAAGGTCAATTTCAGGACAGCTCGTGCTTGACGTTCCTTCTCATCTACACTGTAGCTTACCCGATACACCAAGGCCTTGTCCACATGAGGCGAATGACGCGCGATAAGCTGCATAGCGATGCAGCTTCAGTAGCATCATGGATGTCGAGGAGGAAGCAGTTTGTTTGTGGGTCCTTCATAAAAGATGGACTCGTAAACAACGAGAAACTAGAAGGTACTGGGTACACCCTATTTTGCGGGACAGACTCACACATGGCATGTTTGTATCGCTGTACCCAAAGTTGCGAGAGCACGACGCAAAGTTTTACAACTACTTCAGGATGTCCGTAAAATCATTTGATGATTTACTTGAGTTGATCAATGAAGATATTTCGAGTTGTAAGTGTTACGTCCGGGATTGTGTATCAACAGGAGAGAAACTCGTGATAACTCTAAGGTAAGTTTTAAAATTCCATTAACATTTAGTAAGAAAGAAAAAGCTTTAGTCATTAAGGCTCAGTCCTTTTATTGAAATCTTCCATTTTCAGTTCATAACATTCTCTTCAGGATAACGTTTCGGAAATAATATTTTAAAGAAGCATGAGAAATTGCAAGCGTTTTTTAAATAAATTAGTCATCAGTAATATCTCAAACAGTTATCTGACAGCTGTAAAATTGTGTTTGGTTTGTCGCATCCAGTGGTTAGCATTAGTATTGCATGGCGACGTATTTCATCAATTCTCTATACCGTTTTTTATGTTTTAAATATGCCTGCCTAAACAATTGTAATAAATACAATTAAGAATAATTGAAAATGACATGTAAGCCTGAGCCTTAATTGACATATAAAAGTGCATACAAACGTCGGAAGTAATAATTAAACAACGTGTGTTTAACGGTCAAATGTAACAATTCAAATTGAGAAACACTTGGTCACTGCTGTGTTGAATAATTAATTGAATCCTAAAATGGCACAACTCAACAAAATACGAAATTTTATGAAATACATATAAAACCGAACACAACATTTCCATGACTGTAACAGTACAAGTTTCGTATTTGTGCGACGAAACTGGTGTGACAAAATCTAGACACAATTGTCCTGGGGCTGCTAACACAAAATGGTGAAATCATTATCAACAATGGCATTGATTATCTACTTAGGTAATGAAATAAGATGTTTCACTAGAAATATTCATGCCTATACGAATTTCTAAAACAATCAAATTTACTAGTACAACAATTTGACGTTACAACATCATTGGCGCACATTCGCAACACAGGTTGTGAAACGTAAAACTAGGTCACTCAGCACTTAAATTTTCTACAAATAGATCCATTTCACAGTCTTGAGATAAATAAGACGCAAGGCTCGTGTTTGAAGTTGCTGTTGAAGGACTTGGTGCAGGTTCACGTCCCAAACAACCACAAGATTCTGTGGTTTCCAGAGATTGAGTTGTTAAAGGTTGAAAGCTCGTAGGTCGAGGAGTTCCCATGAGTCCTTGCAATGCATTTTGTGCGGGGTGGTGACTTGTTGTCCCACGAGATTCCCTAGATGCGGATCGGCGGGTTGCTGGCTCATATACCCATGAGGTTCAATGTGTCCTGGTGATGGAGTCGGAGCATTCTGGCCACTCGTAGTTCCGTGAGATTCCAAAACTTCCACTTCTAAAGTTGGAGCGATTGGGCGCCTGAGTATTTCATTATGTTCCCTCTCGCTTTGAGATGGTTGTGAAGCATTTTGGTGGGTTACATAACCACGATATTCAGTCGATCGTGATACAGGGTCAGGTATTTGTTCATGGTTCCTGTAGACGCTGTGAGATCCAGTTGATCCTATTGGTGGAGCCAGCGAATGTCCATTAACCAAGTAGGCATGGTGAATTCCCACAGGGGTAGCTTGTTTACTGTTCCAGTACCCGCAAGCACTCGATGGTGGCATGCTGTGTGTTTTGAAGCCTATGTATGACATTGAAAATTTCCATTTTTGTCAGAATTCGCTCGTTTTCAGGGACTTTGTGCAAGTCTTTGTACAAGGACAAACAAAAAAATTTATCAACATCTTTTTTTTCGTGTTCCCGTTTCTCTCGTGCCACAATACATTTTTCAGTCATTTCATAAAAATGTTGGTCAGCTGGACTTTTTTTTTTTTTTTTTTTTTTACGAGATGGACAACGATTTTGATTTTGCGTTCGTGGCCTCACAAGATATCTGCATTTTCTTCGTCTCCAGCAGCTTGCCCATTTTCAGGATAAGTGTCTTCTAGGTTGGAAGTTGTTTCTTTGCTGTGCATAGAATTTTCCAAAGAACCCTAAACGTGTGAAATATATATATAATGGTTGGTATTACTTGCCCTGGAGCCAGACCTTATGTTCTTTTTCTTTCTCAGTTCTCGGGAAAACGGGAAAAGCAGTCCCACAATCCTTTACAGCCGTGGAGGCAGTTACATCCATAGAGACATGCTCTACGATAGACATAATATCAGCTTGTGCCATCTTCATTCAAAACAAATCAGAAGTTCGTCCCACAGTAGCTTCATGGGTATAAATAGGTACTCACCCACATTTAATCAGTGGGCATTAAGCATTGTACCAGTCGAAATAGCAAGTCCTTCGCCCAGCAGGTTGACCTCTCACTACAGTTGACCCCTTACTGCAGATGACCCCTCACTGCAGCTGACCCCTCACTGCAACTGACCACTCACTGCAGCTGACCCCTCACAGCAGCTGACCCCTCACTGCAGCTGATCCCTCACTGCAGCTGACGTACAAAGTGGAGTTAACAACTCTGTGTGAATTACTGTGGGTGTAGTATGCCTTCCTTTCTACCAGTCGAAGCTATGTATCCATCTGCTCAGTAGTAGAGGGAATAGCAGTATGTGCACCCAACCCACCTCTACAGTGTCAACCCGACAGTAATATCAGCTTGAGAGCATGTTTTTTTTTAAATCGTCAACATACGTATAAGTTCTTCCATAATTATCATGGCAGACAGTGCAGGGTTACATGTTGCAAGATGACTTCTCAAGTCAACACATCGGACAAACCATGATGTATACGTTTCGCATGTGAACACAGTATGCTCTGGATTCTAATGACAACCGGCCTCCTGCTGTCTGCAGCTGGTTATTTCAGAAAAGGGCGTCTTACAATAGCAGCACAAATAAATGTCCTGTTCCATCATCATCGCCGAGTATGGTATCCACAGACAACGTTTACTCTTCAGGGTCCGAACAGTAACTGTGCCTGCCAGCCTATTCCGGCATGTATTAAAGCACTATGCATTTGAACCTAGAGTATCAGCATGAGAGAGCAAGTGCGTGACTTATCTAGACCTTCACCCAGTAGGGGACTGTGCTTCAAGCCCTGGCTCAATTCCTCCAGTTGACAAGTGCCTAATTGCGAAGCGGTCTATATGAATTTCTTCTCAACTGGAGATGATCTATTGTATGTAATGTCCAAATGGTACCTTTCCCCATGTACTCTTCTTCCTCGTTGAAAATCTTCTGTATACCATCTCCTACACTAGCCACAATGTCAACCATGTTATACAGAGACTCATTCATTGTCTTAAAGGCTTTCCGACTAAATCTATCGTCATGTGGTTCTGGTTTGGTATATCTACATTCCAACTCCATGTTATATTTTAATGCGCCATCTTTTTCCAACTCATCTGTAAGTTGATCTGATACTCTGCTTCATTTACTTAAGGTACAAATATCTTTCGCCATGCCCGATGCAACATACGTCTTCATTAGATCACGGAAAGCAGATTCTTTCAGGATGAACCCATTCTCATTGCGTAATCTCGCAGCAGGTTGTTGTGGTGTAGTAGCTTCTTTTTCAAATGTACAATTCTACATATGCTTGTCACTTGTCTCACTAAATATTGTTTCCTGATAGATATATATTTTGTGTCGTGCTTTGACTGAAACACTTAATGTAGGTTGATAACATGTGAACTTGTGTTTGCATCTATAACACTGGTGAGTGAAGAGTCCCCAGCTCGAGTTCATCGAACATTGACGGGGTTGCTCATGTTGTCATACACTGTACCTTTTACTAAAGGTCCTACCGCAGTAGCAGCATAAATACCTTCATGACTGAGGAGTATTGTACATCTCCAGGATCGATGTTGCCCATGGTGATGGTGCACATGTATACATTATAGCAGGTGCAGCCCATACTCTCGATGTCTGTGGTGAATGGTCTACAATGTTCAGGTTCAATGGTGAACATGTAGATCTACACTGTGCTTAGCAGGCACGGGAGAGAGTCCACCAGACATTGCAAGATGTCTTTTTTAATTATCACGATGTTCAAATTGAGACTTGCACTATTCACATGTTTATGCAGAACACTTTGTGTTCATAGCACAGCCAGTCTCATGTCGACGAGCATACTGGCTGCTGGAAAATGACTTCTTGCAGAACCGGCACAACTGGTTGTCTGCCCCTATGCATGTAACTGCCTCCATGACTGGAAAACAGTAGTGTTCAAGTGGAATGATTATCAGCGAAAGCTGTCATGCTCGTCACTATGAGAAAAACAACCGTTCAAAAGACCGACCTCCAGACTACTAACATGTGATATATGTGGTGCTGCATTTGGTAGAGACTATAATCTCGAGAGACACACAGGCACATGTAAAGGTAACACGCCTTTGCCTAGCATACATGCGCATGTGTTGTCGCACAAGACTAGCCTTCCTGCTGATTCGTAATGTAACCTAACATTCGTTCGAGCACCCATAACATTACGAGGACTTGCATATTGTTCCAAACCAGTGTGCGAAGACTGAACTACGACTGCTGCAGAGCACGATGTTTGCGAAGAAGGAACTATATGTGGTCTGCAGGGCATGATGTGAGCGAAGAAGGAACTATGAGTGCTGCAGAGCATGATGTGTGCGAAGAAGAAATTATGAGTGCTGCAGAGCATGATGTGTGCGAAGAAAGAACTATGGGTGCTGCAGAGCATGAACCAGATGGATCGTCTGGAGTTGTAGATATTAGACCTGCACCACTAACATGTGAAGTGAAAATCGAAGATGATACCCAGGGCACCGACAACGAATCTGTGACCTCCAATTCTGCTGGTTATACCAACGTGTCTTCTACTTATGACGATGACATGTCGACAACTGCAAAGCAAGTGTGTACACATGTTACTGGCCATTATGCATATTCTACTGATGACTATGAATTGGCAAAATTTGCCAAGCGAAGGCATACTCATGGTTCTGAAGACCTCCATGACCTAGTGGATACACTTTGGTTGTTGGTTTCCTCATGGAGGGTTGGATAAATGTAATTATTGATGAACCCAGAGCCAGAGGCTTTATTGAATGATATAATAGATGTATGTATGTGTGTATGATTTGGTTAAGCACATGAATAAATACATTAACAATAATTTTTTTTAAATTCCCACTGGATAAGCAATGTAGCTACTGCTATGTGCTATCTGTTTGCTAGGGCGGTATGTGTTGTGTAGCTGCTGACCTAGATACAAGGATACACTCTTAAGTGACTCGAGAGGCTGTCAGAGCTCGAACTGTGAATGAGCACGTGCGCCTCGCTTTATGCACACTCCACATCCTTATCGAAAATGGGAGAAAAAAATTCATATTTACCCACAAGGAAGGCGAGGGAACACACTGCGGAATATCCTCCATATGCAGCCACAAGGCAGCGGTTTTGTTTTTTTCTCGGGGAACTCCTGCTTCCCTGGTGCTGCTCCATACTCACCTCGCTTCAACTTCATCGTCTCTCAAGACCGCGTTGTAGAGTCGCACAACTTCTCTCTCCCCAATGCACTTCCCCCAGTGTAGGTTTTTTTTCGAACTTCTGGCTGCAAGTATTTCGAATGAACATGCATACGTGTTTTTAATTGTGTATCATGTTGTTGTATTTTTTTTCCGTTTCGTACACTCTAGCGGCCAACTGGAAAGAGCAAGCAGCTGTCTGTAGGGACCTGGGTTCGAGATGTATTGCTATAGGTAAACACGACATCGAGGTTATCATAGTGGAACCGCTGAACATGTAATGCTGGATTGAAACTGTCTTAAGTGCATACATTAAGGGTTTGGGAATGGTCGACTGCTTGTAATTTCAAAGGCATGGTACATTCATTGAAGGATCGGGCAGAGTATGATTGCTTGTAATTGCAAAAGGCTTGGTACATGCATTGAAGGTTCGGACAGAGTATGTCTGTCTGTAATTTTAAAAGGGTCGATACATAAGTGCAAGTCAGAGCCAGAGTATGACTGTCATGTTAGTCTCTTCATGGCCAGTGGAACCGACGAATGTCTGCAGGCGTGTCAGCATGCGCTCTCAATGGGAATCAAAACTACGATACCTAATTTATTCGAGTAGTGTACAGAAAAAGAAAAGTGTCAGGTGCGAGGATTAGAACCCGCGCTCCCTTTTACTGGAACCATTATTTATATCAGACGCCTTAGGCCGCTCGGCCAACCTGACAATTTGTATTAATGATGGAATTACACGGCTTTTTTCGAATGACATTTGATGTATGGTCTTGTCTGCTTGTGCAATACGCATGTGTGGGTTGGTAGGTATTTCCTTTCGTGCACTCTAACGGACGACGTGAGAAAGCACACAGAACAATGTATATGACTATCAAATTGCATGTGTGTGTGTGTGTGTGTGTGTCTGATGGGCTTGGTGCGCGAGTGCAGGTCAGAGACTGACTGTAATTACTAACACTTATGTAGACAATGATAGTTACTCTCTTTGTGTTGGTGATGAACGAACATCCAATGTTAGCTTTATGACGACTTGTATTACCACTCTCTATGGGAATCGAACCTGCGATACCACATGGATTGTTTTGGGTACACACATTGTTTCCTTTCAATTGTATACCGGCACATACGTTGACTTGGTCGGTATCTACCATGCACGGAGGGTGGGACCAGTCATTCCAGTCTCTGCTTCCAACGAGGACACGTCGACGATAGTGAGATGTGCTCGCGGCTTACGGGTAAATCACTGCTACACGGTTTAAGTTAGGGGATAAATCGTTTCGTAATAAGCTTATTGTTATAGCATGTGTTGTTATATGTGCGGGGATTCGGCTGCGTATTTATTGCGATGTACCGAGTGACATCTCATCACTCATTACGTACATATATTGATGTCTCGGAATACGACGCACGAGTGCAAGGTCGCCCCCCACCCCCTTGCTAGTGATTTAGTACTAACAGTCTGCCTGGAAGTATGTACGTGAATTGAAGGTTCGGGTGTCTGTCTGTAATTATTATTATTAGCTGCTTCGGAACACGAGTGCAAATCGAAGGGGGGAAAATGTATTTAATACATCCTGTGTGTGTGTGTGTGTGTATGGGTTTAACAGTTACATTTATAATGATTTATTTTGAGCTAGTGGAAGTATTGTTCATATACGAATATGACTGGAAGCATTATTTCCATAATATTATGGACAGAATATTTTTTTTCAACAAGTGAATTTCAGGCGATGGTGGTTAATCGTGAACTAACGTTATTACTCAATGTATGTACACCGAACTGATCGGTGCTAGCTATGGTGCTTATATTTGTGCTTAGGACATACTAGACCCCTCGATCCTTTTCGGTGACTGTTGGTAATTGTATCTCATACGGTTTGGTAATTACGACCAGCTATGCTTATACATACCCATGGGTCATATACTTAAACGGTTCGGAACTTATAGCCAAATATGTATGTTTGCTGACATAGGGTTTACTTGACCCTTCTTATCTTCTGGGGTGGTGTCTATGTTATGAATTTGACAACTGGTTCGGACATTATGCCTAACTATGCATATTGATAGACATAGGAAATACTGGGCATTGTGGGTCATCTAGGGTGATGCTCATGTTATCCATTTGGCTACTGTATCGTAGACAGTTCAGGCCAACTATGCTTATATGTAGTCATAGGACACACACTTGACATTGCGATTCTTCTCATCATCTGGAGTGACACCTATGCTATGCATTTGGTAGTTGTATCTCATATGCTTCGAATATTGCAGCAAACTATGTTTATATGTTAACATGGGGTTTACTTGACCACTCGACTATTCTCATCATCGGGGACGATGACCATGTACTGAATTTGCCGACTATTACTTTTTGGCAGTTGAATATCACATGGTTCGGAAATTACAGCCAATTATGCTTATATGTCGACATAGGGCGACTTGGAAACTCGTCACTTCTCATCGTTGGGGGTCATGTCTATGTACTGAATTTGGTGACTATAACTCAAGCATTTCGGAAATTACAGCCGACTATGCTTATAGGTCGATGTAGACCATAGTTGACCACTCGCATCTTCTCCACGTCTGGGGCGATGCTAATGTTATGAATTTGTTGACCATAGCTTAAATGGTTCGTAAATTATAGCCAACTATGATGGCATATTTGACCCCCGCGGGCGGCAGTGTTACACGAGATACGATCGTTCGCGACGCCTTGATGCCCCACCACCGCCGCCAGCGAGGAGCTGGCCTCAAAAATGGTCGACATCCTGAGCTGGTCGTCAATTGTCCTGGGTAGACATAGGTTGTCGATACCAGGATGACCGTTGGCATAGGTCATATTTTACCCCGCAGACCTTCTCTTTGTCGTGGTTGAAGTCTATGTTATGAATTTGGCAACTATACCTTTAATGGTTCGGGAATTACAGCCATATATGCTCACATGGTCGACATGCGGCCGCCATATTGTTGGTCAGTGGTGCTCATGATCCAAGGCTGCATGGACCCTCATGGCGACGCTCCCAAAAATGAGTCATTTGACATCTTGAGGAGTCACCCGCTGGATTATGTTAATTAATGCAAAAATTGGCGGCCGGCATTGACTGCCAAGATTGCCGTCACCGGCGGCGGGAGGGAAATTAAGGACATTCTGCGGGAAAAACGGGGAAAAAATGACGTTTTTGTCTGCGAAATCAGACGTTTTGGTCGGGAAAAAGTGAAAGACGGGAAATTCTAGCACCTCCAATCCACCGCATGACGCCTGGTGGCCGTGAACCGCTATTTTTATACTACTTTCATTGATCAACTCAAGTAAATCATCAAATAATTTATGGAAATCCTGAAGTAGTTGTAACACTTTGCGTCGTACGCTCGCAATTTTGGTTACAGCGATGCCATGTGTGAGTCTGTTCCGCAAAATAGGGTGTACCTACTAGTTTCTCGTTGTTTTCAACGTGTCCATCTTTTATGAAGGACCCACAAACAAACTGCCTCCTCGACATCCATGATGCTACTGAAGCTGCAGCGCTATGCAGCTTATCGCGCGTCAGTCGCCTCATGTGGACAGGGTCTAAGACTGACCAGGTTTACACCGGCCATAGCCAACGCATGTCACTAAAGGCCGGTTTCACCACACAAGTTTTACTTACTAAGCGGAGTTTAAGAACGAATTAACTAGGATTACTGGTCGATTGCATTTCACCACTGTCAAAACGCGATTAACTTTAACTTACTCGAGTTTATGTTTAAACTCCCATTTTCGGCCGTTTAACTTCTTAAACTACGCTTACGAAAGAAATATGGCTGCCGAAACAAATTACGATACTTTCAAGGTTATGATAAACAAATTCGGCAGACGCCTTCGTTGCGATCACAATATTAATTGTAGTTCCTGCGATGTAGTTTTGATTGGTATTTATTACACGGATGCATACAAAAATGTAAGTTAGGTCGGCTATGCAAAATATACATGTCTTAAACCTTTTAAATAATAAATTAATTACGAATATTATATATGTTATGTAAAACTGTTAGGCTACATTAAAACGCTGCTTGTATTTTATTGGCTCTTTAAGGCAAGTACAGTGCGTTTGACAATGAAGTCTAATTCTATTGTCTGTTGCAGTGATTTGCTAGTTTTTTCTACTACATATGTCAACAATAACAAAACAATTGGATGAACGAGGACAATGAAATTATGATTCACGAAAAATCATGTTATATATTGGCTTAACTAAAATCCGCAGCTATTTTTATTCAAACTTGCGATTTCCCATTCACGGGCATTATTTGTACTGTTATATTTCACAACATCAAAGTGTCCGCACGCTGTTTCCATCACTTTTATTTACGTATTTCTTTCTGCCAGGATTCCAAAGACAACACAACTCAGATTCCATAGATTAGTGAGTAGACGCCTCGCCACCGCCTTCTAAATGAACCATTTTCTTAAAATATCGTGTCCTAAACTTAGATTTACTGCACGGGTTAAATTTTCTGCTTGATGTGCGTGGTGAAATTCTCCGACCTTAAACGCCATTAAATGAAGAGTTAAAAATGTTACCTTCGTTTAGTTAAGACGAATTTAATGAATAAGTGCGAAACTGGCCCTAAGAGTAGGATGGACCCCCGTGGAACCCCGCGTCCAGGGTCAAGAAACGAGGAAGCGATACGGGCGACACTAACACGCACTTCTAGTGCCTCATCGCTTCTACTCGCAATACGTGCAGTGTTTCCGTCGTGACGCTGTACTGTGCAAATTAGATCTGTAATAGTGGGGTTTCGTTACACGCGATGAGAGACCACAGATTAAACTACGCCCGTATCTTCGTATTTTCCTCTTGCCGCTTAAGGAAACTGTACAGGCAAGCTTTAAAAATGCGATATTTGACCAATTTCACGATTTTTTTCTCTCTGAGAATGCAATTATACAAGTAAAACAATAGGGGCATAGAAAGTAGTTTTTTATATATATATATATATATATTTTCTGGCAAAAAGTCGTATTTGCAGAACATTTATTTATCGAGATACGCGTATGCGCACAAACAAGCATTTCACAAGAATGCGGGGGTCCATCTCACTCTTAAGGGAAGAATTTTTAAACGTGTAACGCTTACGTTCGGCCATTAAGGAAGCGGTGCAATGCTACTCCCCTCTAACACCTCGACCGCGATATACATTCTCGTGAAGTTGAATTTATCGAAAATTAGAACTGTAACGACATGATATTATTACACGCGATGTGGGCCAGTGGTTACAACGACACTCTAAATTCGAATCAGTGGGAAACCACTGATTCGCAGAAAAATTCAACTACTCTAATCAGTGAAAATGACTCCACTTAGAATCAGTGGTAAATCACTGATTGTTTCAGTGAAAACAATTTTCGCTGATTGAATAAGTGACGGCCGAGTGCAGTGGCGAACTAAATATTGCTAGCAATGTATGTAGGCAAATAATTGCGTGAAATAAACATATTTACGATAGTTTACTATTTATATTGTGCAATTTACCGTAATTTGAAAACGTAAGAAAATTTCGCAATTGGCCGGGATTGAAAGCGAGCACCTTTCGACTCTAGGCTGTTTCCTTGCTATCTGAGCTATCACACCAAATTCTAATTATTGGAGGAAAATACATGTGCTATTATTCTGCTGGGTAATCGTATAGTTTGAAGTTGTAGGTTCATACTTTTCGTGTTTAGTTTGATTGGTATCGTTAGGATTGTTAAAACGAATAGTATGTATGAGTGAAATCTCTTGGTGTGTTCATATTACCTCGTAAAATGGCATTTCGAAAGACGAAACATATTTTATAAAGTATTTTGTATTAGTTTTATTCGTTTATTCGTTCTTTTTTCATTTGATACACGTTTTTAAACGGCCATTTTTTTTAAACAAATGTTTGACGTCCATTATACACGCAGTTTCACTGATACATCAGTCGAAAATAATTAGAGTCGGAGCAAGCTGCTTAGATGTTTTACTGGCCCATCAGTCAAAAAATAAACCACTGAGAAAACAGTGGAAAAAATGACAGACGAATGAGTGAGAAATGTCATTGAATCAATCAGTGAAGGAAATATGGCATTTTTTCACTGGTTAATCACTTAAGTTCACTGAAGTGACTTTTGTATCAGTCAGAAACGTCTGACTGATTGCTACAGTGAAATTCTCACCGATTCAGATTTAATGTTTACATCCCACTTTGCGCTTTCCTTTTTTCCGTTAAGTAAACCGCGCACGAAAGCACTACAAATGCAATTGTTTTTGAAACCATTTTCCACTATTTTTTTCTATTTGAATAGAATTAAGAGGGTAAAAGTTGAATGCGTTGACTGTAAATATTTGATGTTTGCCTTTCTTGAAAAGATGTCTTATTCCCAGAATATTAACTTACTGAGATACACATGTACGCGCAGACAATGATTTTACAGACAATATTTTACTTTACGTGCCTACGTCCATTACCATACAGTTGAATTTCTTTACACTGGAACTTCTGCTTGGGCCTCAACGGCCTGCCAATGATTCGATCTACAGCCCGTCACCGTCTGTCCGTGACTCAGTCATAAACTGGGAGGTATATGTACTAATGGGCCATAAGTTACAATATAATATGATCTTATGACTAACATGTACTTCACTGGTCATTTTGTGGACCATTCGGGCTCTGATTTGCTTTGCTCTTCATACTGATTCTGTGTGGGCTAAGGTTAGCCCAGATGATCAATATAACAGAACATTATAAAGAAGTGGTTCCTATTCCACCATCCCCTGACTTCGTTCGATTGAAAGTAAGTCCATCCATCCTTGTTTTTGTGTCTAACTATACAGGATGTTTCTAAATTTGACCGAGGAACTTCAACTAAATGTTAATAACGAAAAAGGAAGGTGAAAACATATTCATTCGCTAAGTGAATCCTAAGAGATGTCGTATCTTTGAAAATGGGCCTGAAGCACTAGTTTATTACAACTACTGGAGATGGAATATTCAGTGTCTGGATAATGTGTAAAGTCAATTGTGACATGCAGGTTAATATTCCCTTTTTAAAAATCTCATGTATGCTAGAGCGTCATGGAGATTAAGTCGAAATAAAGGTAGTAACTGTGATTATTTCCATAAAATAATTTGATGAAAGCAACAGACAAGTGCTGCGGTGTTTACAGATCTTTGTTCCGTTACAAATCATTCGGACACTCAATGTTAAATCCTCAATTTTCTCCACTATCTGTAATAAAACTACTGTTTCAGGATCAACTTCAAAGACGTGCACAGCCCTTGGCATTCACTTCAGACCATAAGTCGTACATGTGTTTTCTCCTTTTTTTTTTTTTTTTTTTTGTGATTAACCCGCAGCAGAAGTATGGCGGGCTAATTTAGATACATTCTATACATGACACGTTCGTCATTACAGCGATTGGGACACTATTTATCGGGTGCGATTTTCAACACACTGGCAGTACGAGTCCAACCTCATCTGACATCGTGGACGTACAGAGTCGTCTGTGAAGCGTGGATGTAAACCCTATCAGAGCCGCACCTTCGACGCTCCAAACTAAGGACTTTGCCAAAGTTGGCACACTGCTTACTTACATACATGTTAACTAATGCCAATTTCCTTGTCCTGATCAAGTTTAAGTTCGGCTGGAATGTAGCTAAGCTACGCGGATTATTTCTTACGCATACAATATCGTATGTTGACAAAGTGAATGCTAAAAAAAAAATGCCCGTCGCTGTTCGAACACGTAGTTTTTAAATGTTGTAAACGTGTGCAAAAGACGGAAATCAGCGTGAAGAGCGGCTGTTGGCAAATTCGGCCGTGGTTCCTGCACGTGACATTGTGGATTTGAAAATGTCCATTTGTTCACTTACTTTCCTAGGCTAGTTTAAATTGTTAAATCTATTTATAAACTAATAGTTCAGGTTATGTATATATTGTGTATTAAAACATATTTGCCTACCTCCGCAGGCTGGTTTATGAGGCCCCGGCAGGTTAGAACACCAATTCTGGGTTCACAAAGAAAAAACATAGGCACTGAGCATACATAGGTTATAACAGTAGAACATTTATACGACCAAAATCCTTGCACGAAACTGACTCACAATTGAATACTCATGTTTTATTTTTAGCCAATGAAATTTTGCGACTTGTCTGATGTCAGTTGGAAATGTTGGTAAATGCCTGTCACTACATACAAGAAATATATTTTAGTAATAAATGCCGTGTAAAAATGAGCAGTAATTCCAAAAGAGTTAGAATTTCTGCTTTTATTTAAAATCTTGACTTATTGCGATCGTTGATATGTCAATTAACCTTTAAAAATTCCTGTTAACACGCTGTCACCTTTTCCTTCCTCGAAATTTTTAAGTTACGACATTTCTTTGCCTCTGCAGCATAACTGCTCGCCTCCATTTTAAATAAGCAACTTCGTCGAAAATATTCTGATTGGCTGTTGCTTCATGCGCCTGGATAAGAAATGAAATATAACAATCCTCGTCATGCAATATGTCGGGACCACTCCTGCACACGACCGGTTATGTGCAGTTGTGAAACCACAGCACTCAAATATTGCAGGCCTACGCACGACCTATGTTCTGTAGTTAGTGTTACGCTTTCACGGGAACGCATTGATGGAGACCATCTACAAACGCATGCGCAGATGCCACGTTTAGGGCGAGATGCCCGTACAGTACGCCTCATATTTGATGATCTGTAGGGTGTACGCAGCAAAGCATTGATGCACCTTCCGACCCTGCTCATATAGGGAGACATCTGCCGGAATGTGTTCACTTGTGCAAACACGCTCTTTCTCAGACTCTTCGAAAACTAACGACAAGAGCGAGGTTCACGAGGCATGCACAAGTGTGCAACCTTGAGACATGTTCAGAAAAAGTTCTCTATTTTTTTGCTTGTGACCAAAAGAGAGCACTGTTACCTTTCTCTTTAGTCTTAAGATGGGTTGAAAACTGCAGCCTGAAGGGGCAAACCAGAGTTTCTTCAACAAACGAAAATGTACACAGATAATGGGCTGCTGGCTGTCATACAGTTTTTTAAATCTTGAAATAATAATTTTCTCCTACGATTAATAACGACGATATTTTGTTTCATAGTTTATTTTTATTTGATGACAGCGATAAAGTGTTGCAGTGTTTATATCGTGCCCTTACACACGTTCAGTTTTTAAAATGTTTTCCCAGTATTTGCAATGAACTAGTATTTCAGATCCAACTTCAAAGATGTGAATAACCCTTCGGATTCAGCTAAGGCCATAGGTCGTACATATGTTTTCGCCTTCTTTTTAGCCTACTTTCCACAGGAAAGAAAGGTTTATGAGATTACTTTCCTGCCTGTGTGTATGTGTATATGCATGTGTGTTTTTGAACGAGTGAACCGAATTTCACCAAACTCAGTACACATATAGTAAGTAAGTAAGGAAATGTGACTTTTATAGTTTTAGACCACGCCGGAAACTTACTTTTAAAATGGCAGCCATTTGAAAATTAAGGGTGATATGTTATATCTCGGAAACCATTCAATCTATTTAAACCAAATTTTGTATGATTACAGAGCAAGGTATAAGCATTGAATTCTGAGGTGGTTCTTGTTTCACCAATTCTGAAGGTAGCGCCACATGTAAGAATGAAGCTTTAAATTGTATCTCGAAAACTACTCAACAAATTTCCGCCAAATTTGGCACTTAAGTAATACTATGGAAGGCAAGATAGTATAAGTCATTAAACTTTATTAGGCACTCAATTACAAATTGGTGGCTTAAGAAATATTTTAGGTTTATTTGGTATATCTATCATACCGTTTGATCAATTTCAAATAAATTTTGTACGCTGACAATATATGTTACAACCATCATATACGCCAAACAACAACCACTTTTGTCATCCATTTTGTACGATAACGCTACATGAATTAACAAAGCTTTGTGCAATATCTTGGGAAACAATTGACAGTTTCCTACTAAATTTGCAAGCAAGTAGCGGTAGTTGATATGTATACATATGTTTTAAGTTTATAAACCACTTATTTTCAAAATGGTGGCCACCTAGCTTTTTCAGCATAGTATGCTGTGTCTTCGTAACCATTTCATAAATTCCATTTTAACTTTGTATACTGGGAGTATAATATAAAAACATGAAATCTGTCTACTCAGAGCCTCTTTTTCCTTCATTTTGTAACATATTGCCACACGAAAAATTATATTTTTCCCTTTTGTTTTATCTGGAGAAACAATTGACCGATTCCTACTAAATATGGTAAACAAGTAGTACTATTTTAGGTAATGTTAACTGACATGTTTTGGTATGTCAGACACTTATTTTCAAAATGGTGGCCATATAGATATTTTATTTTCCTATTTTAAATCGTCGAAACTATGAAATTAATTATAATGAAACTTTCTATGCTGGCTGTACATATTACAACCATCAAATGTGTCAACAAAAATCCTCTTTTGTCCGTCACTTTGTAACATATTATCTCATGGAGAGTTAAAATTATGCTATATCTCTGAAAAACAACCGATTTATACGAAATTTGGCAAACAAGTATCACTATGGCAGGCCATGTAAACTGATCAAATTTGAGAGGGCCAGACACCCATATTTTCAAAATGGTGGCCATATAAATATTATAGCTCAAAATTTTTTTATCTTCGAAACTGCAAAAAATCTTCAACTTAAATTTTAATGCTGACAGTATCACTTACATACAACACATTTTCATACAAAGCCTCATTTATCAGCCATTTTGGAAGATATCTCCACATGAAATAATAAAGTTTTAATCCCGTATCTCGGGAAACAATAAACAAATTTACTTAAAATTTAGTAAAGAAATTGTACTGTGGCAGGCCATATTAATTTATATAGTTTAAGTGTGTAAGTCTCTTATTTTCTGAATGGCATCTACACAAACATTTTAGCTTAGTGTGCTATACATACGAAACTATGTTACAGATATAAATTTAACTTTGCATATTGCATCTATGACAATCATGGAATGTGCTGATACATAAACTTTTGTCCTCTAATTTATTATGAAGATCGTTAATGAATAATGGAGGTTTTATGCCACAGCTCGAGGATTAATCAACAGATTCATTTCAAAATGTTACACAAGTATTGCTGCAGTAGGGTATGTAAATTAACATGTGTTATGCGGGGCAGGCTTTTTTAATAGGGTTTGTATAAATAATTAAAAATTATTTTATTATATCTATGAGATTTTTCAACTAAATTCAAACAAATTTTGCACGCAAACAGTATTAATTAAAAGCATAATTTTTGCATACAGAAATCCTGTTTTGCCGGAGTTTTTGCAAGATAGTGTTAGGTGAGTCAAATGAACATTTTGCCATATTTCTGGAAAAATGCAACTAATTTCCCCAAAATTTTTACACCTTTAGAATGCAATGTAAAACAGCATTATTTAAAAGGGGGTTATACACTGGTTTTCATAGTGGTGGCTATATAAATACTAGGGGCCCAGCCCGCGACCTTTTTATTAGTATTGTCACGTACCTAGAATAGTTACCATGTTACAAATTTTGGTTATGATACAAACACTGAAAAAAAAAAAACCATAATGCATATTAATATGTAGGTAATAATGAAATTATGTGAAATTAACTCAACATTGAAGGGACTGCTGCCCCATTTGATATTTCTCTATCCACTTGGCCACTGTGGCCCCACTTGATATAGTTATATCCACTGAGCCACTGCGGTCCTCTTGGGATCTCTCTATTTACTTGGCCACTAAGGCCCCATTTGATATATATATATCCACTTGGTCACTGTGGCCCCACTTCATATAGTACTATCCACTGAGCCATTGTGACCCCACTTGGAATCGCTCTATCCACTGGGCCACTGTGGCTGCACTTGGAATCGCTCTATCCACTGAGTCACTAAGGCCCCACTTGGAAATTAACTCAACATTGAAGCGAGACAGAGTATAGGCTATTCACGCTAAAGTGAGTACTTTTGAAAGCCCTCTCATTTGGAATAAGAGTCAATAAATATGTTTTATTTTAGCTTTAGACGTTATCTTGCGAGTGTAGTGGAGTATAAACGCTGTGTTTATTACTTGCATGGCAATATATTTTTAAGAGGATTGTTAGAGGATAAAATATGGCTGAAAGTATAAAGTAACTAGGTCCTCAAAAGTGCTCACTTTACCGTTAACAGCCTATAAACAAAAATGATATTCCATTACCTTCATATCTCTATGCAATAATCTCTATGCATTATACAAAACTTTCATAGGAAAAAGTAATTAAAAATGAGTTTTTAGGGTAAAAGGTAATGATTGCATCATCTGATCTTGCTGAAATTCTAACTCAACCTGTATTTGACCCTGAGGATTCGCTCTGCGAAATTTGAATAACTTCAGTTGAGTTTCAAGGGACTTAGAAGTTTTAAAGGCGGACAGACAGACAGGCAGAGAGACCTTCCTATTATATATATCAAAATATATATTTTGATATATTTGGCATATTTATTTAACATTTTAACCAAATTCAACCAAAATTTTAATGCTCGCAGTATTTATTAGACACACATAATAATGAACATTTTTGTTAGGAACTTTTGTAAGATAGCACCGATTAATAAAATAAGGTTTCTATGCCTTATCTCGGGTACCAATAAACCGATTTCCACCAAATTTTTCATACAAGTAGCGTTATGGTAGGCCATGAAAACTTATGTGTTTTTAGTGGTTCTGACACTTATTTTCAAAATGATGGCCGTGTAAATATTTCATATTAGTGCACCCTATCATTCAGAACACTAGACTGATTACTTCCGAAGTTAGTGCTCCGAATCCTACCTCCATGATGCAGTTGATTGCAAGCTAGCTTAATTTTACGGGTTTTTCTGAATTCGAATCCCGAGTCAGTCACTCGTGTATTTTAATTGTCTTTTTACTGTTTCACATGTTCTTGGTTTAATCTCTAATAATATTGCTGTCAATGAGACGTCAACGACTACCTACCATCTTAGCTTACAAGAACTTCACTAAAATGTATGTGCACCCATGTAGAGGAAAGTAGGCTCATTAGTTATCAGTGACGGAAGTTTGTCGGTCTAATTTAGATACACCCTGCAATATATTTGCATGAAAACTAGGTAACAGGAAGTGTGCAAAGATATCAAAGCACTTACTTAAAAAATTGGTTTTGGCTGTGTTGGGGACACGGCCGTTTGTTTTACGTGAATACATCTACGTTGACACGCTCGGACGCCTTGACGATTATTTTACGTTCCAGGCACCGCTTCACTCGATCATATGGGGTTTTATGGGTACTACTCGATTGCTTTTGAGATGATTTTTCCAAGTGTATACGATTTCTGTATTTCGACTTGCCTTTTTAACGATTATAAGCCAACATTGTGTTAAGTTTTCTTAATTTTTTTACATTAAACTCATACAATCTCACCATAACCACGCCACACAAATGTTTTTATACACGCAATCGATTTATCTTAACGAGAGCTGTCGATTGAAACCTAAATGAGCGTCATAACTTCTCCTAGTCAAACTAACTCAAACTTACGCCCCCTCCCCCCCCCCCGCGCCCGATGCTTCGCACCCCTCACTAAACATAACATATTCTTTGATCCTTTGGCAATCGAGTTGTGTAATTGAATTTTGAATGTAGACGATAAATTCGAAGCTGCAATGCCAAACTGTACCCACCGATTTTGTTATCATCTGATTTTCTGGATTGCCTCCCACTATGATCGCAAATTTAAAGACGTATTCACGCCAAAAGTGTTTTGACGTCCAGTCATATAGACGTTTTTTAAAGTGCCACAGGCATAAAAATAAAAATAATTTGGAACTTGGAGAGTTGGTACTTCACAGCAGGCACGCACACGCTACTTGCTGCTATCTCTACTGACTGGTTGTCCCGAGTTTTTCCCATAGTTTCCCGGAACCATTCCGTGGTGAACGTTGGGATGGCAGTTTTCTACAAACCATGTCCTTCCGCACTTCTCGTTGTCGGATCCACTGGAGGAGACCGCTGTTGACCAGACGTTAAACTACCACCCAATCCATAAAAGACTTGGCCGTGGTAAAGGCAGAGAGCTTGTACGGATACTACATACCCCCAAGGCTTGGCAGGAGAGTACGACGTAAACCTGAACAAGAGGCTTCAATAAGTAAAAAGCTATTCACTGATACAACACTTCATAAACTACTATTGGCTAACGAAATATGGGAATGAAATTGGAACAAGTACCTCTGAGTTGTGTAATTCTTGCTAAATTAATTAAATGTATTCATCGGAACTATCCGGGTTTAGAGTACAGTTATGCTGCAGAGGCAAAGAAATGTCCGAAGATATAAATTCCGAGGAAGAAAAAGGTGACATCGTATTAACAGACATTTTGAAAGGTTATCCACACACCAACGATAGCAAAAAGTCAAGATTTGAAAGAAAAACAAAAATTCTAATTCTTCTGAAATTGCTGCTTATTTCTACTCAAAATCACAGTAAATATATATTACAGAAATCTATTTTATGTATGTAATGGCAGGTAAAAAATTAAGACATTATTTACAAAAATTTCCAGTTGACGTCTGACTAGTAGTAACATTTCTTTGGCCAAAAATAAACCATGAGTATTCAATTGTGAATCAATTTCGCGCAAGGATTTTGGTCGTGTAAATGTTCTACTGTCATAACCTATGTATGCTTAATGCCTCATATGATCACTTGTAATCCCCCCTACATTTTTTAACTAAATACTTTCATTAAAAATACTATTCTTACACAAATAGTTTGCAGGTTGTGGCATCCTACATATACTGATGCTGTTTACCCTATCGTAGGGGTGAAATACGAAGAGAATTTCCAGGAAAATTTCTGGAGTTGTTTGTCTTCTCATCCTACTTGTCAGTGCTGTCTGCACTTGCCAGAATGAACACGATTTGTCAAAGGATATGAATGTTGTTATTATTAGTTGTAGCTAAAGGTACGTAAATGTGCAATCTCGTAAGGAATTAAAGTTTATTATAGGCTATGTCAAATGCACAACAATCTATGAATCTTAAACACTTTGGATATTACAGCCAACTATGCTTATAAGTGGACTTAAGGCATACTTGACGCACGGGCGATGCGACTCTAGGTTAGCGTGCGTGGGCCGGCTTTGCTTAAGGCCCGGCCTTTTTCATGAATTCTCCTTTTCGCGTCATAATTTCGGATCCATAGTAATAATTTCTGACAATGCACGATTATAGAACATTAACATTTCACGAAAATACTGGATAACTATCAGCTGACAAGGCTATCAGTAGTGCGTATCAAGCTTTTGTGTGTTACGACCACCTGATACCACGCGAATAGCTATCAGCAAGTTATCAGGAAGTTCGGACGATACCTGGTATTTTTTTCTGTTTGTTGGCAACAGAAATCACAACTAGAACTCGAAATATAGTAACAGTTGGGTTAGTTGCGTTGGCGACAGTGACTCTGTTTTAGTCTTTTATGGACGAAAGTGATGTTTACGATTTATAGTGTTTTTTTCTGTTAAAAAGGTTATAAGAGGTTACTGGGCAAGATACGATGGGAAAGTCCGATTCCCAGCAAAAATGAGCGGGGTCTGTGAATTACAGCGTTGAAGGATGTTTGCGTGTTTTATAAATAATGTTTTCTTAAAGTGCTGTTTGAATATTCGAAAAAATTTTGGGCTTTACAGTAAACTTGCTTTACTCTAATTTATTGTATTGAATTTCTAACGATTTGTACGCTGAAAGTTAAATTTGTTGAATATGTTTACATTGTGCATTTCGTACATTGGTTTACCAGTGACGTATGCATAGGTACAGACAGCGACTCATTAATCGCATACTGTTCTTCCGATGAAGATAAAACTTTTGAGTTATAGTAAATTGAATGATATTTACGTGCGAATATATTTTTCCATTGTTTCATCATAAATTGCTAGTTCCAATCGCCACTTTCTCATAAGAAGAACCTCAAAACAATCACGTCTCTCGAAAGACCTAAAACTTTGGCCCCCCCCCCCTCCCCATCAATAAAGTAAACAGAACCCGAAGGAGTATTTACATTGTAAAGTTTAAATTTTCTTGGTTTCAAGAAATAGCTTATGTGTTATGTTAATTTATTAAGTCAGCACACAACACTTTTACGAAATGGCAGACAGGTGTCAATATCATTTCACTGAGACGACTGTTCGAAAAAGGCACCTACGACGATATACATTTAATGAAATACAAAAATAATGTACTGCATAATATTTCCATAACTCTAGCTACAAACTCTCTCATATGCATGTATTTTGACGGAAGAGAACTCAATTGCAATGGCATTTCACCGGACTAGTAAACTTAATTCGGTCAGAAAAGACAATTGTAGAAAATAAAAAAATCTATGAAATACATGAACGGAAAAGATAAGTTACTTGAAATATGTGTCGCCCGTGAATTTCTAGCGCACCGAAGCATTTCATCCAAAACCTGCTCGTCGGAATCGCTATCAAATAAAAATCGACTCCTACCAGCTGCCGCCATATTGCTCAAGCACACAATTTGACATGCTGATAGATAGCTATCAGGTGGACGAAGTACCTGATACCTTTATCAGCTAGTCGTAATACGCATTTTTGGGTTAGCTAGCTGATCACTTTTATTCAGGACTTTATTTTAGACGGTGGTAATACAGGCCCCAACTATAAAGTAGAAACAAAACACGCAATGCAAGGGATGATATTTGAAAAGTGTTAAAATATTGCGGTTAGACTGTAGCAGCTTGCGAGTTATGTGCGTGTCAAGCTGGTGGCTGGTAAAAGTCGATTCTATTTTATTCTAAATAGTGTAAAAGCACGTGGCCGTAGATTAACCGTACAGCCATAGAACAATCAATGTCGAAAACAACGTAAACGTGATTAAACACGGCAGAATATCATCAAACTCGTAGTAGCCAACATTCGAAGGTTCATAAACTCGCGAGAACGTCAAACGGCGCACGCATATAGTGACGTCGCGAACCCGGCGCCGAGATTCAAAAATACGAACCTTACAAGACGGCGGGTACTACACTACTCTGGCAAAAGTCAAACACGTCCAACTTGACTAGGCGCAGACACGACACGGCCTCGGAGGAAGTAGCGACGTATTTTTTTTTTATAGCTTGTCACACGCTGCAATGCGAACTCTGACGGCTGTCAGTGGCGACAGCTGCTCTAGCGGCTAGCAAAACCCGTGTATAGCCTATTCACGGTAAAAGGAGCACTTTTTAAAGCCCTCTCATTTGTAAAAATTATTCAGTAAATATATTTTATCCTAGCCTTAGACGTTAACTTCAGAGCTTGATGGGAAATATACATAAAGTTTATTAACTACATGCCAATATTTATTTAAAAAGTTGCGGAAGGATAAAAAATGGCTGATAGGAAAAATAGTAACTAGGGCCTCAAAAGCGCTCACATTACCGCGAACAGTCTATAATGATTTTCGTCATCTTCGTATTTACTAAACATTGGCTCAAGAGCTGCCGTAATAATTCTCAAGTTCACGTGTTTAAATAACCATGTGCCGTTTATTTACATTTGTTTTAAAATCACGAGTGTTTAATAAAGAATTAAATATAAATTCTGTGTATTCTGATTGCATCGCATGTGCTTTACAACGTAGTAAAAATTAGTGTATTAGCATATCAAAGCACTTATTTAAATTGAACAGTGTGCTGCCCTTATTGGAAGCCACGTGTTTTGATAGTTCTGTAAGAAGTAAAGTAAAGCAAAGAGAGATCGCAGCTGGCATGCGTGCTGTGGCCAATTTCACTCTGCGAGCAAACCTTCTTTGTTTTATTCACGCTGCGCAGCAATACGCTACTAACCGTGGCTTTGTTCATTCAGTGTTTGCGATGGCGGCGTCGGAGAAAGACCTGCAACCTTTCGGTGAGTCTATTTCGTTTCCTGTAGCAGTGAACTCGTTGCGCTGACCTTACGTTGTCGTTACGTCGCACGCATCATTGTATTCACATTGATACAGGCTATTCACGGTAAAGTGAGCGCTTTAGAAAGCCCTCCCATATGGAATTATAGTTAGTAAATATATTTTATTTTAGCCTTAGATGTTAACTTCTGAGTGTGGTGAAATAAACACACGGTGTTTTTACTTATATGGCAATATTTATTTTAAAAGGCGGTTTAAAGGATAAAAAATACCTAAAAGGAAAAACTAACTAGGGCCTCAAAAGTGCTCACTTTACTGTGAACAGCCTATACTGGACGAACATTGAAAAATGTCGCACAACGCCAAGTCCAAAACTCCTGTCCGTACGCGAAGACGGGCGCTGAAGAACTTAAGGCCGATTCACATACAAATTTAATGTGATCGTCATGTTAAATTTGCTTTAACTTTGTCAGAATTGTTCATAACATTGCGCCTGTGTTCACATTTAAGTGAAGAAAGCATTGTTTTTGATAAGTTGTAATTCGGTACCACTAAATATGTCGTATCTGGAATCCGAAATAAAAAAAAAATAGCATGCATAATGCATATACAATTGTAATTATACGCCCACGTGAGAAGTTATTATATTTAAAACGTTTTCCTCTACGTGTTAAAATCATCATCTCTCACATAAACAGACGTTCATTAGCACGCAATTAGATTATTTAATTTCGGAGTTTCTCAAATCGTTAGTATGTTTATCATCAAAATACGCACAAGCGAAACTGTTAACTTAAAAGTTTGTTGCAATTATAACACGACACACAGTAAAAAATTCAGTCAGAAGTTGGTAGGAATAAAAACGAGTCAAAAAAACGTAAATGGGTGGTCTCTTGAATCGGATTGGCCACAACTCTTAACGTAATGTTGAAGTTGGGTCAAATTGTCGCGTGGAAATTTTGCCTGCTTGGAAATTTTTCATGTTGAAGGCCGAGAAGTGTGGGAGCTATAAGGACGACACTACCACGTATATCAAGTGCGCATTTGCCACTAAGCTAAGTAGTTCAGATTCAAGTAACCAATTCTTTCGTCGTTTGTTTAATGTTTCCATTTTCGTACCTGCCTACTATATATGGATTGTAGCCATATTGTTTTGAGAAAAAAACAACAGTGTAATTCCAAGTTTTGATTTCGTTTATGCGTACGAATGGGTAATTTATATGATAAATTAAATGCATGGAAATTGTAAACGAAAAGAAAATTCATTGCTGGAAATACGCGTAAACGTAGGTGAGAGATGAAGTTATTTTTAACAAATGTTTCCAAAAGTTTTAGATACAGTGTCTGCCTGAATTAAACCGACAAACTTCGGCTGCAGGCTAATAAAAAAAAAAAAAAAAAAAAGTTCAAACACATATGCGGCGACCTGTGGTCTAAACTGAATCCTAAGGGAGGTACATATAATCGAAGTTGATCCTGAAGCACGAGTTTACTACAGTTCAAATACTGAAAATGGAACACTGTGTCTGATCGGCTAGGCGATATTACACGATACCAGATTCCGTAAAAGCTTGTGCAAGGTACGCCATAGCGGCCGTTACACTGGCTAGTATAGCACCCGCCATGGAATTTCCCGCTCTGCACGGCCAGATTTCTTACCAGGTTTGGTAATTGGACACGCCCTATTTTTCGTGGCAGGTCCCATACTAGGTTTCGTTCCTGGCCAATCACATCGCAGTTTCAGAGCGTAGGCGCTCCCCGTGGCTACTACTTGAAACGAGTTGATGAAGAAACCGAAAATGACGCCTCCATCTTATACATATACGAGGTTGAAACTCTTTTTGAAATAGATTTGAAATACAACAACAAATATTATTGGCAATGACAAATTTAATTACTGTTTAAAATAGTTCTAAATACTTCAAACATTACCTGCTATATGAAGAGTTAATTAAAAAATAAAATACTCATATACATAATATATAAACTCATATTCCAGGGTGTGAACTGGTAGTACAGTGGCAAAGTCGCGGCGCCCGTGAATATAAGGTCGTGAGTTCAAAACTGCATCAGGTCTAAATTTTTCTTGTTATATAATTTTACACGCGGATAATATCCCGGTACGTAAGAAATTTGTTTTTGCTACCGTTCGGTAATTTTTGTAAAAATTAAAACTAACACGCTCGTACTTTAGTGACTTCACTTCATTTTCAAGAAAATGAATGAAACTATACTAGTAAGCAATCAAATTATGTAAAAGGCGAACAGTAATATAGCAATATTAAGATGTGCTAGTTAGTATTTTTATAGGCCTACGCAAGTTACTAACTGGTAGCAGTTCTACGAATGAGGTTCATATTTACTACAAATCACACACTGCATACCCACCAAGGGTGTCAAATGCTAGTGAGTGAGTGAAGTGATTTGGGCGGGTCTTAACAGTCAGGTCTTAACAGAGGGTGATTAAAGTGAACATGGAGCGGCGCCGGAATGAAGGGGCGGGGGAAACGGGAGATCCCCGAGAAAACCCGCCGACCAACGACATCGTCCGGCAGGGTTCCCACTTGCGAAAATCCGGTGACCCGGCCGGGGATAGAACCCGGTTCGCCTTGGTGGGAGGAGTGCAAGCTAACCGCTCAGCCACCGTGGCCCCCTCAACTACTAGTACGCGAACTGCTGTCGTGTAATATGAATCTTCCATGGCGGCTCATATAGAGGCTGGTATACCGGATCGTACACCAGGGCTTGTAGAAGCTTGTACAGGATCCAAGTACGGCTGCAGGTATCGGGTAATATCCGCTTTAGAGGCGTCTGCTGCTTGTGACAGTTTCGCCCTTAACACTCTTTGATTTAATACCGGAAATGTACGAAACAGCTTTTGGTAAACACGGCCTCCCACCACGGCGAACATAGTTCGGTTCCCGGCGGGGTTCTCGTGCGGGTAATGTGGCGGACGTTTCCGTTGGATTTTCTCGGGGTGCTCCCGTTTCCCACATCATTGTATTACTTCTACGCCATATCCTCACCGTGCTTCGCCAACTGTCGTGTTAACTAGAGAATACATCGCGGCGATTGGGGGTATCTTGATCCCATGCCTATGACACCGCCCCCCATAAATAATGGCCTAATCGGCTGGTGCTTGGGGACGTAAAGCATTATCTACATTCCTCATCGGCAACACATACCTCACCTGCCTAATATACGTTTCTCACTCTAGGTAACTGTTCCCAATAGAAAAAGGGAACGTTTCGCGTATTCCTAAAAGTGAGCTCATTTACGATGCCATTTTATTATATGCAGGTAGTCATGCAATGGCCATGTCTGAATTCATATGCCCAGGTCCCTTAACTGGCTTCGTGCCCTAGAAAAGTGCATCTAAGAGCGACGTCAAAGAGTCGCTATCCGAATTCACAGTCAAGGTCACCTCTCTCATTCTCCCTAGAATGTCCCATTTAGCCAAGATCTCCTGTCATATGCCCTATATCGTTTTTGATGCTCTATTGTTCTCTGTTTTTCTTCACTTCTTAAAGATGGGCGACGAACGGTCTTCGAAGAAACTAAAAACTTGTACGTACTTGTATATTATTTAACAGTTTGATGTTTTCCGACCATTTAACCGGTTGTATGTGATATTTTTGTTTGTTGAAGGGTTGGCGGATGAAAACTATAAAATTAATCGAATGTCGGAAAAAGCACAATGTCTTGGGAAGGAAATATTTCAGCTCCGGGCTACAAGTATGTTTACTTGCAAATGAAAACGTAAACAAACACGGCGAACTCCCGTCTTGGCTTCCGGTGAAAACAGCACAAACTCGCACATCGATTGGTCAGAAATCGAGATACAAACGGACAAGGATGTCCTAATTCGGAGATGCATGCTTCTTCACGAATATGACAAGGGCTTTGCTTATATCTCGCGAAGGGCGCAAGAGGAAGTGGGCAAGGACTCAAGGGCCATTGGGTGCAGCATAGAGAACGTAGTGAGAAATGAAACACAGGTAGCAGACGGAAAATGTGGTAGAGAGCACAGGCCAGCGCCGTTCACGGTAAAGTGATCACTTTGTAAGGCCCTCCCAACAGCCATTAACCACTACTAAATATATCTTATTACAGGCTCAGGCATTGCATTTTGATGGTGGTGAAATGTATGCACTGTGTTTATTGGTCACATTGCAATGTTTACATTAAAAAGCAGCAGGAAGATAGAGATTTGATGAAAGGAAAAATTTATAAGGGCCTTAAACAGTGCTCACTTTATCGTGGACAGCATACACCTGGACTGGCCTCACCATCCAATTTTTTTTCTTCAAAAATTCCGATCTTGATGGATTGATTATGGGTTGTTGCCAACAAAAACTTTACTTTACAACTAAGTTCAAGTTCCAACCCACTGGGTTCCTTACAAGTTTACGTCAAATCACTTATTTACAAAACATTACACCAAAACACATTTGGTTACAATAAGTAGAAATGTTAGAAAAAATGTGCAAAATCCAACAACAGCAAAACATTTCTGACCGTGCTACGTCCTAAGCCAAGGGCGTGGGAGGGCCGATTTTACATAAAGACATAGCAAGACCAACAGAAAACCAAATGCAAAAGCCTTGCAAAAGAACCATTTATCTGTACAGTGTAAGGGTGAGCCGACTATAAAAACGACTTATAACAGAAACAAGGAAATGTGGCAATTGTCTCTCTATTGTTATTATTATTATTCTTTTCATTTTTTTTAAATATTTCATGAGGGAAATCTAACATGAGATTCCCTGCTCCTTGAATACACGAAACACAGAATTACAATACAAATAATTAAATGCAAATATTTCTCATGTACATTAATTTGCTATTACTCAACTAACACTTTAATTTTTCACACTAAAATATGCGTAGTGTTTATGCAAAAACCTGGCCATTTAGTAATATAGAAGGCCATCACAAGATATACTGGGCAAGTTACCCCAAAATTACTATCGTCACAAAATGGTGGGTTAAATTCTGTCGCACCCACATTTATTTTGAACTTAAGACAACATATTTGTTCCTACACAAGGCAAACCAAGATGGTAACACATATTACTTTATTTGTCATGAATCAATATTATTACGTGAATATTGTAACCTCAAAAATTTACACAGTATCTTTCCCATATACCTCATCTGCTTGCGATCCCAAGTGGATAGGAGGAACTGCTTCAAGGAGTTTCTAAAACTTCGTAAAGTTTTCCATTAAATGAAAAAAACATTAAATACAACAAAAGTCACGAGCATTGTCCACAATAGCCATAACAAGGTTGACTTGGTTACGAAAAAAGTTAACAGCACGGCCTCAATAAGGTGTGACTTGGTTGCAAAAGATTAAGTCCAGCTTTCATCAGTATGGTCTGGGTTACAAATGTTCACGACCAAAATTCCTGCATTAATGACTTGGTCACAGACTTAGTGTTCGCAAACCTGGTTGTAGAAGGTAACATTACCCATGATAAAATCTCAGATGAAAAATCAACATTTTGCGATCATTTAAAATGTCTTAAAAATTCGGCCATCATGGCCCTCACCTATCGTCCAAATGACGTAAACGTCCTAGAGCTCAGGAGCCTAGATTTATGTATCAAATCCAGAATACTACTTATCTTGTAGAAGTATGCCCCCTCGAGATCGCTGACTGACCCCGAACGAAGCATGTGCAGGGTTTAAATACACAGTTCTGCCACATGACACCACCAATCACAGCAATGAGACGTTATATTCCTCAGAAAATAACGCGATTCCAAGAATTAAGTGGTATTTACAATACTCCTTAGAAAGGTCGTGGAATTCATGACCAATGGTGGTTGACATTACCAAATAGGTGAACCGACGCAGCGGTAACCTATTTCCCTTAGGGGGTCTACATAATTGAAAATTAAACCACCAATAACAGCGAAATACGTAATAACACTTCCGGCATGTTGACCAAGTAGCCGGAACTTGTATAACCGAACGTCACAATTTTGTACTGCGTGCGCACGCGGGGCGAGCAACCAACAACTCCGGCCGCTGATGGTGCTGCTATCAGGCGGCAAGCCGTCAAAACACCCTACCGCTCACAGTTTCTGGACGTGAAAAGAATGCACGTACATTGACACAAATTTTCCGTTACCCAGTTCTTCCAATGCCTTTTTAGGATAACAAGAATATGCCGAGAATATTGCAGGTTAGTTAATTAATAGATTTAATCCATTTTTAGTATGTTTAACCCCAAAACCAGCGTGTTTAAATGTGCGTGCCTGTCGGGCATTGCGTCATAAAAATTTCAGGTAACCAAAACACAGTCATTTTCGAATGAATGATTATGGCGACGTAGTCCAGCCCGCTAATTAAATAGTTAATTATTAGAGTTCATTAATAATAATCCGAGGGCAATTGGCGACATTAATGACAATAATTTACATTACAAGTTCGCATACTTAAATCTACATACATCTACAACAGTACCTTTAGTGGTTGGAGTATTTTCCCTCATTTGTAAAAGTGTTCTTGATCTTAATTATAGAGCATTTTCCGCGACTCAACCGATATACTTCGGCAGCTGTTATACAGATCATTGCCAACAAAAAATTTAATATAGACAACTTGGGTACGCAGCCCCATTTCAGAGTCACAGGGACATAAATGCAATAAAAAAAATAGGAATTAATGAATATATTTATTACAATTATCTACATTCATGTTATAAGTCCCACATGCTTTTTCAAAATGTTCCAAACCTGACCATAAGCAGACACTGCTAGTGTGGCCAGTCTTTGTTAATGTGTCGAGGCATATGGTTGTGTGACATTGCCAGTAATGTTTACGCGTGCAGAATATGCAGACATGGTGTTTTTTTATGAATAATGTGTTGGAAATGGACGTGGCGCAGCAGCTGAGTATCCGCGCAGGTGGATTGGAAGATGTGGGCCAGTTCCACGGCCGGCGCGCTCTCCGGACCTCTCCCCGTTGGACTTTTTATTCTGGGGCTGCCTTAAGAGTAGGGTTTACAGTGTACGGCGATCATACACATGAAACCAGTTGCTTCATGCGATAATTGACACCACTAATCAACTCAGAAATGAACTTGCAGGCATGTAGTGGCAACACGCCATGGTAGGCTATAACATATCGCAGCCTGTTTACGGTCAGATGGCGCACATTTTGAACAGCTCGTGTGAGGCTTTCAACATGAATGTAGTCAGTTATATTAAAGACATTCAGTAATTCCAATTAGTGTTTTTGTTGCATTTACGCCCTTGTTACCCTGAAATGGGGTTGCATATCCTACTTGTGTGTATGACATCTTTGTTGCAAATGGGCTGTATAACACACAGCCGAAGTATGTCGGTTGAGTCGCAGACATAACAATAATAAACTATTGTTATGTACAGGTATTACATGCTACAAATTACGAATACAAAAACACTGGTCTTGAAATCTATACACTAGTACAAAATACGATTCTTAAAAACTTAGCATGGCAAAGTAGGTTGAAAACCGCACGGGCGGCGTTAGTGGGTGTTCTTATGGTTTTGCAGAGAGGCCTTCCCTTAGGGGAAGGCCTTTCTGCAAACCGCACTCGGTTTTACCGTACAGAGGGTGTCACTCAGCACACTTAACTAGCACTAGCACTGGGGGAGTGGTCTTCGAGGTGTTGGTAGGGTCGTTATCCATCTGCTTGGAGGGATACGTTTTGATGCGTCGATGTGGACGTGGTTGGGTGTGGTCGTAAATGCCGGTGTTCTGGATGATACTGTTTTCATGTCTGGAGGTCTTCTTGTAGAATCGGGAGGCTGCTGTGTAGATGTAGTCCATTGGGTTGACCATGCCTGCCATGTGATACATTAGCATGACAACTGTGGTGAGCCTGCATCCCAGTAATGTTCTGATACCTCTGTTGTATGACGATCTGAAGGGATGTAGGCGCGTACGCCCACACTACCAAGCTGTAGGTAAGGAATAGGCATTACAAGAGATCGCCAGATATGGACCCTGGTTTCCAGCAGTAGTGGGCATGCGGGCTGTAGCAGCAGTTTGATCGTGTGGAGGGCTGCTGGTGCTGTGCAGGCGAGGGGAGAGTTTTTGTCTCTCCATAGTAGCATTTTGTCGAGAAGGACGCCTGGATATTTGCCCACCGGTGACCAGGGAAATTGTTGGCCCAGGAGGGTGGTGGATGGAGGTGAGCATCGTCTACACTTCGTGAAGAAGAGTAGTGATGATTTGGCTGGATTCGGCTTGACTCCCCAGTGTTGAAAGTATTTCCCGAGTGATTGTAAACAACACTGGGTGCGAGCTACGAGATATTCTGCGCGTTCCCCGGTTATGACGAGGGCTCTGTCGTCTGTGTACTGTAGTAATAGGGTGCCGGGCATTGGCGGTTTGTCTGTGGTGTAATTTGTAAATATCAGCGGACTTAGCAGGGACCCCTGGGGATACCTGCGGATATCGGGTAGGGTGAGGAGAGAGTCCCTGACACCCGGGCTTGGAAAGAGGGACCATCGAGGAAACTATAGATGACTGCAGTCAAGCATTCTGGGAACTTGAAAGAGCGGAGTTTGTTGAGCAGGGCTGCATGGTGGACCGAATTTAATGCCATGGATAGTTTCAGTATATGAAGAGTGGAGTGGTGGCGGCGGCTACAAAAGCCTTTGGATATGCGATCCAACATGACAGCAACTGCATGGAATGCAGAGAATTTTTGACAGGAGCCAAATTGGTGTGGCAGGAGAACAGTCGGCTTTTCGGCCTATAGGTTAAGCAGTGATAGGATAATCTTTTCCGCTATTTTTGACAGGAGATACAGAAGTGAGATCAGACGGTATGAGGAGACTGTTTTATGTGCGCTGTCTAGTTTTGGAATAGGGATTATTACCGTAGATTTCCATGGAATTGGTAAATGTGAGAGGAGGAAGATGGAGTTAATGAGGACTGTGAGAAAAATACTGCCTTCCTAGACAGAAAACAGAGGAGACGAGCAGGGATTTGGTCGACACCTGGTGCTTTGGAGAGCTGCATTGAGTCTACGGCATGGACTACCTCCCTTGGGTAGGTGAGTAAACTGCCAGGTAGTTCTGATGAAGTGTCTAGATTGAATCGGAGTGTGGCGAGTTGTGAGCCTGGCATTACCGATCGTGGGTAAAAATGGTGCTTGCGAAATGGTTGGCTAAAGAGGTGGTTTGTTCGCTTGGATCTTCAATTACAGAATTTTGAATGTCTAGAAGTGGGACTGCAGATGGTGACGTGCATACTTGGCAGAGGTACCTCCAGATGGTGTTTGTTTTCATTGATAGGGCCTTGAGGTGCTCAGGTTATGATTGGGTCCGCCAGTTGGACACTGTCCATTTGAACCATTGTCGCAAATGGTGGTAGTGATCCAGGTCTTATGGATTGCGAGTTTGTTGCCAGTATGCCTGGGCCTGTCCCTAGCATGAAGGATGCCCCTTACATCGGGAGGGAACCAAACCGAACGACCCCAGCGATGCCGACACGTAGCAGCTACGGTAGCGGCTCCTAAGATTTAGGTGGCATATTTCTCCATTGCAGTGTCGAGTGTTGCTGGTGAGCGAGGAATATCTGTTAAGTTCACCCTGACATCGATTTCTGGGTGGTGTTGGGCTTTTCAGCTTGTTTATAGTCCCAGAATAGAATAGAGTTATCAGGTGGGAGTGTGAGAGAGATGGGGCAGAAAACCAGGAGATGATCTGAATCTAGATTGGTGTATGTTCATGGATTGGTGAGTTCTAAACTGGAAGAGCCGAGAAATAGGTCAAGCATAGAGGGGCGAAAATCTGCTCGATCCGGGATATGTGTCGGGGTTGAAGGTACATGTATGGTTATGCTCAATTGGACAGTTAGGTTTGACAGGCCTCTACCACGAAAGTCGGATACAGCACAACCCCAATGAATGTGATGGTAATTGAAATCTCCCATGATGAAGATTGTTGAGTCTAGGGCAGCCAGTTTTGTGAAACCTTGGGTGGGGAACACACAGTGTGGTGGAAGGTAAACGTCCATTGCTGTGAATAGTTGAGGTACACTGGTTATTCACATGGCGACTGCCTCGAATGGCAGGTAGCGAGGTGATTGGCGATGGTGGTGATGGATGTCTGCTCGCACCAGGAGAGTGACACCATCCCTGGGGCCAGTCGTACAGTCTGTATGGTGGATGGTATAACCGGGGAAGTTCATGAGGATGTGAGTGGAAGCCAGGTTTGAGATTGCAATAAGAAGGGGGTGGTGTCGAGCAAGGAGGTCCTCTAATTCGGAGAGGTGGTTGGTCAGTTCCAATTGAGTTAGAGATTATCCATGGTGGTCTGTGGATTGGGCTGTGGACTGTGGCATGGAATCACACACAGAGTGAATGTTTGAAGGCCATTGAGTAGGGTCTCAAATTATTTATGAGTAACATGGCATTTTGGAAATCAAGAAGAATCTGCTTAATATTTGGGAGTCTATTTCATAGGTCTAAGCATCGGAAGGTGTCCAGGAGATCACGAATGGAGTCGACTGGCGAGACGGGGTTTTAGTAATGCTATTGTGGGTTGGTACCACTGTGTTGGAGGAGTGGCTATTTGAAGTCGTGGCAGCAAAGGATTGGCCTGGCTCGCAAAGGCCTGCACAGAGGGGAATTTTGTATGACTCTCTGGGTTGTGTTGCCTGTCTCTTTCCTTGGGATTGTTGCCATTTATGTTTCGCAGTGCAGTCCTTGTAGTTTGCTGGATGTGGTCCATGACAGAGTATGTACATGGCATCTGGTCTTTGCTCTTGGACAGTCAGTGGATTTGTGGCCTTTTCCACTGCGAACACATCTGATGTCTTGGTTGCATATGTGCTATGTGTGACCAGGTTTTTGGCAATGATAACACTGAACAATTCTTCCACCACTTCTGTAAAGTTCCACGTGAACACCAACTCCACCTAGATGATTTAGGTGAAGGGCCTATTGCAATTGCTGGGTACCATCAACCACTACCAGGAAGAGCGGGAAGGGTTCGGGTGTTTGGCCCTTCTCCACGTGGAGGACTTTCAGATGTTTAATTCTTGCTCTCGCCAGGTATTCAGAAATGTCTTCAGGTGGAGTCATGATAGCGAGTCGTCGGGAAAGTCCAGGTGTAGAATTTTGCACCCTTTCCCCTGAGTAGTTTCATAATTTTGTAACGATCTTCCTTGGTGGCCATCTGGTAAGTGGTGGTCTTCCAGACATGTGAAGAAGATTCTGGGCCATCACTCGTGCCACTAGGAATACTGTCACAGCCAGAGGGTCGGTAATTTTTGTGATAGTCACCTGGTGAAGTGTGGCGAGCAGTGAGTGGCGACTGCGGCAGACGAGTGCGTGCACAGCGTTGACTGCGGAGGGAGGGTTACCCGAAGAGTAGAGTGCGGATATGTATGGGAGTACTTGGGGCATTCCGGAACATTTCGGACAGTAAGAACACATGGTGTCGGAACTGAAATAAGGTGGGAATGAATAGACGAGTGATGCACACTAGTTTGAATATTAGAACAATCAATTATCATAATTTTAATAGATATTTAAAAAACTGAGTGTAAAAATTGATTTTAAGTGATTGTGTTAATGCACACTTAAAAAAAAAAAGATCCAAATCACAAGTACAAAAATTATCTAATTCTTTCAATTATTTTTAGAATTCTGTGCTGAATTATGGTAAAGTAAACATTTTGTATTGGCTTCCATATTTAGTGGCTAAGGTATTACTAAACATTTTGTTTGTTGACCCCCGGAAATTATAAACAATTACTTTTAAGAACTGAACCACAAGGAATTTTGTAATAAATTTAAAATTAAATTCTGTATACAAGGACGTCAAAAAAAGGAAAGCTTAGTGGGTGTTGCTAAGTGAGCATCGCGGGGTATTAAACGAGCTATAAAGTATTCTTCGTTGAGATACTTCCCGTGCTTGAGGCGCATAAGCAGGGATGTGATAAGGGCAACAAAGGAATGAGAATCAAGTGACCCTTCGCGCATAATATGCGCAAGGCTCTGAACTCAAGTGTGAACCTCTTGTGTCGTATAGCTGTAAACAAAAAAGTTTATTTTTGAAAACAAGATTTTAGCAAACAATAATGTAGACTTATAAACGAGTTTTGTAGATATTCATAAATAATTTAAAAGCAAAATTTCCTGAAAATATTGACCACACCAAAGGGCTTCATATTACTATTCCCAAAGTACGTGACGCATTGAAAGTTGTCTTCCGGACTAGTCTGGAGTGTTTTTTTTTCATGATAAAACAAATAGGTAAAACGCATAGAAAATATGACAGTTCCCCGAAATCATTCCAAATGAATGCTGGGCTGGTTCCTCACTATAAGTCATAGCCGATTCCATCCCAGTTCATATTTCTCTCAAAAACTTGCTCCGTCTTTCATGATTTCAATAATAATATGAAACAATTGTATTTCAACAATAGTCATCTTAATGTGCGAAAGTGCATTTTGCATTTCAAGAGAACTGACTATTTAAAATGTTAAAAATTAAGGTTTCATGGGCGATGGCTCGAGTATATTTAAGAGTGAGTAATTCTGATCTCTTTTTTTAAATTCGTTGTTTGGGTGGTTACACGTGTCTCAGTAAATAAATATGCCTGGGAATACGAATTTTCGCTATAAAAGGTAAAAATCAAGTATCTAACCCCGCATATACCTTTATCATATGAAGTGGAAAATGATACAAATTTTAAAAAGTAAAGCCTAAAGCTTGCCTGCACAGTTACCTTAAGAAGTAGGAGAAAAGTACAACTAAATCAACGTAGATAAATCTTCGGACGTTCATCATGTATACCTAAAGTTCCATTGCTACAGATGTAATTTCCATAGTATAGAGCACTGATGGAAATACTGCACACCTTGCATGTAGGAGCGATGAAGCGCTAGGCCTGCTTGTTAGTGTCGTCTGTATCTCTCCCTCGTTTCTCTGCCTTGCACGGTTAAAACAAGCTCCCGTGACCATGTATTATTAAATATAACTGTAGCTGACCCTCTTCCCCTCCGAGTTGTTCTTTATCGTTGTCCCATGTAAATGTCATTGCATTTCAAGCACATTTATTCCTTTGTTGTGCCACACATTGTGTACAGAAGTGATGCATTGTGCGGTGTATTGGTCCCTTGCGGCAGGAGTCACACTATGCTTTTTTCCACGGCGGCAGAACCGAATGGTCTAATGGGATGCCAACAGCACACAGTTTAAAATGAGGGCCGTCACACTTGTGCGGTGTTGCTGCACTCACCAGATACCACCGCATCGTGCTGCAGCCTGGCGGGATGACAGGACACCCGGAAATAAGCGAAGACGCATGAAGTAGGGGTGGGTAGTATTCTCTGATGGGACGTGCGAGGCTTTGAAAACAGACCTTGTGTCGTATTGGCTACTACATGCTGCGAAAAGTTACCCATTGGCTAGACTGACGGTTGGCACGTAGGTTACGAGGCTCTGATTGGTGAACGGTGCTCCAAAATGTTCCTGTCCAGTGACGCCGTTATGATGGCATGTGCAGCTGGAACTTGCATCATAAGTGCCTGCTTCACCTCTGTATCGTTTAGTACGTTGTGCTTCGGATATTCAAAATACTCATTTCCATTTGCACCGTTCGACTAAAACACTGCCTCTTGTTTGTACTATCTGTATTACATTTATTCTAGAAGGTCTCGTGCATCAATTAATACGTGTGTGTAGGTGTGTGTCTATAGTATATATATATATATATATATATATATATATATATATATATATATATATATATATATATATATATATATATATATATATATATATGCCGAAAGTAACAAAATTCAATACTCAAACTTCTAAGGATTTTATTAAATAATATGTCGGAAATTGATAATTAAGGCATATTTGAACCTAAATGAGAATGAAGTTATAATATATCAGTTTAATTGTAATCCTTTACAGTCACTGTTCACATATGCGATCTCCTGCTTCAGTATAAGTTGTGTAACAACTTACCACTGCCTCTCCTACACGTCCAAAGATCCCAGGCATGTGCTGTAGAGAGTAAATGGTTGCAAGCATCCGTGATGAGTTTTTCCGCCAATTCAATTGGAGTCTCATATACCAGGCTCTTAAAATACTGTCACACTAGATATTCAAGTACGGTGAGATCGGGAAACCAATACATTGCTCACTGAATCTGCAGTCACAACCGAGGTCGAAAATAAAGCGGAACATCTAGAAGAGCTGATGCACTGTGTTCTCCAGGAACGGCAGGTACAGGATGCTTTTTAGACGTAATAGGAATATGTACAGACCAGTCAAATTATCCCCAACAATACCTACCTACATGTTGACAGCAAATCTTTCTTGATGGGAAGAGGTGAAGCTGGTGTGAGGGTTTTCATCTGCCCTCATGTGTTGGTTGCATAAACTGACTATTCCATCTCGGGTAAATGACTATTTGTCGGCGAACAACACGAGCTGTCGAAAACGTGATTCCATGCCGCATATTTGCAGGTACAGTGACACTACTCAACCCGAGTATTAAAAGTTCTGTTTGAGTGCTTGCGCCCCTTGCAGATGAAATGGATGCAGCCATTGTTACTTCCCATCCACCAAACATGGTCAACATGCAATTCCTGTTTAAAATGTCATAAACTTGTTGATGGATTGTCCTCGACCTGCCCCATAATCTCCTCCATTTAAGACCATACTTACAACTAGCAAGTCTGTATATTGTTCACCAACAATATTTTAGGCCTGAGTGTACCACTCTCTGCTGCCCTTCTTCCCCACCACCCCTACCTCTGTACCACCATCCCTCTTCGCACCACCCCAAACCTACCTGCAGTGTGGGAAACTCGCTTCCTGTCTTTTCAACACGTTACAGTCGATATATGCATGTTGTTACATTTTATATAAACGAGTGTAGTATTTTATGGTTTATATTAATCGTACAAGTTTGGGACTAGGCGTAACTCAAAGGTGAACACTATTTACCTCTTTATCGTCCTGTATTGAAATCATATAAATTACATCTCGTTTACAAACCTTTCAGTTAGTCTTTAACTAGGAGGAGCTCTTATTATGTTTACATGGTTACATTACAAGGTTATTATATATCATTTAATTACTTAATTACATTAAAGTCACTTTGAATAGTTTCTAAGGAACGTCACATTGTTCATGATGCCATAGGCTGATGACTAGGTGTATGTCGGCGGACGGCACACCCTTATCTCTGGACGTCTTCCTGGTGCAGTGTCTCGACGACAAAGACCTCGTTCACCGTGTTTCCAGCCCTAATATTGGCCCTTGGTTAGTAACAACCGGCCCTGCCCGGAGGAGTTTGTTTTTAAGCGCTCTAGGCTTCGTTCCACTTCCCCGTAGTATGTTTGTGCTCTCGTAATCAGGCTAGCATGCCTGTTGCTGCACATAAGTGTGCTGGCCAGCTCAGTCGTTGCATCAAGAGGGTCAGTCACTGCAGTAATGAGCAGCCAATAATCTATGCTACAAACTCTTTTTTTGGAAAAAAAGGAGGCTGAAAGTTAAGTGTTTAGATGTATTTAAATCCAACCAAAATTCAATAAAAATAAATTTAATAAAATGTGTCCTAACTGAAAAAGAGTTGGGACTGTGTTAGTATTCTCACCCGAAAGGAATATACCAGATATCTAATGCTCCCTCATTACAAACTCAACAATGTAAAAATTATAACACTTCCAACAACTGTAACGATTATTTACTATTATCATGTTAGTAATGGAAAACAGTAGTAGTGAGAGTGGAGGCTTCCGACGATGTAGAGTGCAAGAATGGCCTAAGTGCCATAAGAATAACCTGGGGAGTGGGTGGGAGGGCGAAAACACGAACTGGTGCCACCCCTTTTTGGAGGGGAGCGCACAAACTGGTCCCACCCCTCCCCTCTCCTGAGCAGTGATGTGATTGGCCGTACCCCCTCCCCTGAGGTGTTCAGCGATTGGCTGTTGGTGTTACCCCTCATGCTGGTGGTTCTGGGCGCATCTACCCCTCTTTCCCCTGTAGGTGTGCTGTGATTGGTCGGTTTGTTATTGGAGCAAGAGATACACAAGATACATTTGGGGAGAGTAGATGTTGACTGTTCAGAGGTCGGTGGACGCTGAGCTCTGATATGGGTGAGGGGAAGGGGGAGTGGCTTAGGTGTTGTTTCTTCGGTGTCTGGTGGACAATGAGCTCTGGGGTCAGGAACAGCATAGGTATTGACTGTTCAGAGTCTGGAGGAAGATTGAGGTCAGAATTGCGCATGACCATTACAAATCCAGGAAAAATAATGCATTTAATTTTGACCATTACAAATCTATTTTTTTTAAATAATGAATTTAATTTTGAATGTTACAATTCTAGCAATGAGTAATTACTAAGTACTGAGCAGTCGCACATTGAATAAGAACAGTAAGCATGGAGACAATAGTTAATTAAACAATTGAAATCAATAAGTACCAAGATAATAATAATTACCATTTGAAGTACCTGGACCCCAATTACAGGCCCATTCTGTATCTCTTCCGACTGCAGACTGAACTCAGATTGTGTATGACCTGTTCAGTGTCTGATGTGCGACTGATCTCTGATGGGTGGTGAGGGGAAGGGGGAGCGGCATAGATGTTGCTTCTTCAGAGTCTAGCAGATGACTGAGCTATGATGATGGGGTGAAGGAAGGCAGCAGGTGTCAGGAGCAATGGAGGTCTATCTGTTCGGACTCTGGCAAGGGACTGAGCTGTGATGATGGGCGAGGGGAACGGGGCTGCACATGTTTTGCTTCTTTGGTGTCTGGCACATGACTGAGTTCTGTGACGAGTGAGTGAGCTCTAAATTTTGCAATTAGATAAATAAACATTACAAAATTAGCATTTGAATAATAATAACGAATTGACTAATTGTCGCATGGATAAAGATCATTACAAATTAAGCAATGAGTAAATATTAAGTAATGAATAATTATCAACACAAATTACAATTACCATTTAAACAAGTACGAGTGCCAAGATAGTGTTGTTTCGAACCCCATCGGAGGCAAGTATATTTTTATTGCCTAATAAATAATCGATTAATTAACAATTACTACTGAAGTATACGTACCAAGAGTATTAATATATACTAATTACACACTAAGCATGTGCAATGAGACATTAATTAAACATTTGCACAATCAATAAGTACCAAGAGAACAATTACCGAGAGTAATTGCACACTAAGTATGCATACAGAGACCCTTATTGCAAGGCCGCACCTTGATACTCCCAACTGCAGACTGAAATATTGTGTATATCAAGAGTATATACCCCTTCCCCCCAGGTCAATTCTCACAGACAGACCAACTGCCACCCAGCTATCTCAACCATCACTGGTGTAACAACTGTTATTTTTAACGAAGAACATGAATTTTCAGTAATCTATCATATTAGCCCTACAGTTAATTTTACATTTTATTATAAAGGACTGTTTCCCAACAATTTCAGTAAAGTAACATGTTATTATTTGAAAAAAAGATTGGTCGTTTGTCTTTTCCCACCCAGTGTTTGGAAACTCTCATTCATAAAACTGTTTATTTTTACATCACTTCTCATAAAATTTCCCATCTTGTGTAAGCAAAGACTTTTAAACAAAGACTAGTCAATCGTGTTTTCCCAACATTTCAGTAAAGTATTACATTGTGTAATTTTACATTTCTTATTATATATTAAAATATAATTTAATGAAGTGTGTTAGACATGCATTCCTGCTACTATTCAAAGAACGTGCCGAGCGAACTACATATCCTGCTGCGACTGTTCACATACATTTACTACTCGTTTGTAGTTACAATATAGATCATTATTAAAACAATGTGTTAGGGTTGAAAATGCACAAATACTACTACACGTCTGGTGTGCCGACTATAAAACTCTGTGCTGCTTCGTTCCCCGACCACTGGCTGAATACTGTAGCCAAACGAGACACCTGTTGACCCACCAGGCCGAGAACCACAGGACAATCACCTCACCTCGGGAAGCCCAAGGGTTCACCGAACACTAAAGGCACAACGCAACGGATTCCTGCACACACAGTGTAATGTTAGTTGGCATAATGACCCTAGGCGTTACCGACCTACCTGTTCTCCCTGTTTTTATTTATAGGTATTAATAATAAATTAAATAATATAATTTACACACAGAATATCAGTAAAAGTTAAATATAATTAAGAATTTTTGGTAACACATGTATAAAACGCTGTGACACATTTAGGAAACATGCATGAACGTCATTCATGGGGTGATTTTCCAAAAGTTTGAATCAAACAGTGCGAAGAAACTGCGAACAGACTATTCGCTCCATACACCAGCAGCTGAGGGGAATTCCTAGTAAACAATGTTGTTGCATGAGACGCCCGAGGGGCGTATCTGAGTTCGTGAGGGATGGAGGTCTTAATACAAATAAAACAACTAAATTTGATTTCTACTTTATTCGCACGGCTATTATTTACAGCATTAAAATATCTGTCTCCAATTTTATTCTTATTTTTTAATAGTGAGTGCCATATTTAATGTCTATTTCAACTCTAATTAACGCCCTTCTTAATGTCTCTGTTTGGTTACAGTCAGTTAACACTCATACTCACTGTTACACGTGTTCAGTATATCTGTTGCCATAATTTATAATGTCTTTCACTCACGCATTCAGTCCAATAGTCCAGGCTGCCAGCCGCACACTCCACTGCTTGACACTCGCAGTCGCAGACTTCCTTTTCGCTGGTCGCCACTCGTTCTTCTGTCGCTCGGAACTCAGTCACTCATTCACTCACCTCCAACTCAACTCCCGGGCCGGAGGCCTGTCGCAATATTTATACCAGCGTTGCCCTAACCATCTCGAAGGTTCAACTCGCCCCGAGTCACGCTGAGAGTACGAGATCAGTAATCCAGAGCATTCTTAATATAAACGTAGAAATCATTACAACCAGTTATCAGCAGTGTTTCGCCGCAAAAGAGATTTCATTATTGGCTCGCTTTTTGTTACTGATACGCGGCCATCATCGCTCGTGCTGCCGCCGCTATCATATAACGACTCTCTGTCCTCTTCGTTCGCTCACGCAGGAGATGAAGCAGCGAGCGCGTAACAATATTAAATACCTCAAGGTCACATCCGGCCATAAGGAAGCGTAGCGACTGCAATGGTATATATCAGAAACACAAAATCGTCGCTACAGAAAAAAAAAAAAAAAAAGGAATAATAAATTTCGTAAACAGAGCACTACTTACAGTGATTTCTGCTGAGTTTGACCCTTATAAACGCCCACATCAAACATTTTTGTAACCATATTTGTGACTGGGCAACAAAATATCGACATTCATATCTATCCTGAAAAAAATCTATTTGCACTGAAAAATTCCATAGTGTTTTTAAAAAATTATAATATACTCGAGTGCTTACAATGATAACCATATGACAGCTAAGGAAGCCCTTTAAGGCTCCTAATTTTTCCGTCAAACTGATTCCAGTAAGTTTGGTCAAATAAAGTTGGGTAGTTATGACGTCATCGAAACGTCATAAACGCCGCCATATATACCTGAAAATGTTGGATGGCCTCAGTTCCCATCAAACATTTGAATATTGGACCGGTTATAACATTTTTTTTTGAGGTTCGGTGGTCTCAGCCAATCAGAATCATGCACGACAAAAATGGACGGCAAGAAACTTTAAAATAACAAACAATTGTTGGAAACTAAATAGGTAATGGAATATAATTAATTTATGTAGATGCTCTCTGGGCGTGAGGCTATTTTAAAAGCGAATATTGCACATACTATTACGAACATAGAGGCACAAAGTTTCATTGTGCAGGAAACATCTCTGGTAATAAAATTTGAATTTACTGTAGAAACGAAAATAAATTACAACACTCCTTACATTTCTTCCTGCTCCTAATAGACTGCATGGGAAAAACAAAAGCAATATCTCAGGATGATAATAACTTTTAAATAATAATTCAAATTACATTCTCCCATTAAAAAAATTAATCAGTGTGACACATTATCAAACACATTCAAGATTATTTGATAAAATGTTTTTTAAGGAAAAATTTGATAGCCATATTTTGTCTTCAAATTTTTTTGTAAAGTATATTTGAAGGCAAAAATTTGACAGTGTGACAGGGGCTTGATCTTTCAATTGTTACATTACATCGTTCAATTGTTACAAAAGGAGGTTAAGAGATTCAATCCAGGCCTCCCAAGAAAGTGGTGCTAGTGTACTCGGAGGGTGAGGGTACCACCAGCATGCAAGTGAAAGAAAAGATTAAAAATAATATAGACCCTAAGGAAGAAGAGCTGAAAATAAGGAATATAAAAGAGATACGAGGAGGAAGCATCATGATCGAGGCGGGGGATGGTGAAACCCTCGAGAAGCTGAGAGATCAGCAGAAAATAAAGGAACTTGGGTTGAAGTTGGAAATCCCAAAGAACAAGGGGCCAAAGGTTATAATTTATGATATACAAAGGTCACAAGATAATAATGATCTAATCGAGACTATTTATCAACATAACTTTAGATCCTCAGATCTAAGTCTGGAAGAATTTAAGAGGAAAGTGAATATCAGCCATAGAACAGGAAGGCGGGACACCGGCAGGGAGAATGTTGTAATGGAGTGTACCCCGGCCATCAGGAGCAAACTGATAAACGAGGGACGCATCTTTGTTGGCTATGATAGCTGCAGAGTGCGTGACTACATGTATGTTTCGAGATGCTACGGATACTAGACTTGGGGGCAGATAGCCAAGAGTTGCAATGCCGACCTTGCCTGCTCCAGATATGAGGAAAAGGGCCACAAGTTTGAGGATTGTCCTCAGAAAAACGATATGGATTGCCAGGAAAAATGTATCAACTGTAAGAGACGGCAGTTGGATCATGTACACAGGGTACATTCAAGGGATTGCTCTAAATACCAAAGAGTCCTGTCGGTGAATATAGCTCGAATTGACTATGGCTGCTAGGCTGAGAATAGGGCAGGCAAACCTGCGAAGGTCGGCAGTGGCGACCTCTGAGCTAAAGAGGATTGTGGTGGAGCGGGTTATTGATTTGGTTCTTTTCCAGGAGCCATATGTGCCGTTTGAAAAGGTGGTCGGATTGAAGGGATCTGTATTGACATCTGGCAGAAAACCTCAGTCTGGAATAGTGAGGACAAACATGGAGATAGACTTCATGATGATGTCTTTCGCCTTTCGAATACACACCATGTGTGTGCACAAGTGCAAGTGGAGAATTGTATGGCTTGGTTTGTGTCCTATTTTCAGTTTAATGAGGAAACACAAAACCACCTTGACAGATGGGACGTGATACTGGGTGTGCTTCAGGGGAGACCTTTGATCATTGGGGCACATGTGAACGTGAAGTCCGAGCTTTGGCATTCGTCATTGAGTGACGAAAAGGTAAATATCGTGAGTCAATATTTGTTGACTAATGAATTGAAGATTAAGAACGAGGAAGGAGAACTCCCTACATATGTTTCACAGGCACATGGCTCTGAGGACAATTTGGACATTATGGTCACAACTAGAATAGTCAATGATATGGTAAGTGACTGGCATGTCACTGAGGATAGCTCCAGTGATCACAGGCTCATTATCTTTGGGGCGAGGCTTACTGGAACTGGAAATAACTCGCAATGGAGTGAGGAATGGGTGTCTGAAGTGAGATATGTGCATAATAATGCGGACTGGTAGTCTTTTGATCTGGCCCTGTTGAGAAGAATGGCAGAGGTGAATGCTGACTCCCAACATGGGAGCTTGCAAGAGCAAATAGAAGGGATAATCAAAACCACAATGGGGACTTGTGAAGAGACTCTTCGCAAAATAAGGCCAGGACTTCCAAATCTCAGCTGGTGGGACCAGGAGTTGGAAGAAGAATGGAAGAGCCTGCGAAGGGAAAGAAGGCGACTTCACAGGTCACATGGTGAAGAGAGAGAAGCTTTGGCAGTTGCCTACAAACGGAAGAAATAAGCATACTTTAACAGGGTCAGGCAGAAGAAGAAACAGTCTTGGACGGAGTTCGTCACCAGGGTCGGCAATGAAGACCCCCTTGGGGTGGTGTATAAGATAATGGCTAATAAGATGAAGGCAAATCCACCGGCTAATATCAGAATAAAAGGGATCCTGGTAATGTATTTGAAGGAGAGAGTAGGAGTGCCCTGCTCCACACCCTGTTGCCGGATGACTCCCCAAATGGAGAGGGCGAGGGGCATGCCCTTAGTAGAGACCAAATGGAGATGTTACCAGAGGAAGTGGATACTCCTAAGTTTACGCTTGATGAACTACAAGCAACAGTCTATGGAATGAAGAATGGGAAGGCTCCTGGACTGGATGGAGTGGGTGTAGAAATTGTCAAGAGGTGCTTCTCAAGAATGAAGGAACAGCTACTACACATCTACAATGGTTGTCTCTCTGGGGGTGTGTTTCCTCGCCCTTGGAAGAAAGGTATAATAAGGATACTATACAAAGGAGAAGACAAGGATAAGGCTGAGGCCAAATCCTACAGACCCTTGACACTGCTTCTGGTGCTGGGCAAAGTCTATGAAAGGCTCCTGAACAACAGAGTGACGGCCTTGGAATCAAATGGAACATTAAATGAACACCAATATAGGTTTCGCAAAGGAAGAGGAACCGACTTTGCGCTACATGATGTCAAGACTGCAGTTTCCGGGTGTCAATAAAAATGTGTCCTGGCCATATTTCTCGACATTGCAGGATCCTTTGACAATGCCTGGTGGCCGGAGGTGATGTGCAGGTTAGCAAGAAGCTAACAAAGGGATGTCTCCAAGTGCCAGTCCTTGGGCCGGTCATATGGAACATTCTGTTTGATGGACTGCTGGAGATGGCTCTTCCGGAGGGCTGTAGGATATTCGGATATGCTGATGATGGTTTAGTCCTGGTCAGCGGGTCGGCAAGAAGACAACTCGAAGAGAAAGCCGCATTCATTATGAAAGCAATACAATATTGGGCGGGAAGAGTTAAGTTGAGCTCTCCACCAGCAAGACTAAGACTACGATGCTTAAGGGAAGATTGACCAGGAATCCTATGGTACAGTTCAATGGAAGGTTTCTCCAGCGTATCCACCAATATAAGTACTTGGGTGTCACCCTAGATGACAAGATGAGCTTTCTGGAAAACATACAGTATGTGTCCTGCAAGGCTGTTGTTTTCCACACGATAAGAGCATTGGGAATCACTGAGTGGGGCCTGGATTTTCCTACACTTAGGAAAATCTACAGAGCCATATTTGGTGTAGTAATGTGGCACACACATGCTGAATTAGTGTGGCACAAGAGAAAGCTTGTCAGCGCCCAGAGGATGGCACTTCTGGCTGCTCTGAAAGCAAATAGGACGGTGTCCAACGAGGCACTTCCTTTATTGGCGGGTGTCCTGCTTGTAGATCTACTTGTGAGAGAGTGAGGACTGATCGTGGAACAATCAAGGATTAGAAGGCTGTATTCTCAAGAACGAAGTTTAATCAGGCAGTACACCCTGGAGATGTGGCAATGAAGATGGGATCAGTCAACCGAGGCGAGGAACACCTATGAGATCCTTTCAAGTGTCGACAGAGGATCAAAAATTAATGGATCATGATGAACCATTATAGTGCTCAGTTGCACACCAGTCATGGCAACTTTAAAGCGAAGCTGCACAGTCTCGGGCTAGTAACATCCTCACTATGTGAGGTATGGGGTGTGGATGATACGGTACAACATGTATTGATGAACTGCCCTAATATTAAAGATCTACGAGACTGGTTGCAAGGAGTGACAGAACAAAGAGGATTGCAGTTGGAAATGAGAAGAGTTATGGGAAATAAGAAACTCCACAAGTTGTGGAACAGATTTGCAACAAGAGTTGGGGAAAGGCTTGAGGAGTTCGGCCGGTGGCAACTGGAGCATTCTGATGACCCATGAGGGAGAGCTCGGGTAAAGGTTTTAATGTTTAAAGTCAGAGCATAACCGATTGGCGAAGAGGCAGATTTAACTGAGAAAGCCGTGTGAGAACAAGAAAGAAGGCACAAGGCAGTAAGACAGAAGAGGTGTAAGTGCTGTGCACTGTCTTACTAATCTGAGTACAGTTGCAGTGCGGGAGGTGCCGGCCTTCGGGCCGTTAAACCTGTTACGTTTATCATCCGGACGGGATGTACTATCGTGCGCGAAAAACACTGTTTTAGGCACCTAAATCACGTTCACACTGCAGCCGGAAGCACGAATATTAACCAGTTTTGCAAGTACAATGTTATGCAGTGGAGCATAACTAGAATACAGTTGGGTTTCAAATAAATCGTTGCCGTAAAAACAAACTGCATGGATTTAATCGTATCCTCACTATACTTTTAAAAAGGTAACAAGGCGTCTTTAATAAACTCTTGGAAGTTTTACGTGCTTCAGCTAGCAAATTTGAGAATAGATTTCAAAATAATTTGTTACATTAATAGTGAACAAAGCATATTTGAAAAAAAAATAAATAAATAAAAATAAAGGCTCGGAAAACTCGCTGCAAACGCCTATACTGGCTGGGTCACAACCTGCGTGTGTAGGGACCTGTCTACAATTGGGTTCTCCCAACATGTGTCTTAGGGCAAGGATGTGCTGATTGGTGCATGTGACCCTTTGACGTCATGGCGCTGCCAAGTCAACCTGTTTCCCAAGTTGAAGCATTCGAAAAACTGAACTTTCGTCTGAAGCTGTGTACTAAGCTGATAGAAAAAGAAGACGACTTCAAATACTTTCGCGCGCATTCGTGAAATGTTTACGTTATTAATGTGAACAATGGATGTGCAAGGTGAGCTTTCTCAAAAAATATAATAAAATAGTAATAAATAATTAGGGATGTCTTCGTTCGGTCTGAACTATTTTATTTGAAGGCCAAACTTTTAAAACGTAATTTAAAAAAATTAAATTTGGATGTCAGTTGGCGAACTGATTTGAAACAAAACCGTAAAGGCGTTTATTATTTATAAATATTCAAATAAACCATTTCGTAAACATTAAATAATCAATAATACAGCAAATTTAAACATCACTGCGTAACAACAAATAACATAAGCCGAATTTAGTGCGATCTAGTGTCAGATTCTGAAATCTCACATCGGAAAAACGCATTTGTGGACCATATTCGGACCGCGTCAATGTGGCGTCACTTGACTCCGAGTTTCGGACAATTGCACGTCCACAGGAACGGCCGAATGTAGACAGACCCTAAATGGTCCTTACGGCGACCTAACACAATCGAGGATTGTCAGGTTATTCCCATGCGGTTTCCATTCCGGATAGTATGGAAAGGTGTTTATACCTCAATCGGCGGGCGAAAACCGTAACGTGTGAAAGGGGCCTAAGGCGAAGCTCGGCCGTCGAAAATGTGCAGTTTACGCACAGTAGCTCGTCTAGGCATGCACGTGAAGAGCACGGAACGTGGTGAAAAACACGAAATGGAAACAGCCTGGCAACGCACGAGTGCATGGACGAAACGTAAACAGGTAGTGCCGAGGAGCTTGTAACCGGCACGCATTGCATTTGGCGTCCTTAAGAGGACTATGTAGCTGCGCATAAGGTCAAGAGGCGAGGGAGCCATACGGGCGAAACTTAACACACACTCCTAGCACCTCGTCGCTCCTACGCGCAGGGCGTGCAGTGTTTCCGTTGTAACGCAGTACCGTGCTAATTATATCTGTGACAGTGGAACTTTATTACACGCGATGAAAGCATACAGATCAAACTACGTGCCTATAATCGTACGTTTCACTTACCGCTTAAGGAAACAGCTTAGGTAAGCTTTAAAAATGCGATATTTTACCGTTTCTACAAATTTTTTCCATTAATACACTTAATATGATAAAAAGTATAAAGATAGCGATATAGACACAAGTGTTTTGTTAGCTTTCACCCTACCAATTTTTTTGTGGTAAAAACGAAATTTTTTAGTTGTCATCACTAAACTTTTTGAGGCCACTAAAAATTTATTTTGGTGGCTACACAAAATGTTGTGTTAGCAACATCCATGTTTGGCAGAACGAAGCATCTCATCCATACGGACTGTGCCCTGTTTTGTGAATTGAGGACGGAGGCCCTGTCACCAAAATTAATTAAAACTTTTTGAAGCTATATTTGCCCTCACAAAAAGTTCAGAGTCTAAAATGATAGTACAAAATGCTAAACATTTAGAATAAGACGCCAGAGGGGTGTATCCAGGCTGTGAGGGATGGAGGTTTAAAAAAATAATAAAAGAAGTATAAATTTGATTTTTAATCTATTCACACATGCTATTATTTACAACATTAAGTTATAGGCTGTTCAACTGCTCCAACCTGTATATATTTTAACGTGCGCACTGAGTGACTTACACACAGTAAAGTTGGTAACGTTGGATGGGAAGTAGTTATTTCCACATATTAACGACAAAAGAAGAATTAGGTAACCATTTGTGATAAATAATTTTTTCTTAGGCTTTCTGTTTTTTTAATGCATCCAAGTGTAAAAAAATGTGCAGATTTGTAAAATATTTACTTTTCTAATAATTAAGTAGTTTCACGTGACCGACACATGAATAAAGCGATGAGGCTCATGGCAATGTTAATTTCACATAAGGCTTTTTAAAAGTGCTCATTTTACCGTGAATAGCCTATATCTATCTACAATGTTACTCCTGTTAATGTCAGTGAGCGCAGTGTCTATCTCCCTCGTAATTAAAGTCATTATGAATGTCTCTTTGTTGGTTGTCACTTAATTCACTCTCGTTATTCCCGTGTATTTAATCTGTATATTGCCATCATTCCAATCTTACTCTTGCGTATCAGTCTCGCTCGTCAATTTCACTCTGCACTTACTAATGCCCGGAGTCCGCAGACTTCACTCACTCACGTTGGCAGAGAGGTGTAACGAGAGAGTTCCGTCACTTAATTTCCGTCACTTACTTTATACCATACCTTGATCTAGATACTCAATCAGCTGTATCTTTAGGCGAGTTCGATTACTCGAAAATGGTATGGTAAAACTAGCTCATAATAAAATAACTTTGGTGGCTCAAACTGAATTTGATCATTGGAACACTGAAAAGCTCAGACCGTCCGGACTACTATGAGCAGCGAACGAGCGTACTGTTCATTTCGACCACTCGCTCTGCGACAGTGTTGCCACGCTGCCTTCACTTGAATTATGTAAGGTTACGTGAGGATTTGACATGAATACGACTTTAAATTTGCTATCACGGTGGGAGGCAATCCAGAAAATCCGATGAACAAAATCAGGAGATACAGTTTGGTATTGCAGCTCCGAATCTATCGTCTACATACAAATTCAATTACACCACTCGATTGCCAAAGGATCAAAGAACATGTCACGTTGAGTGAGGACTGTGAAGAATTGTACGCGCGAGGAAGGGGGTGAGCAATTTTTAGTTCGTTTCGCCGCGTCTCATAACTTCCGCGTAGTATAACTTTTGTATAGGAGAAGCTACGACGCTCGTTTGAGTTTCAATCGACAGCTCTCGTCAAGATCAATCTATTACATGTATAAAAAAACATTTGTATGACGGAGCTATGGTGAAAGTGTATGGTTTTAATGTAAAAAATTAAGAAAACTTAACACAATGTCAGCCTATACTCTTCAAAAGCCAAGTCGCAATACATAAATCGTATACGGTTGGAAACAGCATTTAAAAAGAAACCGTGATACCCATAAAACCCCATGTTGTGATCGAGTGAAGCGAAGACGTCCGAGCGCGTCAACTTTGACGTATTCACGCAAAACAAACGGTCGTGTCCCAAACACAGCCACACCCTATATTTTTGTAATCATTGTACTCGTAAGTGGACAGTGATCTACACATTAATGTGACCGTACTTATTACCTTCGAGAGCCAGTGAGTCGTTTCTATGAAGGCAACAGAAGGAACTTCCGAAGATGAATTGGCCAAATCCGCTGTAATTAAGAGATGTGTATTTGCCTTTAGTGCATCAAGTGGAAGTGATTCTAGCAATGCTAGACAAATCATTAGCAGCAGGCGGTGTCGCGTATTGCCTGAACGTGGGGTACGCTTTTTATCCATAGCAATATATACATGTTGCGAGAAGTTTCAAATGTAAACTGACGTAAGAAATTGCATACGTAACGGTGTTTACATGATGATTTCTAATCTGCGCAATCGTCTTATAAGCATCAAAAGAAATTACTAGATAAATGGGGAAAGAGCAGCCTCTCTTATTAGTTGAATTTTAAGTTTACTGTTGTCACACACACACAAAGTGGCATTTATGTAAAGTTTATTAATAGTACCATACAAGACACCTAAGTGGTTTGCACATATGGGGCCGTAGTTTCGCGAGCTCTGGTCGCACCAGGTAGTGGTAGAATGGAGTTCTGGTCGCATGCCGAGCGGGTTCGAACAAACAGTGGCTCACTCTTTCCAGCATTGACAGTATGTCATGAACAACTGCGCATCTCTGATGTTCGGACCTAGGTACGTTTCGAACGAGTTAAGGCCCGTACACAATAGAAAACTGTAGCATTTGACTTTACGTTTCCTTTCCTCCGACGAAACCACCAATACACAATACAATTGGACATCGGTTCTGCCAGCTTCGTAAAAATCTGTCCCTTGCTAAGTAAATAATAATTATATTATCCAGGAATACATTTTACGCTCCGTTTATAAATATAGGCTTAAAATTTATATTAAAAGGTTATTTCAAAACAAAAATCTAATTTGTTTACTTTATTGAAATATATCAATTCATATATTTCCTCTTCACATTATATTTATTTGCCAATTATTTAATTTTAGACGAGCTTGTTTAATACACCGATGTTAACATCGCCCTTCAATAAATAACGCACGTTCCACATAACCTCTGTAAGAGTCTCGGAAAAATGGCTGTTTGACTTAGACTTTAAATTTCAACTTTTCGAAATCGTAAAGTCAAGAGTGCTTGATTTTACCTTTGGCAGTTCCATTGTGTCAAGCTCCATAAGAAACAACATGTCGGAAAGCAAACGTGAAGTCAAATGTTAAAGTTGTCAATAGTGAAAAGGGCCTTATGGCTGAGAAGAATGAGCGAGTCCCATTAGCACCAAAGAAACGAGCCAGTAACATTGCGACCTTGAACATCTCTCTTAGTGGGACGCGACAAGTGTGCTGCCAGAAAGTATGCGAACTACAACACGACGCCCCCTCCCCTCTGCTGCTACCCATTCAAAGCCTGTGGAGGAGGGGTAGAAATCTCTCAGCTGCGGGCGGGCAGTGTAGCACTGGCCATAATTCGTGCCTCAGTATTTCCCGCGTTCGTACGCCCGCGATCGATGGAAGTGTTTATGCGCGCATTAATGATATGTATTCATTCCACCGCACTTCGAATTTAGTCTCCAAATCTACAACAATATATATTTATTGACTATTACTCCAAACGAGCGGGATTTCAAAAGTGCCCACTTTACCGTGAACAGCCTATACAAGATGTGGAATATAAATGCCAGTTGCGTTAGGTGTTTAAAGGCTATCCAAGATAAAGTGAGCACTTTTGAAATCAACTTTAGAATAAAGTCACTGCTAATGCCTGTATAGTTTAACGTGCACAAAGAGTAACATTCGCCCAATAAAGTTGGTAACGAAGGATGGAAAATAGTTCCATATCTTAACGTAGAATAAAGAGTATCAGGTATTTTCAATTATTTCTTTCACTTTCTGTTTTTTTTTTTTTTTTTTAACTCATCGAAGTGTAAAAATGAGCAGTTTTGTAAAATATTAACTTTTATAGTAATTTCACAGTTTCACTTGGCCGACGTATTAATAAAAATAAACATTACCATGGGCCTCATGCCCATGGTAATGTTAATTTTACATATGGCGGAAGAAGATACAACGTGCATACAAGTAGATCTTAAGCAGGGCTTTCAAAAGTGCTCATTTTACCGTGAACAGCCTATAATAATGGCATCAACTAATAACAAGTCATCAACAACAAGTCAAGTAATAAAACTTTACTCATTCAGTGCAGAGAAGTCATAAGGAGTGTGATTACATAATTTTGTGGTAAGGAAAAAGCATCCGGACAACTTATTCAGATATATGATGTTAATCAACATGCAGCAGCTGTATGTTGCCAATTAATAAATTTGTTACATATTCTTACACTTCAAAATGTATTTGGGATCTGGTAGTATAGGATTATACAGTGTTTTTTTATTTTGTTATTACTTCGTTTATCTCACTCAGTACCTCGAGGACAGCAGGGATATGGAAATGGAGCACGCCAGTACAGTTGTATACATGCAGCATTATAGAAGATTAAAAAAATCATGCACATAACGAACAACATACAGATTTGCATATGAAATTTGAGTACAATATTATGCCTACCAACATAAAGTTGTATGTTTTTACACGACCCAAATACATACATTGATTTCAAATTAAAAAACAGAGCGTGTCGATACACAAAACACAATTTAAACGAAATATCCTGATAATATATTACGCCACTGTCATAACTTATCAATCACATCCACTTGTAAATTAGAGTAATAAAAACTTCCATCATAGAGTGTAGCGAGGGGGATGACTAAAATGTTTTGTGTTCCAAGTTTCAAGTGTTGCATTTACATATACACAACCTCACGTAAATGTTAGAATCTTCTTATTTTTAAAGAGTTGCCTACACAGTTTTCTGCTATTCTTGTTCTATATGATTTTCATGGCGTGTTTTTAAAGAAGGAAAACTTGATTGCTATTAGTGAGTTTCCACAACGTTAGATTATGATGAAAATATTTTACATTTATCTGTTTTAATGAATCCTTTACTAATAACTTGTTCAATACTCGTGACTTCTATATGTTTTGCCAATTTAATTAATGATGAGACTTAGTTGCCAGAGTCCCCACTAGACTGTCCCCATAATATTAGATTTGTTGCCAGAGTCCCCACTAGACTGTCCCCATAATATTAGATTTGTACCTGTGAAATAGTTCTGTAAGTCGTATGAATCTATGTAATAAATCTCTGCTCTAGTAAATACCAGTTTATTTGCTGCAAATGCATTTGCAAGTTTTGTAAAAAAAACATTTTGCGATTCTCGTGTAAATTTTCACATGCTTTAGCTTTTCACACGACTCTTTTATCATCTGCAAATAACATTATCTAGTTTAGACTGCAAATAAATTAATCTATTTTAGACTGCAAATACAATGGCAGTTGGTTTATACAGATTAGGAATAGCAGTTTTATTTTCCGGGATGTGTCATCAGTGGTCTTCTCATCCTTCAGGGCTTGCACAGACGAGGAGCTGTTATTCTCGTCTGTTGTTTGCGTTGATAGCTGCGGTGAATTTAAATTCTCTTTATTAAGTGTCTCTTCAAGTATTTGCAAGGTTTCGTTCTGTCTTTTCTGACAAGGATGAAGGAGAACCTTCGTTTATATGCGTTGACTGCTGCACTGAAAATTGGTTCGGTTCTTCATACATCAAAGGTACGGCAGACCAATTCAAAGAATTCCTTTGCTAATTTTAAACATGTTCTTTTGAAAAGTGGCTAGCGCATACGAATTTGTTCCTAAGTTTTCCATCGTCAAGTTCCAGTAGACTATAGTTGCCAGAATGTAACACCAATTCCAAGCACCTATATGAACAGAGAAATTCATAGTGTGTAAAATATAAAACCGTAGACTATATGGTATATAGGCGAATATAATTATTTTTACTATCGAATAACTTACATAACCTACATGGTTGTAATTCGAAGAGCTTTCTGTATACTCTTTAGTAAAGTGGGTGAGATTCGGGTGCCTATAAAGAGCGAAATCTTCTAAGCCGAATTGTATGGTAGAATGACGCTACAGAGGGTTTCGCCATCAGAAGATAACTTTTGGACATTTTGCTCAGCAATATTCTTATTTATGTAATAAAGTGATTATCATTTCTGCAAACTTATGTTTGTCGTATTTCGTATAAGACATGTATGTAATGCAAACCTCGCCATGTAGCCACGCGGCAATTGAAAATATATTATGTTTGGAATTTGTATATATTTATATGCATGTTTGCGTGGCCAGACAAACATATTTTTAAGTAGACAAGGAAGACATCTTCCCGTACACCTCCATCTATAAAATTAGTGTACCGTAACTAGAGACATGGAAATTCTGCGGATTTGAAGGCCAGATAGAAATCAATCTCTTGTTCATATGTTTTACATTTGCTTATAGGAGACTGATGATTAAGCTGGCCTCACACGATGCCCAATTCCGTAACAGTATTCATACCCATTTTCATACCAATTTTCTGCTCCCGTGTGACTTTCAGCCCCCTTCCGAAGGGTCTGTCTCTGGGTGTAAGAGTTCACTTACGAATTTCCAAAGCAGAAAACGTACTAGGACATGTCATCATTTTTTTCTATACCCGCGAGCTCAAGCAGACAACATGGCGCACACTCGGTAACAACCTCGGACCGTATATGATTATGTAAAAGTCATACATTGTGAACATTTTTTTAGGTAAATTTCCCTTACATGTAAAAGAAGCAAATTACACTTACAGGTAAGGGAAAATTACCGTTCAAGTGTGCGGTAATTTTACACGGAAAGTAGAGGAACATTCCTCGACAAGTAGTGGAATATTACATACGTAAATTATATGCTAGTAAGGGAAAAAATAATTTTCAGTGTTGTTTGGGAAAAATCGTTATTATCCGTGTGGTATATCACAATTGTAAAAACATAAAAACAAGTAACCAGCAGATTCCAGACTGTGACGCCGGACCCTTGCAGTTCCACTCAAGTGTCTTAACTATTACACTGCTGTGAACCTGATAAGAATAATACGAATTATAAATGTGCATTACTAAACAAACTGACTAAACTAAGAAAAAAAAACTAATTTTCTCCAATAAACCTCCAAATATTATTCGCTTTACCATGTTATTATACCTACCTACACGGGTATTGTGACTTGATGGTCAGCAGATGTGCACAAGTGTTTTACGCATGTCGAACGGTAATTTTCACATAGACCTACATTAACATGACATTTTACTGCTGTGTGAGGAAATTATATCAAAAACTGCGATAGTAATTCATTACATGCCAGGAAAAATCTCTTTCCCGTAAACGGTTTAGAAATATTACTTCACAATTGTCGAGTAACTTTCCCCAAATTTTTACAATGTATGCTCATGAGAAATAACTTCCAAAGTTAAAGTAACGTGATGAAAGTATGAATAGCTTAAAACACTTTTACAAAATTTTAAAGCAATAAGACGGAATCATACTAGGTAAATGTGGTATACCGAAACCATTGAATATATTAAATGCCGAAATTGAACAATGCTAAATTGGTATCGTCTATTTGTCGCATTGCGTAATATAGATCAGTCGGCAAGGGTGCTGGACTGCCGACGTGCAACGCCGGTGAATTGTAGTGCTCAGATCCCCATTAACTGGGTGACTATTAAAGCAAGTATTGCATTATTAACCTACACATCAACGAACACCATAATAATTTGTCGTACAGATATTGTAAACATTGTTTGCATGCTGTATATTTCTTAATGCATTTTAACCTTTCAGAAACGTACAAACGCATCCGTCGTAAAAAAAAAAAAAAATGAATTACTTAAATGTTCTTTGTATGCATCATAAGCAGAATTAAATATAGAAAACTAACAAGCGTCGCAAATCCTTGACTTTTCATTTGTTCACTTCGTTGCCGTTTCTCACGAGAGACGGCGGTAAAAGCGTATTAGCCCAACATGTCGCACTATTGTAAAATCAATCGACTGCAACTAATGTGCGACTGTTGCAGCGTCGTACAGTTGTAAAAAGGCCGCAGTCCTGACTCTAATAACAGACAACGCTGTTATAACTCTAATAACAGACAACGCTGTGCGGGACAGCAACCAACGAACAACTAGCGATGGAATAACGTTTTTTGAAATTAGTGAAGACTAGCGATAATAAACTTTATATACATCGTCGTAACTTCACGTTCAGCTACATATGAAAAACATGCCAAATTGCAAAGAAAGTACTAATGAATAAATCATTTCGCAGAATATTTGTGTTTAAATGCAGTTACACAATAATTTACATTTGCTGTTATATGGACGCACAACAAATACACAAACATTTTAGCACTTTCATGGCGCACTGAAATCTTACTAACTTTTGAGACTTGTGCACTGTGTGCAACAAACGGCTCGGGCATTAAACTATTAGATAGTTAAAATGAATTAAATATGAATGACGTTCACTACGCTAGATTGTTGACACATGAAGTACGCTCGAAACATGTATCGTAAAAACAGTTTTAATTTTTTACTGTGACCAAATAATACCCCGTTTAGCGTAGAATCGTAGATACGAACTGATTTGACACATTACGTTGCTGGAAATTAAATCGACGTAATTATTAATATTTCCAGTTCATCTATTTTCTGTGCGAATGTAGCAGAGACTTCTGTGCTGTATATGTGTACGTGTGTCATTGGATGTTGTGCGCATATTATTTTATAGAAATCGCTAACGGAATCTCAGTTACACTTACTGTACAATATAAAAGTACACACATATCAGCATTAAATTAAATCTTACATTATAAAACTTCGCATTAATCATAGTAAATGAGCCAAGTAAGATTACTACTTACCGCTCTTTATCCTTCACATGAAAACGAAACATTAAAAGTCTTTTGAGGTCCTAGTTACTTTTTCCTTTCGTCTTCACACACTCCATCGCACCCTCGCTTCGCCACGAGTGACACAGGAAGAGGGAAGCGATGCAAAGCCACGAGCGCGTAGCACTGTTATAATATTTTTTGTCGTTATACGAACTAATAGTCTGAAAAATGCATGGTAATGGATAAAAGTGTTTCCCAAACGAGAATTAAACGACTTAAAAGAATTATGATTTTATATCGTTTATCGTGCAAATCTTAAAACCGAACAAAATTAACATGTTACGACCATCACAAACTATTCTTCAGCAATTGAGGTAGCTTTAGTAATGATTTATAATGAAGAGTCAAGCAAGTGGTACGACATGTACCTCGTGGCACATTATCATGAAGTTGAAATGTAACTATCTTGTCACGCTGTTGTGTCGCCTGCAGTTCCTTGAACACGCCCACAGGGTATATTGCGTTGTGCGTCGCTGCCCTCGGCGCAGACCTGACTCCCACACATTTATCACTTCACTTGTACAACATTTATTTCCATTATTACATCTATAGCAAGATAGCAAGTAGGGATGAATAAATAATTTGAAGATGGGAGTACGTGATCTTGCTATTTGTGTGAGTAAAGAATGCAAACATAATGGAGTTTATGAATTTTAAGTCATATTTAAGCTACTGTATTCATCTTTGTTGCCTTCTTCGTGTCATCCATAGTTATTACCTAATGTCTGTATTTAAGGCACATTTAAGTATTTAAAATGTTTTGTAACGGTACCAAAATTACAGTTGAGTTTCTTCGCATAGCTGACCGGCTAGTAATTATTAAAATAATTACTTTCATGTTATGTTAGAATATTTTTTTGTAAATATAGACGCATTTATGTACTTTATACATTAGCTAAATAATTGTTTACGTTATTAAACTGTATTGAATATCTCTTGGAAATTCGTTTATGTGGTTTACCCGTAATTCAATTTTATCTTTTGAGGTAAATCTCAAAAATCAAAGTAGCTGGAAGTTAAACCCTTAGCTGCAGGCAAACCAAGCGTCGACTACAAATAAATATTAACACACAACCTCTGTAACTTCAAAAAATACTTTAGTTGAAATCCAACTTTGTTTTAGAACAAGTTTTTGAAATTTTTACGAACCATGATTTTAAGCTAAAATCCTCGTGAGCCCTACTAATGCTAACAACATGACGGATGCTATTTTCCAAATGACTTGGTATCTTACATTTCAATCCACTTGAAAACTGATCCAAAACTTGTTTTTTTATTGAACAACCTTAACACTCAGATCATACAATCGTGTGACATTATCGCTCTATTTTTTTGTCTGGTATAGTACCACAACCCAATCCACTGAGAGAGACACACACGCACTACTCCGTGCATGCGCGCCCACACTAGTTAATTTGAAGGAACTAAAACGACGTCACAGAAGACTAGTTCTCACGTCTCCTTCCCTTGCATGGCACTTGTGGGCTTGCTCGACGCACAACCAGATACACTACCTCGTAGTGTAACTGCGAGGGCGATAAATCGCACGCCGGAGTCGATGGTTGTATTCTGCGTCTTTCATTGCTGATTGCCGGCGAAAAATAATTACATAGTCTTTTATGGAGATATTTACCTAACTTGTGGTGCCTATTCCACCAGAAAATGCCTTAAAATTGATCGTTAGGAGGTTAAGTTTTAAAAATTTCCTTGAGGGAAGACCCTCCTACCTACGGAGTATTCCATACTCCCCGTGCTTCCTGGTGGCAAATCACCTCCCTCCCCAAAACCAGTACCTAGTTATGCTACTGACCAGGATTGTCACCAATCATAGAGTGCTTCTTTGGTAGGTAGTGCACCTATAGTGCACGATTCACACGCTGTAGATGAAGTAACAGTAAGTGAGGTTTAAAAAAAAAAGGTATGCACAGTATATGCCGTAGTAAAATTTGACGCCACCATGAATGGAACTTTGTCCATGAGAGATGGCCCGGGGAGAAGTGAGTAAGTGAAGAGATTTGGGCGGCTCTTAACAGCGAGGTTTTGAGAGCCGATGAGGGCGACTGAAGATAATATGGAGCGGCACCGGAATGAAGGTGCGGGGGAAACAAGAGATCCCTGAGAAAACCCGCCGCCCAACGGCATCGTCCGGCACTATCACACCCGGTGACCCGGTTCGCCTAGGGGAGAGGCGAGCAGGCTAACCGCTCAGCCACCGTGGCCCCTGGGTTGGAGTAGGGGTGGGGGAGGGGGAGTGGATGCAAGTTATGTGACGACTGCACCACCGCAGCCCTCTTGGCGGCGTCACAACTTGCTGTAATACTTCGTCGACAATTGTCCAGGTGGCGTGCAGCGTAGTCGTCATCGTATCGGCAACAGCACCTGACCAGATCCCCGACACTGAATTGTTGCCAGAAGCATCATAGCTGAGTCAGTGGTGTTTGGACTCGCGCCGTGCCTGAATCAGCACCGCTCAGCCGCTCGACGTGCCTCCGGCGTCAGCAAACTTGCACACGATAGAGAGAATTCCTCTCACACTCACACACAGCTGTTTGAGTAATTACAAATGCCAGTTTCACCAACACAGCCGACGGAAGTTTTAAATATTTAAACGAAGGATATGATAACAATGTACTTGGCAGTTTTCTTTAGATTTCCACAACAATTTGATAAAATCTAATTTAAGAATTTTTAAATGCCAGGCTCAGAAAATTTTTATTTAGCTAGTGGCGGGCCACTGATCAATTGGACGGGGCAACCAGAGAGCCATTTTGGCAACACGGTAGGTGCCTATAATTCAGTTGCTTATGAGTGAAAATAGCATCACCGAATATAAAGAATACTGGCGAAGGAATGAAGCACTTACCATTTTCATCCACGTTATCTAATTTAGTTTCCTGCCCAAACACAAGATATATTCTATTCCCTGTATCATTCTGAATAAACTGAAAAAATTGTCTTGCGTATCAAATGTCTGGTAGTTTCCCAAATAAATAATATATCATAAATATTTGATGCTTTCATTAATATTAAAGTTTCATATTTTTGGGTTAAATAAAACTTCCACTCATATTTTTGCATCAGTTAAACGAGGTATGTTGAGATTTATTTTTCATAAGTAAAGTAAACGTTTCTTATTGTCATATGTAGTTAAGTTTTCATGGACACAGCGCTGGAAATGTATTTAAATGTTATTTAATAAAATATGATTTTGGATTGTCTGTCAAGCACACAAATATTGTGCATTTGTTTCTCTTTGGCATTTTATTCTATAACTGTTTGTTCTTTTTTTAAACGTAGCGAAGAATACTAGTTGAATAGTCCGAAATTAGAACTTGAGCGCGGCTTCAGAAAACTTGGAAGTAGCCATGAATTAGCTACAGCACTGTAATAACTTTCACTTGATTGTGGCGCTATCATGTAGTGAGCCAGTAACTTAAACTAGTTATCACTCTTGTCTCTTTCCCCTTTTTTGGCGCATCATAGTAGAGCGTACGTTCAACTCTGAGAAACAGTTATTGTTATAATTTAATTTGTCGTCTTGCCTCACGTTGCAACACGGCCAAACGGAACTGATTATAGAGCTACCTTGTGTTACGCCAATAAACTAGCACCAAAAAGCAGGAGAAAAATTCTTACGGTTTCCTTTTTTCTATAGTATACACAGAAATATTCTAATGTTCTTGCAACAAAGAAATTACTGTAGAGGTATTTCTTTAAACACGTCTATGTTGTAGTATAGTTCACAATGTTGTGATAAAGTTATTAATGTTAACAGTTTACAAAGTCTTGTGTTAATGTAAAAAAACCCTTAAGTAATATTGCCGCATCCAAAAGTTGTATTACGTTAAAAATAACATTAAGCTCAAAATATTTTGTGTTACTATACTTAAATGTTACATTAACTTAATAGCTTAGCAGTATATTACATTAACAGCAAAATTAGTTACTGACGGCTCACAGATAACAAAGAGTCACTGTTGTAGTAACATTAATAGTTGTCACATTAGTTTTTTTTATTGTGTATTATTTATATTAGCGCCGGGTGAAGGTATCTTATTTTTATAAATTTAAATTTGAATCATGTTCTATTTATAAATTCTAACGTCTACATTGGTGTGCTGGTAATACTCAGAAAGAAATATTATTACAGCGAGTTTGCACGAATGTGGTCTGTTGTCCCTTTGGTGTAATTTTTCCGACAGATTTAAGCTTTGTTTACATGGCGCGTAGTCACATCCTGGAAATAGAACTTTAGCGGGGCTTGAGAACAGTTTGAAGGAGCCATGAATGGATCGCTTACGGCATCTCCCGCTGACACGCCGACAACGGCCACTTCGTTTCCAGATGTGTTGTAACGTAAGGCGTCACGGACGGCGGGGGAATGGCGATGCACCGTCTTTAGTGACGAATGAAGGTTCTGTCTGGACGGCGATGGCAACAGTACTCGAGTGGGGAGGGGCCACTGAACGGCGGACCAATCCGGACTTCATCGTTAAGCGGCACGTCGCCAGAAGTTGTGACGTCATGGTGCGGGGAAGCGATCTCCTATTGCTCTCGACCTTCCCTGGCAGCGATGAAATCACGGCGATACGTTCACGAGATTCTGCGACCTCACGTGCTTCCCTCCATGCTCCGAGAAGGTTTTGTTGACTCAAACAATGTTTGTTTGGCGCAACAAAAGAATAGTTCGTATAGAGGAAATAATATGTTTTGTTGTTCTTATTTGGTTGGCCCAAACGAAGATTTGGTTGGTGCAATTGAAGATTTGTTTTGTCTCTACTTACATTTTACAGTTTCGGTATAGTATAAAAGAATTAAACTAGACGGAGATTCGAACCCAGGTCAGCTGCATCCAAACACGACACCTTAGCAAACCCACCTAAAGTGAATATTTTTAAATATTTTCATTTCAAATACTGGACAGAGTGTACAAATAAGTATTTCAAGTTTTACACCCCTAATTTATAGTTTCCTGTTGAACTTGTTTTATTGGGGTATTTATACCATTATTAAGCATCAATAAATTCACTTAACATACACTTTTAATATCCCAATTTCCACAAAAAATACAAACATACTTTCGAGCTGTATTTTCGAACTAAGGCTATCTAATGAGCGGCCAAACAAATATATGCAGTTCATTATAAGAAATATTTTGTTGACAGATAAATTTCTTCTGACCCAGCATATGGGTTTTGTTAATTCAAGTGTGTATTTTGTTAAATGGCTAGCTAGGTCTGTGTACAGACTTGACGCCTATAGAACATGTCAAGGAGTGGCTGGAATGGAAGCTTCAGTCATCAGCGGGTCTGTAGGATCTGGAGCGGCAGTTGCAAATTATAGGGACGATTTTTGAAAGAATAGAGTTAGAAGTCTCTATGACCCCACGACCGTCCGTTTTGCTACGTGTATTCACGCTTGGGAAGGTACAACATTGTACTAACATGAATTTTGAACTGTATAGTTTTGATTAAATAAACAGCGCATTTGAATTGCAGTCATCAGTTATTTGTGTCATCATTGCCATTGCCTAGATCAATTCTCATCATATTTCGACGTCTCCTGTGCGTTACAATTGTATGACAATGAGTGTATATTGGTATGTTTCCCGAGCGGATTGTATTGTCAAGTATTTTAGTTTTATAATATAATATAGTGTTTTTGGAAACATAATTTTCAGTATGCAAAATACGGCTCTTCAAAATATTTATCTTTCAGTTACATTCGCAGAAAACAGAAAGAGAATAGTACTTATAATAGCATTCAATGGCCAAGGTTCTTTGTGGCTGTAACACCGTTTATTGTGATGAAAAGTTCATCTAGTTCCGCACTATTATTCTACTTCATGTAGGGCTACCGTCATAAAAAGAATTTCAGACACCTTCAGAACAGTATTCCCGTTGTTGCAATGAGTCATTGCCTACACATATACTGCAGTTATTGTGTTATTTTCCTTCGCGGTGAACGCGTGGGCAAAGGAAGGATGCAAAGTTCACCAATTAACAGCAATTAAACACTTTACCTCTTCCTATGCCCAAAGAGGTACTCAAATGAAGATCTTCGGGAAGATAGTCTCGAGTAACCTTACACATCTAACTTACAATTGTATCTTACTGCAGTCCAATTGCTTAGTCACCAAGTGACCATTTTCATTAATCTGTACATGATTTTTTTACATTACAGCATTTTGATCTACCAAGTGATGAACTCGTGAGACGCTCTTGTATAGTACATTCGTGATTACTTCCAAATTTTCTGAAGCCCTGGGGTGAAGTTCTACTTCCAGGCTATTTCTCCGCCTCGCGCAAACAAAGCCTAAGAGGGTCAAGGAAATTACACAAATACGTTACTATAAAACAGATATTGAGTTTACAACCTTTATATTCATTAAAGACAAAAGTAATGTATAACAAACAATATGAAATATAATTTCTGCTAATTGAGTTTATTTTGATGTTATCAAAAAGATACTTGTTGCAACAAGTTTGACCGTTATGGCATTTAGAATTGCACATTTTGGAAGATGATCTACAAAAGCAATTTCGTTGAACACCCTTTTAAACAGTCGCACTTTTTGAACCCTTGACCTCTAATGAACGATAGTTTGCTAACCATTTGTTATGCACTAACCTCTTCTTTTGCTACGTCTTCGATATTGATAAAATCTTGTTTGCACAATGTAAATTAGTTCCTAGTGTACAATGACTTAAGTTTGCCAGCTTAAGTGCCAAGTTAATCCAATTCATAATCATATTTATAACCACAGATATGATTGACTTTGCGTCGATTTCAGCCCAGTCTACATCCAGAACCTTAATTCTCGCATTCTGTCCGATGGAAGGTTTTGGAATTTTGTTACAAGAGGGTTTTGGAATTTTGTTACAAGAGGCTATTTTCATTTCCTTTGCTTGCATTTCAAGGCCTTCTTTGGCAGCCTTTCGGAACCGCTTCACTTTCTCGGTCCTGTCGGAAGTTGTTGGCGTCATGTCACAGTCATTTGGAGCTAAAGACGGTTCACGATAAAGCGAGCATGTTTGAAATCAACATTAGAAAAAAGTTACCACTCCTACCTGCATATATTTTAACAAGCGCACTGATGACCTGCACAAAATCAAGCTGGTAACAATGAATGGGAAGTAGTTTCGTATCTTAACGTCGAATAAAAAGTGTTAGGTAACCATTTCTGATAACTTAAATTATTTCTTTCGCTATCAGTTTTTTTTTAAACGCATCGAAGTGTAAAAATGAGCAGATTTATTAAAATTAATTTTTCTTATAATGTCATAGTTTCACTTAACCGACGCATGAGGCTCTTGGCAATGTTAATATTCCATTAGGCGAACGAATATACAATCTGCATCCAAACAGATATTAAGCAGGGCTTTCAAAAGTGCTCATTTTACCGTGAATAGCCTATACTGGTGGGTACGCTGTCTCAGTTCGAACTAATGTTAAATGCCGCTTCTCTGCTGCTCATTCACCTGCCCCAGCTGCAGACGTACTTTGTAGCTGCATTCCTGCTTGCCCTTTCGTTGATTCATTGCTGTCAACTCCTGGACCATTTTCTTCTCTTTCATCTGAGTCAGCCATAGCACCATCTACAGTTGAAATTTTTTTTTTCCAAATCCTGTTCAGTGTCTAAGTTGTTTACTAATGCACGTGGAGCAGCTGAGCTGAAAAAAAAAACCCTTTTTCATTGGAACACCAAATATAGCTTCACATAGCGAATATTTGATCCCTCCATGATATGCCCTATTCTTCATTGCTAGCATAAACCTCAAGCCTTCAGACCGTTTGCTAGTTTTGTTAGTTTCCATCCAAGTTGATAACATATTTTCAACTTCCTGGTTTGTACATTCGACAGATCCATGCGACTAGCTGTGCCTCGGTTTTCTATGGACTATATTCACATGCATGCCACATAAACTTTGTATAATTTAATTACAGAACTCTCCACCATTATCAGAATGGAGGATATTAGGTGCATCAAAAGTGGTGAAAATATCCAGAAGATGGTACGCCACTTCCTCAGCTCTTTTAGAACTTAGTGCTCGAAGGAAAACAAATTTTGTGAAATGGTCCTGGTATACCAATATGAGCTTCGACATATTGTCTGGGTTGGCTTGCATATCGATTAGGTCAATTTGGCATCGAGAAATCATTTCGTTGTATAGGATGGGTCTCACTACAACACTCTTCTGCAATGTTTTTTATTTATTTTGACATGGTTCACATAACATCAAGTAAGCAACAACTGGTTCAACATTCCCGTTGCTATACTTGCGATTCAGTACCATAATCATCCCAGTTCTTCTACCATGACCAACAACAATGTGGTAGACATAAACTACAATATTTCTTATTTTTCAGCAGGCATTGGGGCTATGAGTTTTTCTTCACCTCCAATGTTAAGAACATCATACTGCTTCAAACGTCTATAGTGAATGGATTTTTTACTGGTCACAGTTTTGCATTTTTCACTTTGCTTAACATAGTATTATATTGTACCTCAGTTAAATTAAAATGGGTTTCTGCTTCTTCTTTTTCACTGATTAACTTAAGAAATCATTAAATTTATTACGCATGACATCACTCATTTTGACGCAGCCAGAAAAAAAAAAAAAAACATAATTTACGATCCCCAAGTATTAACATGTGAACTCTAGCGGCAATTGACAGAAACTAAGCCTCGGCAGTAGAGAAAGAATAATGGATAGGTTTTAAGCAGATCTGAACCCGGGGTCACGGTGGTTGAGCGGTTAGCCTGCTCGCCTCCCACTAAGGCGAACCGGGTTCAATCCCCGGCCGTGTCACCGGATTTTCGCAAATGGGAAACGTGCCGGACGAAGCCATTGGTCGGCGGGTCTTCTCGGGGATCTCCCATTTCCCCCGCCCTTTCATTCCTGCGTCACTCTATACCCACATCAATCACCCTCATCGGCTCTCAAGACCTCGCTGTTTAGAGCCGCCCAAATCTCTTCACTCACTCAGGTCTCAACCTGCACCACGGAGACAAGCTGTCATGTTATTTCCACGTTTATCGGCTCGCAGCGGTAAGCCCTGACATTTATCAACATATGTAGGCAAAAGTACGAAATTTAAAAATTTCGTAGATGTTTTCGAGCTTTTGCTGGTCAACAACGGCAAATGTTAGAATATACCGGTTAAACTTAAGATTTACCCGCCTTCGCAATTTACGCTAATATATATGTGTGCGTGTTTGTTTGTTATTTTCTATGCCACGTAAGCGAATTTTACTGTTGAGTGCGTTTATGCGTATTGTATTACATAAAAATAGTAATACAATTACATATAAATAGTAATACAATACAAAATAGTAATTACATATAAATAGTGTACAAGTTTCGTAATTGTTATCTTAGAGTTGTCAAAAGAAGTTCCCACATGTTTTACACTGTAGTAACGGAATTAATGAAGGTTTTCATGTTTCTATCTTATGTTGCAGGCAGCACACAAGCTGGAACGTTAGCTGCCAAACTCAGCGGTGAGTACAGCTCGTCGACAGAGTCATACTTGATTCATCTAAAACACGGAATAAAACCATTCAGCTCGATATACGAAGGCATATTCTCATCATTTAGACATGAGCTAGTGTAGATCTTACTAGACTATATGTAGCTTGCTCTTTAATGAATCTTTTCCATTAAAATGACTTCGTGAGCAACCTTTATAATTACCACTCTTCACTTCCACATTTAAATACATGGACACAGATAAAATGTGACATTGTTAATAGTTACTTGGAGATCATCCTATTTGGCAGCTGAGTTCAGTTTTGTAATCGGAAATGTTTTAAAGCTGCAATGTGACGATGGCTGTGACACACCCGAAAAACAGTAAATATAACAGTATCATTTAGCATTGTTGGACTTGAAAGGGCCAAACACTATACAAAGCCATGCAACTCATTTACTTCCTTTTAATCTCTGTGAACTCTTCTGTGACATTTACAAATTTACCTTGCCAGACTCTATTTATAATAGTGTGTTGATTACGAGAAATACAATAATCAATTCTTAATATAATGCACATAGTCAGGGGGTTTTCTCAGGGATCTCCCGTTTCCCCCGTCCTTGCAATCTGGCGCTGCTCTATTTTCACCTCATTAGACCCTATCGGCTCTCAAGACCTCGCTGTTAAAAGCCACCCGAAGCACTCCACTCCACCCTGACAATGCCAGGCATTACCATTGTTAGAGTATATGCCATCAAGGATAGCATTTTTTTTGTTTCGCTTTCAAAGAAACGCGCTGAGCTATATATTCTATCCTGCTCACAGTCTCGTTGTATTGTCACTACTCGAAAATCTGGACCTAAAGGATAACGCAAGAGTGTTTACATGGTGGAATGACGTGGGTAGATATTGTGAATGGTAGGGATTCGAGTAAATCATTAAGTGTCCAATGCCACACCGCTAAAGTAAAAAAGTAGATGGTGAAATTTCTAAGCTTGCCGAATCTGGAAATGCCAAATTTGGAATGTCATCGTAGCATTCAACTTGGATCCAAAAAGCCGCCAAATATACGTGACAATATACGGCCGTGTGTTTTCCAAGGTTTTTGTTAGAAGTGTAGCCGTTTCTGGAATTTCTGGAATTGACCGTATTGCACTTATGAACCCCTCTCACACACGGAGGGAATAAAAGTGACTAAGCCACATAGTTGGTTTAGTAATCGCAGACGACGGACATGAAATCACGCCACTCCTCTAAACTCACCAGATGTAGGAAGTATCATTCATGTGTAACAATATCTTATGCACAACCATATTTACAGTTTACATCAATATTCAGTAACGACACAAATGAAATTGTTTCAACAGTCGGTATGCACCTCAACACTTTCATAAAAAGGAATTATAAACTGTCAAGTTTTGTGTGATATTTTTCGCAACGTTGCTGGGGGTAAAACAGCTGAAAGTACGCATCAACGTCTCGTGGCAGTGATCAACCGTACCACAAAGATACATCAGTGAAGATCTGAAAGTATTTGTGCCCACTCTGTACGCGCGTCCTTCTGACGTCAGTGCATACGGCACCTGAAAAAATGCCACTCATATTGTCTGTACAAACAATATTTAAAATAAGGATACTGCCAATTTGCACTGAAATTAGTGTCTTCGAGACTACTAGGCGTGTAACCCGTTGAACAGACACCCTCTGTCCTTTCGTTCTTGTCTCTTTAAACAAATTCCAGGATTTACACGTATTTGGAAGAAAAAAAAAAGCACTGCTATCGGTTAAATATCTATTATCACTGTTTCCTTCATGAAAACTACATTCTTTACTCACTGGACAATTTTTGTTTATCGTCTAATTTATTTTTCAAAGAATTTTTGAAGTCAACGATATAGATCCTTTTGTAATGTTTCTAATATTTCTTATACTAGTGTCTAGGGACTATGGAATGTTTATACTATTACGAGGGAAGAACTGAAGTTAATTATGAAGGCAGAGCAGGTATTTAATTGAACTATTATGTTTTGCATTAACTATAAGTTATTGGTGAGGGAGGGCGTAATCAATTAGAGTATACGACTAACCTGAATGATATAGCCGCCGGAAGCTGAGTGTTGAGTCGGAAGGCGACGAGCGGCATGCCAAGGGCTTCATCTCGGCGTGGGTCCTCCGACCTACAGACAGACAGGCAGACCCCGTACAAAGGGTTACCAATTATTATATAGTTTCTGGTGGTGTAATTGTCCAATAACATCAAGAAACGACTGGTTCAACGGTCACATTGCTGTACTTGCGATTCAGTACCATAATCATCCCAGTTCTTCTACCATGACCAAAAACAATGTGGTAGACATAAAATGTAATATTTCTTCTTTTTCAGCAGGCATTGGGGCTATGAGTTTTTATTCACCTCCGATGTTGAGGTCATCATACAGCTTCAAACGTCTATAGCGAATCGATTTGTTACTGGTCGCGGTTTTTGCACTTTTCACTTCACTTAGCATATATTACACATGACATCACTCATTTTGATGCACTAAAATAAGCCAAAAACACAACTTTCCGATCTCCAAAGATGAACATGTGAACTCGAGCGGTAATAGTTAGAAACTAAGCCTTGCCAGTGGAGCACGAACAATGAGTAGGCTTCAAGCTGGTCTGAACGCTGACCCTGCACCACGGAGGCAAGGTTATTTACATGTTTACCGACTCGCACCGGTAAATCCTAACGTTTATCAATATATCTAGAAAAGTACGAAATTTAAAGATTTCGTAGTAGATTTCGAGCTTTTACCGGTCAACGATGATAAATGTTAGAATATACCGGTAAGACCTAAGCTTTTCCCACCTTCACTCTTTTAAGCTATCACTGTATTAGAAATTTTTCTGCAATACAGCCGCATGCCACTTATGGCCGTATCATACAAAACAATGAGTACTCACAGTTTTATGGAGACTTACGCTTACTTAATTCTAACACAATATACATAATAAAACATCATAATTACTTTATGGGATTATTCTGCAATACAGCCGCATGCCACTTATGGCCGTATCATACAAAACAATGAGTACTCACAGTTTTATGGAGACTTACGCTTACTTAATTCTAACACAATATACATAATAAAACATCATAATTACTTTATGGGATTATTCAAAATTTGCTGTTAACCGCGACTTCACCCGCGTGCGTAAATCAAACCTTAATTTTAATGACCAAGGTCTCTATCTTAATAGTTCGGCATATTTTATATAATCCGTAAGAAACTGTTCGTTTTTTCCGGGATGAAGAGTGCTCTATGTGCTAATCCAGAATATAATCTCCCCCGGTACCAATTTCATCCAAATCCGTCTAGGCGTTACGCATTTATATTATTAGGATAAAACTAGAACATTTCTTATAGTATTAACCTATTTTCATAATCTCCGCGCTATTCAGTGTTTTGTATAGTTTAGTAAACTAAATAGTATAATGTTTTAAAACTATTATTATAAAGTTTTTTATTATATTAAATTTTCTTTACCATATTTAATGTTTGCAGATAAGCCTGAAAATCATACAATAATCAAACTTAGTTTCTATGGAACTGAAACAATTACATATATTTTATCATCATAATCATCATCATAATCATCACCATCATCATCATCATAAGCTTGTAAAAAATTATCAAGTTTTTTTATGGTGTTGTATAGGCTTAAATAAAAGGTATTAAATAAGTTTGATAAGTTCGTAATATAAGCATGCAGTACTTCAGTCTAAATAAATATAATGACAATCTTTTTTTTTGCAAATTGTATCAGATTACAATGTATGTCTTAACTGAGTGTGTGTTAATTTTTTTTTCATTTTCCTTTTTTCTTCATTTTTGTGAAGAAAACTTTTGTAAAAAACTGTAAATTGTGAGCAATAATGTAATATGCATTTCTGTTTGTAAGAGTTCATCGTTATATTTGTAATATTTAATAAGAATTGAAAGTATTAACAAAGATAGTAAAGGAATGACGCATTCAATTAACTGAAATGTTTTGCTTTTAAGTGCAAACTACAATAAAGCGGAGTGGTGCTGGTCTGTGTGTGTAAAAACGCTTACATGCGTGTTAGTGCAATACCGGCCGGATGTTAGTGTGTGGAAAGTGTAATGACGTTGTTTGCCGTATTGCTGGCGGAGTAGCAAAGTAGGAATCTGCTGATCGCTGCCATTGCGCCACCTAGGGCGGGAAGTGAAGTGTGCGGCGAGGAGCTTAGCGTTTCATCGCCGTTGATCCCAATACTCCGTCAAGCTCCAGCTATGTCCCGTGTTCACGGCTGTCCTGTCAACTCGTACATAAATAGCATCAGTACATTGTCAACCTAAAACGATACAATACTTGGGGAAAATTTTATAACTAAAATATGGCCCTAAACATTATAAATTACATTTCTGATTAAATTCATTTTGTATAGTGCATTAAAATGTAAAAAACTTTAAAAACTTTCATTTATAATTATTTTTTCCTTCATTTATTTCTAATTAAAATGACATAGAAAAAGAGTTCACTTGCGGTCTTCTTGAAAATCAAAAGCACGTGTAAAAATTAATTCCAATAATTTACTAACTTAAATTTATATATCCTACTTTTATATAAGTAATACTGCGAATACGCGTCTATTTTAGTATTAATTTTATATTAAACTTGAGATTCTTTCTGTGCGCGAATAAATGCAAGGAAAGAGTTGTGATTTAATTATAATTATGGATTCATGCATATTTGTAGGTACATATTTATAATAATTTTTAGAAAACCTAGCAATAGTAATATTACTGTTGCACGTATATTATGGCTTATATGAAGTAACATAACTTGAAATTGAATATGTTATTTAATTGGTCACATAAAGTCCCCTGATAAGTTAAATAATAACATGCATTTCTTTTTGTATGGGTACCATTGATTGTGAATTTCAGCTATGTAATCTGTAAAAAAAAGGTATTGCACTGTCACTACATAAATACGGTTAGGGTCGGTAATTTGTTCTATGAAAATATCCTTGGCAGAAACGAAAACCATTTTAGATGAAGAATTGCATACACATTTGGAAGCTTGCCTACTCTGCGCCAAGTTGAGACACTTATCTCTGCTTTTTATAAACTCAGTGAAATTATAATACAATCACAGCAGCAAATAATGCGGCACTCACAAACTCACAGAGATCAAACAAATTTTCGCCCTGTATCTCTGAGCCTAGTGCTGTCTAGCTCCCTAGACCTAGGTCGGCTAGCTTCCAAACGCGACAAAAAGGCCTCTCTAGCATGTCACCAATACGTCAGAGACCCAAAGTGCACCTAGCCAGGCGCGCGAGAAATCAAATTCGACCCATTCTTAAGCGACTTATATCTACTGCATGTATCTGGGTTCGCCAGCGCACGCCCATTCGCAGGTGAAGTGGGTGTGACTATAGAAAATCTCCCAATTCGTTGGAACCCTTCGAGTAACACACAGTTAATTCCCTCTTACGCGCTAAATGAAAAAGTCGGTGCACTCTGTTAAATTAGGGCTAGTGGACCTCTGACTATTGCAGATGTTCGAGCCACACAGAGTTTGCTAAACCCTGGAACAGAGTTCCTGCTTGACGCAAAGACTTAAAATTTTGTCTGTGTGAAGTATTGGCATTCCAAGAAAACTTAAGAAGTAAACAATGACAAGCAGACAGAGATAATATAAGAAAATAGGAAAATCGGAGAGAAGTAAGCATTACAGGAAATAGTTGAACTACAGGGTTAGGGAGTATGTAGGATATTATTAGTTGCGCGCGTCTCTCAAAACGCTTTCTGTTAGTGTGCAAGAGAGCTGATATGTATTTTCACCTGGAATTAATTGGGATTAATTTACGGATTATTGATTTGATTGATTGGATTAATCCTTAATACATTCTTAATCCGATTGTTTTAATAAAAAGGTTAATTGAAAGAGTTAAATTCAACGAAAGGGTTAAGTGGATTGAAAGGGTTAAATTTATTGAAAGGGTTAATTTTTAATCGAATCAATTTCTCTTGATTTTCTTTCTTTTTTTATTTTTGTGGGGCGCTCTGTACGATGTTGACGGTGTAGTGGTTGAGGGAGACTGACCAGAGTTTCTTTTTTCTGGCGAGCCCCCAAATTCTGCTACGCCAGCGTGAGCACCTTCACAGTTCTGTGTGTCCTCTGGCATGCTTGTTAGTAGCTAAGAGGGTTGGAGAATGTGATCCGTCTCAGGGCAAGCCCTTTACGCCTTAGGTTGGGTTTAGTTTTTATAATGGGCGCATGCATCGCCGCTAAGCAGGGTTATTGTGCCGTGGCCGCAATTGTAGCCATGTGCACACCCCGAAAGAAGAAGGGTCTAGATGGAAGAGCATAGCAAACCAGGCAAAGCAGAGAGGGCCGTGGAAAATCTATGCAACAGTCGCAGACGATAAAAATAATTCCTTTTAACTGGATTAGGGTTGGATAAAGTAGGGTATTTGTTAGTTCGGGAAGAAAGACTTCTGTTGTTTTGATGCGGGGTGAAATGAAATCAAATCGCAGCTGGTGTGTAATGCGGGGGACAAAACAGCCCCCGCGCCGATTCGTCATCGTGTGGGCGCAGGCACCCTTGTAGATGAGCTACTGTCAATACTGCCGTACAGGCGAACCAGCACTGCGTACCAACAGTAACTGAGGATGCAGGGCCCCCCTGTTTCTCGTCGATTGCGTAGGAAAACCGGACAGCTCAGTCAAGACATCGACTCCATCTTCGCCCTTCCGTGCCAATGCCAGGATCTCCAATCCATGGGTGAAGGTGGGGAGAGTTCTTTCGTGGAGCCACCCCCTTCCTTTCCTCCAAAATAGCCCATCGGTCTGGGAAACGCGAGATATCCGGGGCCAACCAGTGATGGTGGCGAGTTCGCTGGCTCAGGAGTGAAGGCTGGATCGAGATCCCCCTCCCTGCCGTGATCATTGGGCCACCTCCAGCAGATGCGCTTCGCCATCTCGTACTGAGCTGCCCAGGTTCCCGACGTCCACGACGACGGCGCTCTCGCTCCGGCCAGTTGGTTCGCGGGATGGTATTTGATTATTCACAGCCACCCCAGAGCCTGGGGATCCCCTATCCACCACATGGGAACGTGACGAGTTACGGATAGTCGCTGCACCCAAGGTGCCATGATCCCATCACACTCGCGGATGCACCTCGCTTTCGCTGGTTCTCAAGTCGTGGGCAGTTCCCAGCAAGCGAGCAGCCATGAATACAATGTTCATCCCACGACAGCTTAGCTCGTACTGACCAGAGTGATGGGTTGCAATGTTTTATATAGGTGTAGAGTTGAGTGCAAGAGTGTGCTAAGTGTCATTTTTTTTTCAAATTTTTCAAATTTTGAGTTGTTCGGAGGGATGTTGGTGGTAGATAAGTTATTTTACGAATATATTTAACACATGAGAGAATTTCAGAGTGTTTAGACTATTCCTAAACGCGGTCAAAGTGAAAATTTTATGTTTTTGGCCGATATTGCTTGTAGATGGTAGATAGAAGACTTCGAAAGATGCGATTTACGTGTTAAACGATTTGTTTTCGGAATGCAATTAAACATTAGAGAATTTCAGAGTATTCTACATATGAATAAATTACACGCATCGAATCGGAAATTTCAAACTACTACATGAATAATAAGTGGAATTACACGAGTCTTAAACGTAACATGAGTCTCGTGCTTAGAAATATAATTTACACAAGAGAGAATTTTAACAACGTGGATAACATCTGAAGTCGACAAGTACAAACTCACTAAACGAAATCCAGCCAAGAAATTACACAAGGCAGTCTCTTTAAACAAGTTCTACGTATCAATGAATAACACAAGACACAAGTATAACGAACTACTACTGTCTTTAAACGAAATCCAGCTAGTCAGTATGAATAAATAACACATTAACAAGTTTACACATACAAATTACACATGCCTTACACGATCCAGCCTGGCGAATGTTATCATATGGCAAAAAACTCAATACGATTTAAACCAGACACAATAGCGCACGTCTATTCACATAAGTAAAATATATAATGAGAGAAAATCTTACCCCAAATAATATTAAAATAAGTACATACTATGTATGAATGAGTAGCACTTAAGTCGAGCTGTGAGTAGGTACGTCTAGTAAAGCCGACAGACAACTTGGTAAAAACTCGTAAATGAAAGGGAAAAAAATGTTTAATGTTTATGGAATTCACTGCAATTGTTAATACAAATGGTATTTTCATCTACCAAACACAGAAATTGAAAATCTTATCGCAATATTGACTTAACAAATGAAAATTTATGTTTTCCCGATAAAATAATTTTTATATTAAATCGCTGGTTGCACTATAAAGATGAAGGTAGGTACGATGGTCGCCGGTGTGTAGTTTGAGCTACTCCTGAGGGTAGCCTTGTCTGCCGCCAAGTGTCTATAGGTGCGGTTTTTAGCTGATTTAAAGGAGCTGTCGAGTAACACATCTGTCTCTTCCAAGCGTTCATCAGCGACTGAATATGGCGCCGACTGCCTACAGAGCTGTAGATTGGGTCCTGGCTGTCTGCAACTCCTTTCCCCTCCCCACCAGACCACATCTGCAGGACCCTGAGGTCAAGAAACCAGCTTACACCCCCTTTCCTCTCCCCACACCCTCGTCAGTGCGTGCCGCCCTGAGCTGCCCGCGATCGTCAAAAGTTTGTGGTAATTTCTCAAAATGGCATCATCTGCCTACTTGCGTTCACATCAGAAGCTGCTTGCTTGTAGCCAAACGCTAAACCCTTCCCCCCTCGCCTTCAGAGCTGCTTCGACTCCACAATGCCAGCCACCCCTACGCCACCACCCCTCCTATCCGCAGGTGTGAGGTCCTGAAGGTCGTTCACCCTGGCTGCCTGCAATTTTCATTTTTTTCAGCATTAAGTCAAGATGGCGAACACTACCTAGTTACATTCAGGTCACCCAGTTCGGCTATAGACATCCCCTAGTCGCCTAGCCTACCCTACACTTCTTGTCCAGAGGGACGTGACCCTGTCCACCCGCCTCTCCAACCCCTACTCCAGAAGCTGTCTTTTTGCGAAAAGTGAGTTCTTCTGTAAGACCATGGCTACACACCCCTCCCTACTACAGTATTCCGAGAAAGCATTTTTTAAAGTGTTGGTTTCCCTGCTTCGACTCGCCGGTGCTTCACCCCAAAGCGCTACCTCAACTATGAATGAAGCTTGCTTCAAGGCCAAAGGTATGATTTCCCTAGGGAGACAGCAGTCGATTTTGAACTGACCTGGACTTCCCCCCCCCCCCCCCTCGTCTAGCAATTGTAATTTTTCGCTCGGACACTGAAGCTTCCTCGTATATTTCGGAAGGCAAGAGCCTACCACATTCTCAGCGAATTAAAAAATTTCACATCACCTGGCGATAGAACTTTACACCCCTGAAATTTTATATCCTTGAAATAAAGTTTCTTTAATCCCCGAGATAATCCCTATATTTAAAATTCAAACAACAACAAATGTATACTTGAATCAATAAACTATGATTTGTAAAATCCCACAGAAATATAAAACACATTTTTTACAAGTATTCAAACAAGACATATTGTATTCACTTGCTAAGAAATGTATTTTTCTATCAATTCGATATATATTTATTCGTATAGGAGAGGGTAAATATTGGGAGAGAATTACTCATCTCTTTTAACAACGAGGTCTTGAGAAAATATGATAGTGAAGCAAGGCGAGAAGCGTCAGGTCATGGGTGAGAGACTATGGAAATGAGAGATATCTGTGATAAAACCCGCCGACCAATGTCTAACACTATATACACACATAGCGAAAACATTTGTTTTTAAGTTGTAACCTGCCCAGAGAGGTAATGAGGGTTACCAATGCGTTCCTTTTCTTTACGGCTAACCAAAAACTTTCCATCAGCTAAATGTATTCCATGTAACATAAAATGTATATAAATTGAATTTATTTAATATTTTATCTGTTTCCGACTTAAGTTTAACGAAATAGTATGAGTACATACAGAAATCGTGTATTTTGGAGTAGGAAAAAAGCAATTTCAACATTATTCTTACTTTTTGTACTAAAATGTTAAAATTCTTGCAAATTTACGAGGAAATATATTGCTATTTTTACATAACTTGAGTTGAATTTTTATTTAAAAACTGGTTTTAGTATATACTATGTTTATCTTCTTCTCCAGATATAATAGTGTTGTATCTTGAACAGGAAATCTTGTAATTTGTGTGCTTGTATGTAAAATCAAAGATTTTAAATAAATGTTTGCTGGCTTCTGTTGGGTACAGTCGTAGATTGAAGCCAAGGAGAGACAGAGGTCTTTGCTACCTGCCTCTGTAAAAGGTATTCGGAAGGGCTCACTTTCGTTATATTCCCCTGGGGTGTCACAAAAGTTGCATTTAGCATTTTGTCCTACTCCAACCTTCAACTTGAGTGGACTGAGGTTCTCTCAAGATACTAACCTGTTGCCTCATTCCTTTGCAAAACTTCATTCATTCATTCATTCAGCTATGTTTGATTTTTCTCCATTATTTTTTTAAATTTCCCCCCAGCCCTTCAAAGTTAGTTTTAATTGAAATGATTGTAGGTTTTTAAGTTAAGAAAATTACATACATTTTCTGCTTCATCAAAGCAATCAAAAAGTTGTACTGAATTTTTAAAATACAAGTCATCAGTTTACCAATACTGATAGGCACCCATTCACAGCATCGCAACAAAATATTGTTTTCTCATCACTCATACATAAAATATTATTGAAAAAATTTAGTGATGTGTGGAATAAAAAAAAAAAAACAAGTCGCACTATTTGTTTTAACTTGAAAGAAAATGTTTTATAAAAAAATCCTAATCACTTTCAAGACAGAATAAATTATATATAATGGCATTAAACATATTACATCACAAATTTTAAATGAATTAAAATAATTTTGTTTACCATTACCTTCTGAAAAACATCACAACTTAAAATTATTACTTCATGTTACATTACAACCTTAAATGAAATACAAACATTGTTTAGCACTGACTTCTGAAAAATGATACACACCAAAATCGTTAATGTATATTACATCACAAATTATGAAATAAATACAATTATTTTTTTTGTTCATCGTGTTAACATTTACATGTACAAGCCAAACAGGCTTTTTAACCATAAAAACTCCCCTGTTCACCATTACGATGTCAAAATGTGTTTAGAGTGAGAAAATTTACATAATTATATGATTGAAATAATAATAAAGTTTCTTAATAAACTTTCCATCATGGTATGAATTTTCTTTTCAAAAATCATTAGATATGAATGAAATTGATTTAAAATCGTTACACCTGAATTAAATCTCTTTAAAAATGTTAAAACTGAATGAATTTCTTCATAAATTGTTAGACCTGAATGACATTTCTTAAAAAAATCTTTACAAATCAATGAAACTTCTTTAAAAAGTGCTGAAGGAGGTAAGGAGATTGGGCTATAAATTATTTTTTACAGTGACGGATTGAATATAGGTAGAGGCAGGGAAATTAATTTATCTTGCGGTGTTTCAGATGACAATATTTCAATAGATGTCTGACTTGGAGCAGGTGATACAACAAAATTAAAATTTGAACATTTCTCTAATTCCTGCAACAAATTATCATTGGTAAATACAGCTTTCGGAGAGAGGTTCAGTGAGGTAAACACTAAATCTAACGGTTTACAACAGGAGCAAATCTTGTGTGTTGGCAGTCATTGCTCACCTGTTTTTCTTCTTCTTAAGTCTAGAGCTCCAAACTCTGTAAGTGGGAGCACCATGGCGAACAGTGCTGCAAACTTGGAAGATGTGGATGCAGTGTGTGATGGTGCTGTGGACACACTCTGAGATGGCTATAATGATGCCATCACTAGTTGCAATATGAAGGTAAACTCCTCTCTGTCTAAAGGAGTTAAGAAACTGCTTAATAAACCATCCGAATCGTTGATTAGTTTATTGAAACACTCCCAATAAAAATCATCAAGATCTTTGTTAAAATCTTGCATAGATAAGTCAAGAAAGTAGTCCTCATACGACCGCACATCACAAAGCAAATTGAACTGACAAACAACTGGAAAAAGTGGAAGGGGCATAGAGGTCGAAGCCCTATTTATAAAAATTTCAAATTCGAAGGTAAAACAATTGAGAAGCATGATTCTCCCCTCCAACCAGAAGTCAGAAGTTCAACCACTCATTCTCTTCTCTTCCTGCACCCCCAACTTTCAAATATCTTCACACAAGTACCCCCGACCTCGGTAATTTTGAATTTTCCTCTGCAGAGAAAAATGTCGAATTAGATACATATATATTATATAATTGTTTGAACGAAGAGCAATTGTATTCTTTTTGAATATCTATTACTTTCTTGTTATACACACTTTCTAAAACATGTTTTTGCTCAACTTCCCCTACATATATTTCACAATTATTTAGGTAATATTTGTATATATCTTCAGCATTCTAATATTCTATACATCCACTCTCCCATTTTAAACCACAGTGATGGTTAGTAACCCATCTATCCAATTTCTTGTATTTAGGAGTTATAACTTTCTAGTAAAATGGTGATTTGAAGCTGAACACAGTTGTTTGTTCTTCCATATGAGTGATAGCTAATTCTTTAATGATACATTATTTTCTTAAGACTAGGATCCTTGCATATTGCAAAATATTTCGTTGCAGCTGTTATTCGTTGCCTACTGACTCAATTCATTATTTTCACCAGCTTATCTCTCACATTGTAACTCGCTTATCTGTTGAATATTATAAGAGCATAAACTTGCATATTTGCTGGCACTAGTGTATTTGCAATAATTTCAATTCATCAATCAATCACACCATTGGTAATTCTGTCATCTTGCTTGCTTATATCAAACACAAATAATTTTCCTCTGGTTTTAAATGATTAGGATTCTAGGATCGGTGAACTGATTATGTTATAATACATTTCCTGAAACTTTGAGCACATATCATATGAAATAAGGAATCCCCCATTTTCAAAGTTCATATTTAAATCCACATAGGGGTAAGCTTGACTGTTTAGAATCAATCTAATATTTTTCATCTCACAATTATCGAATACTGATCAATCTGGTTTTAAAATGTTTTGTCGATTTGTTTGATAACAAATGACAACATATCATGGTTTTTTGATGGAACCCTTGATTTCACATTCCAAATGACTTTTTGTGATGTTGGCAGTGTCGGAAAAACCTCTAAAGCCCACAATCAGAATGGAATGTCTAGATTATTGCCGTTTTCGATCAATTTTAAATTATTTACACATTCACGAGTGTTAATTTCAATATACATCATCAAACATTCCACACTGCTTAATACAAATGTTACTCCTTCCTCGTAATTAGCTCTATCATATATAGAATTTAAATGCATATTGCCAAATAGAATAACTAATTCTTGTTTAGCATTTAATATGATATATTTGTAGTCTTCAGCAAAGCCCAAAACTATACTTAACAGTATAACAACAACTTTGTATTTTCCACCTGGGTTTATTTGTAGTTAGTAATCACTAACATTGCTCCACCTAGCCATAAGCCCTGTATAATTATAGTTTACAGTTCCCAAGAGATAGTTCTTTATTGTGGACGTAAATCCAACATCTAGTGTTTGATCGATTTCCTCTCCATTTAGCAGATATGCAATTCTATCGATTAAATGAAGTATTCATTTTCTTATTAGTTTTGCAGTTGCTGGATTACTTGCATTAGCTATCTTTATAATTGTTCTGGTAAACCCTAAACTTGATTTCGACAGTAATGTGTAAATATCATGATTTTGTATTGATCTCCTTATTTCTGAAGGAAATGTGTATGGACCTGCTCGGAATAGTTCATACATATGTATTTCCGTATTGGTGATTGAATTTTTATGAGTGATTGGTTCTTCAACATTAAGTATGTCTTCCATTTCTATTAACTGTATATCCGAATTCTTTTAAAAAATAATTCATTGCCTTGTGTTAACTTCAGGGATATCTTATTTGAAGTGAGCATTTTATGCTTGTGTTTGTCTTTTTGTACTTTCTTTCTTCGAAAAACATTCCATAGTGACATACTTGTTAAAAGAACTGCCTACTTTACGTCGGAATTTAATATTGTACACAATACCCTTTATGATTGTAATGTTCAACAGAATGCAACTGTTTATATAGCTTCTTTTTAAATGTAAACAAGCAGAAATTTCTTGATTTGTAATTTTGATATGTTTACTGTCTTGATCGACAACTGTAACAACTATTTCATCAACACAATTCGCTATTGCTGGAAGATATATCAATGGTACGAGGATTTTCAATTATTATATAACCTGGAGCTACAGCACACGTGAATTCGTGTATCCTATTTGTCAGTTTTTCATTCAAATATGAACTGCCTACAATATAAAAATTTATACAACATATATTTACAGACAATATATTAACCTGTTCTGATTCGTGTAATTGATTAGCTGGATATACTCTCAGTTAATGACCCAACATATTTGCTATTGAATTGTCTTCCCAGAACTCAATATCGACATTACTATACATTGCCGTAGTTAACGTATTGGGATTTCCACGTAAACAGAAATGTACATCTTAAGGAAATGCCGCTTTAATGAATGTTTCAAGATCATCCAACTCATAAGATTCAACCAGTTTCACAATTGTGGATGTTTGTCGTCTATATTTTGCAAATAATTGGTAATGCATATCAATGTTTGGTATACTATTGTAAGTAAGCAATTTTTAAAACTTATTTGCCATTCTCCATCTAACTCCAACACAGGGAAATATACTTGCATGCAATTACGATGAATTACCACTTAATATAAATGTAATTGACATATTACTAATATTTTTTACGATCACAATAACTTATATAGCCTATTTATAGCCAAAAAACGTAAACATAAATGACCACAATTGATTGTATTTGGTAATTGATCCATTTTGTAATTATATCTTAATTGCATGTTTTAAAAATAATAACATATTTCAATTGGAGGATGTAAATCACCAAAACTGTCCTAACACAATGATTGATTTATATTTTTAATTAATGCAACCCAAAGTGTTCCTTCATTTTGTTTCGAATCTAAATTAACAATCATACATTCACGAAGATTCGTTTTCTTTGGTAAACTGGAATAGGGAATATCAAGTTTCTTTCCAAATACATTATCGTCTTGGTTTGTTAAAGCTTATTTTGGAAGACTATTTAAGACTCTCTGTGTTTTTTTCCACACTCGGAGTTTTTTTGTCCTTCCCCAACTTTATAGAGTTTCAAATTCATTCCTTTACCTTTTGATTTAACTGTTCTTCTAATTGCTGAAACCCCGCCGAGGATTGATCCAAGACCTGTTAATGCTGGAAATAGGCATGTGTTTTTTGTTTGGTTTTTCATTTTAATCCTAGGCCTCTCTTCACCTTGGCTTACATAACTTTATCAACAACCAAAGCTCCAAGCTTTTCATCAGTAGATGTAGATGGATTCTTCCTTATACTTGCTGCTTTATCAGCTAGAACTGTATCTGCTACATGTTTTTCTTTCAGATCTTTTATTCTATCATAAACTATAATGTGTTCTTTACACACACTATCCAAAGATTTTATTCCTTGATTGTTCCGTGCCAAACTTTTGCAAGTTTAGTACCTGGTTCGCAATAATTGTATTTCGGTAAATGTAATTCAAATGGTAATTTATTAATCAATGTATTCAATACACCACATCCTTTATCGATACATTTAATATGAGCCATTGTTTTCAACTGAATGCGAACCTATATATAGACCTGCATTTATTAGTTTTACATTTGAACATTACCTAATACTGTGTAATTGTGTAAAATGAAGGATATAAAACAAAATTGAACAGAAATATGGCATTCTTTTACTTCAAATGTAAGTTGTATATTAAGTGGTCTTTGTACATGTGGAAAAAGTTGTGTTATCATGTCAGTGTTAGAGCATCCGAATGGACTCTAATTTGAAAACTTATGTGTGTTTTCTAAAACAATACAAGAGAAATATCAATTAAGAAATGCAATATTTTCTTTTCACATATAAATAACAGATAGTGCCTCGGAATGAAGCATTATCCAATTCCGTATTTATTTTTGACGATGTTTGGTGTGAACAAGTTGGTGAAATATAGCAGTACTTTAGTTTTGGTCGACATTCAAACAATGATAATTTTTTTCTATCACAAAGTTACACACATATACCGAAAAATAATTTACATTATAATGCAAATATGGCAGTTGTGTTTGAAATGGATAATACCAATCAGCAACATATTTACAATTATCATGTTTCAGGTGATATGACATTTGCAAAGTTTAAAGATATGTAATTTTTACTGTTGGAAAGAAAAATACTTTTTTTTTATTATACCAACACTTCCCCTAAATAAAGGTAGATATAGGCCTGGTTTCGTCAAAAAATTTTAGTTCCAGGCAAAGAACAATGAGTGTTTCAAAGTTTGGACATAGCAGTATAAATATACAATATTTAGAATACTTGTTTAACCATAGATCGCAATGGGAATTGTGATTTGAATTTACATATATTACATAAAATGGGCATGGCTGTGCAAGATAGCAATATGGTAAATAAACGTTATGTGGAAGACTTACATACCCTTATGCTAAACGTATTTAAATTACAACCAAATGATATTAAAGAGAAATTAATAAAGGTAGTTGATTTGAATGATAATGTTCATAAAATCACGACTGTAATTGCAAATATTTGAAGCAACATTAGCGCTGATTTGCAGAGTAATGCATTTAGCATAGAAGAATGTTTAAATGGATTTTGTAATTATTTTAACGATATGACAAACATAGCTTTACAACACAGGCTACAAAAATGCAAGATTATTTAAGAGTTGTGATTAATGAAGTGGTAAATGATAATATTATAAGACACTTGAAACACAAATGGAATAACACAATATATAAGAGATGAATTGATTAATAAAAGATTAGGTTTAGATATGCAAACAAATTTGAGAAAACAATATAATGATTTGGAAACACCAATGAACTATTTTATCAATGATTTGAAAACTAAAACTATAGGAAAATTAGATGTTGGTTTAAGTACAGTCGATAAGATTGAAAAAGTGCCAACTAATCGACCTACTGCAACAGTTAGAAAAGCGACTTAATTCATATAAAACTAAATTGAATTACATGTATTGTAATAAAAACATGCCTGACTCTGCTTCATAATTACATAACTTTATACCTGCTGTGAAAGAGAAATATTTACAAGTGAAACGAGCCCGTACGGAACAGGATGTTTTGAACTATGAAATAATTAAACCTGTTATGCATAGAATGGATAAATTGCATTCTGTGTTGAATAAACCTAAAGAAGCAGCTTTGAAAATTAAATTGGAAAATGAAGCTTTAACAAAGGAAAGTAACCCTTTCTCAATCAACATGACATTATTTAACTTTAAAACTATCTATGTCTATGCGCGATACGAGATTTGGTGTTTATCGATATGAAAACAACCGGCTTCTGGGAGATTCGTTTATTAAATTTTTGCCTGAGTGTAAAATTAAAATATGTGATTACGTAGCTGATGTCATTGAAGGATTATTTAAATTATTGTTTAAAAACTTTCCGAATGGATATTCTGACACCAATTTGCAGAAATATAAAGAACTTATTTGTCGAACGAATGTTAATATTAGTTCAAGAGATGAAAATTACCCGACATTACATTTAATAACCTTTAATGTCGAAAGCAGAATATATATCAAGACGAAATTGACAACCACTTTTCACCTGTATTTTGGAACACTTCTGATGAATTGGTTGATAGATTTAAACTTCTCATCACTTCGAGAGTGTCTGGGAATAATTCACATACAAACGAAATTGTTTCTATTATTGAAGAGTTAACAGAAGACTGTTATGGATAATATGGATAATATTTTAATGAAAACTATTTATAACAATGTTAAAGTCATCGACAAAAGGAAACCAAAGTTGAATTTGGCGAATTACATGTATCTTGATGCAGAAAGGGATGTTCGAAATTTTTTTTTACAGTGAATTGGTTTTTTTAAATATTAAAAATAATTTCATTTAGACAAACACATCCTAGAATGTATTACATGGAAAAATATGATGGAGAACCAATAAAAGGTGGATTTTGCAAACTTGAATTGCAAAAATTCAGTTCTCCAAATGAAAATTTGGTTGATAAAATCATGAAAAGGAAGAACGATATGCCCTTCGTTCGAGAAAGAGGTCCTCAATAGCTCACGACTACTGGGTTAAGAATCAAGATCTTAAAAGATGGTAATACAATGTTTGTAAAAATTTGTGATACTAAATAAAATATTTTAAATTATATTTGATGTGGTATTTGATTTAATGAACCTTTTGATGGGGATTGAATATACAATTTATTGTGTAATTAATCCCCTTGTTGATTGGATTATTGTTTCATTGGATTAACATTGGAGCGATAATCCGATGTGAATAAATCCTTTTAATTGTAACATTCATCGTTAGTTTACCGGAATATTTATCTGGGTTTCATAATTGTTTGTGGTAGGTTACGTTTCTTTGCTTGTAATGATACAGTTCTTGGAAATATTTTAGTTTTAAGAGAGCAAAATAATGTTACCCATGCTAAAATATTTTTAACGTTGAGCCTTAAATGTAATTTTTTTACAGTGTAACATCGAATGTGTTTTTAATGGTGTAGAGTAACTCAAAGTATTTTTAAAGTACACATTTAACATTTAAATGTTCTTTTTAATACTAGTCTTAAAATTTGAATGCAATACCATATATGTAAAAAAAAATTAATTTTTGCTAATCACAGTCTTCGAGCTCCAAACATGTAGCTAGGAAAGAAAGACGAGACGAGGGCGATACAGGTAATGGAAAATCATTGTGTAAAGTGGACGTGAGCTGTAGACAGGGCAATGCGCATCATGGAGTGAAGTTTCTGGGTGCAGCAGGGGGCTGAGGGATGGGAGAAGCTCTTCATCCCAGCCCTATTGTATAGGCGGCAGAGGAGTGTATCAAGCTCTGCATGTGAAGGGAAAGTGTTACAAGTGGATGGAAGCAGGTGGGTACCGATAGTGACAAACGGCGCGGACATCATTAGTTTAGTGAAGCATTCTCTTATTCCCTCAGCCGACAGGCTGCATGCATATATCCTGCCAGCGCACGAGCCAAACACCGACTTTCTCACGTCTTTCACTGCTCCATACTCACCTCGTTTCCTCCTCATCAGCTCTCAAGGCCAAAATTTCGCCTTCTCTCTCATACACCCAATTCTCGACTATCTGTTGGCTGGTATTGTACACGAGGTTTTAGAATGACTCGTCTCCATATCTTTTGTAAAAATACGTTGCTGTAGTCAACTACCTTTCCCAAATAAAGTTTAGCGAGATTATATTATATTTTCCTGTTTGATAGTACTCTCTAAAAATTCTGGGCTAGGAGAAACTACATGTGAAATACTTATTATTTTTTGTCTGCTATGTGAATAAATATACATTGGATTGAAACTAAAACAACCTTTCCAAAATATTTGTTTAATGTACTGTTCAATGATTGAAAATAAGGTTTAACTCTAGTATTTGCTTGCATCGTAATAGTTAAACTTGAATAAATATGTGTGTTTGTTTTATTATTTATAAAAATATATTTCTTGTATATCCATGTGATTTTACAAACCATAGTTTGCTTGAGTCGAATATACAGTTGTTGTTGGAATGTTAAATCTACTCAAGTTATGTAAAAATAGCAATATATTTCTCATAAATTTGCAAGAATTCGGACATTTTTGTAAAAAAAAAAAAAAGGTTAATTTCGAAATCACTATTTTCCAACACCGAAAAAACATTATTTCCTCATGTACTTCTACTATTTCGTTGAACTTACTTTGGAAAATATTAAAATATTAAATAAATTCAAATATATTTATTTTATGTTACATCGACAGTATTTGGCTAGCCTCAAAGAAAAGGAATGCATTGGTAACCCTCGTTGTCTCCCTGGGCAGGTTACAACTAAAAAACAAATGTTTTCACAATGTGTGGATATAGTGTTAGACATTGGTCGGTGTGTTTTATCATAGATGTCTCTCATTTCCCTAGTCTCACGGCCATGACCTGATGCTTCTCACCTCGCTTCACCATCATATTTTCTCGAGACCTCATTGTTAAAAGAGATGTGTAATTCTCTCCCAATATTTGTCCTCTCCCATACGAATAAATATATGTCGAATTGATAGTAAAAACATTTCTTAGCGAGTGAATACAATATGTCTTGTTTGAATACTTGTAAAAAATGTGTTTTGTATTTCTGTGGGATTTTACAAATCATAGTTTGATTGATTCAAATATACATTTGTTGTTTGAATTTTAAATCTAGGGATTATCTCGGGGATTAAAGAAACTTTATTTCAGGGATATAAAGTTTTATCTGTGGGAGATGTGAAATTTTTTAATTCGCTGAGAATGTGGTAGGCTCTTGCCTTCCGAAATATACGAGGAAGCTTCAGTGTCCGAGAGAAAAATAACAATTGGTAGAGGAGAGGGGAAATAGTCCGGGTCAGTTCAAAATCGGCTACTGCCTCCCTAGGGAAACCATCTCTTTAGCCTTGACACAAGCTTCGTTCATACTGGAGGTAGCACTCTGGGGTGAAGCACTGGCGAATCGAAGCAGAGAAACTAACACTTAAAAAAATGCTTTCTGAATACTGTAGTAGGGAGGGGTGTGTAGCCATGGTCTTACAAAAGAACTCTCTTTCCACACAAAGACAGCTTCTGGAGTAAGGGTTGGAGGGGTGAGTGCACAGGGTCACATACCTCTGGACAATGGGTATAGGGTTGGCTAGGGGGTAGGGAATGTCTATAACCGAACTGGGTGATCTGAATGCAACTAGGGATTTGTCGCCATCTTGACTCAATGCTGAAAAAATGAAAATTGCAGGCAGCAAGAGTGAACGACCTTCAGGACCTTGGACTCACACCTTGGAGGGGAGGTGGTAAAATGACAATCGCAGGCAACCTGAGTGAACGACCTTCAGGACCATGCATTCACAGCTTGGAAGGGTGGCGGCGTAGGGGTGGCTGGCATCATGGAGTCGAAGCAGCTCTGATGACGAGGGGTGGAGGGTAGCGGGTGGCTACAAGCAATCTGTTCCCGATGTGAACACAAGTAGGCAGATGACACCGTATTGAGATATTACTGAGAATTTTTAACAATTGTTGGCAGTTCGAGGCAACGTGCATTAGCTAGGGGAGAGGAGGGGAAAGGGGGTACAATCTGGTTTCTTGACCTCAGGGTCCTGCAGATGTGGCCTGGCGGGGAATGGAAAGGGGTTGCAGACAGCTAGGACCCGATCTACACCTCTGCAGCTAGTCGGTGCCATATTCAGTCGCTCATGAATGCTTGGAGGAGACAGTTGTGCTATTTGTCAGCTCCTCTCAACAATCTAAACACCGCACCTCTAGACACTTGGCGGCAGATAAGGCTACCCTCAGGAGTAGCTCAAACTATGCACCAGCGACCATCGCACCTACCTTCACCTCTATAGTGCTACCAGTGATTTAATATAAAAACTCTTTTATTGGGAAAATATAAATTTTTGTGTGTTAAGTCAATATTGCGATAAGATTTTCAATTTATTTGTTCGGTAGATGAAAATACCACCTTTGTTAACAATTGCAGTGAATTTCATAAACATTAAAGGTTTTCCCCTTCATTTAAGAGTTTTTACCATAATTTAAACACAGTTGTCTATCGGCTGCACTAGACATATCTACTCACATCTCGACGTAAGTGCTACTCATTCATACATCGAACGGACTTATTTTAGTATAATTTGGGGTAAGATCTTCTATTGTTATATATTTTACTTATCAGAATAAAAGTACGCTATTGTCTGATTTAAATTGTATTGAGTTTTTATCTATAAGATAACAATCACCAGGCTGGATCGTGTAACACATGTGTAATTTGTATGTGTAAACTTGTTAATGTGTTGTTTATTCATACTGATTAGCTGGATCTTTTTAAAGACAGTAGTTGTTCATTTTCTTGTGTCTCGTTTTATTCATTGATATGTAGAACTTGGTTAAAGAGACTGCCTTGTGTAATTTCTTGGCTGGATTTCGTTTAGTGAGTTTGCACTTGTCGACTTCTGATGTTATCCATGTTGTTAAAATTCTCTCTTGTGTAAATTATATTTCTAAGCTCGAGACTCATGTTACATTTAAGACTTGTGTAATTCCACTTATTATTCAAGTAGTCGTTTGAAATTTCCGATTCGATGCGTGTAATTTATTCATATGTAGAACACTCTGAAATTCTCTAACATTTAATTGCATTCCGAAAGCAGATCGTTTAACACGTAAATCGCTTCTTTCAAAGTCGTCTATCTACCATCTACAAACAATATCGGCCAAAAACATAAAATTTTCACTTTGACCACGTTTAGAAATAGTTTAAACACTCTGAAATTCTCTTATGTGTTAAATATATTCGTAAAAATAACTTATCTACCACCAACATCCCTCCAAACAACTCAAAATTAGAAAAATTAGAAAAAAATGACATTTAGCACACTCTTGCACTCATCTTTACACCTATATAGGACATTGCAACCCACCACTCTGGTCAGTCGCCTCCAGAACACCACACCGTCAACATCGTACAGAGCACCCCACAAAAAGAAAGAAAGATAATCAAGAAAAAAATTGAACCGATTACAAATAAACCCTTTCAATAAATTTAACCCTTTCAATCCACTCAACCCTTCCATTGAATTTAACCCCTTCAATTAATCATTTTTCGATTAAAACAATTTATCTGATTAAGATCGGATTAGGGATTAATCCAATCAATGAAATCGATAATCCAGCAATTAATCCTAATTAATCCCACGTGAAATGAAACCCGTGCGCCCTTACTACTCACTTGCAATTAGAACTGTCGGCACAGCTATTCCAAACGCACGTCACTACGACCTTGCATGTCTCGAGTTGCCATATGGCAACTTGATAATGAAGACTGAGTCAACTGAAATCCATGTAAAAATAAATTGAAAACTAATGGGAATGGAGTGTATCTCGCGAATACTTATTGAAGGGACTTATTACTGTAGGAATCACATATTATTAACCGGGTAAACGCCTAAATGTTACAGTATTTAAAGAAGTAAATTACTAGAATCTCATTGTGTTATTTGCTGTACTGAAATCATCAAAATTATTCTATTCTAGACATTGAATTATTAAACCACGTTAGTAAATTCATCTGCATTTAATATTCATCGTACACAGACGATGAAATATAGGTCCATTAATACGTTGGTATCACTATATCAGATAGCTGAGAATATCCTTTTAAAATTTAATGAACTAGGAATAAGTCATTTGAAAATGGATTGCGCGAAAAAAATGAGTGCTTAGAAAAGGAATTACATGGTTTTAGTTTCTAATTATTGTATTAATATGGAATGTGATGGAAAGTTATTTTATTATGTAATATAATTACTTTCAAAAGAAAGTGAGGGTGGGTGGGGCATTTAATTGGGGGATGGGTGGCAGCATTTCACTTGGCTGCAACAGGTGGAGAGGTTTAGGCGCCTCCACCAGTTATGTTTTTAATATTTTTTATACTAGTGTCTAGGAACTATGGAAGGTTTATACTATTATGAGGGAAGAACAGGAGTTGATTATGGGCGGAGAGCAGGTATTTAATTGAACTATTATGTTTCACATTAAATATAAGCTATTGGCGAGGTAGGTTCTAATCAATTAGAGTATACGACTAACCTGAATGATATAGTCGCCAGAAGCTGAGTGTTGAGTCGGAAGGCGACGAGCGGCACGCCAAGCTGCATCTTGACTGCTTCATCTCCGCGTGGGTCCGCAGACAGACGGACAGACCCCTTATAAAGTGTTGCCAAGTATTATATAGTTTCTGGTGGCGTAATTGTCCCAAATAACGTGCCGCCGTGAAGGGAGATACGCTGGCGCTTCTGTGCTATCTTTAATAAACTATTATTTCTATCATGTGTTTTTAATTCTTCGTCTGGCCAGGATACCGACGCGTCGCTGCAGTTTGTTAGGCTTGTACGCCTTTACTGAATCATAACATTTCGCTTTTCTGATATTTACGTTGTTCTTCTGTGCAACTCCAAAATGGCAACCACCGAGACGACCATCGGCAAAAATTTCTAGGATATTCCTCCGCCTCATGCAAACAAAGCTTAACTAAGCCTAGAAAATTACACCAAAGGGACAACCCACCGCATTAGTGCGCACTCAGTTTAATAACATTTTGGATAAGAAATATTTCGTACTAAGAGCTACCAACACACTTACCTTCTCTCTGTATTTATTTATATTAATTACAAATTAATTATTATACTTTTTAAATAAATAATACGTTAAAAACAATAAAAATAAGATACTTCTATGTTACCAGATATACAAAACGCTTATGATATGTGACATATTTAGGAAACAACGTTTTTGGTTGTTGATTAATTTTCTTGCTTGAAGATAATGTTAGATAATTAAGGCACGAATTTTGAGATAAATGTAACAAACATTAGCCACAAACTCTACAAGGAAGTGTTAGTTTACTACGAAACGAAAGCCCATTTGAAGAAAACTTCCATAAAGCTAACGTACATTAATTTTTTTTTCACAATTGTATGTGGGAGTACTACGCAATATAACTTCTGCCTAAACATTCTGCTTGTACCTCCATCGCCATGAGAAAAGAATGCGTGATTTTTATGCTTAACGTTTTTCTACGATTGTACGCTGTATGGAAAATTCGTTGAAAACACGAAGTTTACGCATTGTAGAAAATATTAAAAAAATTAAGTAATTTTTAATTACACGCGCTATTTCAATAACTCGTTTACCTGATGTAACACTCAAAATATAATTTGGTTCGCTCGAATTTGTAAACTATGGAATAATTTATCTATAGACATACTTTAAGCGGAAACAAAATAAGCCAATGTCATAGTGTGTACGTTGTATGCACCCCTTGTTCCGCGATCTTCATTACATTATTGGTGAGCTGTTTTGATAAAATTTTACCAAAATAATGGCAGTGGTAGTTAATTAAAAAATTAATCTCTTTAAAGTGCCACCTTCAAAATAAAATAACTCTTTAAAATAAAGCAAAATTTAAATTAAATAATAAATAGCTACAGTCTTTTACTGCAACTCATTTCTGGAGATGTTACTTTATTACTTGAGTATTGTTTAAATTTATAGGAATAACCTTGAAAAGTTTTAAGCTAAATTCGATCAAGTGACTTCGAAATATATTGTAATAACCGGGCATGCAGTTGCGTTATCTGTTTTGCATGAAGGAAAAAAATTTAAACAATTATTCAAACGTAAAAACTGCTTTAAAAAAAATTTCAGCATTGTTTACCGGTGTAATTTTTAGCAGCAGACATGTTTATAACTCGCATAGTTTTCATTTAATATATGGCTTTGTTTTCTCTCTCATGTGGCGTAATACATATTTTTAATATGTTGGGGAAACTCCACCTCTTTAAATACCGAGCAGTTCCCACGCACCTGTTTCGGTAAACATCTCGTGAAACCTGTTTTATTTCTGCTCAGTACTTCAGTGTGTCAGCGCTGCAGGCAAGAATGCAATTTATAGTCCAGGAATTCGGCTGTGAAACACGTCAACAGGAAGCTGTCTGTAATTCAAAATTGTCATAAGACTTGCATCAAGTGAAGTGTATTGCCCGGAATAAAAACACCAGCAAGTGGTGTCCGTCGCGACAGGGTCAGCCTCGACAAAACGAAATGAAGCTGGTGCCAACTGAATTGTTCGGTAGGCAAAAGGGAAATGGCGATTCCTATTTTAAAGAAAGGCTGATTATGCCTGATGTCCAAGTCTGGGACAGGTTGGATGGAATACTGGTCAACACGACCTCACCTCCAAGCCTATCTCTGTGATGACTCTAGTAGACCTACCTAGCGTTTGATGCGCGCCTTCGGCTATGGGGCGTACCTCGGGCGGTCCACCCATCTAAGAACTGATCCCGCCGTACCCTATTGAACCACGGTGATCAGAATATCACCAGGTTATCAAGGCGGTATGGCCGTTGGCTATGGCGATTCCTTTGATGTGCACGTACTCCTTCAATATTGGCTGCGCGAGACCCTTGGAACGGACCATGTGTATGATTGGATAATGCGTACTGCGGAAGATTTACTATTGACAGGGTTGCTGGCTTGCGAACAAGTTATTAGGTGCTGATTGATGAACGGCGTTAGTAGCTATAAAATGTATGCTCGCCTGGATGGCTGCTGGCTGCGGACGTGTGGACGGGCTTGTGGCCATCTTGGTTAACGCTATACCGAAACTTCCTGCTCTGCCATTCCTCGCCAATGGCAGCCATCATGGAATTCCCTTTCCCCCTTGGAATTTCTATTTTTTCCCTCCTGCTCTATCATTCCTTCCAATATATTCATGCTCTTGCATTCCTCTTCTTTTTTCTCATCCCATGGCATTCCTTCGTGTCGCTTTCTCTCTCCCACGCACATCCTCTCTCTCGCGTCCGTTCTATACCTTGGGGTTTTCTCATATTCCTTTCAGCCTCCTTTTTTCTCTTGTCTCCCACCCCTTTCCACACTCTCTTGCTTTTCGCATCCTCCATTACCATCGATGTCATCTGCCATAGACAGCCACCTTTAATTCCCGCCACCAGTCGTCTGCTGTAGGCAGTCATATTTGATTCCCGCACCCGCCACCAGAGTCTATGAAACTCCCATACCCACCATCAGGGGGTGGGAAGTTCGACCGTTTGCAACTAGGGGAGCTGTTATCGATGCATTCATTTTGTGTGTTAGTTGGTTCACTTGTCGCCTGCAGAGAGACGCTAGTGCAAGTGGTGGCTGCCAGGAGAACTGGGAATTTTTTTTTTGGTTTGTGACCTCAAAAATGTAGAGGGTGCGTGGTTTCGATCCGCACAACCCTTCGGTCGTCAGACTAGCATCTTGATCACCATACCACCACGACATTCAAGAAAGGAGGATGTTAAATGTATAATACATATATAGTTATTACCACCCCGACACTGTATATAAATAAATCGCCATTGTGCTATTAGGAGAAGACATACTCGCATCGGCCGACGCACTCCCCAGATAATAAATGACCACACAAAAAATAACGATAATCTAGTGAAAAAAAGTATATATAATCCAACACGAAGCCCGCACGCCCAATCAATAATAATAACATAAATAAATGACCCTATGCAATAATAATCACAGAAATAAATGGCTGTATTAAAAAATTGGTATTGAAGATGCCAACCAATGGTGAAAGACTATACACACAGGTAACACCACGTGCGCGCACGCCCGTGCAGGCGTTGGGAAAAACAGTTTACACTTTACTATCTGCATGGCCGTCCAGCCATGCGCACGACTCCCGGACTTGGGACTTGGACCGGGACTGTACACTACACCAGTAAACACCACCGGGATTATTCGTTATGCAAACACATGTGCATGACTGCATAACGCAATACCTCATTACTTGCTGGTTCATCAGTACTTTCTTATAATCTTCAAACATCATACGATACTTAACTATGCATTTTTGGATTCCCTTGCCCATTTAACATTCTTACTAGTGCACCGGTACGTGTAGAGTTTGGCTCTCAGTCCAACAAACTCGATCATATCGTCACCACCACATTCGTCCTTAAATTTACCAATCACCTTTTGATTTGTAGGCGAATAACATGGATGAGTCGGTGGGTAGGCGCTCGTGTCGAACTCGGACAAGAGTGTCAGGTCTGAGGCAAGGCCCCTCTCGAAATCGTCTGTCGCTATCTGTACCACGAACGAATCCGTGCCCATATAGATCAGCTCCAGCTTACTACCATACCTAGGCTGCATGACATAGTAATTAAACCTGTACATGAGGGTTTTTGACATGTTGATTACTGCAAATTCTGCATAAATAGGTTTATAGAATAGGATATTTTCACGCTCCAGTTTAACGAGAGATATTGTTTGACGTTTAAATGTGGGCTTAGCAATAAGTTTCTTGGCACGTCGTTCTGTGCTCACGAGGTCCATACGTTTGCACTCCCTCTCCTTTTCCACGAGTTTCACGTATGTAGCGTTATTCATAAGTTTATAAAAGTCACTTTCGAACTTGTTTGCGCCTCTCATACGCATCTCCGTATTCAGTGCTATGTAGGGTTGCAGCCACGCCTTCTGATTGAACTGCAGTAATCTATGTATTTCCGTGAGCTGTAAATCATGACCAATCGCCTGCTTTAAAGTAATGTAATATATGACATAATTGGCTTTATCTTTATGTGTGGTCATGAGTTTCATTTGTTTGGACCCGGGAGGGCACTCGTTCACAGCCAGGATCGGGAGGTCCTTGTGAGTCTCGTGTGGTTTGGCAGGGTAATCAACATGTATGCAGCCCACATCGCTAGTGTCGGGCACGGACATGACGTCATATCTGTGCTGGTCCACTTGAAGCCAGTGTAAGGCAGAGGCAGTGACATAGCCCAACTATACAAATTAATTGCATATACATGCTGGAGGTACACACATGGCTGGCTGGAATCGTATGTGGCAGACACGTCCTGAGAAGCTCGAGTTCCACCTTCGTCTTCTTCAGCATGGTGTCGAATGAGATTCGGGGGCACTCACGTACCGGACGTAGTCTAGTCCGTATGCCGTCAAACATAGCCCCCGGAAATTCTCCAACACGTCGCACAGTAGCAGTACATCCGTCTTGAGGCAGAGGTCACTGTAGTTATCTAATGTATGGTAACTAAACCCTGTTCGAGCATGCTGATAATCGTGGAGGCCTGTCCGAAGAGTATATAGCCTGAAGAGGGAATGGAGAACAGACGGAGAGAGATGGGGAAGAAATAATGAGAACTCTGAGGAAACCCGCATACTAAGTTATCAGATACCCTACTGTTCGCCATCCTGTGCGAGATCGTGTCGAAGGACCTCAAAATTGGCACGCCGGTGACTCAAACATTGACATAGATGCATTTTTTCTTCACTGGAATAAAGCAAAGAAGTGGTACAGCTAACGAAGTAATTGTTGACAACTATTTAAATTTATACAAGACAATACTCAGAGGGGGCAGACCAATCGCGTACACATGTGCGATAGTCAAAAAAATATGCTACTAAAGGCTGTTCATGGTAAAATGAGAATTTTTAAAGCCCTGCTTAAGATCTACTTGTATGCAGATTGTGCACTCTTCCACCTTATGTGAAATTAACATTGCCGTGGACCTCATCAATTTATTCATGCATCGGCCAAGTGAAATGGTGAAATTATTAAAAAAGTAAATATTTTACAAATCTAATTTTTACACTTCGGTGCATTAAAAAAAATAAAGGAAGGTTAAAGAGACAATTTAAGTTATCACACATGGTTACTTTACACTTTTTATTCGACGAGTGTTCACTTGATCGTGAACAGGCTTTATATACATGTAACTCTGTACGTTGTTTCAGGCTTCAAGAACAGTCGCGATGTCAGGGTACATTGACTTCGTAAGACGACGACTGCAATGTGTTGTTGCAGGCATGCGGGTGAAGAAGCGTACCTCGGAGGAGATCAAGGTGGACCTGTCGCCAGTGGTCGGCGGGGTGAGAGACGCCCGTCACTTCAACTTCTACCTCCGACTCGTCCGCAAGCAGCCGTCAGGTTAGCTGGACGTATCTTCTGCTCAGCTTGGGAAGCCCAGAGCTTTATTTTTGGCAACTAAAATTTTTCGGCACCGGTTAAGCTCAAGTGTTGCATTGCGTACCGGACTTCTTTTATTTCTGCGTTCAAAAACAAAATAATTGCAACAATCATAAATCAAATACAAAATAACTACTTAAATACGTGAAATATCTCTCTTTTATTATTCACGTGGCTTAAAATTTTAATTAAATGTGATCTCTTTGAAACACTAGTTAGTGCTTACCTAGCTGCGGAAAATTTCACTATGCCAAACTCTCCCATAAGAAAAGTAGCTTTGTTCCTAACCTGTGTAGAATTAACCTTAGTTAGGTTAAGTTAGGTTAGGTTAGATGTTAGTTTATGTTATAGGTTATGTTAGGTTAGGGGGTACACAATCAATTTAACGAACACAGTACTAACACCAGTAAAATAAATAAACAACATTTTTCCATATATTAATCCGTTAAAAACAGTTACAGTCGTACATAGTCTTATACATTTATCAGGTTGAGTATTCTCGCCGGCGGACCTGACACCTCATCTCGACGTCGAACAGTTCCTCACTACACTCGGCTCTTTCACTCCCTCTCCTATAGTAAAGTTCAAATGAGAAAATCTTCACGCAGCCTTGAGGGAGAGAACGTAGGGGTGGCAGTGTAGGGGAGGGCTCTCCTGAACGCTCGTCGCTGGATGGAGGGAATCCACATCACTGCTGGCGGTATGCACACATATAGGCTGTTCACGGTAAAATGAGCATTCTTGAAAGCCCCGCTTAAGATCTACTTGTGTACACGTTGTGTGATCTTCCGACTTACGTAAAATTATCATTGCCATGGGCCTCATCACTTTATTGATGCGTCGGTAAGTGAAGCTGTGAATTTATTACAAAAGTAAATATTTTACAACTCCTCTTATTTTTACACTTCGATTCATTAAAGAATTACAGAAAGTGACATAAATAAATAAGTTATCACAAATGGCTACCTAATAAATTTTTTTCGGCTTTAATATATGGAACTATTTTCCCCTCCATCTTTACCAACTTTACTGGACACATGTAATTCATTACGCCCATTAAAATATATGCAGGTAGCGGCAGTGACTTTTTTTCCTAAAAGGTTGATTTCAAATGTGCTCACTTTATCGTGAACAGCCTTTAACTGATAATATTGCTCTCTAACACCGCGCTGTTAAATAGCGTCGACGCGACTTACGTTTTCTCGACTGGTTATTAGCACGCTCGGAGCAGTGCTTGTCTAACCGCACTGGGGCGCTGTCACTAAACTGAGCAACGCCACCCTTCGTGCAGTTGCAATACTCTCTCTCGACTCGCCCGACGCGTTTTCCACTTCTGCGCACTATTTTCTCATTTGGATTTCACTCTGCTCTGATGTTCGCTCGTGGATGTCAAACTATTGATCACGATGTAATGAAATGTGCGACACTGCTAATACCTTTTCTCCTTCGTTGTACAGAAAAATGCTGGTAAAAAAAAATCCCCAGAACTCTCTGCAAAACGACACTCTACTTGTTCGAAAATGATCTTTCCGTGCATTTCACACAACTCACGACCGTGAATTCACGGAATCTCTCCATAATTCTGCTTGTTATTTTCCTAACTTACCTTAATTCCAAGTGTTGTATATACGTCTGAGGTAGTGTCGGGAGCGAAGTGTGTCTCAGGGCTGAGTCCCTTGCGCCTACAAGGGAGGGAATCCATGCGGGAGGCATGCATCGCGGCAGAGGGGGATTGGGTAGCCATGGCCGCATTTGGGGCCATGGCTACCCAGTCCCCAGGTGTACCTATAGTTAACCTATAACTACGAGGAGAAAGAAAAAAACCGGCATAGGCACCGTAAAATCCATTTCGACAGAAAAGAATAAAAAAAATTGTTACATGCATGAATAGAAAATGCTACAGGAGACAGATATGTGGGAACCATGCTCTTTGTCAGTGAGAAGAGAAATACTAGAATAGAGGCGGAGGGATTTTATTTTTCCACTGTAGTGGTTGGCCCTGGCTTCACCAGAGTGGATAAGGGACTCCACTCTGGTTGGTTGAAATGTGCTCTGGGCCTGCCCCTCCCGAATCCTCAGCGGATTCCAGAAAACTTAAAGAAATAAAAAGAACTGCTGGCGAGTGTTGGTAATTTTGCATGCTATGTTTTCTTTATCTCCTGTTTTAAAAAGAGACATCACGAAAAAGTGTAAAATTTAATGCTGGAGCGAGATTTGAACCAGAATAAAAAATTTCATAGACACTGACCCGTACCATCCACCTACAACCTTCTTGAACAAAGCGGCGTATATCTTTGATGATTCTAGAAGAGTAAAGTAACTTTTTTTCAGTTCCAACAATTTCTGAGTGTTTTAAGTGTAGCCAACTGTTACAGTTGTCTGGTGATTGTCTTTGGGTGGTGGCTTAGATACCATTGGTGTTGCATAAGCGATAACTTTCAGGTTACAGTATGGCGCAGTTCGAGTCCCAGCGCTCCCCGATTTTCGCATGTGTGAATCGTGCCGGACGATGCAGCTCGTTGGCGGGTTTTCTCGAGGATCTCCCGTTTCCCCCGCCCCTTCATTACGGCGCTGCTCCATACTCACCTCATTTCACCCTCATTGGATATCAAGACCTCGTCGTTATGAGCCGCCCAAATCTCATCACTAATCACTCATTCACTCCTTCAAGCGTAGGTTCGAATTCTGCGCCATTCTTTAATGACGAAGAGGTGTAATTTCGGGCTGTTATAACAACTAATTGTGGCACGCGATTTGAGCCTCGTGCCCAGATTCTATTTGCAACAGTCATATGAAATCGATTTTCAGGGGCGTATGAAGCCGGGATATGTACCTATCAAACGGTAGGTTGGTTGCTGGTTTGACACCCATCCCAGGTACAGAGCGTAAAACAGTAAAGGAGATTATAGGCTATTCACGGTAAAGTGAGCACTTTTGAAAACCCTCTCATTTGGAATAACAGCCAATAAATAAGTCACATTATTTACTTAGGCGTTAACTTCCGAGTTCGGCGGAATATACACGCTGAGTTTATTAATTACATGGCGATATTAATTTAAAAAGGTGGATGTTAAAATATTGCTGTAAGGAATAAAGTAACGAGGGCTTCAAAAGTGCTCACCTTATCGTGAACAGCATATACACCGTTTAGTTTTAAATATCAGTTTACATTGGGACATGGGGAATGCTACGACGCGACATAATACAGGGCCATGCGACATAGTCATATTTGTGGCAGGATTTATATCAGTCTCGAGCTGCCAAAATAAAATATTTTTTAACACGCGTTAGAGCGGTAGTTTAATAGGGCGTACCACATCTTTAGCTTATTATAATTTTTTTCCAAGACAAAATAATTTAAGCGAAAATGCTAATTGTTACTTTGCAGATATATTAATAATTAAATTTAAGGAGTTAGGATATTCACATTTTTTTAGTACATTTAGAAACAAGGGCATTTTTCCTGCAATATTAGGTACATGTTAAACACGTTATAAGGTTTCGAGAATTTGGTTAGCGCTTAGGGGGTTTCCCTGGCGGGTTTTTTGTTTCGGGTTCAATTCCCGGTTGAGATGTAGATTTTTCATTTACCTGAAATTCTCTCACCTGTTGCAAGACTACGGACTGGGTATCACGTCTTTTTAATCTCACGCTGCGGGACGCAGTGGCAAACTTCAAATATCATCCTTCTTACTACACGTCCCATGAAAGCCTTTGATCAGGGAATGATATACTCGATTACATCAGGCAAACAGACTTAGTCGTCCAGCTGTTACTAGGTGATGTTATGCGACGATCACACAATCTTATTGACATGAAGGAATTATTGCAATTTTAGTGCAGCACTTTACATCAGTGACAGTGGTACCAAACCAAAAACCTTTGAAAGAAACGATGTAAAATAGCTGTAAAACGTTTATATATATATATACTATTATTTAAAGGCCTATTATATGGCATAACGCTTTGCTCTGCAGAGTTTTGTCCGCGCATTGAAAAACGCCGATAATACACAGAAGTGTTTTGCTGCACTGCTCATTGATAACATTTTATAAGTTTCTTTCCACTGAAAACACATGATTAGAATGTGCGAGCTGAAAAAAAAACATATTTTACATGCTTTCTGGCCCAAGTTACAGTTTGGACACGATTTTCCTTTCTTATTTCATAGTGTTTTCATGATGGTACACAACCGGTTCGCTGCACGCCACAACAAGGAACAACTTTGGAGCGTGCTTGCGACCAAAATAACGCCGCATGAACTAACAGAAAGAATAACGTCGGGAATTTTTAGATGATACACAGATTACATGGCCAGCAGCGGTGGCTTGTTTTTTATGTGCTCGCGTCATGATATAAATATAACTGAAAGGATATTTCCGTATAGTTATAGTTTTCATACATCAAACTGTGCCTATGAAAGACTAAGATTTCTTCATTGTTTTAAATATGACACAATAGTTTCAGCCATAGCGTAAATAAGGGGTATACCAGATTGGTAACAGCAATTTTATTGAGCGGTCGCTAATTTTTTTTGGCCCTCTCCAAGCATACCAACTTTGTCGGTACAACTACTGCATCACTTCGAACTACGAAGTTGGCGCTATTGAGTACTTACAGCGCTTCTGGCGGATATACCTTGAACTTCTTAAAACTACAGTACAAATATTATTATAATCACACGTACCGTTCAATATCTTTAGGAAATTTGAACACTTGTGGACCCCCTTCAACAGTGGAATAAAATGAATTGTTGGTGGGATCAGAAGATTGCGATGTTCTGCCATGAATTGCAACGCATTTCAGAAATTCAAACTTATCCTGGCGTTATGCTATCGTCAACAACAACAATATGGCCAGGCAACATAATAAAAATTAAGAGGCAAAAATATTTTTGCGTAAATCTGTGAGTGTGCATAACTTTTTAAAAATGTATAAAATACTTAAGCTCCCACAGTGTAACCACTTTGAAACAATTTGTAATTGCTTTAATGGGTATCAAAATATTTCACTATAGTGAGGGTATGTGTGGAGAGGGCCTGAAAAAATAAGCAACCGGTTGTTCCCTATCCTGTGGACACCCCCTATTTTCAGCGACAAGGAAATGCTTAGAAGAGCACAATACAACTACATCTTGTTGTTAGAGTATATGAGGCTGTACTACACCGTAAACCTGAAAAGGTGATAATGGAGCCAAATGAGCGAAAACCAGAGAAAATTGCTCTCCTTGAAATCAGTTGCAGCTTGCCGCTTGTTGTGGTTGCTTATTTGTATCGATTTAAATGTAGCCACACGGATACCTGTGAACAAGTTATGTTTTAAATTTGCGAAGAGGTTTGAATGGGGTATACACATTTATTATCTAAACGTGAAGATTTTTACTTGGCGACATATTGCTGTTCGTTTGCCACTGTATTTTTTGCAGAACTTTTAAGTTGGCGAATATCCATGAGCAGATTGGTCGCTATATGCACTGCACGTTTTGTGCGGATTCCCAGACCCATACCCCACCACCATCGCTTTTGCGCAGGGCTTATTGCTGCAGGCAGGCTAATATTAATTTAAGTACGCACATTCGTTAACCATAAAAATTATGAAGTGTAAGTGGGAAAATATATAACCACTGCCAATCCCTTTTCGCGTTAGAACATTCAATGAGAGACAAGGTTACTTTTTTTTTACGCATCGGTTAACTGCAGTGAGGAGAAAGTGCTAACAGAAAAATGGTTTGATAGGACTGACAAAATACTTGTTTGTACGTGGTCAAAAATGTGGTTGCTCGTACAAAATATTCTATTAATTAAAAAAAAAAAAAAAACTGAAATTAAACATATTTTACTTTGCTGGTCTAACGAGCTGTACATGAAATTTGACGAAACACTTCGCTGAGGTCAAAAGAAACTGCCTGAAAAAAAAACTCTACATATTTGTTTGGTTATATATAAATATGAAAATATACGCATATAAGAAAATACTTTAAACATAAATCTTTAAGGTGAGTTGGTGAGCATCATGGATCATATGCATAGTCGTATCTAGTCGAGTGAAAGTGAAACCTGTGCTTAAATACTAACTTTTGTTAAAATTTTATGTGCATTGAGCGTCAACAGTATTTTCACATGTGGTAAAACAAGGTGGACATAGCATTGGAAGTCGGGTCTTCACGTTCCCCCGCCCTTACAATCCGCTGCTGCTCCATCCATTACTAGTCATGTTTACAATATTTTTAAAAATTGATTTTATGCCAATTCATTTCAGTCACGAAAGTTGTCACTTTTACAACTAGAAAAATCGCAAGTCAAGTTATATATTAAAAATAATATTTTTTTCACGTTAGTGGCACTTTTTTTTTTTTTACAAACATAGTGTTACTTGCAACGCCCTTGCCCCCAAGGACGTAGCAAGATGGACAGAAGGTCCCCAAAAGTCGAAACTCCCTAAGGAGAAACAAACCCTCGTAAAGCAGAGCAAAAATGGAACAAATCTTTGAAATAACATCTGTACTTAAAACAAATGGCGAGATCTTATAACCAGTAAAATTCATGAGCGGTTTCAAAATATTTATTTTTTGTTTCTTTTTTGTTTTCTTTTCATTAAATGTGCAGTTAACATTTGGTAAGCATATTTTCATAATTCATACAATTTTTCATAAGCATCAAGGTGCGGATATTGAGCAATAATTAAAATAATAAATGTGTATAGCCACAAGGCCTTCAAGAATGCACGGAATTCAAAATGTTTGTTCTAGAATTTTAGTTTTTCAACAATTAAGCATATATATTATATATAACATTATAAGCCTCCTTGCTAACAAATTGGAGGACAATATATCAAATATATATCAAATATAAATAAATAAATAATATATATATATATGCGAACCGCCCAGCATGGCGATTCTCTATCCCAACAGTAGTTCACAAGAAATATTGCTAGAGTATTTTATTAATGAACAAGTTTATATTAAACTGCTGCCCTAGAATGAAGTTCCTCCAAAATTAAAGGCGGCAAGCTATTTTTTTACTATCAGTTATAAATATTATTGATAATTTTCTCTATCAGAGAATACATAATATATTTGTTTATTCTTATAGGTCACCAAGATTTTACCAGTGGCCAATATGTTCAAAGTGAAATAGTTTTATTTGGAAATAAAATCCAGTAACAAGATTATTTTTGTTTGATTTTAGAAGAGCACCAACTTTGGTGGACAAGTTTTACTTCAATTAGTTTCCAACCTTTTTAATGAATAATTCATTGCTTTACAAGGTTTACGAGGCCAACCATTCATGACGCCTACAAAAGTTTTACATTACAAAATCTAGCAACAAATGGCAATATTAATTTGTTTTCAAAATTTTAGTTGGATTAAAATTTCATTAAAAACCGAGATTCCATGTAAAAATTCTCTGAGGAAACACACACAAATTTCTCATGCTTAAAACTTGGCTCTTGGCTAGCAACCGCGCTAAGACAAAAATTGGCGATATGAAATTTTGCTGCCAATTATATCCTCATGATGCTAATATTCTCAATTTAGAACAAAATAACAAGTCCTTTCGCCATCTTGGCGCCTATCTCCTATCCAGGACACCAAGTGTGCCTGGTATGAGTGCCATAAGGGCTATGCTGAAACTCTTAATTTCTCATTACTTAATTTGTAGCATGGTGACTCCTTCTGGGGCAGTGGCAGAATCCGACCCTATGCCAGAAGTGCACCCTCATTTTATACAATTCGAAAAACAATATCCCCAGGAGGGGTTTACAAATTGAACAGCCTATAGAATTATACAAAGCCATGTAGGGCAAAAGTCCATTGAACGAGCATTACTCCGTATAGGGGTTCATTTATTAACGTCCAATAGTTTTCGTTGGAGCACACATCACCATATATGGACCGCCCACGTGCTCACACGTCACAACATTCCCGGCGATCCGTCGGGCTGTAGGAAGTGAGGCCACAGGCGCGGAAACCTCACGCGCCTGCCGATTGGTTAGTTGGACGTGACGAAAGCCTCCTAGTGCCTCGGAGCGCCGCACGCCGGCGCGTCCACAGCCACCGGCCAGCCTGGCGCCCGCCATACAAGGTGGGATAGAGCAGGTGAACAGTCACTATGCCAGGTTGCTGCCAGAGGTGACGCTGCCAAATTGGCGTAGCCCAGCCCGGGCTACGCTGACATAAGGTACAAACAGCAGATATTGTGGTAAAACTACGTCTTCTTCGCCAATTTCGGGCAGGTAGAAAAGTTGCAAAATTGCAGTGACAGAAAACAAATATTTTGTAAGCAAACTCCGTGCTTACAGGGACGTCAAAATTTGGGTGGGCGTCACAATAGTAATTATTATAATAGTATGGATTGCTGATTTTTTGCAGTTATTTCTAAAGCGTCCAGAATGGAAATAGGTGTAAATTTTGATTTAAAATAAACTGTTATAAGTTGAATTTTAAAGTATTTAATTAATTAGGTCCTTGTAAAATGATAGTGTTACAAAATATACGCATTATTCTTTCATCTGCAAGGTTAATCGTATTTTGCTGACAATTTTGGTATAGTCCATTCACTGTTACGTCCAACTTTTAAAGCTCTGCTGAAGTTGTACTTTCAGGAGATTCTTCCGCCTCATGCAAACAAAGCTTAACCAAATTAGTAAATCACACCGGAGGGACAACACACGGGATTCGTGCGACTTCAGTTTAATGATATTTTGCACAAGAACTATTTTATTCCTAGGCACTACCAACATGCGCCTATTTCCTCCTTGTTTATATTCATAGTGTTATGCATGGACACGATCTCCATGCGCTGTCCAGCTCCTCCCCCCCCCCCAATGCGGACTGCCCCGTCGCTAGACAGATGGGGAGGGGGAGGAAGAATTGACAGCGGCGGCGACCTGGCTGGCGTCACAGACCCTCATCTCCCCCTGCTGGAGAAGGTGATGAGTTTAGAGGATGCGCAAGAATATTCTGGGACTTAGGACCCTCGACGCAACGTGGCATTTAGAGAAATTTCTGGGCGATGGCCCACGACCCTATAAATATCGCAACGGCCCCAGTGTTGGCAGTCTTGGTGGAAGCCTTCTGGCTGAGTACTGTGGGCGAAGTCTAGTGCGGCGAGGGACATCGGTGAAGAGGACGGGCAACGACGGGAGATTGCGAGTCGATGGCGGACGACATATTTGTGGTGTGAATGGGCGAGAGGGCGTGAAACCCGGTGAGTGAAGGCTATTGTGCGTGAGGGAGCTCGGAGAACTCTAGAACATTACGACTGGTGGGATCTGGACTAAACTGAGGTGGGACTGTATGAATATGTGATACGGACTTTATTGTTAGTATTGGAACTGTCAAATATGGACATATAATTTGTAAAGTAATTCATTAACTTTTGATACAAAATCTGTCTATTATAACTGCTTTTAGTTGTTTTATTCGATTAATTTCTTTGAGGTAATTGTAAATTGTACTGGTTGAATTTATTAATCACACATAGCAAGTGATATCAATTTGTGAGATATTGAGACGAGAGTATTTTCTTTGTGATTATTTGAAATAAATTAGGAAATTATAATTATCTCTTTTATTTAACTAAGAACCCCATCCTTTAACTAACCTGGTTTAGCCCACTGACTTATGAGAAAATTGTAATAATATTGACTATGAATGAAATATTGTAATTTATAGACAGAATATAACTAAAAGTTTAATGTAACAAAATATAGCGCACCTTTATGTTAACACAAGTATGAAACGCCTGTGATACATAGCATATTTAAGAAACAACCAAACGCCGTCATACATGGGGTGATTTTTCAAATGTTTTATTCAACAAGTGTGAAAAACCCGTGAATAGACTATAGCATGCTTACCACTTTATGAGTTCTGCATCTCGTACAGACGGATGCTGTGCTCCTACTTCTACTTCAAGCGTAGACTAAAACCATTGAACACTAACGCTCTCCTTTTACAGTGCTTGTTAAGCCTGGTTCACACAGAACAGACAGAGCGGAAAGCTGAACAGCCAATAAAAAGCCTAGAAGTTCACTGTTTCACGTGTTTTATAGGCTATAATTTCATGGATTATAGAGGTATTTTGGTGTAGGCTATTCACGGTAAAGTGAGCACTTTTTGAATCCCTCTCATTTGAAATATATATCTTATTATATATATTAAATATTATTATATATATTAAATATATATCTTATTATAGCCGTAGACGTTAACTTTCTAGTCCGTTGAAATATATTCTCTGTGTTTATTAAGTGCATGGCAATATTTATTTAAAGCGTAGTGGACGGATAAAAAATGGCCGATAGGAAAAAATTTACTAGGAACTCAAAAGTTCTCACTTTACCGTGAACAGCCTATAACAGTCTATAATGGTTAAATGTGTGTATTATAATGACATATATTAGTTGTAGCCTTTAATTTTAATTGTTTGAAATGTAAAACAAAATTATAAATATTTAGGAATAATCCGATAGAATTTGTGCATCACTGAGATTACTAAAGAGAGGTAAAAACATTGCAGCGTCTAGTTTGTTGTTGACAGATTACTTCAGAAAATTAGTACTAAAAATAGCGAACGAAATAGTATGAGCGTAAACTGCTGAATTTCGTGCCAAACACTAAAATGATGGCACAGAAAATCTGCTCGTACGTGAACAATAAATAGATTCTGCTCTCTCTCTGTGTAATTGGCGTGATCTAGTATAGTCTATCCGCAGTTTCTTCACACTTTTTCAATCAAACCTTTGAAAAATCACTCCATGTATGACGTGTTTGTTTATTTCCTAAGTATACTTGTATTGATATAAAAGTACCGTATTTTTGGTTAAATTGAAATTTTTTATATTCTACTGTATGTATGATTTATAATATTTCATTTATAATCAATATGAATAAAAACAGTGAGAAAATAAGCGTGTCGGTAATGCCAAGTAAGAAATAGTTCTTATGCAAAATATTATTAAACTAAGTGCGCAAGAGTGAATGAAGTGAGTGAAGAGATTTGAACGGCTCTTAACATCGAGGTCTTGAGAGCCGATGAGGGTGATTGCGGTGAAAATGGAGCAGCACCGGAATGAAAAAAAAGAGTTGGGTGGAGATCGCCGAGAAAACCCGCCGACCAACGGCATCGTCCGCCACGATTCCCACATGCGATAATCCGGAGTGATTCGGCCGGGTATTGAACCCGGATCGCCTTGGGAGGCGAGCAGGCTAACCTCTCAGCCACCGTGGCCCCTGAATGCGCAAGAATTCCGTGCGTTGTCCTTCCGGTGCAATTTTCTAGACTTAAGCTTTTTCTGGAATCATAAATTTAGCAGGTCTTCAGGAAAGTTGTAAGTATAGTCCATTCGCGGTTTCTTCGGCTTTTTTGAATCAAACCTTTGAAAAATATCCCCATGTATGACGGGTTTAGTTATTTCCGAAATACGCCCTGTATCACAAGCGTTTTATGCTTGTGTTAATAAAAGTTACTTTTTTTTCTGTTAAATTGAAATGTTATTCATATTTTATTTATAAATTATAATGCTTCATTGATGAATAATTTGAATAAAAAACAGTTCTTATACAAAATATCATTACAACTGAGTGCACATGAATGTGGTGCTTTGTCCCTCTGGTGTAATTCTCCAGGATTAGTTAAGCTGGTTTGGACGAGGCGGAGGAATATCCTGGAAGTAGAACTTTAGAAGGGCTTAAGAAAAGGCTGAAGTAACCGTGAATAGACTATAACCGTGAATGTAGTATACATGTGAATGAAGCTTTATACTTGGTGGGTGTGTTGTGTTGGCAGACGTGTTCGTAGTGAGGCGCCATCACCTGCCGCAGGGGTTCCTGCCCCGGTCGCTGCGCCAGCACGGAGATACAGGAGTGCGCGAGGAAGACGTCGACGACTTCCTACACGAGCTGTGGCGGGTCTGCCACTGTGCTGCCCTCAAGCTGGCACAGTTCCGCCAGCTCATGGAGGTGAGGCGCTGTTAAGGCTGTTCGCGATATAGTGAGCACTTTGGAAATTATCATTAGATATAAGTCACTGTCCCTGCAGTGCATATATTTTAATAGGCGCACTGAGTGCTTCACCCAGTAAGTTGGTAACGATAGATGGAAGCAGTTCCATATCTTAACGTGTATCATAAGTATTAGGTGCCATTGTAATAACTTAAATACAGTTCTTTCGCCTCGTTTCTAATGCATCTAAGGGTTGTTCAAAGTTGGCATTAAACTTTATAATATAATTTCACAGTTTTCATTTGGACCGACGCATGTATTAAAGTGATTGCCTATGAGCATCAATTTAGTGCTAACATATAATTAAGTTTCATTCACATGATAAGAGGCAAGGTTTTCAAAGGAATACACAACGTGTATACAAGTAGATCTTAAGCAGTTCTTTCAAAAGTGCTCATTTTACCGTGAACAACTTATATGTCTACACCACTGGGCAGGTAGGGATAGCACATGGCTGATGGCAGCAAACGTGGAGTGGAGAGATTTGGGCGGGTTATTAGGACGGACATCTTGAGAGCCTCTGAGTGTGAAGCGAAGTGAATATGGAACGGCGCCGGAATGAAAGGGCCGGGGAAACGGGAGACCCCCGAGAAAACCCGCCGACCAGTGGTATCGTCCGGCGCGATTTAAACATGTGAAAATCCGGGAGTGACCCCGCCGGGAAGTGAATCCGGTTCACCTAGGGGGGAGGCGAGCAGTCAAACCACTACACCACTGCGGCCCCCCACTACTGTGGCGCGTGTGTGTATTATTGCTGTGGGCAGTCGCTAATTAGTTTTATATTTACACACCACTATGTACTGTGGGTATTTTTATACGTATTGTTGTATGTTCGTACTTATCCTTTCAACACAGCGTACTTTCTTGATTGTTAATAATCGGTAGACATCCAGCAACAGAGCGTGCCAGGTACTCTTTACTGTGATGTATGAGTGAGACGTATTATAGTAATAATACAGTTGGTATACAGTTAATTGAGAATAGTCTCTTCATGCATGCTTCGAAAATCTCTGTAACCCTGCTAATGTACTACTTTTGGGCTGCCCACTACTTATACTTCCGCTGAATGTAAACGGAAAATACACAAGTTCAGGAAAAGAACAACAATGTGCAAACAACCCACTGTATTGTTGCGTTTAGCAGACAATCAAAAGCAAATCTTTTTTGTCCGTATTGTAACGTGTTTTCGCGTTTACTAGAAAACATAAATATTTGAATCAAAAATAGTTACTTTAAAACTACCATACCGAGATTTAATTTAACAATAATTTACACATTAGCCGTTATCAACGTACATCCTTTTAGTTATCTTTTTAGTGCGTATCAAAAAAATGAAATAAATGTCAATATGCACAAAAATGTAAGTGAAATTTGCTTTTAACCAAAAAGTAAGATACTTTACTGGCAATGGAAATATAAAAAAAGCTTGCGAAATACGATTTATTTCGGAAACATACAAACATGCTATACGTAGGGTGATTTTTGAAATGTTTGATTAAAAAGTTTAAGATACTGTGATTAATAGACTGTACTTAATAAAGTAATAAAGAATGAAGACGTAAGAGAAATTTCCCGTGTTTTTTTTTTTTTTTTTGGATGATTTCGTATCCAGTCATAGAGAAGTCTACAATCGCTCTTGTTTAGGTGTAATGCCATCGTTAAGACAAGCCAAGTAACAAATGCTAGCTATTGCGCATTTTCTCTCCTCCTCCTGCTCCTTCTGATACAAACTAGTGGTGCGTATGTAAAAGGTTTAACTAGCGAAAGCCATTTGGTTCTCCAGACAGATGCGGAGAAATTCGCTAATAGCTTCGTTTCTATAAGTATACTAGGTGCAGTAAACTAGCGTCGACTGTTCCAGGAGAACCCTAGAGTTCCCTTCCTCCACAAGAGCGTGCGCATCCTGGGCGTGAACACTGTGCAGGTCAAGTTGGCGTGTGTGGACAACGGTGACCTGGTGTCAGTGACCTTCACCCTCGGCTACAAGTGGACCGGGGTCCGGCCAGTGCGCCTCAACCTCTCCAGCAGCCGTGAGTTCATCCCCAGCCAACTCTCGGCCTCCACGCTGTTCACGTGTTAAAAATAATTTTGTATACTTCTAAATATTTTATACACTCAGCTGTTCGCTTCCCGCCAAAGCGAACTGGGTTCAATTCCCGGCGAGGTCATTCCCGGATTTTCATATGTGGGAATCGTACATGACTATCTGCTGGTCCCCCGTGTGGTGGCGAAGTTTTAGAATACCACCACAGTCAAACCGTGCTTGTCGTAAGAGGCGACTAATCGGGACGCGGTCGGGATCTGAAATTTGTCCGGACCATCATCTCATGTTTCTTTCTTCGTCTTCTTCTCCTTTGTCATATTTTTCTTTCCATTTCATCAGATCCCGTCACATATTCTCTCTACAGCATCGTCTCAGGCCAGGGCAATGTCCTCCTTCCTAATGAGGGTCTGTCCTTACGAATAAGTGCTACCTCCAAATTGTGTGACCATACATGGTGCCTTTGTTAGTAACAGACTAGTGAACCCTTCTCACTAGGCCAGCAGGCAAATATAGGTGCTGCGCCCATATCCATATACATGTACACCCACGTAGCACCAATTGGTGCCTTTTTTGGAAGGAGGGGTTGCCATGCCCGATTAGCCCATGGGCCTAGACCTGAAGGGAAGAGGTGTTTTTAACGGTGTATGGAGAAGGCCGGTGTAATCAACCACAAGTTTCCTGAAATGGCACCAAAGGATGTCCTCTATAGTGGGGAGCCTGGGATATTTTCCTCGGTAGAGGAATGAATCTGGCCTCGCTCAGGATGTAAGATGTGTCCCTGGTTTGCCCTGGTGTACACTGTGGTGTGCTACTGGGGCAGTAATTTGCGGTGAATAGTAGCGAAGGGTAGCTGTTTCTACATGCTGTTTAGATCTGTGGGAGATTGGTCCCCCTCCGTGTGACACAAGCTCGTGAGGTGTTTTAAATTGCTGGCTGCTTTTCTTCTTTCCCATCCTCCAAAAGGCAGACTGAGGCCATAAAGTCCCAGTACGGGGATCTCTACACCATGGCTTCAAAAAGCACTCCCCAAAATGGTGGCAACCTCAACAGCCACTTAAACGGCACCACGATGATACTTCTAGTGATTCGGATCGTGTTTTTGTAGTGTGTTGTTATACTGCTGTTAAATTATGTACACCACATCCTTTTGATAATACGAGGGTTAGAAAGGCACACCTCCGAAAAGTTGTCGCCTTTCGAATTGCAAAAAGTGATTGAGGGAGCAGCTGGTGGACCTGTTGCTGATTGTAAGAAAATCAGCGAAAGACGCGAGCTTCTAGTCGAGACATCGAATGCTGCCCAAACATAGGGGCTCTTGGTGATGAAGACATTAAAGGGGAAACTGCAAAATTGCATGTATCACTCAACTCCAGCACGGGTGTAATCTGGTGTCCCAACCTCATTGACATTCCAGAAAGCTAGGTGTTACGTGAACTGCCAACTCAATGTGTCACTGATGTTCGTCATGTACTGAAGACCTCTGATGGTGTTAAGTCACCCACAGCTACCCCAATTTCGACTTTTGGTGTGTGTAACCTTCCATCATTTATCAAAGATGATTAGCTGAATGTTCGTATTAAGCAATTTATTCCCATACCTCATCATATGTGAAATGCAGACAACCACCAGCTTGCCCGAAATGTGCTGACCCATCACACCCTGATAGTCCTCAGTGCAGCTAACCTCTGCGATGTATGAATTATGGCAAAGGACATCCTGTCTGCTCAAAGGAATGCCCTGTCTACCAGGAGGAGCAGGCTGTTCTGCGAATCCGAGCCACCGACAAGGTTTACTTTGTCGAGGCACGCCAACACTTCCATGCTCTACAGGGCCCAAAATTTTCTGTTCCATACAGTTTTGTTGCTAATGCTAAACCAACATTAAAGGATGCATGTACTCAAGACAGTCGATGTGGGTACTCATACAGAAATGTATGCGAGTACACTGAAGCCACAGTCCACTCTGGCAACCCAAACTAAGACTGTTGGTATGCAGTGTGGACCAATTGAGAAACACCTGTTGAAGCCTGCTATTTTTAATAAATCTCGTCAGCATGCTGCTGCAAAAAAAGTTTAAAAGTCAGAGTCTCCATCACTCACATTCCTCCCTGCAAGTGAACATTACACATAGATCGCATCATCAACTCGCCAAGTCACCATCCTATTCATCTTGCACCAGAAGCCGAGATGGTAGTTGTTGATATACTAAACACTGGCGATAGTTCCGGGGGATTTAAGACAGTTATTAACATACAAAGGGGGAAATTTAAGTAATTGTTTCCACACACTTCCTTCCCGTAAGTCATGTCCAACATAAAGTGCAACTGCCGAGGTTATTTTAATAATCTTGAAGAACTGAAACAGCTCCTAGTCATCCCTACAGTCATTTGCCTTCAGGAAATGCACTATTGTCCCACATGTTTTACTGCCTGGATAGTGCGTTGCTGGACAGTGCCTGTGGTGGTGTCTGTTTTGTGGTGAAGGATTCTGTTTATCATGATGCTGTTGATCTTCGCACTGCTCTGCAGGCAGCGGCAGTCAGGGTGTTTTTTCGGCGTGTTTCACAGTTTGTAGCATATATTTACTGCCCTCCCAATTAGCATGTCATGTTAGCTGATTTTGAGGACTTTTCGTCTCAGCACCCATCTCCATTATTGATCGCTGGCAACTTCAGTGATCATAATCAGATATGGGGTTCAGACCACAGTGATAGCCAGGGTCATGTAGTGGAGTCGTGGCTCACCAGTTCCAATATCATCCTGTTGAACATCGATACTCCTACACACTTCACCACAGATACTGGCACTTCGTCCTGTATAGATCTTCCTTTGCATATCCCAGTTTTTGGTCACCACTTTGATAGTTCTATTTATCGAGATCTCTGTGGATCACGTGTCTGATACCCCACCCATACCACCTTGCTGGGTTTTTAAGAAAGCAGATTAGGCTCATTTACAGCATTCCCTCCACTTCACTGCTGAGATGCCTCTTGATGTGAACATGGAAGTAAAACTATCCAACTCTATCGTCGTGTCAACTGGGGTGGCTGCCATCCCCCAGTCTTCACCTCGAGGTCAAAGGCATGTTCCTTGGTGGAGCGATGAATGCAGGTACGCTGTCCATGCCCAACGATGTGTCCTCAGACACTTTATTGTTCATCCCAATCAAGCTAACATTGAACTCTTCCACATTTGTCAGGCTTGTGCTCGACAGGTCATCAATGACAGATGGTAGAAATTCTGGAGGTACATCATTTCCTCGCTGATTGTACATGCTACCAACAATTTTATCTGGGACAATGTTCGGAAGTTGTGCGGACAATCTTTCAGCATGCAGGTTCTCTTCCTTCGGGTCAATAACACTATTGTTACTGAGGAGACAAACACAGCATATTTGTTGGGTCGATATTTTGCAGATGTTTTGAGCAGTGCACACTACAGTTCCTCATTTCGAGCCATCAAAGAGACATGCGAGTTTTTGGCTCGGGTATGGAGGACTACAGCCAGCCTTTCACCCTTTTTGAGTTGGGCCAGTTTTTATTGCACTCGAAAGATACATCTGTTGGCCCCGACAATATCCATCAGGCTATGTTGCAACACCTCCCACTTGACGGGAAACTGATTTTGTTGAGAATTTTTAATAATATTTGTAACTCTGGTGTTTTGTCCTTGAAGTGGTGTGAGTCAACTCTTGTGCCAATCTTAAACCCATGGAAAATCAAAGGGGATGTATCCAGCTATCGCCCTATTTCCCTCGATGGCTGTGTCTGTAAGATCATGGAGCACATTGTTAATGCACATCTGATGTACTGCCTTGAGAACTGCCAGCTATTATCTCTTCTTCAGTGTGGTTTCCGCCGAAATTGCATGGCAGAATGCCAGGTCCGGCTTGCCATTCACCGCCTTGGCAAATGGGTAGACAGCTGTGGTTTCTACTTTTCCACCTCCAAAACACAGGTGGTCCAATTCTGTAGAAAACATGGCATATTTCCTTCTCCCAAGGTGCTTTTATACGGCTCTGTTTTGCCAGTTTATAATACTGCCAAATTTCTGAGTCTGTTATTCGATTGTAAACTCACTTGGAGGAGTTATGTTCGGTCTGTGAAATCATTCTGTATAAGGGACCTAAATATTTTGTAAATGTTGAGTGGTCGTGAATGGAGTGCTGACACAGTCAACCTCCTTCAGCTGTATCGTGCCCTTGTTCGTAACAAGCTAGACTATGGCAGTGTCGTTTATTCTTCTGCTAGGCCGTCTGTGTTGAAACCATTAGCGAGTGTTCACATGCTGATATTCGCATTGCGAGTGGGGCTTTTCGCACAAGCCCGGTTGTCAGTCTTTGTGCTGTGGCTGGTGAACCTCCTCTACATTACAGGCGTGACCAACTGCTGCTTTATTATGGAGTGCGGGTGCATTCGGAGTCTTTGCACCTTCACCACACTGCTTTTCTCCATCTGCCCCATGAACTGTTGCACTCCGTTAGGCCTTGTTCTCCTCAGCCGGAATCTGTCTGCTTTGCACATACCCTGAAGCGGTATAACTTACCAATTTGTGTGTAGCCTTTGCCTCGCAGTGAACAGCCATTACTGACAACACAGGGTGAATTGTGCCTTGACCTAGCAGAATTTCCTAAGATGACCACTCCTCCTGTTGTTTACAAGCTCATTTCCCTTGATATTGTGTCTTTTGTGTTCCATTTTTTTTATGTCATTTTTTTTTTACTGATGGTTCCAAATCGGATATCTCAACAAGGCGCACCTTTGTGACTGGCGCTTCTGAGTATCTTTTTGGACTTCATCCATCTTGACGTATTTTAACTGCAGACATTTTTGCTATTTTTAAGGCTCTATGTTTTATTAGTAGGGGATTTCATTGTAAATGCTTTGTGTGCTCCGATTCAATGAGTGCCTTGACAGCCATTCAATCTGGCTCCACAGCTCGTCCACTTCTTTCCATGAACCGGGAGAAGCAGGCAAGGGCTGTGTAAATTGGTGTTCGCGTCATCTTCGTTTGGGTGCCAAGGCATGTGGGCATCCCAGGCAATGAAGCAGCATATATAGGTGCTAAGGAGGCATGCAACCTTCTCCCTTATCATCCTCGTATCCCTGTATGCGATATGCTGCATGCAGTCCGTGGCCTTGTCTGGCATGCTTGGCAATGGGAGTGGACTGCTCTGCTACTAACCACAAGTTACAGGTCATCTCCGACTTGCCTGTTTTCACTCGTCCTGTTGTTCCATGCCTTCGCAGGGAAGATTTTGTGCTGTCTCGACTTCGAATCGGGCACACTTATCTGACACACAAATATCTGTTTCGCGGCGAACCCCCTCCAGAGTGTGATAACTGTGGCACTCCCTTGACTGTCCGGCACATTCTGGTGAGTGTTGCAGGTATGACCAGGCTCGTCGCACTTTAAATGTTCCTGATGACTTACGACGACTGCTGTGTGATGGGAGTACGTCTGTGAGCGGTGTATTCCATTTTTTTTACGTGCGACAGGTCTTTTTAATGAGTTGTGATTCTTTTTGTTTATATTTTGTTGCCCCTCTGGAGTATTTGTTCTTATTTTGTTAGTTTGTTTTGTGACTGTTCTTTTGCCTCTTGTGGAAGTATTTATATGTTTTTACCTGACCTTCGGTTTTGTCTTCTGTGGAGGTTTTGCTTTTGTTTTTCCTGACCTTTGTTTTTGTCTCCTGTGATGGTTTTTATCTGTTTTGACCTGACCTTAGTTTTTGCGTCCTGTGGTGGTTTTTAATGTGCGACGTCAACTGAAGGCCATGCTCGCAAAATAGTTGTATACCCAATCGAACGAGACCACATTAATTTCAATTGTTTTATTAGTCACGCAGTTATAGTGTTGGCAATGATCAACCTTCAAATGTTACATTGTCGTTTCCATCCTGAAACATCATGTATAGGCCAAAGTTTAAACACGTATTCACACCAAAAATTTCTGCTGCGGATATGCCCACAATTGTTTTCTAAATATGGACAAACCGAAGACTTTTAGATAATGGGCAAATTGGCTTCCTATTTGGTTCTATATAGGTTCGACCGACGACAAGTCGTTGTGCATTCAATGGAGCTCTTATTATTAATAGGCGCCAGTAACGATCATATGCGATTGCTTCCTATACTATCACAAGTAGTAAGGGAAATGTGCCGGTGTATACTGAGGCAATGATTGTAACACTCACCTGCGGTCTTCCAGACTCTGGCATAGAGGTCATTGATTCCCAAAGAAAATCAGGTTTCGTCACTACAGACAATGTGTTGCTTGTCCAAAGCATTCCACGTCGCTCTCTGCTGACACAGCTGCGTAATACGGTGACGATGTTTTGGTGCTGCCAGAATACACACATTTCACCGGGAATACTGAATGGTGGACAAGAAAGTCGTTGGCTCAGTTAGTGCCTGCCTAACAATTAAAACGTCTTTTTCCTGGCATGATATTTGGGTGTTTCTTCCAACAAAATCTGCCTGCGGAGTTCAAATGGACTACATGATGGGATATCCGGCGCATCATCCACCTTTTTATGAATACTCTCTCAAACTTCATCAGATGTTCGTACGGCTGTCTCGTACGTTTCATGAGCAGTCCTATCGCTTATTGGTAATTGTTGTACGCGTCGCATTGCATGCAATAACGCCACACGAAGAGCGACGACAAAACCTTTATACAAGAGTGGATAGATTTGGTTGGCTCTTAACATCGAGGTGTTGAGAGCCGATGAGGTGAGGTAGGTATGGATCTGCACCGGAATGCAGTGGCGGGGAATCGGAAGATCCCCGAGAAAACCCGCCGACTGGCGGCATCGTCAGACATGATTCCCACCCTTATACAATTTGTTGGAACGCCCGCCATCACACCAAAATTTAATCGTCCGAATAACGCCCATCTATGTGCCTGTTATTTATATTTCACGGTTACAGATGATATTCACAGAGTCGCAAAGTGGTAATGAGTGTGTTTGACTGTTTTAGGATTTGTTCTGTAATAATCAACTACCAAAAAGAAAGTATTAGTTTTTGGTATTATATATATATATATATATAATTTGAGTGTGTTTGTTTTAGTTGTCCTGCTCGTATTAAATGTCGTATTGTATAAATACTAAACGCACTTTAAACCTTCAAATGGCACAAAACCAAAACCCAGAAGAATAGTGAATTATTTCAAATTTTGAACTCTGTTTATTCATAATGGGAGATTTTCCGTGTGTTTAAATTTTTTAATGTACCTGATTAGATAAACCAAGACTATAATTTTTATTTCCAGTTGTGATACACGTTAAACAAGTAAAAATTGAAGCTGTACCACGAAAACGTGAGAAGTGTGATTCGAAATTATTTAAATGTCCGTTGCACCTGGTCTACGCTACTGATTTCGGGAAATTTTCTGAATGCCAGTATGATTAATTTCTTCGAAAATGTTTTAATTTGTTAGTAATTTCTTTACCTTGGCTCATCATCGCCTTGTCTATTCCAGAAATGTGAGAGTTCAAGGGCGCAGGCCATGGGAATTGTTATTTTATATACTGTTCAACTCGTACACATTGTCTGTGACTACATTTTCTTAAAGTATATTTTTTTATTTCGCACGGTTTTTGCAAAATAACATTTAAAAGTCAAAATTTTACAGTTTTTCTAATCTACAACTAAAATAAACATCAATATTTGCAGAAAATTTAACAAGTGCAACTAAAAGTTCTTGTTTCAATTCGTCTTAAGATATGCTTAGCAAAAAATTTTTTCCAAAAATTCAAGAAGGCCAGCTAAAAAAAAAAAAAAAAAAAAAAAAAAAATATATATTAAGCAATTTTGAATATTGCAAAAATGTTACTTTGTACGATTTTGTAGACGTCTTGAAGTAGTTCCTGTCATCTTGTTTCAGTGTGAATTACCTGATTTCTCTGCGTATGTTAGTTTTCATTATCTGTACATTTCTAGAACATTCAGATTGTGATTTTGACATGTATTTATGCGGAAACTATGCGCTGAATTTTTTTTTTTTGCGAGGAAAGAGTAGTCACTGATAGTGTTTCAGAGTTGAACAGTAGAAGTGTGGTCCAGATATAAAATAACAAATTTGCCCATGGCCGACGCCTTCAACAGAGCAGGTTATTAGGTTCGGTAGTATGTTAGTTGATATGCCATTCGCCTTGACGAAGCTCAACGTCACTGAGGTACTGGAGTGGGACGAGTGTTGGTTGCAGATGCCAGACGCGAGTTCCTTGAAGCGCTGCGGGAAGCTGCGCTGCCTGTGTTCCAGAAGATGTCTCTCAGGAACGCAATTGAGGACATAGCCAGCTGCAGCCAGTCTCCATAACACTCTTGACCCCCCCGTCCTTTCAAAACTTGAGAATATCTGCGTAGGAATGACAATTTCACATTGGCTGCCCTCACTGCATTCTATTTCGTTTGTTCTTAGTTTTCATTTTATTTGGTTTTCTGTTTTGTAGTTTCAGTGCTGGGCTGTGTTCGCTGTAGCAAAATAAACAAGTTATATAAGAGAAGAGTATATCTGTACTTCTTTATTTGCTGATAACTAACAATTTCAGACTAGAATTAATGTAAGGAACATATATAAATAGTGGGAACAGTAGGAATTAACTACCATACCTGTAAAACTTGCTTCCTTTTTAAACTTTTCAGTCATGTGAATTGGGGTTCTGTTATGTTGTACACAACATAAGGATGGAAAAAGTAGAAATAATATCGTAATCAAAAGTCTGTGGCTATATAGCTCAAAATGAATCCGTTATCATTGGCAAAAAATAATTAATCTAGAATAAATAAACGGAATAAATTACATTATCTTTAACGTTGCTCTTTGAAGAATTTTCGGAAGTTGTTTTTCATAGCTTCTGTATATCAGTGAATTGATTGGCGAGGGGAATGTGATAATAAATATTAAAAAAATTATAATAATTGGAATACATGCCTCGTCACATTCCTCAACTCTATCAAAAGCAATATAATTACTGCAGGTGCAATTTATCAATATCTATTGCAGTTAGGTGAGGTACATTTTACAGAAAAAAGTGGGACAGTTTAAATGTTCATGTGAGCTGTGGCAATCGTAACCTAACTTATAATAATGCACTAATTCTGTATTTTGTGAAAGTGTATTTGTAAGCAGGAATGCAGTTAAACTAAAATTAAATTATTTTAGCCTATCTTTTCGAGGAAAATAGTGCATACACTGTTTCCGCCATGTAAAGAAACCTCATGAGCTCCAAGATAAGAGATGAAATGTAACTTTTTTGTTGTTTTCCTCGGCAAATTATCAAAAGATAACTCATACTGCCTAGAGAATATCTCCGCTCATGACGCAATTCGTACGATACTTTCCTTATTCTTCATTATTATTTGGAAATTATTAACAACTAACTGTTCTGTCTACATCAATTAAAAGCAGTTGCCACCGAAAATAGATATTGCATCGTGAATAAGTATATGAGTATATAGGCTATTCACGGTAAAGTGAGCACTTTTTAAGACCCTTCCAAATTTCTCTTTTAAGCCAGTTTTTATCTTCCCACCATTTTTTAATATCAGCATTGTCATGTGACTAATAAATACGGCGTATACTTACACCACTTTCAAAAGTTAATGTTTGAGCCAGCAATAAAACACATTTATGAGTGGTTTATGCGTGTTGGGAGAACCTTAAAAAGTGTTCACTTTATTGTGAACAGCCTATAAAAAAGTTTCATGACCAGGAGAGGATTTAGCGCCTATTATCATCAAAGTCTGAAAGCCGAAGAGAGTGAAGCGAGGCGAGTATGTAGCAGCGCCGGAATGTATCGGGGCGGGGTAAATGGGAGATCCCCGAGATAACCCGTCAACCAGCGGCATCGTCCAGCACGATTCCCATATGCGAAAATCCGGGGTCAACCCCGCCGGGAATCGAACCCGTTTCGCCCAAGTGGGAGGCAAGTAGTGTAACCGCTACATCATCGTGGCCTCCCGTTTCTCTTGTAATGTGCTAGTCTTAGGAGAACATTAATTTTTTTTTTTTTACTTTTGAAGAAATATTTCAAAATTAGTTGCCAACAGTTTTTAATAGCTCTAAAGGTAAAATATAATAAATTTAATAAACTACCAGTGTTCTATAACAATATATTTTCTGATGTTTGAAATGTACCAACAAAACATTTGTACGAAAAGTATTTATGCGAACGTGCAAATATTTAAGTTACATTCACTGTATTTAATTTTTGCAGATTGATGCATTGCTATTTTTTAATCATCTTTGCTGTCACATTCACAGTTTTGAAAGTAGCATGTGTACGTGTTTATTAGGCACTCGGTATTTAGACAGGTGATTAAAATAATACCATTCGTAGTGGCGACCCAAAGAGTTCCTGTCGTGCTGACATTTACAGAGGTGGAATGGAAAGTAATTTCGCATTTAAAGGATACCAAAATCATTCGTAAATCGTCCACGAGGCAAACTCAGAGGTGCAGACTGTTTATATAATTTTCTACTTATGCAAATTTTAATATTTCTGTGAAACGAGTAGGATTGATGAATGTGAAAAAGAAAATTCTTAGTCTCACTAAAAAGTGCAGCAGCTTAGTAATGAAAATGGTGTCAGGACTGTATCAAAAGTGCTTATGTGCGGTTGATGGTAATTTGACTTTTAAAGCAATCAGAAATGCTATGAATTATTTATTGCAGACAAGCCATTTTTAGACTAGTTTCTGAAGGAAAGATAGGTTTATGAGATCAATTTGTGTGTATGTGTGTGTGTGTGAATGTGTAAGTATGAATGCGCGTTAGTATGTATGTGTATGGATGAGTGTGTGTATGTGTGCTGTGTTTGCCTATGTTTTTGTGTATATGTGCGTGTGCGTCCCCTAAAAATTTTTGAATCCTGAACCTAATTTCACGAAACTTTGTACACCTACAGTATTTAATAGAACCCCCGACTTTTATAGTTATCGACCACACCGGGTGCTTACTTTTCAAATAATGGTAATTATAAAATTAAGTGCACTATTTCATATCTCGGGAACCATTTAACCGATTAAAAAAAATTTGGAATGCTGATAGTGCATTATGTAAGCATTAAATTCAGATAATGTTATCGTTCAGTCATTTTGTAAGGTGTCTCTGAAACTACTTAACCGATTACCAACAAATTTGGCATTAAGTAATAGCATGTTAAGTAAGCCATGTATACATGCGGTATAAATGGATAAGTAACTTATTTTCAAAAAGGGATGCGATATAGATATTTAGCTTTATTTGCAATATCTACGATATAATTTAATCAATTTAGGCCAAACTTGGTACGCCAGAAGCATATTTTACAAGCATCAAATATGATAATATACTGCCTCCTTTTCCTTCCATTTTGTAAGATAGTGTCACATAAATAATTTGCGCCGTCACTATGCACGATTCAACTGACCATTTCAGACAATACGCCATGGTAAGACCACGTTTTTCATTAATTTAATAGCATTAATACATAAATATGTATCAACACATATACACAAGACATATGTTGAATAATAGAGGAAAATAAGTGTTATTTCTGGGGGAAAAAGTCCTACAGGTCCAATAAATAGGAAACTATAACGTCAATAACTTTAAAAATAATTGCGATCTGTTTTAATTAATGGTTTATAAGGATACAACTTTTATTTAATCTTGAAAACAGCATAAACTTAATACTTAATTTTTACAAAAAATTAAGTAAAGGCATACGGATTATCTTAATTGTCGGACGGTATTGTTGGGACACCTGCTTTGACTGGGCCTGATACCTGTGTGTAGTTTCCGTTCTATGGGCTAGGAAATGAAATCGTACACGGGTTAGTATGTGTTTTATTATTTTATGTAATATGTATATGAAGCGTATGTTTGAAGCGTAGATTATTTTCCCGAGTGTTTTTGCTGGCCGACACAAAGAAGCCCAGTATTAACTTCCGTTTGCCCGTTGCTCCAGGTGCAACCTTCGCAACGCTACTTCAAGGCCAGGCAGTTTGTGGCTCATAAAGGGAATATCAATACGAATAAATGACCATGCACGACAAAGACGAGAACTGGCGACAGTGGAGTTGTCGGCTGGTTGAACTCTTGCCGACTGCTGCTGGTGAGTTCTCATCACGCATACCCTAGCACTTGATCTACCAGGTGTGTGACAAGGAAGGATGGCTCTTCCTCGCCTGTGGATCTAGGATAGGGTGCTTCTATTGGTCTAGGTGTTTGGCCACGTGCGATCGCGTGGCCAGTCCTGACGAACGCACAAGTACCACGAAATGTATACCACTAGTGGGTCGGTTTAGTCGACCGGAAGTTCTCTATGGGGATTGACCAACTGGGCGGCGTTGCAAAACGTTACTATGTGAGTAAACTTTTCTCTTTGGCTGTCGCAAGACACTGATAGTAAATGTTTTACTTCGCTCTCGGCAGCGTCTTAAAACTGCAGAGTAATTACTCTGAGCGTCTTACCAGATTGAAACTTTTACACGCATCATTTCAGCGAGTAATGACGGGTAAACTGACAACGGCAGGAAGTTTTGTAGAATTTAAACAAACTGAAAGAAAATGTGGACATTCTGGTTACACACACACGTTGGAAAATTGTAAATGACGAGTGATAAAATTAGTATTTTTATTTCAAAGTCAGTTTGTATAAAAGTTGCATCTTTGGACGTAATGTTTTTGATTAACTTATGGTAAGTAAAGCTGTTCATATACATGTAACTAATTTTTTAGGAAAGAAAGAATTTGGGAAGAAATGATAAATATCTTTTGTTGTGTACATTTGTTGTTTAATTAGTACACATTTGTAAGCACAGCATGCTATTTTCATCTTGCTCGTTCCAAAACCATGCTTACTCTGCTTTCCTTAGCTGTTACTCTATTTTACTTTACTCTCGGAGTAACATTTTGGAACACCACCCTGATGTTGTTTTACTCGTGGTGGCAGTGGCTAACTCCGCATGCTGGAGGAGGAGATGATGAATCCCCTTCGGTGAGTGGCCGGCGCGTTCATTCGCGACAGTGTTCCAGTGATATACTGGAGAGACAGCAGCAGCGGCGTGTGGTGGGTGAACTGTTGCAAGATAAGCTGTAATTTTCTCTGTGCTATACCTAATAGTTTGCTAGTTTACACATCCGCCAGTTAAACGTAGTAGTGCCGTTGACGTCAGAGCACGTGAGTGATGGGCGCCTTGACGCTCTCTCGTGAGTGGCCGCAGTACATTAATTTTCTCCCGGCTCCACTCAGGTTACTGGTTCCTGCTGTGTGCTGCGCCGAGTGTGTACAGCACTGAGCATGCCTCAGCTTACCTTGCAACACTTCACCACACGCCACTGGACAGCAAGGCTTTGAATTGTGCCCCGGCCGAACAATGGACGTGACTGTATACGAGATGGAAGGGTATTGCAGCTCGCATTCTTGGATAACATTGGGACATTAGTTTTGGTAAACAACGCTGTGAGGGCTGGGACTCCGGCTTTGGCAGGGCGTGATCCTTGTCTCCCGCCGAGTCTTGACTTGTTTTCGTTTATATCATCAAATTAATCACTTACCCTGTTGCAAGTAACAATCAAAGAACATCTTAATTTACATATTCAAAATTTAAAATCTCAGCAGTTTGCCAAGGCACAGTTATTTAGAAATCCAACTACTTCTCTCCGGTTGCTCGTTTCACATCCATATTCCCAATCGAATTTCAGTTTTGGAGGTTTCGTCGGAAAAGTACGATTCTAGAAAATTCATAATTTACTAATTGTTTATACGTTTGTATCTAATTTTCACTGTGTGTTATTTCCCGCTTCCAAAAATGCATGAACTTATTGATAAAATATAAATAAGTTATAAACATTTTCCAACAAGCAGATAACACACAATTAAAGTCACGCACAAAAATATTAAACAACTCGTCAAATGCAAGTTTTATATATAGTCTATTCCCAATTTCTTTGTTCTTTTTTAATCATACCTTAGAAAAATCACCGCATATGTATGACGTGTTTGGTTCTTTCCTAAATACGCCACAAATCACTAACATTTTGTACTTGTCTTAACTTAAAAATAACTTTCTTTTTTGGTTAAACTTCACATTTACTTATATTTCATCTATAAATTATAGTATTTAATTTATATGCTATATGAGTAAAAACAGGGAGAATAAAGGTGTGTTGGCAATGCCTAGTAAGAAATAGTTCCTATGCAAAATATAATTACACTGAGTGCGCACGAATGTGGTGCGTTGTCACTCTGGTGTACTTTTCTATACTTGGTTGAGCTTTGTTTGCACGAGGCGGAGGAATATTGTGGAAGTAGAACTTTTGCAGGGCTTCAGGAAAGTTGCAAGTAATCGTGGATGGAATATAATCGTACATTGTCAGTAATTACTATGAATCCAAAATTATAATACCTAAGGGAAACGGTGCATGAAAGCAGCATATTTACCCGATTTTCGATATAAGTCATTTTCCGAAGGGTTTACCGAAATTTTTGGCTCGTCAAGACGTAAATAATAATTTTCAACATTTTGTTACGTTGTCAGATATTCACTGCCTTTATAACTCTCGGAGCAATGATGGAAGGTAAGAAAGAAATAATTTTTTTTTATTACCTCCAATCCGGGCCCTGAGAATAACGAACGTAGCGAATTTGTAACAATGTAAAATGTTCAAAATCGTTACTTATGTCTTGTCGAGCCGAAAATTTCGAAAAATCCTCTGTAAAATAAGTTGTGGCAAAAATTATATAAACATACGGTTTTCAGCTAAAGATATAAAGGCGAACCTTAAGCAGGGCTTCAAGTTGGAGGCAACCGTGAACAAACTATAGTATAATTTATACTGGATGGTAGCAGCCGCGCTTACCTAGTTAGTTGTGGAGCAGCGCTGGATTCGCTTATCTGGACCCCCCCCCCCGGCTTAAAATCAGCATGCGGAACGCCAAATTAGCCCTTCTCTTATCACTTCCTGCGAGCCGCGATTGTCGGTCGTCACGTGACGCTACAGCGCAGCATACTGGCGCGGGACCGTCGCTTCCTGCGACCCGCTTGTATAGGCTGTTCACGGTAAAGCGAGCACTTTTTAAGGCCCTCCCAACAGACATTAACCACTAATAAATATATCTTACTATTTTATTTTATCGGGTATTAAATTTAAAGGGCGATGAAATGTATACACTATGTTTGTTGGTCACATTGCAATGTTTATATAAAAAATCTCCAAGAAGAGGGAAATTGGATGAAAGGAAAAATTTATAGGTGCTTTAAAAATGCTTACTTTACCGTGAACAGCCTATACCAGTCGTAGCGGCAATACTTCTCTGCTCGGAGCCACAAGCTGCCGTCTGCCCGGACACGACCACAAACAATGTCGAATCTGTTCGCAGTTTCTTCACACTTATTGAATCAAACCTTTGAAAAATGTTCCCATACATGAAGTGTTTAGCTACTTCCCAAAAATATAATTTATTACAAACGTTTTATACGTCTGTTAAAATAAAAGTACCTTATTTTTAGTTAAATTGAACTTTTGCATATATTTCATCTGTAAATTATAATATTTAGTTTATAATTAATATGAATTAAAACAGGGAGAAAATAGGCGTGTTGGTAACGCCTAGTAAGAAATAGTTCTTATGCAAAATGTTATTATTTGGGAGTGCGCACGAATGCGGTGCATTGTCCGTTCGGTGTAATGTTCTAGACCCTGTTAAATATTTTTCTCACGAGTTTGAGAAGTATTCTGGATCCTGGAAGTATGATATTAGCAGTGCTTCAAAAAAATCTGGAATTAACCGAACCGTGAATGGAGTATATCACAGGCGTGACCATACACGCCGATTGTTCGTCTTCCGAGCATATACCCAACACTGACCTACCCCACACCTATACGAATGCCGAAGTCACAGTGTCAACACTGATGAAAGTGCTTGCTTGTATACTACTCGGAAAAAGGTTTGCACCACCACGATTTTTGAGTTACTATGTTAATCATAGCCCAAGATAAACTTTGAAATGAAATTGACACTGCTTATACAGAATAACACGCCAGACCTAACAGATATCGTGTTGTTATGTGCCGACTGTTCCAGCGAACATTCTTCAAGTGCAACTAATTACATTTGGTGGAAAACGTTCATTGAGTAGAGTATTTTACTTATATATGAATAAAATATTTCCAAAGGATGTTCACCATAAAGTTAGCTCTTTCGAAATCAACCTTATAAAAATGTCACTGCTCCTAACTGCATATATTTTAACGGGTGCACTGAGTGACATGCGCCCAGTTAATTCGATAACGATGAATGAGAAAGTAGTTATGTATCTTAACGTGGAATAAAAAGTATCAGGTAACCATTTCTGTTAATTTAAATTATTTCTTTCGCGTTCTGTTTTTTCTAATGCATCGAAGTGAGCAGATTAAAAAAGTTTTTTTTTCTTCTAAAAATGTAACAGTTTCACTTGACCGACGCATGAATAAAGTGACGACGCCCATTGCAATGTTAATCTTTCATAAGGCAGAAGAATGCACAACGTGCATACAAGTAGATCGTAAGCAGGGCTTTCGAATGTGATCATTTTATCGGGAATAGCCAATACCAACTTGAATTAATCTTGAATTTAATTTACCAGGTAGCGTTAAATTATAAAATATTTTTGCAAGTATAAAATAAAATTAAAAACACTATAAGACGAAATATTCATAAAAACTAGTTCCACGTTAAATTACGAAAGCAGAGTTAAAACGTGGACAGCGTCTAGTTCGCTGTCCGCCATTTGCTTAGAAAATTTGATATGTTAATATCAAATTTAAAGTGAACTTCAACCAAACACCATAACGATAACGCAGAAAATCTGCTTACATGTGTACAGACGTAGGTTGTGTTCGCTCCGTCTGTTTGGCTTGAACAACGCGAATATGGAGAATGTAGAAGACGCCTCGGAAACGCCGAGTTTCCTGCATAAGTGAAGTTCAAAACGAGCGATTGCTACGTGAAATGCTCCATGTATGGTTTGGAAAACTAAGAACTTACATACATGCCCTAAACTGCTCTGAGTAGCATACGTTGCTTCAAACTGAATGTTACGACTCGTGAAAGCGACTGGCTGTAACATAAAACCACAAGAGTAATGCAGCGCCTGTCTGTTCCAGCTAAGTAATGGCATTACCGTCTCACACTCCCCCTCCGAAATGAAACTGAGTTCCTCGCTCGGCTATGACTTTACATTTTGTGATTAAAACAAAAATGTAAAAAGGAGCACGTAAAAACTGCTACCAACTAACAAAATGGGATCCAGAGTAATAATTACAATAATTTCACTTAAATCAACGTCGATTGTAGTTAGAATTTTTTTTTCTCCCTGGTTGTATTTAAATTCCAGAGGAAACAATGTATCTTAGGTGCAAGGAATTTAAAACTCAGAAATAAAGACGTCATAAATGGATAAACTATTCTGTTCATTAGCGTCCATATAACATCTCACCCAGAAGATAACCACGAGAAAAAAGGCGTCACTTATAAAAGCCCATTTTGTAACTACCCCAAACTGTTTATGCAACCACAAGGGAACCTCTATATTTGACTCGTATATAATTAAACACATACGTCCATTAAGAGAAAAACGAGCAGTTAAACTTGACCCAGCTGCATACACAATAATTACGCCCAACATTTGTATGTCTAGTAGACAAATCTTTCAGTTTATGACTGGTTGCATAAAATGCGACAATCACCAAAAAATCTCATTCTTTATATTTGCAGGGAATTAAGCCCAGCTTGAAGATATTTGTTTTGTAAGAACCCTTTCCTTTCATAAAAAAATTAGATTGCATAGTTTTGCATTATGGCACGTGAAAATCACAATTTTTAGATTTTTTTTTGGAGGCTTGGAAAAGGAAGGGTGGGGGTGGGGGGGGGGACAAATAAAATAAACGAAAACCCTTCTTGAAAATTTAACAATGTGAGTGAATCGTCCCTTTTAAGGAATATTTAGCAAAACTGATTTTACAGAAATCTTAGACTGCTAAAAATAAAAAATTAAAATAAATAAACTTCCTATTTTATATAACGTTTTAAAAATTGCACAAACAACTCATTGTGCGATTAAAAAGATTTTTTGAAGTAACGCACGGTATCTTATTTCAATACGAATTATAAACGTTTGGTAAGTGAGCTAGTTTGTTGCAATTCTTATGCCTCCAAAACATTAAAATTGTTATTTTGACACGCGATTATATAAAAAAAATTCTTTTAAGTAATGTAATTTTTCTTACAAATATCTAAATTCAAATTTAAGTCCAGCCAAAGTGTTTGGTTAAGAAAATGCATTTATATTATGAATTATGACTTAGTAAACTATTGTTATGAAGTCATGGTATGTAGCAGCAGGCTTTGGCTGGTTAGGAGGTTGCTCTGGCAGTTTGTTCGCACTGTGACTAAGTTAGCCGTATGTGCGGCAGACGTAGAGATTGCTATTGCAGCGAAGTTACTGCGTTTAAGTGTGTCCAACATGACTACGCATACGCGTTTTTATCCATGCAGGAGTCGGCAAGCAACTTCCAGAGGGGTCCGGATACATTACAACATTCTAAATGATTTACAGGGGAAAAATTCTTGAAATGCCCCACACAAAGAAAGAAACGTTACATATAAAACTCATTTTGTAATTACCTCACACAGTTTTGGAGCAAAAGTTCACTCAAATATTTTTCAATATTTTTACAATATTTTAATTTATACGTTTTACTCGTAAAACATCTGCATCTCTTATAGAAATATAAATACATTTTTCATTTAAAAAAAACCGTGTTATTTCCGCTTGTGTCGCTTAGGAAATATTTCTAAGTAAGCAAAAACACGAACGTGCATGTGCTGGCGGGAAAAACAAGTGTCTTGTGAAGAACACTTAACTTTTATTTATGAATCTAATGAGCTAGTTGAAGTAAGATATTTTACGTTCGGGCATGTCAGTCCTCGATGTTCGGACCGCGGTCCACTTGTTGACGTCCGTCTTATTAAAGTTTCCCAACCTAACAAGGCCGCATAAACTAGCCTGTGATGACGGGTGAATTCGTGTTTGTCCTCTTTAAACTAACCTACGCGATGTATGTGAATTAGACTGACAAACTTCGGCTGCAGATAAATCACGGAAAAAGATGAAAACATATATACGACCTATGGTCTATAGTTAATCCTAAGTGAGAGTGAAGATATTCGGGTGGCACTGAACATCGAGGTCTTCAGAGGTGAATAATAACGGCGGTACATATTTCTGAAGTTGGGCCTGAAGCACAAGGGTATTACAACTACTGGAGATGGAACACTGAGTGTCTGGATAATGTGGAAAGTTACACTGTAAAAAAATTTCTGGTGAACTTCCTAAACTGCAATGGTAGTTTTTAACCTATACACTGTATGAAAACAATACCACACATCAAGCTGTAGATACAGGAATGTTGAGTGTCGCTACTATACAAAGTTGGGAACTTCCCTACGCATTTGACTGTTTCCTGAGCAAATGTAGGAACGCTACAGTGAGTGTACAGGGTAAAAAATTACCATTTCCGCTTTCTCACAAAGTGTATACACTGGTATGGTAAATTTCCGATCAATTTTTTGGAGCGTAATTGTGACATGCGGGTGGTTAATAATATATCTTTTAAATCCCAAGTATGCCACAGCGTCATGGGGATTGAGTCGAAATGAGGGCAGAAAACCTGATTACTTCCATGACATAATTTGAGGACAGTGACGGACAAATGTAATGTTTACTGATCTTTTTTTCTTTTACACGTTGTCCTGACTCTCAGTATTCTATCTTAAACATTCGCTTCGATATCTGAAATAAACCGGTGTTTCAAGTCCAACTTCAAAGACATGTACAGTCCTTAAGATACTCTCTTTGAACCGTAGGTTGTATACTATATGTTTTCACCTTCTTTATTCACGAATAAACAGCAGCCGTAGTTTGTCGGCCTAATTTAGACACAACCTGTATAATACAAGTTGAATGAGTTTTTGCTGTTTAAACTAACATTGTGTAACGGCCACCAAGGCGCTGCACACAAACCGCTTAAGCTACGATGGAGTATAGCTTGTGGAGCGAGGTAGATGTTTATTAAACATGCTCCCCATAGCCGACAGCCTGAACGATATAAATACGGAGCGCATTACCCCCCCCCCCCCCCCCCAAGACGATCACTGCCATGCAAGAAGTCAGTCAGTATGATAATTGTCGGAGACGACCACGAAGAAGAAGGCATCACTATAACCAGGCCTAGAGGAGCTCTGGGCCATCCTACAGACTTAATTTATGGTGAGCATAAATCCGTGTGACAGTTAGGCGTAATACTATCTCTCGAGTCTCCGTTACCCCGTCAACCTAAGCGTTAAATATCTCTGGCAAGGTTGGCAGATTCACCTAGACACTCGTGTAATGCCTTGTCTCCTTTGTCTTATTCAGTTTTATGTTAATCATCCTATTCGCAAATGTGTAATAAATGTCATAATAAAAGCGTTGTGTTTAAAGGAATTCTGGTTAACTAGCCAGTCATTAGCAGTTACGCATCCCCTGAGCTAATCCCCCTCCTACGGTGATGACCATTACATACACCAAAAAGTAATTGGGCACCCGTGAAGATATGTAATTCAGTACATCTGTTGACTTGTGTTTCACGGCCTTCGACTTAGGACCGTTGGTGTTTGTCCGTAGTAGCATGAACACAGAGGCCTATTGTAACATTTTGGATAATGAAATGCTCCCAATATTGTGGCGTTTTTACGGAATGGAACCAGGTTATTTCCAGGATGACAATGCCAGGTGCCGTGTTTCAAAGGCTACTATGCAGTGGTACGCCGACAACAATGTTCGCCGATTGGACTGGCCCGCCCAGAGCCCCGACCTCAACCCTATAGAACATCTTTGGGACGAATTGGATCGCCGGGTGAGGGCTCGTCAGGCGCGGCCAAAATTCATTGCTCAACTCATGGAATGGCTGCTAGAGGAATGGCGACTAATCCCCGTGGATGTCCTGCAAACACTCGTAGAGAGCATGCCAGACAGGGTGGCTGCTGTTATAGCCGCAAGAAGTGGCCCTACTAGATTCGAACGGGATGACAACCACCGAGCAAACATTGTGGACAGGTGACCAATTACTTTTTGGTAGATAGTGTATATTAACTGATTATCAGCATTCAGATTGCAGCGTAGTGCAGAGGTAAAGGATAGGAGGAAGGGGGATTGCTACAATAGGACAGCACATGAATGAGTGGCCATCTCCACAAGTGCATGCGCAGAAACCACAACCTCAACTCTCAACAGGTGCTTATTAAGCTCATTTATCGCACACTTATGTTTCACAAACGTTAGCCACGTTGGTTGTTTACATGGACTAGGTGACGACAGGAGTTTCCTTGCTTCTCGAAGTAGTAGTGGTCGCGGTTTTAGCGTACTTGCGAGCTCGCAAATGCAGATACCGCGTCGGAAAAAAAAAACTACGAGTTCTGTTGGCGTGTAATTATTGTTGCTACTGTCGTAGTGCCGACGGCCACTCCGTGATGACATCCCGGTGTCTCCTGATAGCTGCATATAAGGTAAGTGTTGTTTACGATAAAGTGAGCACTTTTGAAATCAACCTTAGAAAAAAAATCACTACTCCTACCTGCAGATACACTATCTACCAAAAAGTAATTGGGCACCCGTGAAGACAGGAAATTCAGTACGTCAGTTGACTTGTGTTTCACGGCCTTCGGCGTAGGACTGCTGGTGTTTGTCCATGGTAGCATGAACACAGAGGCCTATTGTAACATTCTGGAAAATGAAATGCTCTCAACACTGTGGCGTTTTTACGAAATGGACCCGTGTTACTTGCAGGATGACAACGCCAGGTGCTATGATTCAAGGGCTACTATGCAGTGGTACGCCGACAACAATGTTCGCCGATTGGACTGGCCCGCCCAGAGCCCCGACCTCAACCCTATAGAACATCTTTGGGATGAATTGGATCGCCGGGTGAGGGTTCGTCAGGCGCGGCCAAAATCCATTGCTCAACTCATGGAATGGCTGCAAGAGGAATGGAGACGAATCCCCCTGAATGTCCTGCAAACACTGGTAGAGAGCATGCCAGACAGGGTGGCTGCTGTTACAGCCGCAAGAGGTGGCTCTACGAGATTCTACCGGAGTGACGACCACCGAGCAAACAATGTGGACAGGTGCGCAATTACTTTTTGGTAGATAGTTTATTATTTCAACGGGCGCACTGAGTGACATGCACCCAGTAAAGTTGGTAACGGAGAATTGAAAGTAGTTCCATATCTTAACGTCGAATAAAAAGAAGTGATAGGTAAACATTGGTATAACTGATATTATTTATTTTAATTGTTATCTTTTTTATGCATCAAAGTGTTAAAATGAGAAGATTTGTAAAAATATTTGCTTATAACGTGATGAGGCCCGTGGCAATGTTATGTATATATAAGGCGGAACGATACACAACGTGGATACAAGTAGACCTTAAGCAGGGCTTTCAAAAGTGATCAGTTCACAGTGAACATCCTGTAGTGGCATGGCCGAAAGAAAATACAGGTCTGCTTGATGAGCGTTTTAAATTATGTCACTCCGCACCCATACGAATGTAAACGTAATGTACGGTCTGTGAGAGTCAAATAATTACAACAATTCATAGCTAATCTATTAAGTCGTGCCTCGTGGGGATTGTCTAATTAAAGTAGGAAAACTAATTAATAAGAACAACGTTTCTTACATTCGTCAACTATGAAAATTAATAAAAAATGGGTTGTGTATAAAGGACGACATTTTATAACGCATTATTAGCAGAAAATGAAACGTATTTAATTTATTATTACTATTGCTTGCTTTGAAAGAAAAACTGCAGAACATTTTGGCGTAAAAAATAAAGCACGTTCGTGGTTTACTTTGTTCCTACAGAAAATGTATTTATTTATACATGCCGAACGGAACTGTCTTCGGGGATTCCTGTTCTGCCGGACGTAGATGAATTCCGTATTTACTAACATTTGTCTTGTCTCCAGCTATTATTTATAAATGTATCGCTGAATCAAAAAACTGAGACACACAATGGACAAATTATCTGCTCGGTCGGAAAAAGGTCAAGCTGGTTCCACAATACAGTGATGCGTTGCGTTTCGAGACGTATTCCGATGAGCTGTAGCCAATGAGGATGAAGCTAACAGTTTGTCGCCGTGAGCCAGAGTCTGGTGCGAAGCGTGAAATCTGGCTTTGAGTTTGTCTGCGACGGTCGGCGACGGCTGACGACTGAAACTAAGGAGAACAAGTGTTTCTTGACGTGGAGAAAATAACTACTATTTGTTTACATTTTAAATACAAGCCCTTTTACGCTTTGCATTTGTACTTTTATTGTTGCTGCAGTGAACGTACAAAATAGAAGATGAGTCTTCCTAAACATATGGCCAATGTTAAACAATCGTCTACCAGCAACATAAAAATAATTATCCTTCTTATGTCTTTCGTACTCGCTATATGCCAATGCCTATATTTTTTATCGCACATTGTGTTCATACGACCTTGTTAATCGTCTACCCACTTAAACACACACAGTGCCAATGTTCTTCGCGTGTCTTTTGTGACATTCGCGAGGTCTAAAAATGTAATTTTCAACCTTGAATTAGACAGCAGCACCATCTCAGACGGAGTGTCGCCGACAGATCGTTGCGCAATTGTAAAGCAGTAAGTATAGCTCGTCGCCGCCCATCACGTTGGCACGAATCGCATCGCATCGCAACGCGTCGCTGTATTGTGGAACCAGCTTCAGGTAGTGAGAATAAAATATTCCTGACAGGTTATCATTCTGTTACTTAGTGACCAATTCACACTGCATTTTTAATGCGAGTTGTACAGAATGCAGATTTTCATCCGTTAAACGGATTTTTTTCGTTTTAAGAAATAAAAAGGAACATAAAACTGTCATGTGTATACTCAGAATTTTACTTAATAACGCCATCTTCTATTACTATTCCCACTTTCTCTGACACACTGACTGAATTTCAACGTTAATAATCACATAAAAATCGAAAATAAATTCAACAACTTCATTGAGTTAGTTTTCCAGACATTGCTAAAACACCATTAAAATTTAAAATTACTATTTTTACACCTTATGATAATTGCTTTTGGTTAGTAAAATTATTCATCAGTATATACACACACACGTACCAAAACATAGGCAATACATGAATCTCACTGATTATATAAAGAACACAAATAAAAATAATTCAAGCATGTATTGTAATTGCTATGTGAGTTATTAATACTTCATTAGATCGATGGGTGCATGTGAACGACTTAATTTGTGTAGCATTCACCCTAATGATACAAAGCACTCGAGTATGACTTTTACTCGGATCGTATCATGCAAACTTTAATTGGTCTATATATTGGACCTACAAATATAAAGATGACAAGCTTTTAATTTTGGTAGTTGCGCAAAAAATATTACATAACCTTATCAAATTCACTGCTACTAGAATAGAAACCCATAGCGAGGAGTATTTTAAGATATGGTGGCACAGCCATGTATTTTGCAACATTTACGTGTTGGTCACGCATAACAAGTTTGACATTAATGTTTAAGAATTTAGTACTTATAATTAAATTCAATGCATTTAATTATTTTTGATAAATTTGTTTTTATGAGCGATATAACAAAAGGAATCTAGGTCCTTCCTGAATGCGTTGCTGCATCCAAATTCTACAGATGATTGGAAATAAATTGAATTGGTACTATTTAAAATATTTTAATTTTATATAAGTATACTTTATCTACGAATACCAATTCACTGACATTATGCTAATGCAATGAGCGGTGCTCAGCTGAGGTTTTCATCATCCAGAAATTTGTAACGCAGTGAAAACAAAATCTTAGCATGCACACAAAAATACCTGGCATTTGAGACTTATTTTCTCCTGTGATTGTTCTTCATGCTTGCTGAACCGGAGTCATTAGAGTTACAGAGTGGCAAGCAAAAATAATATAACAATGAGTCGCTCTTCCAATATTTTAAATATATTCAGGCGACATAGTTAAAAATGCTGTGACAAACTCAAGTCAATAATATACTTCTCAAGAGTCTTTGAAAGTATTTTCTTGCGTGCCAGATTAGTTCTCTGTCACTCACCCTTCGATTACATATTTGTGTTGGTACCCCGTGATTAACTCCGCTTAGGTGGAAGCTGACCACATCTCATTCAACCAAACTCCTAGCTTTATTTAAGATGGTTGTTAAGTATGCTACACTGTGCATCTAAATCACTCTCCAGTGATTATGCATAAAATATTTTTTAATTGTGTAAATGTTTTGGTGTAATTAAAAAAACAATAATGTTTTTTGTATATCGTATTTTCATAGTGAACACCAAATACAGTTGTTAGAAAATAAAGCAAATACACCGTCCTGGTTCACCAATTGCAATGGATGTCAGAGGACTTGATCACAAAATATATTGCACTGTCCCTTTGGTGTGGTTTTCTAGACTCGGTTAAGGTTTATTCTACTCAGGTTGGGAAAGCTCAATGCTTTTAGTTTGGAAACTAAGAATCTTCGCCGAAAGGCAGCGCTGCGGTGTCGTATGCGTATAGGATTGTTCTGTTTTGTGTGTGAAGGTTGTTCACTATAAAGTGAACACTTTCAAAATCAACCTTAGATAAATGTCACTGCCCCTATCTGCATATATTTTAACGGGTATACTAAGTGACATGCACCCAGTAAAGTTGGTAACGATGGACGGGAAGTAGTTCCGTATCTTAAAGTCGAATAAAAAGTGTTAGGCAACCATTTATAACTTAAATAATTTCTTTCGCTTTCTGTGTTTTTTATGCATTGAAGTGTAAAAAACGAGCAGATTTGTTACATATTTAATTTTCTAATAATTCCACAGTTTCACTTGACCACAGCAAGTGATGAGGCCCATGACAATGCTAAGCTTACATATGGCGGAAGAATACACAAGGTGCATACATGTAGATCTTAAGCAGGGCTTTCAAAAGTGATTTTTTTTTTTTACGATGAAGAGCATATAAGTAAATGGGACAATCGCAGTTTTCATACAATAAATATAACAGTGAAAAATCTTCCACTTGCATTGCATTAGACACTACGTAAAGAATATACTTTGTTATTCGCACTAGAGAACAAGTATAACGAAATAATTCACATATTGTTGAATATTCTGTCGGAAATTGAATTTATCAAGACGTACGCTTACAAAATATTGCAACTGAATTGGAAAATATAATAGTGAAATAGTTAAAAATCTTATTTTTAGGTCTCTTCTGCACAGTATTTATAAACAGGAAGAGAAAAATACAAAGTTCTTTTTGATGACAGCTATAAATTCACGTAAATTCGAAACGTTTTGCCATTGAATCAAGCTTGCACATGAACGCCCAATGTCAAACACAGTTGTATCTTTGCTATTTGCTCTTGTAAACACCATTTGAGGGAGTGAAATATAGCTAGGAAATAAAGTTAATACCAAATATTATTTTGATTGGAGCAGGTATATATTACAATTGGAGGGAAAAAACGAGCTTTTACACGCAAAAATATTATTTCTCAATTTACCCTCAGCATGAAAATGACCTGTTTGGAATATGAGCTCACCTACCGGCGGAAATTTCCCCTTTACCAAACTCTCCCATAAGAAATCTCGTTTTGTCCGCAACCTGAGTGAGTAACTTGGCAGATTTCCTCCTAAAGGCTGTTCACGATAAAGTGAGCACTTTTGACATCAACCTTTGAAAATAATCGCTATCCCTACCTGCATATATTTTAACTGGCTCACTGAGTGACATGCGCCCAGTAAAGTTGGTAACGTTAGAAGGAACAATAGTTCCATATCTTAACGTAGAATAAAAAGTGTTAGGCAGCCGTTTGTAAAAACTTAAATGATTTCTTTTGCTTTCTATTTTTCTTGATACAGCGACGTGTAAAAATGAGCAGATTTCTAAGATTCTAAGACTTTTTTAATAATTCCTCAGTTTCGCTCGACCGAGGCATGAATAAAGTGTAAAGGCTCATGGCAGTATTAATTTTACATAAGGCGGAAGAATACACAACGGGCATACAAGTAGATCTTAAGCAGGGCTATCAGAAGTGCTTATTTTAACGTGAACAGCCTAACTGGCGATAAAACTGCGTTCCGGTGTGTTTGAAATACACGTTTATCAACGAAACTATAAACGTGCGTCCAATTTAATGATCTAAAAAAAAAAAAATACACACTTCTGACGAGGTATATGAGGTGCTTTCAAGATGTCGCGCACTTTAGAAACTGTATCTCAGAATATAGGCGTCAGATGCTTACAAAATTATTCAAGAGCCCTGAATTGAAACTTCCTCTAAGCTTTTCACCAATACAAATATTGTATCGCCGCTTAAAGTCCCATACGTGTAGGCTATTCGCGGTAAAATGGGCACTTTTGAAAGCCGTGCTTAAGATCTACTTGCATCTACGTTGTGCATTCTTCTGCCTTATGTAAGATTAAATATGTTAACAATGCCATGGGCCTCGTAACTATATTCATGCGTCGGTTACGTGAATCCGAAAAATCATAAGAAAAGTTAATATTTTACAAATCTGCTAATATTTACTCTTAGATTTATATATATAAAAAAACGAAATAAATCATTTCAGTTATCAGAAATGGTTACGTAACACTTTTTTTTCTACGCTGAGATACGGAACTACTTTCCATCCATCGTTACCAACTTTACTGGGCGCATGTCCCTCAGTGCGCCAGTTACAATATATGCAGGTAGGGACAGTGACTTTTTCTAAGGTTGATTTCAAAAGTGCTCACTTTATCGTGAACAGCCTTTACACGCAATGCGACGAGAACATGTTTTGCAATTTCAGAGCGTTGCGCTTAGCGGCGATGGCGCACTAGATGAGCGTGTCACTGTCGTCCTTATCGCACTCGCTCTTCTCAGCCTCAAAAGGTGGAAAGGAGGTCGAGGTATGCGGCAACCATAATACCGAGGTGTTAGCGCCGGTGAGGCGATGATGGAGCAGCGGCGGAATGCAAGTGTGAATGAAACTGTAATGCCTCGAGAAAACCGCTTGGCCAACGGCAACATCCACCATTTTTTTCCACGCGAGAAAATCCGTGCGAACTCGCCGGGAATCGACATCTGTTCGCCTTCGTGAAAGGCGAATACGACTTCTACTACTACTTCTACACTATTGAAGCCTTCTGTACAACTGATTGTTCCACTTCTGTATTATTAAGTGATCTGTTACCCTCTGACTGTTTCTCCTCTATCGCCTGGGGCACAGCTTGTCTTGCCTCGGGACGATGGCACTTTACCTGGTTTTACAGGTTTGAAAACAAGCCTGGGAAATATATTATTTTATGACAGTTGCCTCGTTTGAAAGCAGTGAAAATTTGGTATGGGGAAATACATGTTAGTGAATTTGGTTCTTTGAAGCTAATTCTGATTATATCGATTTAAAAAAAAAACCAACAACAACAACTTAAGTGTGTCAAATTATACTATCAAACTCTGTATCAAGGCAAATATAACAATTTGTTTTTTAGTAATTTTAAATTTTGTTATTATTAAGTTTTCTTCTAAATTTTCAAGAAAACAGGCTGTACGTAAATATTTCAAAAGGCTTCGGTAGCAAAGAAGCAATTATTTGTCTGCTTAAGAAAGTCCCTGTACTTTTATCTTTAACAGGAACGCCCACAAACAGAATTTCATTATCATGTATAGCGTTATACCAAATTCTCACTGCTTTCAAACTAGGCAACAGCCTTAAGGGAAAACATGATCGCGGACCGCATGTGTACGTATGAGTTTGCGCCGAAGCAAAAATAATAGACAATTAAAAGATTTCTGAACACGCAACTTGACAATTAATAAGTAATGTCAAAAGTGATAATATATTTTTTTTCCAGATCCACACACAAATTAAAACTTGATATGAATATAATAAATTGCTCTGGTTACTAAATATTATTTAAAACATTTATTATATGCAGAGGACAATTAAGAAAAGTATATGAATAGACTAACAATAAGAGTAATTTAAAACGGAGCCCAAAATTTATGAGCCCAACAAAGACTGCTTTCATAAAACCAACAAGTTAAAATGTTCCTTTAAAAATGCTATATAAAAATTGAAGTTTTCGGAGGAAGCAATCAAATGACCTGTCAAAGCTCCTACCGAGCAAAGATAGGTTTTAGTTAAAGACAAAACCAATTTAAGACTAGCGACCGAGACAGCAGTTTGAAAAACACTAACCTTACTGCATACCCGAGACAACACATCTACGCCACACAATCCATTAAAACAATTAAAAGGCCCAGTTAACACAAACGCATGGTCCACGACTCACGACTCATTCGATCAGCGACTCGGGCGACGATACAAAATACAAAATGCCTCATCACGGAAATATGTCTGTTGGACGACAAAATGACAATGTAATTCACTTTAGCAGATCTTCAGGAACACATACAGGTGACGACAGGACGTAGAATAGTGGGGGAGCAGGCCGTGCAACGACTTAAACAAACTGCCATGATCATAGAAAATTATGATGCACGTGAGGAGATGAATCAAAGGAGGGGGAACAGGGAGGAAAAAGGGAGGGTATCCGAGCCGAGCATAGAGCATGACACCATGCAGAGTTGAAATCGACGAAGACAACTAGCGCGGTGAGCGCTAGCGTCGCAAGTTCACGCGGTAAAGCATCAGTGGCGCGTTTCTTTATAAGGACGATTGAAAACGTCGCTCAGTGGTTCAAAATGCAGTTGTACTCGCCAAAACACCCAAAATCGAATATTCTCTCATCAAAGGTCAAAGTGGGCATTTTTTGTTCTTTACATATGCTCAACATTCTCACAAAATCTTAACCAAATCGGTTTATTCATCTGTCTTCCATGACTTCCTCAACTTGCAGAAGTGAGGTAGGTATAATATGTATGGGTTCTGTTATTTACGTAACAAATTCCACCAATTAAAACTTGTATTGTTTGCTATAACTTATTCATAAAAGTCAACATTTTTCCTAAAATTATCGATAACCCGATTAAGCTTCAAAATTATGTCTTTCAAATTAATTTTCTGTGAATTTTTAGTTAACTTTAGCCATTTTAAGAAAACTGTGTTTCAAGGTAAATTACTGTCACAAAACACAGAATACGAAAAGAGCGAACGCAAGTGAACAGACGATATCATCACCTAAATGTAGCTTTGTATGTAGGGAAGAAGTGTATACAGTTTCAGCTGATCTTTTTTTCCCGTTTACTAGCATTCTGATAAGATGTGGCTAGTTGCGCTGTTCAAAAATAGCCTTTGGTCACCAAACTGCACGCTAGCACATGTGTAGTTGCAATATCAGCTTTGATTATACTGCCGCTCGGAGATGTTATAGATTTCCTGTGAATGACTCGCATCGGGAATTTTAGCTAACCTGCGTGTAGTTTCTTACAGTCTTATTATTAGTTTTAGAATTTATAACTCTTAAGATAGAAAGCGTGTATTTCTTGTAAATACGCTGCAGTTGTTTTTCTTTTGGCAAACAGCGCATCAAGTTTAACTAACTTATAAATAGGGAATCAAATTTCAGTGATTTAAATGCAGTATATGCTTCATTGATCGTGTGAATTGAGACTTTGCTTTGACTCTTGAATCATAGGTGTCGAAAGGACATCTGCACCAGCTGTTTCGTCACAACTTAGAGCAAGGATCAGGTTTCGCAGCATGTTACCTCTCTCCTGGAACTAGATGATGATGACCATGATGAATATGAAAATTCTAAGAACTTTAAGTTTTTAAAATATTTTTACGATAATTTTTTAATTTCAGGAGAAAATTCAATACATATAGCAAAATATTTGAAGAGAGACACGGAATGTTGCTGCAAACTATAAGCTTCAACTGCCACATATTGTCCACCGTTTTTTACTCTCTCCATCATATAAGTAACACAGACAGTAAAATCAACAAAATAATTAATTTTGAAACTCTGTGCATTTTAAAGTCAATATAATTTTATTAACATAGTCTTGTTTAAGAAAGTAAGTCAGACATATTTATTTAAGTTGGATAACGTAGTGTGGAAGCTATCGTACTGATAATCTCAAAGACAACATTGAGGAAATACATCGAAATTAATTACGTTAGTTGCTTCCTTTCAAAAGACGTTTACATATATTTTATTATTTCCAATGCATCCAATAAAAACAATAGGAATGAAATGAAAAGTGTAATTAATCCCTTTTTAGAAAAATATAAAATCTGTTATTAACTATTCTATTTTAAATTGATAGTTTTTACGTATTAATGATTTATCAAAATAACTATTACAAATATATAATAATAATTATTCTTTAAATGTATAATAATTTGAAATCTGGCTTTAAAAGAAATAGCCACTAATCTGTTGAGAAGTCTTGTTACGGTATTCCAAAGCTTCTATGAATTCGCAAATTACTCGAAGAGCATTTATGTAACTTCAAATACAAGAACAATTTTTATTTCATTTCTCAATTTAGTTAAATACAAAACGCTATCACCCGTTTTTGAAGGACAGATGATTTTACAAGCTGCGAAATCTTATGATATAATTTAATTACAGCAGAGTAAGTGTTACTTCCTGGAGCTGAATTAGACGAATATATTGAACAATAGGGTTTTTATATGTTACGAGTAGTGTTAAATAGTTCTGAAGATTTTTACGATTTTCGGCGGGGAGAACTACATTTGCAATCACTGTGCGCCGTCCGCTAGGGTTGAGCACGGTCAACAGATCCAAGTAGTTACGACAACCACTCACGAGCAGGTTTTCACTCGGTTCAATGACACAATGACACTGCTTGTAACCTTGTCGATGTATGTCGTTAGCTCGCTTGATTTATGTGGAGGGATCGCCTCGCAATAACGAGCTATGTATGTAACTGCTGTATTATTGTAGATGGCTTGGTCTATGGCCCGCACAATCTGAGATCCTGCTTTATTGGAAAACATTTATATTCACAGGCTGCCTTTGAACGTTATGACGCAGTCATCAGTTGTACACACATTATTTAACAGATTCGCGAAAGCATTAACAATTTCTTATTTCCCCGTTTGCTAAATACTTAAAATATTTTTTTTACATTATTTTATGTTTCATTAAAATTTTTACAACCACGCCACGTTTTGGTTAAAGACACAAAGGCGTAGTAACCCATTCCAAGATGCTTTCATATCCCGACTAATGAGACGACTTTATTTTCGGATATTACTTTTATATGTTACTGAACGTGATTTTGATGCCGATAGCATAACAAGCACCACATAAATACTGTAACTAGTAAATAACTTTCCCATTTCATCCAATTCTTACGCCCTTACAATTTTCGGGACTTAAGTTATGGCAAACGGCCTAAATCCTGGATCGAACAAAAATAACCCTGTGGTAGTTTGTTGCGTTCCTTCAGTTATCGCAGGCTACATTTTTACGTATGAACAAACATTGAACGAGTCAAATGCGTCTATATTTTCGGGACTTAAGTAAGGCAAACGACCTAAATCCTGGATCGAACAAAAATAACCATGTGGTAGTTTTTTGCGTTCGTTCAGTTATCGCAGGCTACATTTTTACGTATGAACAAACATTGAACGAGTCAAATGCGTCTATATTTTCGGGACTTAAGTAAGGCAAACGGCCTAAATCCTGGATCGAACAAAAATAACCCTGTGGTAGTTTGTTGCGTTCGTTCAGTTATCGCAGGCTACATTTTTACGTATGAACAACCATTGAACGAGTCAAATGCGTCTATATTTTCCACTTTCGCACAGATGATGAACCTTACGCGATACACTGTATATCGTCACGTGTTATTGAATTTATTATCCTATGAATAAAAATTGTATCAAACAAGTGACATTAATTGTACACTTCGGTAAAGTTGATGAACCTTACACAATCGGTATAATGTATATTTTTAACGTGTTACGGAATTTAGTTTCCTTACCTCCTCTATAGTTTTTAATTACACAAGCCCATTTAAAATAAATAAGGTAGTTATGAAAAAATATAGTAAGAATTAAAAAAAAATGGATGCCATGAATACAGACTATATTAAATAGCCTATTTATCAGTTTGTTTGATGTAACTATGGCAGCACGACAAATATTTAAAAAGACCTTGCTACTGAAATAGTAATTAAAACAAGGAATTTTTCCGGGGCGGAAGGAATCTAACGCACGCGTAGCGTAGTGGATGCGCTGAATTCGAATTAGAGAGTGTGGGTTTTCCGAAATACTCGTCTCATTCTTTGGAGTCGGGCATGTTGTTATAGTCAGAGTAATTTTGACCAGCAGCCTATTTATACCCTGGAGAAAATATATGGGTTATAACGCATAAAATGCCATTATGAAGGCGGACATTAGGTACAAATGTTAATTTCAATAAAATGTATAATTGGGAGCGATGTTTGTTATATTTTTCGGTGACCGATAATAGCTGACAGGCGATAGACTACGAATATTTTCGTCCTCGTACACTTTATTTCCAGAGTTTGTTCCAGTGCTACATTGAAATTAGAGTAGATAAACTTCGCAATACAATACAGATTGAAAAAATTCAGCTTAGCATTCACATAACTCTCGCCGCCATGAGGCAGACTTACCTATAATGTAAACAAAGTTTGAGATAAAATTCCCTTACATGTAAGGTAATCCTCTTAAATGTAGAGTAAATTTTCATAGCAAGTTAAGTACTATTCCCTAACCGTACGGAAAAAGTACCTGGCAAAAGTAAAGGAACATCCCACACAAGTAAGGGAATATTAACTATGTTGTATAATAAAATAATATTTCAAAACATCCCGGAATATTAGTACTGTTAAATTGTTATTACCTATATGCTCTTACAAATGGTAACCGAAACCTCAACACTAAAATGCTAGATATTTGTTAATTGGTGGACGCGAACCATGGTCCTCTATCACGATAGGCCGATGTGCTATCCATTACACGACGACGACAGCGTGACAGTGATAGTGGATATTAGAGTGTTACAGGATTGTTTCTTCCACCTGTACTCCCACTTAGCTGTTGATACAATGCTGAAGAGATGCACGTGTTGTAAGGAAATTTAATCCATTTATGAGATTTTCCACCACTGTGTATGTGGATTTTACTTCAGAGTGCGGTAATTTTACCTTACATATAGAGAGCCACGTTGGACAGCTTGTACGACTAAACAAAAAAATAATAATTTTAAGGTGAAGGATGTATAAAATACAATTATTAAATGGTTCCAAATGGACGAGGAGATCCACGCGTCTTAAGGTAATTTTCCCATCCATGTATGGGATTGCCCACTACCACGTACGTGAATTTTACTCCAGAGTGCGGTAATTTTACCTAACGCACACAAGTTAGCGAATATTATCTTACACTTGCCAGGTAATTTTCCCATTATTTTTACAGTGTAGTAATAGAATCACTAGTTTGTTGACAAATATTCTGTTGTGCATTCCCACAGAGCAACTTAAATTTTTCGTTGAAAAAAAAGTGGGTTAATTTTGTTCTCCGCTCAAGATTTTCACCTAACTGCAAAGCCCATATAGTATATTGAAATTCATCTTCAGGGAGATTATTTGTAAAATTAGCCTCCCAAACTTCACTCGACGCGGCAGGAAGTTTAAAATACCCTGCGAGTTTCAGGGCACCATGCGGTCTTACTTTGGTCCTTGTAAATTACTTTCCGCTCTCGGCATCCTTCGAATTACGTTTTGAAACTTGTAGGCTTAATGATATAATATCCTGAATTGTATAACAGAGTCGTCGAAATGAGAAGTGAGACTCGGAATAAAAGTATAAAAATTCTAATTAAACGTCCCGTCGTTTACTCAGCTATTGAATTATAGCACAAATCAAAATTGTCACCTGTAAAGCAAAAACTTTGCGGCTCGAATATGCATCAAGTTACGTTCCCAAACTTAAGGTAACCTAAGTTTAGGATGCGCCTAGAACTAGAGTGGGAAATGTTACTCGCTCGCAAAACGTCTATCTATAGCAATACGCTTGGAACACAAGGCGATCCTAGCGAGACAAATTTCATACATAACGCTACCCGCCCCGTTTCAAACAAAAGTTTCCAACAAAGAAAATGAGCCTATGCTGCCAGCTGGGTTCTGATTACTTGGGTTTTGTTCGAAAGTCACGTTAGGTAGCCATCTTTTACCGAATTTTCTATCATAAAGTCAGACTTTTCAGTGTCAGTGGGTTTTTTTTTTTTTTTTTTTTCCTCCCCCCCCGTCAGAACTACATAATATTTTACCAGTAGAAAATATGTTTCATTTCAAACGACTGTATAAACACATTCCAAATTTTTTAATTTCTTTTTTAAATACTCCATGGGACATGTCCTGAACGTTTACCAAAACATAATGGAAACCTGTTTCAGATAAATTCCGCAGCCGTCACACATTTAAAAATTGCGGGTGTATACAATAGGCACACATTTTTTCTACGTGATCGATGACATGCATAGTGCATCACAAAAACCGACTTGCTTTCTATTGCATCTTTATTTAAAAAAAATAGAGATTCAACAAAGAGCAATGACAGTACACTAAAAAAAAAAGTAGAGCAAAGAGTATATAAGTGTCAAACTAACAAAAGTAAATTTATGTACATTTTCTGTCAAGAGGAAAAACAGCAAGCTTAAAAACGGAAACAATAGATTATTAATGTGACCATACGTTAATTTCAGGCTATTATTTAAGGAATAGCTTCTTAAACAAATTCGTCAAAACGTTCAAATTTGCTGTGCAATGGGATGTTGTAGTAAAACATTGTTATACACGTGCGCTTGTTAAAAAAAAAAAAAACAACCTATTTCACTGCGGTTATCAGAGACGTATGCAGGAAATGAGACAATAACATTCTTTTAAACCACGTTCAGAAAAAGATATCACAGGAACGCATTGTTTGGGCAGCGACAGAGGATGTGGTTTTTATCACACAATGGAGCATCACAGATGTAACACTACGGATTGTTTATTTTTATGAACAAATGAATCTCTTTTTTGGAGCTCAAATATCTCTAAGGACACATACCACAACAGCGCAGTTTATATAGGACGAGAATTCCTCTACAAACCAACATGACGTACTCTCATTATTATTACACTTGTGGCGAAACACAAGTAATTTAACAAAACACATCTAGCGGGTACAAGGGATTCAAGAAAAAATAGTAATATGCAGTTGCCAAAAGGTACACACAAAATTAAATACTGCAAAAAAAAAAAACAATCACTTCAGAGTACCATGAATGATGCCACAAAATTAATATGCATTCCATATAAAAATTTCACAATTGTGCTAAAATAAATCACAGGTGGTCGAAATAGCGGCTTAACAGCTTTGAGCACTAGTCACAAATACTCGTAATGACAGCTTAACTGCTTTGAGTACGCGCCATTTTCCCCTCAGCACAATTTGAAAATGCATAATATATAAAGTACATACAACAGTTGATTAAAAACGAGGCGGATCGTCTCGTTAAAGCACTTTTTAAATAATTCGTAAAATTTTTACGTACAACTTACTGTTCTCACTTCTAGAAAATTCAATTACTCAATGAGCATACTCGCTGTAAAATATATAAACCTTGCTTTTGATGAAAAAAAAAAAAACATCTGAATGTTATGTGAAAGCACCCTAACAACATTAACACACTGTCCGTGCCACATCCAATATTCCTCGCTCTCAACGGTAGAGAAGGCCACTTCACTTAGCTTAAAGCTTTAGACAACACAACTCCAGAATAAATATCATTACCTTGAAAGTGCCTATTAAAACATGGTCAATTAACCAACTCAGTTCGGCCGTAAACGAGCTGTACAATTATTAGGCTAAACAAGGCCCTCTACGGTAATCGTCCTACATACTCTGTAATTAACAATAATAAATTTTAAAAGTGCCAAACACTTGCAATCACTTACCGCTAGAATAAAACTCTTCAATCAAAAATACACACAATATTACTATCCGATCTCCAAGAGCAAACCTAATATACGTGAGCACTTAATAACTTAAAAACACCAGACAATAAAAAACCTTTAAGATAATCACAGTTATATCACATCAGACTGAAGTTTCAGGAACTATACTAACACAACCAACGGGCGACATATTTGCTCAATTCAAAGCCGCTGGTTAATAAAACACATATTAAAAGGGCATGCTAAAACGTGAATTAAAAATACCAATCGTCATTGGAGGCACCGTAAGGCATCTACATAAAGTTCCAAAGGCGTAATAATAGTGAGACAAAACAATTTTAAAGTTCGAAACTCGTTGCACTGAACGACGAGCCAAGGTAGTAGAAGTCGCGGAAATTACCTGCCCCACCCTGGGCTGTATGTACATACAATATTGACTACACAAAGCGACACAACAGCAGTAAATATTACACTGGTCTAAAACACAATTTTGACTGGCTCAACCTAAGCCTCACAAAAACCCAACTTTCAAAATACCAAGTTAAGGCCACGATCTCCCATTTCTATAGCTTTTGCGAGAATTAATCTTTTGAACCCAAACGAAAACCGATATTGCGAAATCCTCTTACAATCTTGTTTCAAATTGTTTTAATGTGTAGTCTAATTTTTTCAACACAATAAACTGTATAATTGTAACTAATTATTGAATAAACGACACTTTCGTTAGTTAATTAATTAATTGGGTAAAAGTATATAGTTTTTTGTTTTGAAAAAATGTTACACTACATAATAAAAACAATTTGTAACAAAATTGTAAGAGGATTTTACAATATCAGCTCCCGTTTGGGTTCAAAAAATCAATTCTCGAAAAGATGTAGAAATGGGAGATCGTGGCCTTAAACTCTGTCCTTTCAAAACTACTGCCATGACTTACCGCAACAGGCTTGTGCGTCTCCGCAGCATCCGTCGCAACATAAATCACGGGTGAAATTCACCCATGCGCTCTGAAAAACGTAGCTCCACACTGCTCTAAGAAGTTTCCTATCAGGTTACAATGCAACAGCCATATTCAGGCGACGGCGATGTTGTGAACAGAAGTCAAGTTGTGAGCAGCAGGTTACCAACGAGAATGGCTTAACACAAGTACTCTTGCCCCCAGGTCGGGAGAGGGGAAGGAGGGAGGGTAGATAGGGGAAGACTTAAGGAAGGAGAGCCGAGAATGGTAACCGTTCTGATTTTATTAGCAAAGCACTGCGTGTGTTTTTTAGTTGTCATCCACAGCAGCCTGAAAACTGCCCACTGCCTGATTGATAACCATTCAGTACTCAAGTGTGAAAATCTGTTGACCATATTACAGTAATATTACAAATAGTACCAAAATATGTTAAATTGCAAAACACACACACATTATTTATCAGTGCAAATAGGCTACACACGACAGTCATTTATGGGGAAACTCCAAGCTTCGCTGACAACTAAAAAATACACATACAGGAATTGTAAACATTCCGACTGTGGGAACTTTTCAGGATATTTGGGATGTAAATGTCGGGGACAAAAATTCGGAATGGTAAACATTCCTACACTGGATACTTTTCAGGATTTAGTAACGTAATGCTTTTCTAATAAAATGTGAATGGTTACCATTCCGGATTTTTCTGCGCAAGTATGGATGCAAAATTTCCGGAATGGTAACCATTCCGAACGGATACTTTTCAGCCCCCCCCCCCTTTTTTTTTCTCCCACAGCTTATGGTACATGACGTACAGCCAGCAGAGTAGTATGTAAAAGGCAACACTATCTCACAATCTAAATTCCAATTAGTGGGATGCCACTGATTCGCAGTGAAATTCAACTACTCGAATCGGTAAAAATGACTCCACATAGAATCGGTGAAACAATTCAATTGATTGGATAAGGGGCAGTCAACCGCTTGCAGCGAATTAAATATTGTTTTTATTGAATTTAGGCAAATTATTATCAGAAATTAACATATTTCCAATAGTCGCTCTTTATATTGTTCATTTCAACATAATTAAAAAATAAAGCAAATTAAGTTCGTGGAGTTTAGCATTTGAACCCAGAGTATCCAATTTCTTGACCGTTACCTTACCAACCCAGCTACCAAACGAACGGTAGCTGCAAATGAGAAAATATATGTACTATATTGTTTATAGAAAATATATAGCTTTAAATTGTATGCCTTTACTTTTCGTTTTTCGTATAATTACTGGTAAACTTTAGATTGTTAAAATAAACTGTACGTGTGAATGCACTCACTTCACCAAATTTAACGCAGTCTTATAAAACGTTCAATGATGATTATGTTAAAATGAAATGAATGACGTAAAAATGGAATGAAACCTTGAATCTTCATGTTACCTCGTATATAGTATTATAAAAGACGAAACTCGCGTTAAAAAAATACATTGTTATGGGTTTTATTAGTTTATGCGTTTTTTCATTTGATAGCCTAAACGTTTAAACGTTCAGGCTATCAAACTGACCCATCAGTCAAAAAACAAATCACTGAAAAACAGCGAATGAAATCAGTAGAAAATGTTACTAAATAAATAAGTGAAGGAAAACACATTTCACTCACTAATCCATTAGTTAAACTGAGCGAAGAGACTTGTTAAGTAAGTCAAGTGCTGTTAACTGAAACAGTAAAATTCTCATTGATTCATATTTAGAGTGTACATACAAATTAGCGTCGCAGAGAAATGGAAATAAATTAATTACTAATAAATGTATTACTAAGTGTTGCAGATAATTGTATTAACATATAATTAAAAAAATATATGAATTATTGTTTATTAACAATTAAGTAACTCTGTGTGGCACAATGGACATTTGGCCTTCATCGACAGAGGTGTGTGAGGGAGTGTGTGTATATATATGTGTATGTGGGGGGGGGGGGTGCTTGATAGCTAACCAATTCTGTGTCTGCGTAAAAGTCATCAATATCAGATCACACAGACAAGAGAGTTAGTAAAACAGGCATACTATTGGTCCCCAAGTAAGTAAAATACAACACCTCGTCGGGCCTGTATACAAGCTCTGATTCCATTCGGAAGGGAGTCGTACAGATGTATCGTTTCCCGAGATAAGTCGACCCACAGTTGTAACTGCCCCTCGATATCCTGTAGATAGGTTCTGTATCAGATTTGACAACCGAGTTAATCCCACAGTGCTATATCGTGGAAAGTTTGGGGTATCTTGTTGGCCATGAGAGTACCTCAACATGATGCGAGCATTCCATATACACATGCGTCGTGTGTGTACGAGCGTCGTCCTTTGTTGAAAGACTCTGCCAGGGGACTGCAGACCCACAATGCAGCCCCTGTCAAACCATTGAGTGAAGATATACGTAGAGTGGACTTCTCCAGGTCAAAGTTTCTGAACACTCCAGCAGGTAAGAATTTCGTGGTATGAACACCACGTAGCGCTAATCCATTTTCGTGGTGGCTGCGTGGGGAAGTCGGTAGTGTTGCCACTGTGACATCTGCCCTCTTTCTCACGCATACTCCATCTCTGTCGCTCCCAGGCCAAACTCCACGACAGTAGAACGTGTTCTGAACGTCTGCTATACACACGAAGCTGGGATAGACAAGATGTCCGTTTATGCAAAGATTACGGGTTCTGTAAAACGTCTGTATGTACAGAATATAACTTAATGTAGGCGTAAGTAACAGGAGATGTTTAAAATTACTCACATGATCATAATAAAACAATAAATACAACTTTATAAAATACGCGATAACTGTGGAGTTAGGTAATGTATATACATTACCACAGGGACAATCTGTATGCTGTGTGTGTAGCTCGGTTGGTACGTGGGTTTTCGCCACATGATGTTAGGTTTAGAATTCAACTCTCCGTCGTGTAACGAAATTTATTATCTAAATAATTTGAGCTGTGCATCGTGAGTAGGTAATATTAATAGGCACACATAAAACATTTCAGTTTAATATTGTGAGTTTTGCCTTCTCTTGGCCTTCGAATTGTAAAAACTTGTTAAATTATGGAAAGCATAAGATTGAGTGTTGCGCTCATTAAAGTGTATATATATATATATATATATATATATATATATATATATATATATATATATATATATATATATATAAGAGAGAGAGAGAGAGAGAGAGAGAGAGGCGCAACCGCGAGTGGTGGGGGTGATATCACGACATATCCCCCCACCGAAATAAAAATAAAATATAAAAAAATAAAATTTTAAATCAAAATTACAACTTTTATTTTATTTTAATGTAATAAATATGTGATTCCCTTTGAACATGAAGAATGTTTATAGCATTTTGTGGTTCCATATCTGTATATTATTCCATTAATTATAAATATAAATTTTAACTTTTAATTTGTAAAATTACAGCTTTAGTATTTTGTCCAAAAGTAGAAATATGAAATCCCCCCACCCCCCAAAGTAAATTCTGGGCTACGCCCCTGTTTAAATAAATTTGCTAATGTTTTAATGAGTGGCGTAAATGTCCTTCATACATATATGTGAATACAGTATCTCGTTTTCCATTTATAAGCAGTGCCATTACTCGTATATTAATACTAGGCCTACTCATACTTAAAAAACCTAAATAAATGCAGTCTTCAGGGAAAAGAACCAATCTTCGTACATATTGATGCACCATAAAGCATCTACTTATAACATTTGGTTGCATTTTACCCGTTCTCCCCGGCGAGTTGTTTTACCTGCCTAATACAATTTTCTGTTAGCATTAAGGTAACATTTGGGTATGAACCGCTGCGTTCTTTCTTTTCTTCTTCTATGTAAACTGTTATGCCTTCTGTTGTGACCATTGGTATAACAGAAGGCAGCAGAAATTGGGTATTGAGTAGTGTCAGCTTAAACGATTCACGTCTCTCGCAGATTTTAGGCACAGGAAACTTCATAAAACCCTTTTCAAATATCGGAAGACATACTGTTTTGAAAATATGGTACGTTACATACTGCTAGTATCTTACTAAGATATTTAAATTAACACTGTTGGAATGTGAGTAAAGGGGAGAAAATACCCACAATGAATGAATCGAAACTAAATTTGTTGTATGAAATAACGTTCCTCGTTATGAAGATGATCTTACATGTTTTAAAATCCTCTGCTTAAATAAAGCTGTATTTTAGAACGAAGAAAATCAAATGCGTGGTCAAACAAATAAATTCAGTAGATTGAACATAATATTTTGACAGTCTAATTTATTTTGACCAAACACAGAGGTTTTGTTTATTCAAGTGTGTATTTTCGTAGATGAACAAAATTAATTTTGTTGCTCTTCATGTTTTGTTTACTCAACGAAATGTTTTATCAGGGCAACTAATTATATTTTTCGTCCTATGCAAATTAATATTTTGTTGGCTGTTTGTTCTCTCATTGTAAGTCACGAACCATCATCATAGAGTGAGGTTGTAACTCGTGGATCATTACTCCACAAAACCTTATTTTACATCTCCCTTAGTCCAGTGACGGTGTTGTTAGCACCATTACAAACGACGTCGACCATTGATGCATGTTGCTGCGGCTGCCACCAGCGAGTGTTGCGAGGAGTCATGCTAACGCTGGCGCTGCGCGACCTCGGTAAGCCACCCGATTGTTGTGTCAACACTCCTGGGGGGTGGGGGGAGAGTACGAGGTCGGGTCTGCTAGTATATAAGGCCAGGACAGTGGCGGCTCGGAGCGCCATATTGATCCAGTCCGCCGAAGGCTCTGCCCGTTCGACGCCCGCCAGGAAGACCACCAGTCCAGTGGTCCTGTGGTCATCGTCATCACCACCTGCCGCCGTCGAAAACGCTCTTGCAGCCGCCTACGTTACCCCCAGCGTAATTATAATTCCTATTAAGGCTAATTAGGTTGCGTGAGGTGACGGGATGAGCGAAGGCACTGTCAGGCTCCTTATGAGCCAGAGCACTCACTGCATCTTATTCAGCTAGTCATTCAAGCTTCTTGTTATATCTAGACTTTTGTAGAGTTTGGTTAGTGTCTTAACTGAGACGCGCCTTGCGCGGATATTGTGTATTTGCCTCAGACTTGAATAAACTAGTTTTTGTATAAACGAGTGCCTTTATCTCTGACTACGAGTATCCCCTTAATGAGTGCGTGATCTCTTCCCCTCAGGAGGAGTCACAGCAAATGAGGATGCGCCTTCCGCCTTCGACCTTTCCCTTATTTTTGCAATAACAATTAAAATAAACTTTAACGTAAAATTGTAAAAATAGAAAATCAGGACATTTTGGAGACTCCTCTCATCTCCCACCTCCCACCAGGGTTGCATTCCCTCGTAAATTACGGGCCAACGTAATACAAACCGGAAATGTGTATGACCCCGTAGTAAACAGTAGTGACATCGATAGTGCTCATCCAAAGCTTACAGTATGTTGCTACTCAGCATATTGCGGCCGCTCGAGAGCACGCAAGCACAATTGCTGCGTCACCAAAACCGCGGCCGTATAATCGCCCATTGTCGTGTACAGTAGAATGTGCGTGTGCTTACGCTTTTAACGGATAATTAATGCATGCTAAACCACGGCACCGCTGTTCGGGCCGTTCTACCTCGGCAATATGCAAATTTCCACATGTGTGTGCAAAAGTGGGAAGTAAATTTTATAAAAGCTTTGTGTGTGCATGATAGATATTAAAACTGCGCTACACAACATTACACTGACATGCGGATATGAGTAAACCAGGGAAGTCTGCGTCCAAATCGATATGGAAACTGGTCAAAGCCGTGACAATCGATTCAAGCAACGCCGAGAGCGTAATACAGAACAAAACACACCCCGAGTTACCCGGTGAGAATACAGAATTAACTGGCTTACAACACACTTCACCCACCCAACAAAAATCAGCATTAGACTATTCGTTTCATGATACAAACCAGCAGCATACATACCAACCTAGTACGAGCGAATATCTCAGACCAAGCCCACTCAAAACACCTCAAGCAACACAGCCATTTTTAATTTCCGTACCCAGCACAGAATCTGACACTACAGAACATGAATACACCAACATACACAACACCACAGTACACCAGTATGTGAATGACACGAACGACACACACATACAACAACCACCTAATTCTCAACAGCCACAACAGTACGTTTTAAAACACCCAGAACCCATCTCAACATTCGTGGGTGAAGGTCATGAAAACGTGGAGGCATTTCTAGATACACATAATTCTGCCAGTAAAATTAATGGATGGCCCGAAGTAGAAAAACGTAGACTTCTGAATTTCTACTTACAGGGTACAGCCAGAAGAGTATACGAAAATATCTACTACACGAATGGACAAGACATTACATGGCAACATATTGAAACAAAACTACGAACAACATTCACACCCATTAACGACACAGAAAAGTACAGACATCTGCTCCATATCAATACACAAAAACAAAACGAAAGTTGCCAGGCTCATGTAGAAAGGCTTATTTTCTATAAAAACAAGGGCGACCCGCATTTGCCGGAGGGCGCGCTAGTAAAAATTACTTGGAAATCGTTGTTATCAACAGTTGCCGACAAATTGATAACTCTGCAAATTGACACTCTTGAACAACTGCTCCAGAATTTAAATAATGCTGAGTTAGGAATCTACCGATACAACCAACTGATGGAAAGACAGACCAAAGTTGCAGAACACATCAAACCCCAGGACGAGATTAACACACTGAAGGTTCAGTTAGCCACCCTAACACAAGAATTAAATCACAAAAACTCGAAACAACCACCTACAACCCCGCTTGCAATGGTTTAACGGAACAGGTGAACAAGATTCTATCGCAATAACTCACGTCCTGCGCTAATGAGGATCATTCACAGTGGGACGAATATGTAGCTTATATTATTTTTAATTACAACTCCACGGTCAACAGACGTACTAAATCCAGCCCATTTGTTCTTTTACATGGAGTTGAAGCGCTCTGACCATCTCATGTCATCACACACACTTTTTCCGCACGTGCCATCGATTGGTGCGAACAATTGAAACAAGCTTGCGAACAGGCTCGCATCAATTTAATTGCCTCCCAACAAAAACAAAAATAACTATTTGACAAAAATTCCGACAAAACAACCTAAAAACAGGCCAATTTGTTTGGGTGAAAAATCACGCAGGGAAAAAGATCTAAACTTTAAATACCATGGCCCATACCGCGTCCATGACATTTTAGAACCATCTACAATTGCTATAGAAATACGCAAAAGAGATCAGTTAAAAATTGACACGGTTAGCACAAGGAATGTGAAACTCGCCAATATCAAATCCTAATGCTATTCTATGTGTTACAGGTGACACGTTCCTGATATGGGCACCGCCCAAATCAGCACGGTGTTCCCTTGTGCTGGGGTTAATATTGGGTACTGCGGACATGCAATTGTATAAAATGTGCGCAGGTGTATACTTCCAGCAGCTGATGCCACAACTACTATACGAAGAAACTCTACCAATCGTGTACACCATACCGCTGCATCAGCCCACCACGCCTGAAAAACCTCGATGTATGGTACCACAGCACCTGCACGAAGAAGAATAGTACTGTATGCCACAATGCAGAGAGATCGCGACACTTTTTCAGTGAAACTACTAGTAATATTGTTGAAGAGTTCATTTCTGATGTGTCTATGTCAAACCGCATTAAACGTGCAATTACCTTCCTGGGAGATGTCGCAATCTGGTGTTGCGACATCCTAACTTCCCGTCATTTAAAATCCCTCCTGACCAATGAAGAATTGCTTGCATTACAATTAAATGAGCTCCAAGTTAATGTTATGTCTTCAAACACAAACCTGAACCTCACTATTCATAGTATTTAGGAAATAAAAAATCAAGTGGAACTCAGAATAAATTCAATAACATCTAGTATTGGTTCAATGGCAGAGCAGGTAAACCAACAAAATTACGAGATTGAAACAACTAAAGTTCAGGGTCATATGTTGACCAGCATGTTATTAGAGTTAATTAATAACATGGTGAACGAAATTAGGATAAGCACATACATAAAACAATGTCAACGAAAGTATTTAGCTTTGCAAGCAGTATCGAGACAAACTTTGACTAATGATCTTTTGGAAGTGTCAAAAGTTGGCGCTTTGAAATTAAAACTTAGTATTCCTATTTAAAATATATTGAAATATTATACTATACCATTGACAGAATGTATGTTAGCCCCCACACAAATGATGTTGAAAATTACGATTCCACTCCAGAACATTCAAAATACGTGGCAGTTTTTCCGAACCCCCAAAGTTCCTTACTTGTTCTAAAATGAAACCTGCCATATCGATACGCCTGACACTATAATAGTTGTTGATATGACATCACGAGAGACAAGAAAGTTTCATGACACTCCAGAGCAGGTAAATGGTATATATTTTCTGTCTAAACAGATCGCCGATAGTCCCCAAATAAACTGCCTTAAGGCAGCTATAAGCTTATACAGTGTGAAGGTATTGTTCAAATACTGCAAATTTCGCAATTAAACAGGTAATCACTTGTTTATTCATGCAATTGAACCTCGCCATAATGTTATCACCAATGCGCCTGGTAATTTAGTACTAAGATGTATGAATAAAACACCCAGTAAAGAAATCCCTAACTCCAAGGTTGGTACCATCGAAGTCCACTTACCATGTGGCTGCGAACTCACGTCAAACCAGTTGGTGCTTATCCATGCCACACATGTTTGTGATGTAAAGAGTTCTAGTTTAGCAATTTCACACACGGTATTGTCTATACAGTGGCTCCAACACAGTAATTTGGAGGCTCAGCAGTTTAAGTTGAAAGAAGGAATTGCATTTTATTCTATAAATGAAAGTTTAAATCATGAATGGAAGATACTACACGCTAAGCTTCCCACAATTGATTATGCCACCAACAGGCCTTCGTTAATGCAGTCACAAGTGTTTTCTGTCATTTCTAAAGTACATTATAAATATATAAATCTATCGACAACTGTGGCTTTTAGCATAGCACTTGCATTAATTTATTACAAAAGAATAAGGATAGCCCTTTTACTGAATAAAATGGCACAAGCTGCTTAAAGATAGTGTAAGTAATATTGCGGTATTGCATAATACATGATTTCAATATGGGCAAGGCACCATGATTTCAAATAATTAATGCACGGGCATAAGTGGTGCGACTTTGCTGAGAATTATATCTGAGCACTATATAGTAAGTGCACGAAATGATATGCACGTCTGTTATCAATTTTTATAAGTATTTCACACCTAAGCACTATAGGTAAACGTGCGCACGTGCTACTAATTAAAAAGCCGCTACCATATGGCATGATGCCATTTTTACATTGGCAGTCTTAAATGCAATGCCCACTTGTGTTAATTATGTCTTGTAGAGGAGCACAATAGGTTAGCCGCTTATATAATGTAACATTTGGGATGCTCAGATACGTGCAGTTAGCCTCCGAAGTTGGCACGCCTGAATTTCCACGAGTCCGTACAGGCTGCGCAACCTAGTAGCAGGCATTCGACGTGCTTATGGGACATACTTCGGCAGGAAACAAAAATGCATACTCTAACTACAAAGGGCAGCAGCTCACGGTAGCAGAAATAACAGTTCTGTATTTTCGCCCTAGAAATCAGTTCAATGCGGTATAACACCATGTGACGATGATGCCATAGCAATTGTAATTTTAATAACATTATCGCACGGGGGACCCCTTAAAATTACTCAAACAGCTGTATATATTTATAATTTTTATCCCTCTAATAAGAAAATCACTTGTACAGCAAACTAAGATGACATTAGTATAATATAGGTATATTGTATATGTTATTTCCTTATAACTCATATATTCAGAGAAATAAGACTGTCCCCAATAAGTTATCTATTTATTGAAATATTATATCATCTTCTTCTTTATCTATGTGTTTGTTAAATTATTATATCATCTTGTTCTTTATGTATGTGTTTGTTAAATTATGATTTCATTGTGTATCACATTTCACATAGAAAATTTTTAGAGTCACTTCTCACGAACTTTATGGTGCTATGGCGGAATGTTTGGCCGATCAAAGGTGCACCATATTCATAAATTTCTACACCTCTGTGGTCGGCACTGGTGTTTACAGTTTTACGTATTACAATTAAGGGGATTAAATAACATAGTTAATGCAACCGAGCACACTTCCTTCTTATCTCCGGCACAACTGGTAACCACCTTTAGAAACTATAATTTTTAAATTAATGTTCATTGTTATTTTTATCATTGTACCAAGCCATAATTGATATTATGGTCATCTGTATTTGCTTATGACAACGATACAAACAATTTTAAGTAGGTATGAAAAGACAGAAGAACCAAAGTTAATATTCTAGCTAATTTTAGAACTTGAATCATAAAGGTGTATAAAATCATGTTAAAGAGAATCTACTTATAGTTAAATTGTACATAACAAACTAAACTCCAAGTCCTATGCCACATATCTAAACGATATAACTATAGGAATATCCATAGTGACGTTAAGTAACTTTTAACTACATATTGCTAAATTGTATAAACGTAGTATTCATATGAAAAGAAAAACAAAACAAAAAATGTTTCTTGTTGTGTAAAAATGATTATTGTTCCAGAGATACTTTCAATTTAATGTAAATAGCCTAATTACAACGAAAGTGCAGTAAGAAACTTTTAAAAATAATTCGCTAAGAAATAATCTGAATCACCTTAAATGTAACGCTATCACTAACCTCACGTAACTGACAGCACCCCCTAGGGAAAATCCAAAACAGTGCGCGAAAGGACATCTAATTCTCATTACCCTGCCGGCTTCCGCGTAGAAGCAAGGGCATCTCCGGTAGTTATTTGCTACTCGGTGCCAGGGGCACTTTGGTGTACTCTCGTCTCGACGCTGTCACACTAGAGCGGCCCGACCGACCTCACATGTACCTTCCCCCACTTCGTCCGGCCCCAGGACTTTCATGTGAGGGCGCATGATTTTCTAAAGACGGTGGGCCATGCTGCGGCTGCCATGCCATATAAATTGTAATATTTCATTTATAAATAAAATGGAAACAAAATAGCTGTGTTGGTAATGTCAAGAATAAATCATTAGTATTCAAAATATTATTAAACTGAGTGGGCACAAATGCGGTGCGATGCGGTGTCTATTTGGTGTAATCTTCGAGACTAGTTAAGCTTTATTGCATAAGGCAGTTGAATAGCCTTGAAAGCGGACCTTCAGCAGGGCTTCAGAAAAGTTGGAAGTAATCGTGAATGGAAGTAAACGATAACGTACGCCAAGAAATCATTTGCACACATCTACCCTATTGTTTAAAGACGTGGCAACCCACAAATTTTTTACGTAAGTACGATTTTATGACGTTATTTTAGGTAAATGTATCCGGGTGTGCATGTATATAAACTATTTTAATATAGTATAAAACATAAATTTTCTCGGAACCACAGATCGATGCATCGGCATATAAGGCAGTCCTGCAAACGATCATGAACTTGTTTGCAATTAAAACAGGTTTATAGGTAGTAACAATTTATCCAAGTGCTGTTAATGGTTTCATGTTTGCGGATATGATCAAATAAGCTTGGAGGAACACACTTTTTCCATTAAAAATACCTGCATTAAGACCAAAATTGGCTATGTTATTGCCATATCCATAAGATTACGGTTTTTTACTTTGAAATACAGAATTTGGAAATAATCTTATAATTGTACTGCTATATTACACGTTTACCTAAAAAAAATTATTATTTTGAAATTTTCAGTGTAATTTCAAACAAGGCAAATCCTCTCCCTTAAATAAATAAAAAATTCTCTTTGATGTTAACATAAAGCAACCTATTTTGTTTCCGTAATAGCAATACATTTTTCATGTATTGTTATTTCTTTTTTAAATATTTCCTGGTGTTCCATCACCTCTACTCATATTAACATCTTGATATTTACCAATCAAATTTAGAGCAATTTGGAAATGTAACTGATTGAAATTTGCAAAGAATGAATTTTATTGCTAAGCGAGGTATTAGAAATGTTGAGGTGTACGCAAACTTTTAGAAGAAATGTCGGAATCGCTACAGATCGAAGATAACTAGTCCCGAGCGCTGGTAAAACACTACGAATGAAGTTGTTGACATATTTATCTTGCAGCCGACCTGCCGTGGCGCAGTCGGTTGGTGCGCCACCGATCTGGGGTGCGGGAGACTCTGGTTTGGAATCCCGGGTAAGGCATGGGTGATGGGTGTTCATTTTTAAGTTAGGTTATAACTTAGTGTGTAAGCCGTCCCTTGCTAAACTTTCCAGCACAAAATCGGCAGATGTTAAAAAGCCATTCACTATACTATAGTATTTATTTTGCTTTTTCGTACACGGTTTCGTTGTGATTGATAACAGCACACTAAATGCCGTATGTATTATTATTATTATTATACGTGTTATCAATTCGTCGCTTCTAGCAACACGTTATAACGAATGTAAGTAAAGGATATTAAATCTTTTTGGGGTTGCGAGACGAACTGATATCGAAGAGACCATCGAATTGTACATGTCCAACGAGTAGAGAGAATGTTGGGTAGAGTACGCATGCGAGCTGCGCAGTAGCCATTATTCGCCGTGTTTCACCATTAGAAGATCTCTTTTCCGCCAATAGTACTGTCAAAACCAAAGTGGGTAGGTTTTATGGTTGAAATCCTATTTATCAAAGTAGGTAGGTACTTTGAGATGTTTGTCGTCCCCTCTAGCCTAATGCAACTAGAATACATGGAGTTTCTGAATTACACCGACTAACTTCGGCTACAGGTTAATCACAGAAATAGAATATACGACCTGTGGTCTAAAGTGAACCCTTAGGGCTGTACATATCTTTGAAGTTGGACCTGAAACACGAGTGTATTGCAAAGATTGGAGATGGAACACTGAGTATCTGAAAAATGTGTGAAGTTAATTGTGACACGTGGGTTAGAAAACCATATTTTAAATCCGAATTATGCTACAGCTTCATGGATATTAAGTCCATAATAAGGGTAGTAACCAGGTTATTTCCATGACATAATTTGATGGCAGTGACAGACAGGTGATGTGGTGTTTATAGATATTTGTTCCGTTCCACACTATCCAGACATTCCGTCGTAAAAATATTTTCCAATATTTGTAATAAACTAGTGTTTCAGGTCCAACTCCAATGACGTGCACCGCCCTTATAATTCTCTTTAGACATAAACCGTATATATGTTTTCTCCTTTTTTTAGTGATTGACCCGAAGCCGAAGTTTGTCGGTATAATTTAGATAAATTCTCTATATAGTCCATTCACGAATACTTCCAACTTTTTTGAAGCCTTCATAAAGTTTTAATACCAGGATATTCCTCCGCAAACAAAACTTAACCGATTCTAGAAAATGTACTGTATTCGTGCGCACTCAGTGAAGTTATATTTTGCATACGAACTCATTCTTACTAAGCATTACAAACACACCTTTTTTCTCACTGTCTTTATTAGTATTATTTATAAATAAATTAACGTAATTTATAAATAAAATTTTAATTTAACCAAAAATAAGTTACCTTTGTATCATGTTACGTTAACACAACTATAATACGCTTGTATTATATAATATAATTAGGAAAAAGCCAAACCCGTCATGCGTGGTGTATTTTTTCAAACGTTTAATTTAAAAAGTGTCAAGAAACTGCGAATAAACTATATTCAAGTAAATTAATATAAAAGGGTGGGTCTGTGTAAATACAAACACTATGATCAATGTTGACATTATGATTTCATCCGTTCTATTGGTGATGGTTGAGGCAGTGAGAACTGAATCGGAGAAATGGCGAAAATGTAAAAAATGTAATGTTTATGGATTTACTGCCCAATGTCCTTAGTGGGAAGGAGAAAATTACAAAGTTACTTTTGATCACAGCTACATTTTTTTTTTACGTCACACCTAAATTCGTAACGTTTTCCCATTGGATTAAGCTTGATTATGAGCGCTCAATGCCAAACACAGTTGCAATCGTACTGTTTTCTCTTTTAAACACAATTGCAGGGCGTACTTAATAGTTACGAAACAAAGCCGTTCCACTGGCCAGCGGCGAGAGTATAACCTAAATCCATCTGGTAAAAGACAACAACGAAACACTTTAAAAAAATGTTCGCATATTTACCACAGCCCTGTACTATCTAGAGATGTGTCTGACTATATAAGTTAAGGTGAATTTCTAATTGAATCAATTTTTTCTTCAGGCAAGACTACTACACAAGTTTGCGATAAGAAAGTTTGAAGCCGTACGTTTCAAACTGAATATACAAATGAAAATTGCGTGAGATGATGAAAACCCTCAACTAATTTGTAGCATTTCCTCACTGTAGATTACTAGTTTGTGTGCAGAAAATACGTTTTGGCATGGCGCCCAACTACAGAATCTCGCGGAATTATTAAGTACAAGCAGCCCGCCATCGCTTCACTCAGATTTTATGAAGTTATTGTAATACATACCTATATATGTGCCTTTCTGCGACTACCCGTGATTACCTGCGACTACCCGCGACTATCTGCGACTACCCGTGACTACCCGCGACTACCTGCGACTACCCTTGACTACCTGTTACTACCCGTGACTACCTGCGACTAACCGCGACTACCCGTGACTACCTGTGACTACCTGCGACTACCCATGACTACGTGCGACTACCCGTGACTACCTGCAACTACCCGTGACTACCTGCGACTATCCGTGTCTACCTGCGACAACTTGCGAGAACCTGCGACTACCTGCGACTACCCACGATTACCCGTGACTACCTGGACTACCTGTGACTACCTGCAACTATCCGTGACTACCTGCGATTACCCGTGATTACTTCGCCAACCAGCGATTACCTGCGGCTACTTGCGACAATCTGCGACTATCCGTGACTACCTGCGACTACCCGTGGCTACCTGCGGCTACCCGTGACTACCTGCGACAACTTGCGACTACCTGCGACTACCTGCAACTACTTGCGACTACCTGCGAATTTTTATATACTATGATACACAATTTCTTCTAGCTTTTTTTTTTTCTTCAATTTATCTTTAATGGTCTTGGTAGAGCATCTTAGAAAGCAGCTAAAGTAGCTCATTTTTCTCCGACTTGGTTTACAAATTTTGAAATTTCTCAATTAATATATATATATTTTAAATCTAAACACAGCCTTGTTCATCTGGAAGAATCTAGCTCACTAATAGTGAAAGAATTATAAGAATCGGCCGTGTAGTTTCCGAGAATAGCCGTTACGTATAAACAAACCAACCCACATTACCTCTTTATAATAATAGTATATATTGAGAAAGCACAAACGTTAAAGTGATTTTCCATACATTTGTTTAGGAAAGAATTAAATGAGTACTGAGGTTCCCAACGCTGTAAATAGTAACGACGTCAACTTTTCAACATTTTCATCCTAATGTATAGCAAATTTTGTATGTCTATTATAAAGTTAAAAATTTTCATAACTGTTTATGACGTTTACTAAATTTTTTTAAACAATGTATTTACCACACGGAAGCGGCCAATGACACTATCTATACATTTTAATAACCCTGTCATTCCCAAATTAATTAGTAATTTTTAATGTTGCAAATTAGAATAGTTTTGATGCGTGCTGTACTTTGGCTGACTGACAACTTGCTTCATTATCACAACCAATAATCTGTAGTCTTCGCGCTTGGCGACTAGTGATATGAACAACCCAGAATGTGGCGCAGTAGCATGCTTTAGGAATCAGTTACCTACACCGAAGACAATTGGTCGCGGAGCTTCATAGATTACAGTAGCGGTCAAATATTAACTTCTTGTGCAACTTGTTGACGATTGTCTACAACGGACATGAAGAGGATCAAGTAAAATACCAACTAGCAGCAAAAGTGACCGTGATCCAGGTATACGCTGTTCATAGTCAAATGAGCTCTTTTAAAATTCCTGCTTAAGATCTACTTGTGTACACGTTGTATAGTCTGTCGCCTTACGTAAAATTATCATTTGCAATGGGCCTCATCACTTTTGTTCATGCGTCGGTCAAGTGAAACTGCGAAATTATTAGAAAAGTAAATATTGTACAGATCGGCTCATTTTTTGCACTTCGATGCATTAAAAAATACAGAAAGTGAGAGAAATAATTTAAGTTATCACAAATGGTTACCCGACACTTTTTGTTCGACGTTAACACATGGAACTACTTTCCCCACCATCGTTGCCAACTTTATTGGACACGTGTCACTCATTTCGCCCGTTAAAGTATATGCAGGTAGGAGCAGTGACTTTTTCTAAGGTTGATTTCAAAAGTGCTGACTTTATCGTGAACAGCCCTTAAGAGGGTCCCGTCTGTTGCGATCTAACTTCTTCGTGTTTGGCCGCTCTTCGCCCAGAGAAGCTGACGGGAACGAACTTCTTGAGGAGGCGGGTTTCGAACTCGGCGCTCGCAGTGTCGAGTCGCGTCGTGCGTGGGTGTCGAACCGTGATCGGCGAAGAGTCCTCGCCTCCCTCGCGAGCGTGACGTCCTCACGAGTACGACGACGGGGGACCCAGATGGGGCTTCGTGATTGGCGGGCCGTCCGACGGCAAATTCAGAAAACCAGCTGTGCGAGGCTGGTCGCGAAGATACGTGAAATCGAAACTTTGCATTGAGTCACGAAAACTTGCTAATGCCCGGTTGCACCAACATCTTCCCCGATCCGAGATCGAATGATCCTAGTTCCGAAACAGAATCCAGTTTGATCTTGCTTCCAATGTAGAAAGTGTTGCACCAACGGAATTTCATGATTCTGGATCTTCGATTCGTCGATCTTGGTTCCAAAGTGAGAGATCGAGATTAAGTATGATAAAAATTCTGCTATTGGTTCGTAATATATGACGTCATGGGAGTAGGCTTATTTTTCACTATAGACAGAACTAGATGTGCGATGTATATGTATTTAAGTGAATTATTGTTGTACGAATTTTACAGAACAAATTTAAGTGCGTATAATGTTGTTTTAATTTCCCAAGAAAACAATCGAACGTAGTTGTATCTGTTGGCGTATTTTTAAGCTACATTTTTCGACGATGGCTGCTGATCTCGGATCGAAAATGAACTTAATCTCGATCTCCAGTCCAGCTCTGAGCTAGAATGATGCAACAGTTTTCTGTGTCGATCTTAGATCCGATTATGGATCGAGTTTCAAACCGCGGTGGTGCAACCGGGCATAAGTCGTCGAATGTGCAAAGGCTTACTTCCAACCTGCTCATTACATCACGAGCTGAACCCCTTGACAATCGGCGGCCGCGGTTGTGTAGCGGTCAGACTGCTCGCCTCCCTGCTAGACGAACAGGGTTCAATTACCGCTGGGATCGCTCCCGGATTTTGGTGAATGTAAATCGCAGCCGACGATACCGCTGGCCGGCGGGTTTTCTCGGTGATCTCCCGTTTCCCCCGCCCTTACATTCCGGCGCTGCTCCATACTCAACTCACTTCACTGGCTTCGGCTCTCACAATCTCAATATTAAGATCCGTCGAAATCTCTCCACTCCACTTTCCTCCCTTGCCAATTGTGCAGTTGCGATAATTAAATGTTAATTAAGGCCAGGCTTCACCATGCATGGGTGTATAGGGAATCAAAGGCTAAATTCCGACAAAGATCTCTGTCTTTTTTTGTGGTAATATTTTCAAATAAAAAGTTTTTGTTAAAGATTGAACTCATCTAGATTTGTAAACCTTCCTAATTTTAATTTTTAAATTTCAAATGTACGTTATATTATTTATAAAATTGTGACATTTTATAAATAATTAAAAAGTGCATTTAAAATTTAAAAATTAATATCTGAATGGTTTACAATCTAGATGCGTTTAACTATAAAACAAAAAACAAAAATTGTTGAAAATACTATCACATAAAGTGACTGAAAGATCTTTGTCGGAATTTAGCATTTGATTCTCTATACACCCATGCATGGTGAATTGGCCTTAAATAGTTTGGTAGCGCGCACAGAGCGAGGTGGTCCAGTGGTAAATGACTGGACTCGTATTCGGGAGGACGAGGATTCAGTTACTGATCCAGCCAACATGACTTCTGTTCTCAATGGTTTCCCGAGATCACTCCAGGCGAATGCTGGGACGGTTCGTTACCTACACGCCATGCATGACCTATTCCTTCTTTGAGAAACTGGCTCCGGCTCTAATGACCTCGCTGTTGACCAGACGTAAAGCACTACAAACTCAATAGTTTACTCTTCACATTTGAGTCAATGTGGTTACGTTGCAACCACCACCACTTGTGTATTGTTATTTATAACGACACTGAACACCTTCCGAACAGAACATCTCTTAATATGTCTAACTTACTGCATTCATGAACCTGCTCTCATTTGAGTTTGTAACTGCATATATATATATATATATAAAAGATTCAGACACGTGGTGTTTTCAGGGAACGAGCTCGATGTTATGCATATGTAATATATGTAAAAGTCACAAAAATCTTCGAGAAAAAGGAATGAAAAACAATGAAGAAAACATAAACGAATTACAATGATTTTAACAAGAATCAAGCTAACATGTAAACGTAATCTCAAATTATCTTTGCATGTCCAAAAGTAAGTTAAGTTATCGTTAAACATAAAAAAAAATTATATATTTCTTCAAACGGAAGCGAATAAGTAAGATAATTGTTTCGAGGAAGCTTCGAAAACGCTCAGAAGTTTTTTATTGTATTCGTATTTACTCAAGTGCTATATATAGTGTCAGTCCTGAACCACGGACCCTCGCCCAGAATCACGAGACATAAAGCTGAAGACGAATGACTTCAAAACTTGCGGGTTGCCTACCTAAACGTTGTCAGGAGTTTCATAGAGATGCCTCTTGCACCTGAAGACTCGGGCAAGCGGCCTTTCTTGCTTGCGCACACGTGTTGCGTAACAGTAGATGACAGGTCAAGCACAGATTGCCCATAGAGTGGCTGTCTGAAGTGAAAGGTACAACACGTATATCTAGGCTCGAAGAGTTACCGCCGCAACTTTGTGTACGAGCTGGCTGTTGACGTCTTCATTCGTCTAAGCAAAGACAATCTTGGGCTGCAGCGAAGGTAATATTACCATTCCTCAGAGGATAACATAAGAACGAATATCCCATTGTGATATTGTTTTTTTTTTTTTGTCTTTGGCGGTTAATGACTCTTTATACAGACATTTTTTATTCTTCTTCACTCATTATGGAAAAATGTTGCACACGTTTAATGAACAAGCATATAACTACGTGTACATTTTACGTTTAATTTTTTGAGTCTTAAATTATGTTTGCGAGTAATGTCGTTACCGAAGATCAGGATTTCTCTTAAAAGACAATTACATTTAATGAGACAACAAACAAATACTTTGGAGTTCTCACTCTTACTTCTGTTACAATTTTTAAAAGCAAGGATTTTAACTAGGAGATCCAATTTAAATTTTCAGTGACAACTTTTTGACACAGGAATACGATGCTATTTCAAGGAAGATCACAGAAGAAAGAGGCTACCCGCAGCACTCAATTGATATGATTTGGAACTTATGTTCTGTAGATTTTATATCTTATCACTGAACATTGGCATGGGCCCGACAACTTTATTCATGTATTGAATAATTGAAACTGTGGAATGGTTTGGGACGTAATTTAACAACTTGCTTCTAATACGACGTTACGATGCGGAACTGTTATTCGTACATTGCTGGCAACATTAGGTATTAGAAGCATTTTAGTCAATGTGTTCGTTGAAATACGTGCTGTTACGTGTTTTGTATGAGATTGTGGTACAAGAAGCTGAAGACGGATTACAGAGGACGATATTGCAGTTGCTCAGAACAATTGAAAGCTACAATTTAATAATGTCAGTAAATAAAACAACAATCATTATATTTGTAAGGGAGTTTACAGCACAAGATAGGTTATTTGAGATAGTATGTAGATGGAAATTTGTTACCAATTTTTAATATTTTGCATATAACGTGACTTTCTTCCCAAGCACGTCGATATTCATCAAAATGTCCAGAACTATAAATATGTGCGTGGGACTGTAGGGAGAAATCTCAAACGGACAATTATAAATGTTACACAAATTTAACCATACTAAGTGATAAAAGTACTCACGTAGCTTTATGGATTGGGAGAGATAAAATTTGCAGACTTCCGAGGTGAGTTATTAAAATCTGTAAAAGTGTGATTGAGAATGGATATATAAGAAATGATAACATACGGAAAGTGTAACTGGTCTAAGCAATAAATCACAAAGTACAAAGCTAGACACGGATGGATATATATATATATATATATATATATATATATATATATATATATATATAAGAAACATATATACAAGAACTTCGGCGCAGACCTTAAGGTTTAAGAGATAAGGAAAGACAAACCAATAAGCGATGGAATTCGGAAAGCCCGGAACAGTTCCTCTAACTGTAGAAGACAAATCAGAATACATTCGACGAGTTGTAACAGAATACCATTTGACAAAGTTTATTGCTTGTAAATTAACTAATATTTCGAAGATACATGGCTCACAATATTAACTGTCGAATTTAAATGTAGTTATCAATTTTCATTTTGTGCTTACCTATTCATAAAACTGCGCCCTTTCACATCAGTTACAATGTAAAAATACTTGCTGAAATACATAACTTGTTGCCGCGAAGAAAATTGTGTTTAAATATGAACTCCTGCATAGCAGGCTTGCCATAAACTTATTTTTTGTTTGATCTATATAGTAATGGCTATGATAACCTTGCTTTATCGTTACAATAGTTCAGCAGACCGCTTTGTGTTAATATCAATTACTCTTTTAACCATTTTTTTTAATTTTAAAAACCAACCGTGACTAGCAAATAAGATAGAAGCAAATAAGATAGAAGTAACAAGCTTCAGAATTATATTCACAAATAAAAAAAAATATCACGACGATTATGAGAATTGACCCTTCACTCCAATGCTATTCTAACGGCCGTTACTAGACGACAATTGTGCGTTTCTTCATTCGATTTGCTATTGAAAGATGGGATATGTAAGGGTCAGGAAACAATGTCACAACTTGGGAAGAATCGAGGTACCTAGTAACGAAAGCAAATTTTTTTTAACAAAGACAATGAGCATCTGCAATTAAATGATATGTGAGTTTCCGAATTATTTCGTTATGCGAATATATATACCATTCTTAACGACATCTCTTTCTTGATATCCCAGCCGGTAACAACCCAATTTAATAGATAACTTTTCTAAAATACAATTCTTGATAATAATTAATCTGACACACCGAACCAAGCCAGTGAAGTGACCAAGGGCATAATACGAGGTTTCTGAAATGAAGTGATGAAGTTTTTGTCCTTGCTTAGTGTACGACAAGTTATAGAATGGTATGATTTAAAATTGTCACCAAACTTAAATCTTTTTCTCATTATGAATCATTTTATTCGACCGTCTGTACTTGTGAAGGTTATTTCCCTGTTCTCTTCAAAAATCCGCCTGCTTTTTAGTTGCATTTCCACATATCTATGATTGAAATTTCTTCTCGTCATCAGCCGTCGCTCAATTCCTCGCATCCTGTCTGGGTTCTAGAACGACATTTTCGGACCAACCTTAAAGAGAAAATCAAAAAGAAAACAGACTCTGACTGTCACACCGAGTGGATTATTTCGATGGTGTTCGCTATTGTTACAACTTAACCTTGAAGAATCGAGCTGCAGGCTGTACGTGTCGAGTTATTTTCTGCAAGAGGCGAGCGTGCTCCAAGTAATTGTTCACCTCCGGCAAGGTCTTCCAGTATTTCGGCGAGCACAAAGCACGGGGAAACGTGCAAAGTCAGAGCAATTCAATAGCAACCGTGACATTGCACTTAGGATCTGTTCAGCACAGGTGGCATAAAATGGGGCAACCCACTGGGGAGAAGAATAAAAGTTGATTTTATTTGCAGTAACGGGTTGCTACGTAGTATGACGCCTCGTGTACACTCCCAAGCAACTCCGAGTACCACTGCTGAAATACTTTCACTGTTCAGATTATAACTCTTGATTACTGAATAAAATTTATTATTTATTGATTGTGCCTCTAAATTATTCCAAACTAGTTGCCTTACGGTCACGGACTTCTGAACGGAATATTATTAATGTTAATTTATAGCCAGTCCTAATGCAACCTTGTGTTACAAGTAATATGAACGAAATATTTTTATATGGCGTAGTTTATTATATCATGAAATTATTAATGTGTTCTCAAATGTTCTGACGAGTGTACATACAATATTTACGAACGACATAGTTTTTGAAAGTCTGCCTGGCAAAGGAGTCAATAAAAGACAGTTCAATGGTTCCTAAATAATCAACATTTAAGTCACTGGACAAAGACTGATATTTTGTCGCCAGTTCGGGGCCACCATAAACTAGTAGAATTTTGTTCAATATTGAAAAGTATACCGATAAACTTTATTTTTCTCACATTTTTATCAGTTTACAAGAATTTAGCGGAAATATGGTTAGATACAATAAGTTGGTAGAAACCAGAATCAGACATGAAAAGTAAAAATATTATGCTGATTACAGTTTAATGTAAATGTATGTAATGTAAAAGGAAATATTCCGTAATTAATGTTTTCTGAGTTTGTTAAGTAAATAATTTTTTAATACTATTTTTAACAACCTCAATTTTTCATAAAGGGCGACTTTCAGAGAGTTAAACGCATCTTTCTGAAATAGTATTTTCGAATGAATAACTGTTTTTATCAATTTTCCTGTTTCTTTTGTTTCTCATGTTTTATTCGTAGTCAGTTTTAAAAACAGGTTTACGAACATCTTGAAAACATGCCGAATAAATTCACATCGATAAATAAATTTAAACACGGTATGCTAAAACTCGGCAGTGACCTTTGTTCATCTCAGAGATACAATCGCTAAATTTCCATTTATGTGAGAAAATCGGATGCAGCTTTGTATCTAAGACATTCACAAAAAGGCAAGTATGATAAAGGATTTATTATTTACTGATTATTACAAGTGTTTAGACTACTTTGTTCTTCGTAAAAAAAATTTCCGTTTGTTATATTGGTTCCTTAAACCGATGACAGCAGCGAACCAAGGCTCTAATTAACTGTGTTTAGTAAAAAAAATATTTTTGGTGAATGTTTACTTTTCTTCTCACCTTGATATCCTTAATATACTGAATACCATATTTATCGAAAGTGTCTTACCGAAGCTAGTAGTTCGTATCTGGAAATAAAGTTGTAATATATATTTCAGAATGAAATGCCACGCATGCCAAGTTTGATTATATTCTGTGTGTCTGCTTAAAAATTTCCAGGGACAGACATGAGTGCTCAAGATCCGTGCTCACTACAGAGTTCGTAACAATTAAGCAATCGAATTTCGAACCACAATATCCTGATAATGCTACGGTTCAATCATCACTGTGCATGTATTTCTCCAAAGTGGTTTTGTGCTTTCAACAATTTGAACAATATAACCATTCTATACCTTTGCAAGTCATTCTTTAATTTCTCTTACGGAAATGTAATATCTGTAAGTCCATATAAGGTGTATCTTTTTTCTTTAGCTTTCAATTCTGATGTTTCGATTATCTGTCTCTTTCCTTTATTCGAACTACGAGATTGCGGTCATTTATAAGTTAGGCATGTATTCCGATTTGAAATTTAAAGGACAGAAAAACAAAGAAAGAGAAGAGGCGCCGTGATTGTGTGTTTATGTAAATGCAAATGTTGATCTCACTAAATAAATGTCTAACCATATAAATGAGTTATGTTATAACTTCAAGCTTATGTGAAAACCTTTTTAGAAACTAAGCAAGTAAAACTACATCTGGTTATTTATTCATATACTTTGGTTATATGCAGGTTCATGATGGATAGAAGGCTTTATTAATAACTAAATTAAAGGACTTAATCCAATCTCCTTATTTATCGTGTTACTAAAAGACACTTGTATAAAAAAAATTGTATTTTATGGATTTGTACACAAATCTAAATATGACTGACTTAATGTGAATAAAATTATAAATAATTACAATTTCACACTTCCCAGCGTATGATGTTTTATGGAGCAGTGAAAAACAAAGAAGGAACTATATACAAACTATGCACAGCGTGTTTGGAGGGCTACTAGCCCTGCCTGACTCAGTGCTCAGAACGAGTTGAATTGTGACGAACGGTTGAGTGATGGATGTTTGGACCATGAGTATGTCTAACGAATGAAATGTTTTGTTGTGTGATGGATTGACTTGTGTATACAATTTTTTTTTATACTTTTAAGGGTATCTAAGGGTGGGTTATTGTGTAATTGAAGTATGAATTATGGAGCGAGAAAAATGAGAGGAAACTATGCCAGGCTATGCCCAGTGTATCTGAATAGTGCGTGGCTCTGTTCTATCCTCTGCTGTGTCCTTGTTTGGTGATGGATGTCTATGTGATGGATAAATGAACATTGAGAACTTCTAATGAATGAAATGTTTTTTGATGTGCGATGGGGTGGTTTAGATATATAATTTTAAGTAGTTTAAATATTTCTCATTTCGTTTTCAAAGTAGGTGCATGACTACCAGTATGAGTGCAGGAAAGGCATTGGAATATTAAAAAAATTCAGTTAGTTTTACATAGTTTTAGGACAGTCTGGGTGGGTTGAAGTGTGTTTGGGTGTGAATTATGGAAAAAAGAAAAAGTAAGAGGGAATTGAGCCTGATGCACCTAGTGTGTTCGGAGGGTGCATAGCCCTGCCCTATTCTGTATTTTGAAAGATTTGTGTGGAGAGGGATGACAAATTGATAAATAAATATATGACTATTTCTAACCATTATGGAATGTATGAAGACTGGGTAGGAAGTTTTAAGTATGTTATTTAGTTGTTAAAGTTTATATTTTTTCAATTTTATAAAAAAAATTATAATACAAGTAATTTTTAAGAATTCTTAAAATTTAAGTAATTTCCTAAATTTAAGTAAGTGTTTTAAATTTGTGGTAGCATATTAATTTCCCTTGCTGAAAACTATTTTTATAAAAATAATTTATGAAAACCTAAATTTTGCTAATTTATAAAATGTTATACAATGTCAGCTACTTTTGATGGTGTCACATACTTTAAGTTTTACAGTGTCAAGTATTTAATTTAGTTTTTGAAAATGGCAATTAGTATTTAAAAGTTTTATCTTAAACAAATCATTTTTGATAGTTAAAATGAAATAACTGGTTTAAAAGTATTAAATGTATTGTAAACACAGCTATCTTGTTACAAAGCGCAAAGACTGTGCACGAAATGCCTTCCTATGTAGTGAACTGGTAGCTGTTGTTCGGAGATCGACAGCAGTCATGTCTACCCGCGAGTCGGGGAGTCGCCGGAGGGTGGGGGAAGTGTCGCCATAATTCTCAGAACAATGATTAGCAGAGGTGCGGAAGGAATGGTTCATTGCAGCGCGCAAGAAAAGGGAAGTGGCTCTTAGTGCAGGCTTTGGCAGGTGCATGGGGAACAGAGGATGTCAGGGAACCATGCATGCGTGGAGTCGAAAGACCGGAGGTGGGGAAGGGCACGGTAACTGATATGTGGCCCTAGGCAGCTAAGTACCCAAGCTTGCTCCCTCCTTTGTTCATCTCACTGTTCGCCCATGACACCACTCGTTTCACGCAGCTTGCTTCGCCCTTCCTCCCTCCCTCTGCACTCCTTTCGCGACCACACTTCATCAACAGCTAGCACTCAGCTGCTGTTTCTGTAAACCACTTCACTCTCCACGACTATTCTTCCTCGCTGTGCACATCCCAGCTCATCCTCATCCTGCATTCATGCCTCGACGTTCCCCCCCTCGCCGCTGCCATGCATGGTCTCACTTGTTCCACAATTTTCGCTCGCTGTGACATGCTTACCGTATCTCCAACAGCCTTGCTTGGCCACGCACATCCCAGCTCACCTCCCATTGCTCACTCTCTCCACTCACTCTCGCTGCCCACAGTCCTGGTCTATTTTGTAAACAAGAACAGCTCTGGCGTGGTTCAGCGCATGTTGCGGAAATAAACCCTCTTGTGCTGTGGATCATTCTCTGTTTACACAAGTCTTTAGTTCGTTAAGTATGAATGATTTTGCTATGAAACCCATTTGCATAAATATAATTTATAACAGTATTGGTTTTTGGCGTAGGAATGTGGTTGAACAAAACAATATGAGTCATTAGACTGAGTGAATGGAAATTACGTATTTTGATCACGGAATACATTTTGTTGGGTTTATATGCTTGTTAAGGATAAATATTAAAAAAAAAGATTACACCCACGATTAAATACATGTTCTTCAGACAAACAATTTGTAAAGATATGAACATAGTTTCATAAAGTAATATTTTTAATTTTGTTTAAATAATGAATCACCCATTTCTTTAAGATATATAGTCTGTTTGATGTCAAATGAAACAAACTTTCAGTTTGAAATACTATTTATTATATACAATTTTTTCAACTAAACAGAATATTTATTTACATATGCAAAATAATCACATTCTTCTAAAAATATTTATTCACACTTACAAGCAATCTTCTTTATTCATTTAAGCAATACAGTTTGAATTGATGTAGTGAAGTTCATATATGGATACAAGGCTGGCGATATGTTGCAGGGAGACAAACTTGTTATTTTCTCAAATATGTGACATGTTTTTATTCACAGAGACTGCTGGATGAATTGTTGGTTCATTGATGTCTGATTAGATGTAAGCCACTATGTACTAGATGATTCACACATTCTTAAGGTGGTTGTAAGCTTGATTCACTTGTAGATGATATACCTCGCTGAAGGTGTCTAAGCTGAATTTATTGTGATACAGAGTGTAGTCTTGCGGAAAAATATTTTTTATCTGTAAATCGGAGTGAAGATATTTTGATGGCTCTCGAAACCGAGGTGTCGAGAGCTGATGAGGGTGAAGAGAGTAATGGAACAGCATTGGATCACATACCTTCTTATAGGCAACAACTTGGATTACTTCCGACCAGTGGTGAATGGTCTATATTGGGAGATGTATATGTCCATTTTTGTTATTAGTTATAAAGTCCACCTGCTTCCATGAGCACTAAATACTTCAAGTCTGTTTGTGAGGTAAGATACTATGGTAGAGTTATAAAAGTTGCCAATACCTGTGGAATGTAAATTGAGGAGAGCTTGAGTTTGAAAGTAGAAAGTTTCTGTAGAGGATTCCTCCACTGTGGTGGATTTAAAATACTTACATGATATATTTACACTAAGAGTTATTGTTCAGGGTGATGTAGTTAAATGTATTGGAGGCTTCCTACACCTTGAAAAAAATCTTACAAACTCTACATCACACTCTACTTGATCATTACATATCTACACATCATCAATCTGCCAGCAAAAGCTGTGGTTAGTATTTCATAATTCAGTTGGGGCAAACCGGAAAGGAAATTACTTTCCAATCCTGAATTAAGATATCGCTGTTTTGATGGAAATACAGTGGGTAGAGGAGGAAATTTCAACTGTGGCGCTGACTGCGGAAATTGTGGTGCTAGGTCTGGACCAATCACAACAAAGGGATTGCACCACAATTGCAGTGCTGATTGCAGTTCTACTTGCAGTGCTAGTTCTGGACCAAACACTGCACAGGGATTGCACAACAATTGTGGTGCTAATTGCAATGCTACTTGCCGTGCTACTTGTGATTGCGGTGTCAATTGTAGTTGTGGAGAACCATGGATACAAATTGTATAATGTCTCTTCAAAATATTGTCTTGAGAAAACTGTCTCTGGCAGAAATCACACCGAAACTGCATTCTTGAATTGCTCATTCCACAGGTCGTTCTTTCATGTCGATGCATGCTGCACAGAGTTGTAAATGTTTAAACGCAAAAGTGACACAGCATAGCCACCATTGATTTCACAGTCTTCCAAGTCTAGATTGGAACTGGAAGTTTTCAACATTTTATATACATTTAAAGTTAATTATAAGGAAGCAATTGGAGTACATTTATTTATTGGAAACATACGTTTAAGTATTGAATCACTTTCAAATTTACTATTGTTTAATCAATATCTGGCTAACAAACCTTTATGTGCAAACACATTTAGATTTGATTGTTAAACACACATAACATTTAGTTGTCAGAATTAGTCTTTATATGGATATTAAAATTAATGTATTTGTAAAGTCAGTGAAACCCAAAAAAGTATTTCAAACCATTTATTTTGCTACATTTGTATTATAAAGTACATATTGTGATCAAGAGATGTTGACAAAATCACACATGTATGTCATTTCTTCCCCTTGACAATATTTGTAGTATTTCCATCTGTTTGATTGTCTTGCAGTTATACAATCTGGTAGAAGCAGGAAAAGTGCGAATACATTTCTTCGAGCATCTCTTGTATTTGGTCAAATATTGAACATAGGACATTTTGTCTGATCTGGAGAAGATATTAAATCATTATATTTATCAGCTTCTAATGTACATTGGATATTTTTTTAATTTCACATTTGAGCTTCCAGAAACACAAATAGCAGTTGAGTGGAAAAATACATAATTACAGACACTAAAACTGTTTCTTTCCAAAACATTTTGTAAAAGGTTTACAGCAGCATGCAAGTAACTTGATAATATTCCATTTACACTTTAAATTTCTGTATGCATGAGCATATGAGCTCATTCTTGTCTTGATCCATCTTTACAAAGTATTGGCTTGCACAAACCAAGTACTTTTATATACTACATTCCACTGTTAGTTCTCTCATCCCAGATAACAACATATCACTCGTATAATATCCATGGGTGATTCAGGAGGAGAATCATCATAATCTGTGTCACCCCAGTCAGTCATAACTGACCAATTTAGGATTAATCGAGAGTTTTCCTCTGCAGAGAAGAATTAGATTTATAACCAGCTGTTTTACACAATTGTTTGAACAAGTGATAATTGTATTCTTTTTGAATATCTGTTACTTTCCCATTCCACATACTTTGCAAAATGTGTTGTTGGTAGACTCCACCTACATATATTTCACAATTATTTAAGTGTTGCTTGCAAATATCTTGAACATTCTCATACTACATACTCCTACTTCCCCAGGTTAAACCATGGTGGTGTTTGGTTAACCATCTATTTGTTTTCTTTTATGTAGGACTTAGATATTTCCAGTGTAATGGTCGTTTGAAGCTGAATACCATTGTGTGTTCCTCCATATCAGCAATAGCTAATTCTTTAATGATAAATTTTGCTGGGGATTGAAATCCTTACACATTACATAACATCTTGTTAATACTGTATCTCATCACTACTGACTCAAGTCATTATTTTCACCAGCTTATCTCTTACATTATAGCTTGCCCATATATCATGAATTATCATAGCATAAGCTTGCATATCTGCTGTACTTGGTGTATTTGAAATAATTCCAATTTGTGAATCAATTATACTATTGGTAATTGTGTCATGTTGTTTGCTTATGTCAAATACAAATAACATTCCTCTGGTTTTAAATGATTCAGGTTCTAGCATCAGTGAGCTGATTATGTTATAATACATTTCCTGGAACTTTGAGTACATATTGTAGCAAATAAGGAATCCCCCATTTACAAAGTTCACATTTATATCAGCATAGGGATAAACTTGACTGTTTAAATGAAGTTTAATATTATTTATATCACAATTGTTGAATACTGATCTATCAGCTTTTAAATTGTTTTGTCGATTTGTTTGAATACAAATAACGACAAATTGTGGTTTCTCAGAAGAAAAACTTGACTTCACATTCCAAATGACTTTTTGTGATGTTGGTAGGGTTGGAAATGTCCCCAAAGCCCACAATCTGAATGGAATATATAGATTATTACATTTTTTGATGTATTAAAAAAACTTCACACTTTCACAAGTGTTAATTTTAATGTGATATTAGCCATTCGAAACTGTTTAATTCAAATTTTACACCTTCCTTGTTATGAGGCATGTCGTATATAGCATTCAAATGTGTGTTAGTGAATAGAATAACTAATCCTTGTTTAGCATTTAATATTACATGTTTATAGTCCTCAGAAAATCCAAGTACCATACTTAATGGTATAACACTCGTATTTTCACCTGGGTTTATTTCTAGTATAAAATTATTAGCATTGCTCCACCCAGCCATAGGCCCTGTATAAAGATTGTTTACAGTTCCAGAGAGATATTGCTTTATCATGGAAGTAATTCCAACATCATGTGATTGGTCATTTTCAACACCATTGAGCAGAACTGCAGTTCTATCGATTAAATGAAGTATTCCATTTTCTCAATATTCCTGTAGTTACTGGATTAGTTGCATTGGATGTCTCTTTAATTGCTCCTCTAAACATTAAACTTTATTTCGACGGTAATGTGTAAATATTGTGATTTTCTATAGCAATCCTTATTACCGATGGAAACGTATAAAGAACTTCTTGGAATGGCTCATATACACGTATTTCCATATTGGTGATAGAAACATCATAACTTATTGGTTCTTCAACATTAAGTATGTCTTCCATTTCTGTTAACAGTATATCCAAATTCTTTAAAAACAATTTATTGCCCTGTGTTAACTTTATGGATATCTTGTTTGAAACTATAATTGTATGCTTCTGTTTGCGTCTTTTTATAGTTACTTTATTCGAAATATGTTTTTTAGAAACATAGTTTTAAAATTAAGTGCTTACTTTACAGGCTTATTGACTATTATACACAATATGAATTTTGATTGTAATAAACATGGAATGCATGTGTTTATATTCCTTTTTTTAAAATGTAATCCAACTGTAATTTATTTGTTTCTAAAATTAATTAGTTTTCCATCTTTATCGATAATTCCAGTAATAGTTAACTCGATTAACTATTACTGGGAGATATATAATTGTATTTGGTTTTTAATTTATTTTGCAGCCTGGAGCTACCACACATGTGAATTCATGTATTGTATTTGTCAGTTTTCCATTCAAATATGATCCACCTACAATATTAACATTTATACAACATACAATACCGACAGTATATTAACCTGTTTGATGATTTCTGCAATTGATAAGCAGGATATACACTCTTTTCAGAATGTAACATATTTGCAATTGAATTGTCTTCCATGAAATCAATATCCACATTACTATACATCACACTAGTTAACGTATTTGGATTTCCATGAAATCGAAAATGCAAAGTTTCAGGTAATGTTGCTTTAATGAACATTTCTAAATCATCGAACTTATAATATCCTACCAGTAACAGAATCTTTTGTTTTTTCCACCATTTTTGAACGTAAATGATTGATTGTATATATTGATGTTTGCTATACTATTGATAGTAACAAATTCGATTAGACTTATTTACCATTGTCCCGCTAACTCCAAACGTGGAAATATATCGAGCACAATTGCGAAGAATTTCCTTTTAATATCAATGTAATTGTTATATTACTCAATGGTTTTACTAATACATTGATTTATATATCCCATTTATAGTCGAAAAACATAATTATAAATGACCACAAATGATTGTATTTGATAATAGTTTGTTTTTGTAATTGTATCTTAATTGTGTGTTTTTCATATAATTGTGTATTTCATTTGGAGGATGTAAATTGCCAAAACTGTCATAATACAATGATGATTTACATTTTAAATTAATGCAACCTAATGTGTTATATTGTTTTGTTTTGAATCTAAATTAACAATCAGACATTTGCGAAGGTTTGGTTTATTTGGTAATTTGTCTTTCATATACACATCTCGGCAATAGGGAGTATCCAGTCTCTTTACAAATACATTAATGACATTGTTAATGCATGTTTTCGAAGACTATTTAAGACTTTCTAAAAAAATTTCCACGTTTGGAGTTTTTTGTCCTTGACAGACTTTATATGGTTTAAGATGCATTCCTTTACCACTTAATTTACTTGATTTAGCAAGAAATGAAACACCTTCCATTAAAGCTCCAAGAGCTTATAAAGTGGGAAATATGAATGGTAATATGCCCCTTTTCTTGGTTTTTTGTTTCGTTTTGCATTTTACGCCCATGCCTCTTTTCACCATCGCCAAAATAACTTTGTGAACGACCCAAGTGCAGCGCTTTTCACCTGTTGATGTAGACAGATTCTTCCTTATATTTGCTGCTTTATCGGATAGAATTGTATCCGCTATATGCCTTTCTTTCAAATTGTTTGTTCGATCGTATACTATATTGTGTTCTTTAGAAGCTTTATCCAAAGTGTTTATTCCTTGATCATTCCATGCGAGACGTTTTGCAAGCTTAGTTCTGGGTCTGCTATAATTGTATTTCCGTACATGAAATTCAAATGGTAATTTGTTAATCAATGTATTCTATACTCCACATCCTTTTTGTTACATTTGCAATGGGCCATTGTTTTCAACTGAGCACATACCTATATATAGACCTACATTTATAGTTTTTATGTTAGTATGTTATCTAATTCTGTAGAAATGAATGTCATAAAATGAAAGTTCATCTCCTGGTTATTAAATATGAAAGAAAATGCAATTGAACAGAAACATGGTATTCTTTTACCTCCAAATATACATTGTATAATAAGTGGTCCTTCATGTGAAAGAACGTGTGTTATTATTTCGATGTTGGAACATCCGAACGGACTTAAGTTTGACAATGTATATGTATTCTAAAACAATTCTACAAGAGATATGTCAATGATTAATGACCATTTTGTCATTAATTGAAGGAATGGAATATTTACCTTTTACAAATAAAGAAGAAATTATAGCTCCGAATGAAGAATTACCCGATTCCATATTTATATTTGATTATGTTTGGTGCGAACTGCAGGGTGGAATACAGGACTACTTAATTTTTGGTAGACAATCAAATGTCGATTGTTTTTATCTATCGCAAAGTTACATATGTATTCCATAATATAATTTGCATGATATTGCAAATATGTTAATTGTGTTTAAAATTTACAGTATGAATCTGCAACATATTTACAATGATCATGTTTTAGGCTATATGATATTTACAATGTTTAGAGATATGTGTTTTTACGTTTGGAAAAACAAGTTTGAATTTCTGGTAATTATATCAACACATCCCCTATACAAAGGAAAATATAGGTTTGGATTTGACAGTTTTTTAAATTCTCGATTAAGAATAGTGAGGATTTCAAAGGTCGGACATAGCGGTATAAAATACACCTGTTCAATGGCAAATTGCGATGGGAATTGTGATTTGAATGGACATATATTATACAATGTCGGTATGGCTGTGAAAGATACTGATTCAGCGAATAAACATTATGTGGAAGACATATGTACTATTACATTGAATGTATTTAAATCACAATCAATAGATAAATAAAATATATTAATAGACTTAGTTGAAAGTATTACAAAAGCGTATTAATATTAGTCATATTTTCGAAATATTGGCAAATATGACAATTGCATTGCAAAATATAGATACCGGAACAAACATTTGGAACATTAAAAATTGTAATTAATGAAAATGCAAGTGCTATGATTACAAAAAAATAATACACAAATGGTTGGAATGATGCAATATATATGTTAACTTGATCAATAAAACATCTGCTTTAGCTATTCAAATGGAATTGAAAAAGCAAATTGATGATTTGAAATCTCGAATAAACTATTTTAGTAATGATATGAGGGTTAAAACTGTGAGTAAATTAGACATACTTTTGATTAAAGTCGATAAGATTGAAAAAGCACAAACTAATCGACCTAATACACCAATTAGAAAACCAGCAACTTAATTCATGTATAATTAGTTGGAATTTAATATAAACAAAGAAAATGCCTGACTCTGGTTCAGAATTACATAAAGTCATATATGCTGTAAAGGAGAAATATTTACAAGCTAAACACGCCCGAATGGAATGGGATGTTTTTTAATGAAGAAATATTAAAACCTGTAATGAGTAGAATGATATATTGCATTACATGCTAAATACATTTAATGAAACACTAGTCGAATATGTTTCAATTAACATGTTAATTAGCTGTAAAATAGTCTTCACCTATGTGTGATACTGTATTTCGTGTATATCATTATGGAAATATATGACTTTTGGGAGATTAATTAATGAAGTTTTTTCTGAGAATAGAATTCAAATAGGTGATTATGTAACTGATGTCATTGAAGGATTGTTTGAATTAATACTTTAAAATGTTCTGCAGGGTTATTCCGATGTCGATTTAGAGAAATATAAGTATCTTGTTAGTCGAACAAATGCAATTAAATGTTCAGATGATGATGAAAAGCATCCTAAATCATATGTATTAAGCGATATTGTTGGAAGTGGAATATATAAAGATGAAGTTGGTAATTGGTTTTCTCCTGTATATTGGAACAATCCTAATGACTTGGTCGATGGATTAAAACTTCTCATTGCTTCGAGAGAGTCTCGGAATAATTCACATACAAACAATAACTTTTATATTATTAAAGAATTGACTGAAGATGGTTATAATACCATTAAAGTTCAGTAAGATTGCTCAAGAAATTCATGCCCCTGCAAGGATACACTTTCCTAGAAGATGTGTTATTACTAAAGGGTTAAATATTCTTTTTCAAGCCAATTTGTGTGAAATAACATTGCTTTCGAAATACAATAAGGGATTCAAATACAATTTAACTGTAATAGATGTTTTTTCCAGATATGGTTGGGGTATGCCTTTAAAAAAAAAGTCAGAGAAACAGGTTAGCAATGCAATGAAGATCGTTTTGCGAGAAAGAACACGAAATTCACTCTAATCTGATAAAGGCAGGGAGTTCTTTAATTCAAATTTCCAGAAACTAATGACCAATAATGGGATAAATTAATATGTAATGTATTCAGGCCTCAAAAAGCCAGTGTTGTCGAGAGATTCAACAAGAGTTTGAAACAGTTAATATACAAACATTTCACATCTAAGGGAATGTATAATTGGGTGGATGTTTTGCCTGAAAAACATAAATTTTATAATTCCAGATTTTAAGAACTATCAAAATGGCACTTGAAAAGACCACAGGCACTAGATTGATAAAAACTATGAAAAATAATATCAAAGTATTTAACAAGATAAAACCAAAGAAAAAAACATTTGTATGTATGTATCAGTGTCTAAGCTGAAATCTGTCATTGAGAAAAAATATGCTGTGAATTGGTCTTATGAAATATTAACCATTTTTTCAGTTAGAAATTACTTTCCCAGAGTGTATTTTCTAGAAACCTATGATGGTCATGAATTGCAAAAATTCAGTTCTCCAAACAAATATTTGGTTGATAAAATCATTGAAAGGGAAAAGAATAGATCATTGGTTCGATGGAGAGTTTTCTCAATTGCACACAACTCATGGGTGAAGAATCAAGATATTAAATTTTGAAATACAATGTTTTGTAAAGTAATGTTATACTAAATAAAATATTTTAAATAATATTTGATGTGTTATTAAATTAATAAACCTATCGATAATGATGGGGAATTGATGTACAATTGATGTATGACAATTATTGTGCAATAATTCATATTGTTTGGGTGGTAATATATTTCGATTAATTTATGATGTAATCAATCAGTTAATATGGTTTAACCTGTATTTCATTGCATGTTTAGAATATTGGTCTTGAGAGCTGATGAGGGATGGAGTAAAATATGTATTTATATTCGTGTTTATGTACTTTGGTTGGTGTGGTATCTTTGTCAGGGGAGGGGTGTGAAGTAATGATGAGTTGTAATTTTACATTAGCTTGGTTTCTGTCATTATTGATTTATTAATTAACTTTGTTTAATATTCAGTTACATTTCAAATAGTTTCATTCCGTAATTGCATGATTAAAATCAGTTTAATGGATTTGTGGTAATCACACAATTAAAGTCAACCGGGTTTAAAGTAATTTGTTTAGTAACCTATTTGAACGTCTCTTTTCATTCAAAATATTAAGATCGCCGAAAACATTTATTTAAATCCTCACTATGCATCCAGAGAGCGACCTGGCTGTGTAACCTGCTCCGCATATCAGTCACAAGTACTTCAAACAAATTAAAAAATGTCTCTTATACCATTCCTACACCAACATTAACTCCTATACAAGCAACTACAACCCACTCCTCTGGTCAGTCATCTTCAGGATGCCATGGAGGACACATCGATGCTGCTGTGCCACCTTAATCCTTACAACAATAAAATAAAAAATTTTGATATAAAAAAATAATTAAAAAATCATCAAAAAATTGGATACAAAACAAATGGGATTAAAGAATTCTTTATTAATTGATTCATCGAACAAATAAATTTAATTAATCGATTAATCGTTTTAATTAGTCTAACTAGTTAATCAATAAAAACATTCTTCAATCTAATTTGCTTGTTAGTCACTTGTGCCACTCTTGCACCAAGTGAAACTCAGGCCACCTTGTACTAAGTGCGCCAGGAGCCCGTTCCTGGCTTTAGACACTAACTTTTTTTTCAGTTTCAGCACCTGCTATTGGATTTCTTTGTTTATAATTGAAGTTATATCCATTCCTCTTATTCCCAGAATATAAGTGTATATTGAAAAGTATTGTGTGATTGATGTGTGTCTTTTATGGTTTGAACTGTGTTGTTTCTCCGTATAATTGTCTATTAGAATCTGTTTGGCATGCACATGCTTCTCGATTTTGTGGTCGTACCTCTTCAGTTTGTGCAGCGCGTGTTCACATTCTATTTGGATTTCTCAATGCGTCCTCTCTATTACGTCGCGTACGTAGATCGATGTTTGACTGTGATATTGCTGGCAGTTTTCTCTTTTAGATCAAAACACATTTCCTGCACGCATGAGCAAAATCGGCCCATAAATAAAGAAGTTGTTCTCCAGCGCCCCTCATTGGAACCTAACCTATCGAATGCAAAGCACAATAAAACAATTTATTTTATATCAACAAACATTTCTTTCAAGTATGGGCAAAATCGGCCCATAAATGTAGAAGTTCGACTCCAGTGCCATCTATCGGAATGAAACATAACTAAAAACCTTACTCGCCACCTCAATAACATATTGTGTGAATATGATATCAATTGGTCCAGTGGTTTTTCAGCAATGATGCAGTTTAGTCACACACAATGGATTTTATATATAAAGATTGAAAATCTCTAGAATTACACTATATAACAAAATGTAATTTTATTGGGCACCCATGAAGATAGGTAATTCAGTACGTCTGTTGACTTGTGTTTTACTTCCTTCGGTGTAGGACCACTGGTGTTTGTCAGGTAGCATGAGCACAGGGACCTATTGTAACATTCTGGATAATGAAATGCTCCCAACATTGTGGCGTTTTTTATGGAATGGACCCATGTTACTTCCAGCATGACAATGCCAGGTGCCATGTTTCAAGGGCTACTATGTAGTGGTACGCCGACAACAATGTTCGCCGATTGGACTGGCCTGTCCAGAGTCCCGACCTCAACCATATAGAACATCTTTGTGACGGATTGGATCGCCGGGTGAGGGCTCGTCAGGCGCGGCCAAAATCCATTGCTCAACTCATGGAATGGTTGCAAGAGGAATGGCGACGAATCCCCGTGAATGTCCTGCAAACACTCGTAGAGAGCATGCCAGACAGGGTGGCTGCTGTTATAGCCACAAGAGGTGGCCTTACAAGATTCTAACGGGGTGACAACCACCGAGCAAACATTGTGGACAGGTGCCCAATTACTTTTTGGTAGATAGTGTATTTACGATAAACGAAACAGGTAAATGTTTGTTTAACTTTAAAACTTATAAAAATTGAACATTCAACACTGTGATCGTTTCAAAAGGTAAGGAAGGGATCATTGATATAGTGATTTACTATTGTGGGTGATTATTTTATTTAGTTAATAGTTTTTTTATATTTCCTTTTAGCTGACTACCACATTGAGGTTTTATTTAAACTTCCACTAATATACCTTAACTCTTTTAACTGCAAGGTTCGAGTTAGTTTATGACCATATTCTAATGGGTGAATTAATAACATCGATTTTTGCAGTCACTTAAACACCTATTTGATTTATTTTTGGCTTTTTTGTATACCCTATAACATCCTATATAATAAGCAGGCGTTCTCTCACTGTCTGTCTGTCCGTCTAAATACCTATAAGACCCTCTAAGCTCAACAGAGGTTCTTCAAATTTTGCAGAGCGAATCCTCAGGGTCAAATACAGGTCAAGTTCGAATTTCAGCAAGATCAGATTACGCAATCATAACCTTTTACCCTAAAAATTAATTCTTAATTACTTTTTCCTTATGAAAAATTTTGCATTAATGCATAGAGAAGATTGCATAGAGATATGAATGTAATGGAATAACATTTTTGTTTATTTTAAATCTCTTGCTTCAGTGTTGAGTTAATTAAGTGGGGCCTTAGTGGCTCAGTGGTAGAGATATTCAAAGTGGGGCCACAGTGGTCCAGTGGCTACAGCGATTCCAAGTGAGGCCACAGTGGCTCAGCGGATAGAGAGATTCCAAGTGGGGCCGCAGTGGCTCAATGGATATAACTATATCATGTGGGGCCGCAGTGGCTCAGTGGAAAGAACTATTTTAAGTGGGGCCTTGGTGGTTCAGTGAATAGAGCCATTCCAAGTGGGGCTTTAATGGCTCAGTGGATAGAACTATGTTAAGTGGGGCCGCAGTGGCTTAGTGGATAGAACTCTATCAAATGTGGCCGCAGTGGCCAAGTTGATAGATATATATCATATTGGGCCTTAGTAGCTCATTGGATAGAGAGATTCCAAGTAGGGCCTCAGTGGCTCAGTGGATAGAGAGATTCCAAGTGGGGCCGCAGTGGCTCAGTGGATAGAACTATATCATGTGGGGTCTTAGTGGCTCAGTGGAAAGAACTATGTTAAGTGGGGCCACAGTGGCTAAGTGGATAGAGAAATATTAAATGGGACCGCAGTCGCTTCAATGTTGAGTTAATTTCACGCCATTTCTTTATTACCTACATATTTCTATACAATATTTTTTAACATGGTAACTGTTCTAGTCCTGTGACAATACAAAAAAATAGGTTACGAGTTGGGTCCCCTAGTATATAATATGGAAATATTAAATGACTTTGGCAAACTGTACCTTGAAACAAAATCGTTGTCATTCATTATTAGTCTAATTTTGAAACTGAGTTTTTATCGTTAGCTGCAGCATGAATACAGAGCCTTAGACAGTCCTTATAAGTTTTGCATAACTGCCTTCTTCATGATTAACAACTGTGATTACAAAACAGTTTAAAATATTTTTTTACCTTGTGAGAAACCCTTCACGATCATTGTTCCTGTAAGTAGATCATAAACAACCAGATTAAATATGCACGATTGTATTTTACTTGTTGTACATTTCATAAAATCAGAAGAAGTGAAGATATTTGGGCGCATCTTAACAACGCTGTTTTGAGAGCTAATAGATGTGAAGCAAAGTGCAATAGCGTGAGTGAATAAAGAGATTTGAGCAGCACTTAAAATCGAGGTCTTGAGAGCCGATAAGGGTGAAGCGAGGTGAGTATGGAGCAGCACTGGAATGGAAGAGCGGGGGAATGGGGAGATCACCGAGAAAACCTGCCAACCAGCGTAATCGTCTAGCACGATTCCCACATGCGAAAATTCAGGGATGACTCCGCCAGTGTTCGAACCCGATTCGACTTGGTGGGAGGTGAGGGCCTTAGAAACTGCACCACCACGGCCCCACAAGGAAACTGATAACAGCTCACTGAGTATGACGTTATGTTCAGACAAACAAAAATTGTTCAAGCCAAATAATTTATGTTTGTTAGTTTGAACGAAATTAATTTCTTGTCTTTGGTTGCTGTCCTGAATGAGAGGAAAATTCGGCTTTGTGAACTAGGCAAGCCGCGGAACATTATTACTCTACTACTACTGTGGTTCGTTCGAGATTAAAAACCGGAACTTTAACGCCCGATATTAATGCGTTAGTAACTCTTTAGTAAGTATGATGTTACTATTATTAAATTTGTGTTTGAAATATGTAGGAGTTTAAATACAGATAGTCACATAATGGTATGGCATGCATCAGGATTGGTGCAAAGGATGGTTGAAGGCATTGGTCCGTAGCCCAAAGTAAATAGGAAGGATCACTGTGTGTATGACTGTGCGGCATTAAATACTCAGCAAATACACACCAGGGTCAGATGATGAGTGGACGTCCGCTTACGGCATTCCTCAGGATTTAGTCAGAAGGAGTTGTAAATTCTAGTCTACCCGGCAAATTTTGCCAACTCTTGTTTCTCAACTGCGTGCTGTTATTCAGATCCCAAACAATACGTTTTGACTTGTTTTGAATTTTACAACATCCACTTTCATCATCTACAGGTGCCTAAAAATTGTGTTGCCTAAATTTGTATTGCAACATAAAAAATGCATTGCGTGATATATTTAAGTAACATTTAGTGCTAATGGTCACCTGAAATGCAATAATAATGATAAAATAAAGAATTAAGATGTTTTAACTACAGCAAGGTACATTGAACAACAATGAAACAAATTCTGAGTGGTGTTTGTATTTAAATGACAAAATATGTGCTGCTAGTTTTAACTCTTAATGTGCTGTGTTTCAGGATTTAAGATTATAGAAATATCTGAAAAAAGTGGTGACGTGTGCATTATTTGAAACTGTGCTTCGGGTTCCGGAGTAAGCAAAATCAGGAATCACTCGTTAGAAGTTATTAAGACATATGCCAGAGCTTGGGCTGATTTGAGTCTGCACACATGTGTGAATGAGAGGGCGAAGGATGTCTCGTTCTCAGAAAACCTTCCTCTCAAATACATCGCTCCTGCTATGCAGGTTTGACTAATAAAGTTAATTGGGAGAAGGCACAGGTAAAATATAATCAAGAATTGAAAAATGGAATCGAAGTAAGGCGTCCAGGAAGACCGTTTTTTTCTGCTAGTACTGAAACATCCACTGTAACAATGAAAAGAAAAATAAATGTGAAAATAGTTTGTGCATCTACTGCCAAATTGACTTCCCAAATTCTAAATTTTATAGTGTTATGTCTCCAGATATGGGTAGTAAGTTTATACAGATCATGAAACACAGCCAATCAGAAGCAGTGCATTCCTGTCTAGTATATCTTAAAGATAATGTAGATTCATTTGCACAGAACATGAAGTATCATCTCAATTTATTACGCAATGAAACAAGTAATTTGGAATACCTTCAACATCCACAGATATAAAGTCAACACATTATTCAACATGCTGTTTGCGAGATTTAAATAGCTGCCATTATCAAGGAACAAGTTTTACTCAGTGATGGTTTCACAGGGCAAAGTATGGAAATGAAAGAAATTGAAAATGTGTACAAGTCCCTGCTCATAGAAAAGAATGCAGAGTTTGATTCCAGCAGTAACTTGCGGAAACATATCAAGAGAGTGCTAATGGACAACATCTCGCATGTTATGGCTATCAGCTGCACTTTTGGTCCTAGACCAGCCATATCGATGAGCAAGGCTACAACAAGTATAATTATGTCGGAATATCATGAAAAAGCTCACCTCCCAGAAGAAATGGAATACCTTCTAAAAACATTTAATATCATACGACAAGAAATACTTGCGCACCCGGAATGGAGCTTCAAAAGGTCGTTTACAGATTTTGAAGACCTGCCTAAACTTCAACAACTGGTCCACTGGATTTTTGTTGGAGTATGAGACACTATCGATTTGTGCAGGCATACTGAAACAAAAATTGCATGCCAAAATATATCTCAGCATATTCGCTCCGCCGTCCGAACGAACAGGCATATGCAATACAAGACTAATAAAACATCTTGGTTTAAAAAGGACTAGCTTACACCTGTAAGTGTGGGATCAGCTTTAATGTGCTACAAAACAAATCGCTCTAGAGTGCATCAACCACGATGCACTTCATGACGTAGGTCTAGGCATAACATATGATGCAGTTCAGTGGATTACTACTGGAATGGCCATGTCAATAGTTAAGGAAGCAGAATCAAGTAAACTAGGCTTATTCTTACCCTCTTTCGTAAAGAAGGGTGTGCGTCCTATATTTGCAGCAGATAACATTGACGTTGGCAGTGATGCTGGCTCTTTTCATGGGGCTGACCTCATCATCGTACAGCACAAAAGCGATGCACCACTTCTGATGAAGCGAGAGAACATAGTGAGTTCTGGACGAGTGCAAAGATCACTTCCTAAAGCTTTTGGCATCACTTATCTTGAATGCAGTGAACAGGCAAAGAAGCCTAAAATGTCTTTCTCTGTGGTAAGCATGTGCGACAGTAACAAATATTCCCATGAATTCGAAGAGCTGACGAATCTGTGGCTGCTTCTGTGTAGCACTATTCTTCAGAAATTACATCCAGCAGCAAAGATGCCAGATGATAACATTGAAACCATTTTTGCTGTAGAGAAAAACGCGACTGTGCTCGTTAGTGATGACGATGAACCAGATGCATATAGTGAGTTTTAGGATGATTCCTCATCAGTTGAATTTGGGCGGAAAGCTGATGGTGGTAGTGCCGAAGAGCAGGCTGCAAACAATGTCTTGATAAAGGACAAAATTCCTAACATGGATTATACCACAGTCGATGTTCCAACTAATCCAAGTAATAACCAGCCTTTATCTTTGTTAGCCTTCAATTCACTTATTTTTGAGTCGGGGCCTGTTTGGAATACCGAAATAGTTGTTCCTTTGTATACAAGAAGTCCGACAGAATGGCCAGTTATCTTCACAATATTGACTCATGCCAAACAAATCAATCACCTAATCGTTGGCGAAAGAAAGAAGACAATCATAACCCTTGATGGTGATCATTATGATGGAGCTGTAAATTTTCCAAACTACAAGAAAGATTACTGTATTCGGTTAGGTTCTCTGCACCAAGTTACTGCTGCTCTGAAATGCCTGGGGAAGTATGTAGAAGGTAGCGGCATCTATCTCGCATGGGAAGCATCTGGGATTTATGGGCCAGCTACTGTTCGGCAAATTCTGGAAGGTCGGCATATCTACAGAGGTATTGAGGCACATACACTAATTCTAATGGCTTTGTTTGAAATGTATTTCGAGATCGCCATACCCCCTTCCCTACTAGGAACTACAACTGCAATGGTCCATGGGAACACGCCCTATGAACCTCCCTCCAGGAATGAAGCAGCCTGTAAAAGGAAACTAGAGCTGCCCAGGTCTAGGTCAATAATGCGAGTTATTGATCTAGAGCCATACAGGACAAGTGGCCAAGGTCTAGAAGACCAAACAGCACCTGGTTGGCCTTGTACCTGGAACCCTGTGGTGTTCGTCTGGGAGGTCTTCGCTAGTATTAGTAATAGCTTGAGCAAGCTCAAACGCGACAACAGATGGTGAACAGTCTGTGCCATGACCTGAGCCAGAGAGGTATGGTCAATGGGAGTACCAATGGAGGAGGTTCGGACTGATCAGCCACAGGAAACCGAGGTTGAGAGGGAAGTCTTTCTCCATAAGGTTCTCACCCTGAAATCTGAGGCAACTCCTGAGGAGATAAAAACCACTAAGATTGACTGGCCAGACGAGAGAAACATGGTAGATGTCGCTGTACAGGCATGGCCTGCACAAGCAGACCCGGAAGACCCACAGTGGCTATACAAGGAAACCATCAGAGGAACAATGCTCACCAGGCTGGAGGGCCCAGTCACGCTGGCATCTGCTCTGGCCCTTGTGATAAGGAGTATGGAGGTAGGGGACAGGGTACTGTTCCCGAAAATGGAAACAGTAGACAGGCTTGTCGCCCAGGCAGGCTTGCCGACAAATCCAACAGAGTTATTAACTCTCCTAAAGGAGTGTTACTGGCGAAGGGGTGAAATATTCAATGAATCTGACATCCTTAAGGATGCCATCCGCACATACGGGAGGCGTACTTTTGATTATAGTAAGCCTTTCAATGGGTACACTGTAGTTAGGTACTAGTCCTTCGAATTCGGATGGCACGCTTTCCATAGATGGACTCGCCACACACGATGTGACATGCCCCTCCCTCGGGAGAGGCCTGGCCAGATGGGGGGAGGATCTGGAGGGGGGAAGCCTGGAGGATTCTGAGACCTTCGGCTTTGGATGGAAGAAAATGGGAAAAGGCAAAAGACCGAAACCTCCCCCATCGAGCACCCATCCACCTGGCCAGCAAGAATACCGGATAAGACATAACCCAATTATGACATATGGATGTAACTGGACGACATGCTCAGACATCAATATATTACTGATTTGACAAATGTGATTGAACCTGTGTGAAGTTTTACAGTTGACTAACGGAAAGCGAATGAGCGCAGCGATGGTATTTAATAAGTGTGTGTGCATGAGTGCCGATTCGAGTCAGCAGTTTGAGATAGCTACAAGCTCCTTGCGCCTGGGGGCAAGGTGGCGGGGATGTTTTCTGGTTACCAGACATCCTGCAAAACTAAGTCCTTCACAACCCGAGCGCACTGAGCCAAGAAGGCAGTTAAGGGGTATAGCATCATGCTTAATTTCTATCGAGTAAGAACAAGCGCAGTTGTGAAAAGGTAGTTAGTTGTGTGTGTAAGTAGTTTAGTTTAGATTTTCTTTTCATCTTTCGGACAGCATGGCGGTTTCAAAATTGCTAAGTTCCCGGCGGCACCTGAGATCAAAAGAGCCAATTTAGCTTTTTATTTGTGGGGGCTAAGGTAGTCTGGATAGGAAGCAGAGCTCCAGGTATAACCGTTTAATAGGTATCGGCCTCCAGGAGGGGAGGTTTGGAGAGGCCAGTGCCGGTTCCACCAGGAACTTTGCTGTACCAGACGACAAAAGAAACAATGCCTTCAAAACGATTTCAATGCTTGCTGAAACATTTACACACACTAACAACCTCAACAAAAAGACAATAATAGCAGAAGGGCGTTTATCTCTGGCTGCAAATTATATTTCGAAAATAATTACTGAACGTACGGGTGAAATTGGTGGCCTGCGAAAATTCCTTCTCATTTACATGAAACAGGCACACAATCTACTCAACTTCATAGAAGCAACTAGGTCAAATGATTGGAACTTACACTTGGCAGCTACTGAAGAAATGTGTGTATATTTCCATGCCCATGATCAGTTAAATTATGGACGATGGGCACCTTCGTATCTCGCCGATATGCTTGAATTGCAAGAAAAGGATCCAGAGACATGGAAATTATTTGCTGAAGGAAACTTCACTTTGGCAAAACATGAACTCCCTTTACAACTATAGATCCAAATCATGGAATTGAGCAGGAACACAAAAAAATGAAGACAACGGGCGGTATTGTTGGTATCACAGGAAATGATAGAGCATTTGACAAGTATTTCATTATAGCACCAGTGTTAAGTGAAGTTATAGACCAATTCAAAGATTATGCCAGTTTCCATTCCAAGAATCACACAATGCTACACCCCGAGCTTGTTGGAAATAAAGCTCAAATTATGTTGACATGTCCACTCAAACTAATCTCTGTATTGAACAGACAGGACAATCCACTTCCATGCAATGATGTATGCAATTTTGTTAATTTCTCTGTGCCATCAGCGATTATTGCTGACAATGTAGTCAATAAAGATGATATAGGCATTTGTGCATTTGAGAAATTTAAAACAGATAGAATGACAACAGACTCAGCAATTCCTTTCTGGGACTCTCAGAAGCACTACAAACATAGATTTTTTCTGATACTGGGGCGAAAATGAAAACAAAAGTGAAATGTAAGTTATTTTCACTGAAGCAAGAACGACATCTTTTCACTCGCCTGTTAGTTGTTGCTGAAGATAGACCCGAGCTCTGCCCACAATCAACAATTGGTGAATACAAGTTTAACATAGCTCCTCCATCTAATTTCGACACAGATAGTTCAATGACAATGCTAAAGGGAAACATCAGCTAGTAAAGTTAATGGAAGGCTTGCCCTTGCCTCAAACCACGCCATAGTTTTCGAAGCAGGAAACATCTAACCCCGAAAGAATTGTAATGCTTATAGATGGTTTGTTCCTTGTCAAATCAATAAAGAAAGATCCTGAAATGACTACAACGAAGCATTTCGCAGAAAAATTTATGTATATCCTTGAAGATCTAGCTAATAGTTACGATGAGTTTCGTCTACTCTTTGATCAATATAAGGAAAGCTCCCTTAAAGAAGCTACACGCAATAAAAGGGATGAGGGACATACACCTGTTCATTTCCATGTCAACGATGGAACTCCGATCAAAAGGATCCACGACTTTTTGGTCCACAGTAGCACTAAATCAGAGCTCACCAAATATCTAGGCGATAAAGTCATCACTCATTTTGAAGGTCGTCTGCATAAAGTTTTAGTAGCATATCATAACGTCATGTTGTCCAAATGCACATTATCAGCATGGTTACCATGCCAGAAATGCCCCATGGCAATCACTCACTAGAAGAGGCGGAGCAACTCATTCTCTTACATTCTGTGGATGTGACCCTTAAGTATGTCAACTGTGACCTAGCCGTTTTCGCAAATGATGCGGAAATTTTTATTTTACTTATTGGATTTTTCAGTGCTACTCCTGAATCTACAGTAGTTATGAAGGTGCGCAGTGACAAGTAGAGTGTGCAGGACCTTTACCTCCGCCTTGAAAAGAAACGCTCAGAGTCTATTATTGGTTGGTACGTCTTTAAGCGGACAGACAACACGGGCTCCTTCGTCACTAAAGGAGTAAAGCAACAGTTTTCTGCCTTCATGGCTGCAGACGAGATCCTATATGCATTTGCCATCTATGGAAGCCAGGAAGTTCTCCAAGACAACCTGATAAGACAGATGGAACGCTACCTGTGTATATTATATAGGAGAGCTGACAACATCTCTAATTCCATTAATGACTTACGATGGACTATCTTCGCCCACACTGGAAAGAAAGGACGTCAGTTACCGTCAACGAAGGCACGTTGATCCCTCTCATCCACCGTGCCTACTACATGGCTCTCACATGGAAAATGTCTTTAAAGCCACGTACTTGTTTATCATTACCTACTGACTACTACTGGACGAGAACCGAGGAGGGCCTGAAACCAGTAATGTGCATTAACCCCGCAGCCCTGCAAACTCTGATGGAGCTGCAAAAGTGTGACTGTACAGCTACGGACAATCGTTGTGGGTCAAGCCGATGCAAATGTTTTGCAAGTAATGCGTGTTGTGCCGATATTTGTGGATGTCAAGATTTATGTCAAAACCATCATCTGCCAACCTTGTATAATACATAAAAGTTAAAATTACTTTAAACCAAGGCTTTTGTAAGTTACGTTGTACTAAATAATATTAGAAAATAGTGGTATTACGATATACGTCATGCATCTTCTTATATCGTGCATAATACTTTTTATGACTCATACTATCTCAGCTCATACTATCGCAACATTATTACATTGTTATTAAAATCTAGCTTACTATTTGGCAAATTTTCCTTTAGTTTATTTTATTCTGCATCGATAAGATGTGTGTATAAATGGTAATTGTCTTTGCTGACAGCCTATATGTTTAAATTTGATTTGTAAATTTGAAAACAAATAAAATCCAACTCCTTGTAGTGTCAATAAATAAATTTCAAAGAGAAAATGGAGTAGGCAAATTATGCCCGCTTTTTTATACTTCCTGCCTAAATAATTGGCGCCAACATGGTTGGAGGTGTAAGAGTGTGGGACATAAAAGTGCAGTGTAGTGCGTTCAGCAGCACTTATCTGGACGCCACGCTCGCAGAGTGGAAGGGGTGATGCAGGTGCTCCTGTGGCGCTGAGGGAAGGAGGGAGGGGTAAGTCGTTTAGTAGGCCATGCCTAGGGGGCAGGTGTTGTACAACACAGCGCGAGCACCTCCTATATGTAGGTGGCCTTGGGGCAGCGAAACCGCTCGCGAGTGCCCGCCGTCTGCGATCATGCCGTCCCGCCGCGCCCGCGCCGAGGAGAGAGAGAGAGAGAGAGCTGGCGTCTCTCGCGCACGATCTGCTCGTCACGAAGAGCTCTTCTGCTCCGCCCCTGGCCCGAACTGGCTGTCTGGATGTTGCCTGCACCTCCGTGCTTCCAGCCAGCCCATCTAACTGCTCTTCTCGTCCGGCAGCCCTAGCAGCTGCTCTTACGCTAAATATTAAGTAGACCGGTTTTTGTCAGTGCGTGAAGAGATTTAGGTAGTGCTTACACAAGTGCTGTTAAACACGTTCAACTAAATACATTCGGTAGCCATGTCTGAACAAGTTTAAAAACAAAACGTGTTTCGCGGTTACACGCCCAAAGCAGAATTAAAACAATGGAAATTCCAACCTCCACAAACATGGAACTTAAAGTGTATGGTATTTAATTATAATAGCCTACAACATTAAGCACTATTGATCTTTTTAATTCTTATGAAACCTACACTTTTACTGTAATGACATAATGTGTGGGTATTAGTACATTCAACCTTAAACTTAACTTAATTCAACAAGCGCAGGAATTCTCGCCAAATTCAGCAATGCTTATAACACTGCTTGTTTACTTGGAAGCAGCCAATAGGATCGCAACAGAGACGAGAAGTCGTTCGAAACGACTTATAAAAACGGTTCACTTTGAATGAGAAACAAGTGGGATCGGAACTCGTTCGAAGATAATGTAACCTCTTCAATAGCTGAACTTGTTTAAGTGAAGTAGTTCTGCATCCCGTGTAACCGCGGCCATGGTTGGCGGCTCTTAACATCGAGGTCTTGAGAGCCGGTGAGGGTTAAGCGAGGTGCGTGTGGAGCAGCGCCGGAATGAATAGGAAGGGGGGAAACGGGAGATCTCCGAGAAAACTCGCTGACTTGCGCCATCATCCGGCACGATTCCCACAAGCAAAAATCCGGGAGCGACCTAACATAGGTGGGAGGCGAGTAGTCTAACCACTACACCAACGCAGTTCCCACTGTTTTTCGTTATACGTTGAAGTTGAGGATGTACCTACTTTCGTATTCTGCACTTGTACCCAACACTAACCTACCCCACACAATATCAACTGTCAAAGTCACATGGTCAACTCTGATGAACGTGTTTGTTTATATCTTTATCTTCAAAAGACAGATAATTTTGTATGAGTAAAATAATTGTACCAATTACAATGTTGGCGGAAGTACATAGACATTTCAAATAACTTGTTTACCTATATGAACGGTGTTCTAACCTCAAATCCTATCCTAGTCGTTTACTGTAGTCGTATTGGCAGAAAAACTGTTCAATGTAGGGACACCGAGTGGCTACTGCGCAGTTACGGCGCGCACACTACCCCATTTCCCTCTTCGGTTTTCGTCTTCTGCATGTGTCCTCATCATTGAATTACTACCTAAAGAACTGTAATAAACACTCTTTCAACAACAATGTGCCACGTGTCTACTTTATAACAACATTAGTTTTTACAAAAATACAATTGAGTAATTTGATTACGTTTTGCAAACAGCGTCCTTGCCTTAGTCGAAAATGCTTGGTTTAGACAGTTCTGTATGAAGAAAAGATTTCTAGTGTCCTAACAAGGAGATTGGTTACTGCATATCTGGCATGCAATCTCGTTAATTACCAAGAGGTAGACATTTTTTTTTTTGGAACTGCATATGTGCATATTACAAAATTATGGAAAATTTGAATTTATATCACATCCTTTTATTTTACCACCAAACACAAAAACATTGGAAAAAGGGTTTTGCTGACCAACGACAATTATGCTAATTATAACAGACTACGTTGTTGACTTCTACAGAATTACATTCAGTAACTAAGTGTAATCAACCAAAAAGACGTGGAGTCACTTCGAAATAAAATAGTTACTGGTGTGATCTTGCCTTCCTATAGTAACAATAGCATCGACCAGTTAAGCAGTTCATAGGAAGATAGGCTTTTTACATTTACGTAATAGCTCAATCCACTCTTATGCATGCTGACTGGCAACTATAACAACATTGTTAATAAAGCTATAAAAAAAACTAAAACCCAGCTACTCAAAAGTTAAAAACAAGTCTTCTGTTAAGTGTACGAGTATAATCATAAAACCATAGTCATACGTCGTGCCGTTTAAGACACTTGACATAGGGGAGGTACAGGAGAAAAAATCTAACTTAAGTAGGTATTCATGCACTAAATGTTATGCATTTTAGTTCAGTGCTGTACAAACTACATTGCTGTGACAGGATCGACAAACGGATGGACTTAAAATTTTATTATTAGCCAATTCTGTCCCATTGCTGAACAAAGGCCTCCACCTATGCCTTCCATTTGTCACGATCTTGAGCCAGACTTATTTAGGACTAGCTGTTACCCATAGCTTCACACACGTACATAAATCAAACATTATAATGACTAAGTGCGCTATCTTAATGGTTGGTGGCATATTTTATATATTCCCTAAGAAACTGTTCGTTTTCCGGGATGAAAAGTATTTTATGTTCTAATCCAGAATATAATCTACCCCTGTACCAAATTTTATCCAAATCCGTCGAGCCGTTACGACGTGATTGAGTAACAAACAAACATACAAGCTTTAGCATTTATAATATTATTAGGATTAAGATTTAAACGTGGCATACAACTGCTAATTAATTTTTCCCCCCTGCACCTCCCCTATAAGTAAAGTGTCTTCAAAGGCATGACGTTTGACTACGGCTTTACGAGTATACTCGTGCACTTATGAAGACTTGTTTTTAACTTTTTCAGTAGTCGGGTTTTATTTTTTTTTATAGCTTTATTTTATTTACCAATTTTTTCTACTTACACCGAATTTTTTTTTTTTTTTTTTACTTTTGAGTACTCGGGTATTTATTTTTATGACTTATTTAAAAATATTCTACTACTTACACAAATATAGGTTGACAATCATCACGCCTAACCTACATGTTATTAATTTTAAAGTGTAGTTATCGTACAACATTATTGTCACATACTTCCAAAAAAATAAGCCGCGAATTAAATGCTAGCGCGAGCTAACTTTACCTGTGGCACCATATAGTTTGTCACGGCCACCATTTTGAATTTTCTTAATTAAGTTATAGCCTATGATACCCGAGTTATCAAAAGGAATCGATAGACAACTCATTTATCAAAATCGGTGCCATAGATGCGATGCTAGAGTGGAACATCCGAAATGTAACCTACATACATCGCGTTAAAATCACAACCCTGCCTCTGTTTGCAGTAGTCGGGTAAAAAATGGATGGACACGCTTTGTTTCAATGAGTTTTAACAATTTACGTGACATATACGTGTGTGTGTTGAAACTTCTGACAGGCCGTAGACTTAAACTGTATTGATGGTATTGTCTTATGAGTTTTTCTTTACAAACTGTTGGGGCTGCCCCAATAAATTTTCATTCTTTGAACGGAAACAACAGAGAAACTATTAAAGACAATGTGTTGGGACTGCGTGTATTTACCGGTATATGGACAAGGTTAAATGTGTGCGGGCGCGTGTAGCCATTACGCTGTCGCCACTTCCGTTTGCAGCCACGAGATGCAAAGCTACGAGTGTAGAGGAAATGGTGGAGGTGACAAGGTTTCCTTTTGAGCGACTTTGGCGGATTTTAAAGTGTTGTTCGAAATGTGAGAACATGGTTGAAATGCAGAAACGATGGTGGACAGAATTGGATACTGCACCACGATTACATGATAAGTTTGGGAAGAACAGAACTGTGTGTGATGTGAAGAAATTACGGCGCGGAAGAAAGAGAATGGCAACTGGCACAAGGAAGTTTGAGGGATGTGATGCCTGTACCAAGGAGCCCATATGCGTACTTCTGAAAAATAATTAAAGTTTTATGACTGGACCGTGAATCAAACTGGGTCCTTCAGATTGCTGTGCTAGTGGGTTACGACAGTATTTATAAAAATAATTTGACACATGCTAATTTATAAGTTTATTTATTTCAGTGGCAAGTGACAGTTTATCAGACAAAGCGACCCACGAATGGCGCATCAAAATGAACAAACATTAACGCCCATGCCTCAGCTGAAACTCGGCCCGTGACCCCCTCAAACCGTAAGTCGTAGCGTAGTCGACTGCGCTGTATCCGAAACTCCGAGGTTTACGAACTATTTGTGGACAAAATTATTAGCAAAGGAGCTTACAAATGTCCAACACTTATTATACTTGAAGTAGGTGACCTTTATAGTTTTTGCCTTAACTTTAAACACATTTAATTCTGAGTTTCCAGTTTCCGATTCGATAAACAGAGTTTTTGTAGCTCCGGTACTGTACACGCATATTGTTGCTATCTAGTATTTATTTCCACAAACGGGGGCGACTAGCGATGAATCGATATCGAACTCGCAAGCAACAACACGCCACTCGCTCGAGCGCGTGCCTTCGGCAGGGTAAGCAGTCGTTCTGTTTGCGTCCTCCAATCCTACATTTTTCCTTGGAAAGTGGATGAAAGTGTTCGGGAAAACGGGAGCTTTCTTATAATTTGTAATATGCTCTCTAAATAATACTCAGCTTATTTATCATTGCATTCATTTCGTTTCCATTTTTATAACTACTATCATGCATTATAAAACGTTAGATACACGTGGAGGGTAAGACAATTTGTAAGTTGTGTTTGTTAGCAGAAATTGTAAATGGAACCACAGCCAGGCACTATCAAGACTGAGTGTAAAATATGCGACCCTCTGAAGCATAAATTTGTGGGGCTATTATATGGCTTACCCTGTAAAAAAAACTCACTACACGCCACTGATGTAAAGTCTGTTTATGGTAAACCGAGCACTTCTGATAGCCCTACGTAGGATATACTTCTATGCATACTGTGCAGTCTTCTAAAATATGTAAAACCAACATGGCCTTGAGCCCGATCACTTTATACATAGCTACGCTGGTCGAGTAAAACTCGGAAATTATTAGAAACGTAAATAGTTTTACAATGTGCTCATTCTTACACTTATACGCAGTCGGGAAAATAGGAAGCAAAATAAACCGTTTAAGTAGTCACATATGTTTACCTAAAACTTTTAATTTAAACGGTGAGACATGGAACAACTTTCTATACGTTACCAGTTTTACTGGCCGCATTACAATAATTTTACCCGTTGTAATATATGCAGGTAGGGGCGCCGACATTTTTCAATGTTTGCTTCAAAAGCGCTCTCTTAACCGTGCACATCCTATACTTTTGTTATATTACAGTTATTTTTCAAGAAATTCTTAGTTATGTCGGATTTTATAAACTAAAGCCACTAAAATGTTTTAAAACTGTATACACAATATGTTTACTAAGGGTTGAATAATATTTGAAATTGTAAAGTAACAGTGGAACAGATTAGAACCAACGTCCTTTGTTACAAAGTAGTGGTGCACGGTCTTTAGTTAGTTTACTTTACGATCGCTGTGTTTATCTCGCACGTGTAGATAGAGAACAAAATTAAACACCCCGGGATGTTAAAGATCAAAGGTCAAAAGCTAAATTCAACTCTCGGTACTTGCACTTGAACATGGCTTCTATTGTTCATTCAGCAAAGGACGGATGATGTTGAAGAAGTAAGTTAACCAGTTCCCGACCTCCGTGTAGCGTGAGTAATGACGCTATAGGCTATTCACGATAAAACGAGCACTTTTGAAAGCCCTGCTTAAGATCTGTTTGTATGCACGTTGTGCGTTCTTCCGCCTTATGTAAAATTAACATTGCCATGGCCCTCATCACTTTCTTCATGCGTCGGTCAAGTGGAACTTGAAAATTATTAGAAAAGAAAATATTTAAAAACTCTGCTAATTTTTTCACTTTGACACATTAAAAATCAGAAAGCAATAGAAATAATTTAAGTTGTCACAAATGGTTACCTAACTGTTTTTATTCGACGTTAAGATGTGGAACTACTTTCCCTTCCATCGTGGCTAACTTTACTGGGCACATGTCACTCAGTGTGCCCGTTCAATTTTATGCAGTTAGGAGCAGTGCCTTTCTTTCTAAGGTTGTCTTCAAAAGTGTTTACTTTATCGTGAACATCCTTTATTAAAATGTTCTATTGTCTCTGCTTGATGATAAGCTCTTAGCGTTCCTTCTAACGTAGTCGGCTGAGAACCGAGGAGTGCAGCGAGGAACGCCGTCATTACGTCATGGCGTGTGGTAAACGGACGACATTTCACCTCGTGTTTACAAGCATGTAATAACAGATACTTAATTACAATAACAGATACTTAATTACAAAGTGTCGTGTATGTGACAATTTCCTTTCTTTCGCCTGTTAATGCGTCCACTGCTGTAATTCACTCCGCAAGTGTGTCGGAAACCAGGGTGGAAGGTGTCCCGATGCCTTGTTCCGTCGTTAAATAGTTGAGCGTACAGAAGTACACTGTAGTGGAGGTGGCTGTTGCTTAGATGCAGGCGCGCCCACTCGCTGATTGGCAGCGCGTAGCACTGGAAATCAACCTTGTCTTCGATTGGCTGGGAAATAAGTTACTAGGCACTGATTTGCTGGGAAGTAAAATTACCAACCACTGATTGGCGAATGGCGATCTGATATGTTTCCGGCTAGTGACGTCATTTTGCTGGCATGTGTAGCTGGAGTTCACAACACGAGCGGCTGTTTTACTTAAGTATATTCCTAGGTATACGCTGTTCACGGTAAAGTGAGCACTTTTGAAAGCTCTTTGATTGGCAACATTAGCCAATAAATATGCGTATTTTGTTCTAGCCTTAGGCGTGAACTTCTGAGTGCAGTGGAATGTACACATTGTGTTTATTACTTTCATGACAACATTTATTTTAAAATATAGTAAAAGGATAAAAGATGGATGAAAGAAAAAAGTAACTAGGGCCTCAAAAGTGCTCACTTTACCGTGAACAGCCTATAAAGGTTGCCCCTACTTGCATGTATTTTAAGTCACAGTGAATGTCACGCGCCTTGTAAAGTTGGCAACGACGGATAGAAAGTAGTTCCACGTCTTAGTGTTCAAATTAAAAGTGTTAGACAAACATTTGAGAATATTGACATTATTTGTGTTATCTTCTGTATTTTAAATGCATGTAAGAGTAATAATGAACAAAATTGAAAAAATATTTACTTTTATAATAATTTCACAATTTTACTTGACCAACGCATGAATAAAGTGACCAGGCCCATGGCTGTGTTAATTTTACATATAGCAGAAGTATACGGAATGTGAGTAGAAGTAAGCAAAGTTTGAAAAAGCGCTCAGTTTACCGTGAATAGCCATTATTATGCGGTACTGTGCAGTTAGCTGTAAGGTCTGCACAACTTTTTCTATATACCTGCGTCAAATCCTTTACTTGAACTGGCCTGGGTTGGCTGTTGACAGTAAGTATAAGCCAACAATATTTCAGGCGAACGTTAGAATTTTATTACTATAGGCTGTTAATGTTAAAACGAACACTTTTGAAAGCCCTGCGGAATATCTGTATGTATGCTCGTTGTGTATTCATCCGCCTTATGTAAAATTAACATTGCCATGCGCCTCATCACTTTAATCATGCCTCAGTCAAGTTAAACTGTGAAATTATTAGAAAAGAAAATATTGTACAAATCTGTCCATATTTGCACTTCGATGCATTAAAAAAAAAATACGAAGCGAAATAAATAATTTAAGTCGTCGCAAATGGTTACCTAATACTTTTTATTCGACGTTAAAATCTCGAACTAATTTCCCTCCAACGTCACCAATTTTCTGGGCGCATGTCACTCAGTGCGCCCGTTAAAATATATGCATGTAGGAGCAGTGACTTTTCTGTTGATTTCAGAAGTGCTCACTTTATCGAGAACAGCCTTTAATCCATCTGCAATGTTTTCCAGTAAGCGTATACGTGGTGCCATCAAAGAAAGAAGGAAAACTTCGGAAAAGGTCAACTTTTCGCTATGCTTTATAAATTTGTCTTTCACATTTTAAGGTGATGGCGAGCGATGGGAAAACTATAGGTACTGAAAAATAATTGCTTATTTGTTAAGTTGACGAGACATTGTGAATCAACGTTTACCTGGTCTATTGCTGACAAAATTTCACTTAGAGATACCGTAGCTTCAAATGGAGTGCATACACTTTTGTTACATTTTCGGAAAAATTAACTTGTATACACTGTAATTTTTAAAGCAAAATTTTTTAATAATCATACAATTTCAAACTTTCTCATTAGTTTTGTATTCATGAAATACAGTGATAAAAATTTTGAAAAAAACGAACACTCCCAGCGGGTTTCGTATTTTCTGAAAATCTGTAACAATGAAACATCAGTTATATGAAACAAATAATATTCCCGATCAAGTTGGTAGGCAACTACAACATTTTTTTAAAAACCATCATTGCTACAGGCACACGCTTCTCATATCATCAAGCGCATAATGAAGAGTTATACTGAAATACACATAAACAATTAGCGAAACCAACATTTTTTGAATGGGGGAGGAAAAGAACTAGCCGTTATTTACATGTGAGTAGCCTTGTATAGTATAGTCGCGGCTTCTTCACACTTTTTCTGTTAAATATTTGAAAAATCAACATATGTTGACATATTTGCTTATTTCCTAAATATGTCATATATGTACTAACATAAAAGTACTTTATATTCAATTAAAGTGAAATTTTACTGATATTCAATCTATAAGTTCTAAAAATGAATTTATGTTTAATATGAATTCAAAAAAGGAGTAAATAGGTGAACTGCTAATGCCTGGTACTAAATAGTTCGCATACAAAATAATATTACATTGAGTGTGCACGAATCCGATGAGCTGTCCCTTTGGTGTAATCTTCTAGACCTAGTTAAACTTTGTTTGCATGAGGCGGAGGAATACCCTGAAAGTAGAACTTTAGTAGCGCTTCTAAAATGTTGAAATTAACTGTGAACAGCCTACAGAGTTTTGTTTTCCTGTAACCTTCGGGGAGAAACAGGCTAGGGTGTCGGTAAATACCACTTGTTATCGTGCTCGCGTTTGCTGTTTGTTTTGAGGATCATTTAAGGCTTGAAACACGAGAAACATGAAAAGATTTTTTAACACAATTATAAAGGTTTTGACGTTAAATAAATTAGTCTTTTAAGAGTGCGATAAATAGTTACAGGAATTTCCGAATGCTTGTCGCATAACGCGCGTGCCTGGTATTGTACGTTAGGTCGATATTGTGCTGAGCCAGCCGCGGTAGCAGACCTTTGGGGGTTTTGCTCGTCCACAGTTCTTGGAAAAGGAGAGTGGCGTGGGATTGACGGGGGTGAGGTGGCACTGCGAGACAGTCGGGATTAGTTTTCCCGCTGCTATTTGCCCGGAATGTATTGATAGATATTAATTTATAAATGGTGGAAGAAAAAAAAAACTCTTATTATAAAAGGTAATGTTAGCGGTAGATTGCATTTGTCTGTGCGAAGAAAACGGAGCGTACTAGGGACATTAAACGTAGTGTTTATGCAACATTAGCAATAAGGTCAGCATAAAGACGCATTAGCAGATACAGATATTAAATTATACAATATTGCCAATTGTGGTCGCGCTTCCATAAAAAAAAAAGTATAGCTGTGCGTATATTTCAATAAATCAAATGTATTTTTTTCAAACACTAAGTACGCTAATTTCTTCAAAGTACGTAACGCTATTCACTGCAAACATATTTTGTAGCTTGTGCTTTTAATGTTTTTGTACTTCTAAAACCTTTTGTAAACAAATGATAATGTCTCATGCTATAACTTGGGCATTTAAAGGTATGTTTAATTTCATGCTATGGAAAATGTTAATGTAAAAGCAATTGTTACGTTCCTTCCAAAATAACGTTCGTGTCATTTGTGTAAAGTTTCCTGTAGTTTAACAAGCATACGGGGAAAAATACAACTGTCCCAAGTTACCTCGCAAGTAACACTTTCTGAGGTCTTCAGAGTTGATGAATGAAATTAGAAATGAGATGGTTATTGAGCAGCGCCAGGAATGCAACTTGTGTGTGTGTGTGGGTGGAAGGGTGGGGGGGGGGGGCAAGGGAGTTTCCCGAGGAAACCCGTGGACCAACAGAATCGTCCACGCACAATTCCCACATGGAAAATCTGTCTGTGACCCCGCTGGGAATCAAACCCGGAACGATTTGGTTGGAGGCGAACGCTCCAACAGTCGCTCGACCACTGCGGCTCTCATGTAACGTTAATTTCTCTTGCAACATAATTTTCTATAGGACATATTCATATTCACGAACTGCAGCAACTTATATTATCAGTAAGGTGTCCTATAATCCATCTCAGGATAGATACTCCACTTTGCCCGGATTTCCCGCTTGCGCACTTCAGTTTGCCATACACATATAAGATTTGCTAAGGACTGCAAATGTAGCTACCAGACGTAATAAATGTTAAAATACCACACAAGAAAACAATTTGCAGTACACAATAGTTTCATTTGTATGCATCTAGTTATCATTGAGTGGTGGTAGCTATGTGTGCTCTGAAATCTCTGGAGAAAGAGAGTTCTATAGGCCTACTTCACATTGGCGAAAAAAAATTTACTCAGAGGATTGATTCTCTGCATGAATCCATTACCGGTATCGCTGATTTTGTAAAGAAAATACTACCATTTCAAAGTCCGTGTTTATAAAATAACAGTAAGCTGGACAAGCTATAGTATTTCTTACAAATAAAAAGTACACATCTATTAAAATAATTCTTTTGGAAACAAGAATTTTAAACAATATTTTTTGTAAATGTGAGTTTTTACAGCGTACAGGTAACAAGCTCTAGAAACTATTAGCACCACAGAAGTTAGAGATTTTTTTTTAATTCAAGGATCTATGGGAATGAGGACTTTCTTGTGCCAGAACAGTCCATGAAATTTTGCTTCAGCATGCAGTTTAAATTCCCGCTCACATGAAATGCTATATTTAACAAAAAAAAAAATAAATAAAAATAATACAGAGATTGTCTCCAAAATTTCATTTAATTGCTCAAGAAAAATTATTCGTATCTTGTCAATATACGTTTTATAGCTGTCCGGATAATTTCGGCCATAAACTAGAAAGACGTTACGACATGTATTTTTTAATTCGAAATTCACATAATTTTTGTACATATTTTCACAAACCTTAGCAGAATATAAATGGTAGAATCTAATATGCTATCCACAGTATTCAAAAATAGGTTTCTTAAAAATACTTCGGTGATGTCACCCGGATTTGCGTTTGTGGGAATCGTACTTGGACGATGCTGTTATCTGGCGGCTTTTCTCAGGTTGAGTTGAGAGGTTTGGGGGGTTTTATATAGTCTTGAGAGCCGATGAGGGGTGAATTATGTGGTTATGGAGCAGCGCCGGGAATGTAGGGCGGGGGAAACGGGAGATCCCCGAGAAAAGTCGCAGACATGCGGCATCGTCCTGGCACGATTCCCAAATGCGAAAATCCGTGGACCGACCCCGCCAAGAATCGAGCCCGGATCATCTTGGTGGGAGGCGAGCGCTCTAGCCACTCGACCACCGTGGCCCCGCTTTTCTCGGGGTTCTCCGGTTTTCCCACCCTTCATTCACGCCATCCTTCATCAGATCGCAAGACAATACATTTTTAAGAGCCGTCCAAACATCTCAACTCAACTTAAAAAATACTTCCAGTTGTAAATAATATTTTGACATAAGTTGTCACAATTCAAGGAAATAAATTTCTAAATAATTTATTGCTGCTAAGTTTTTGTGACGCAATACTACACAAATGTACATATTCATTCTGCCTCTGGTCATTTACATTTAACGACAGTTCGAAATGTTTCAAACATGCATGTACTCAATAACTGAACGAAGGTTTTGCTATAGTTATATCTGGCACTGTAAAGCTTCTTACAATAGGATATTCTGCTCTTCATGTTTATAGTTTTATTATATGTCAAAACCGCAATTAGGAAATTTAGTGTACTTGAAGCTCTACACAATTGTATAATAATTAATTAACGTATTTAATTACAATAGGACTTTCTCAGTCTATGATACTGTCTCATTGTCGCACCTCAGCATCTTCTGTTACCAAATGGCATTTGCTAGAAGCAGGAGGGGGTGGGGAGAAGGGGATTGCGTTTGTCAACTCAACTGCTCCCCCCTGAGGAGCCGGACCTTCCTATTCGCCCCCCCCCCCCCCTTTGCCGACCACAACTTTCACCAATGCCGTGAACAATGGCGAAGGTACAGAGCAGGAAACATGACCCCTCAAATGGTCAGCTTTATCTGCTCGCTTCCTGCCGAAGGGATAGGATAAAAGTGTCCTATCTCCAAGCAGTGAAGTGGGATCTTTTCGGCTCAAAGATGGCGTTGCAGTGCATTACACGTATTCATATAAATCGCCTTTGTGTAAAAATAGTTTTTTCTATAAACCATCTACTATGAGCGAAGGTGACATGTAACTGTTTTAGTTTTTTCTTTTTCGATATTCCGATTACTTTATTTTCTGCAACTTGTGTAACTTGCTCTAATATAGCCATTTTTATTATTTTAAATTCTATATTAATAACAATGTTGACAAAGTTTTTAAAACAGGCATTCCTAATCCTAGCTTTCCTTAATGGCATGTAAAAATCTCATTCTTCTGCACAAACTTGTTTGTCCTCTATTTGCTGCCACATTGACTTCTAAAACAGCTCAAAATGATGCCCTTTATCACCCACTTAAGCACAGATTTTGATTTCTTATGGTGTTTTTTTAATAATAGAAATATCACAAAAATTTACTCTAGCAATTTTCTTCCCTGAAATCAGGTTTTCAATTCTGGCTGTGTAAAGGTCGACGTATTCGTCAAGCTTAAAATTAAACTACAGTAAAAGTGATATATAAAATAAAATTACGAGATACGGAGTTAGAAAACGCGATATTTATACATCAGGCATAATTATTGCAGAAAAAAATCTGTCAACTTCCAGCGTTCACGTAAAAAGACAAAACTGTCGAACTTTCACATATACATTACAAAACTATCCGGCAGCGAGTTACTTGTGCTACCTCACTACAGGCTAAGTAGATGTTGGTAGGCTCGACGATACATCACATGACGTCACGGGAGGTAGGTATCGATTTCGTTACTTGGCCGGATGAGTTATGGCACCACCCTGCCCCCTATACCTCCCGTCAGTTCATCGGACACGCGAATGTGTTAAGCATTCCATGCTGAAGCCACCGCAATCCGGGTCCGAAACACTTACGAGCGATGAAACTTGTCGACCCAAAATTGCGTGGATTTGGTCCTGCTGACGTTACCCTACCGGTCTGGCGAGTCCCGTGGTTGTTAGTGAGAAGAGGCCGCTACACTGTTAAAAAAATTTGCACTAAATTTTTTAAACTGTAGTGGATGTTTTAAAATCACACACGTAGAGACAGTGGGAATTCGTGAAAATGTTTTGAGCCAACCTATCTTCGATAACACTATGAATGATCGAGTTTTTGACTCGGCTAAGTTCTTTGCAGAACAATCACAAACGTTATGACTAGTACTAACGGAAGACTTTCAAAAAACCAAGCAAGGAACAATGTCCTGGACAATCTTGCAACGATAACCCCATTCATATAATCGTACTAACGACAAAAGGTGCCAGGCTCTTGTCGTTAGTACGATTTAATGAATGGGACTATCGCCGTAAGATTGTCCAGGACATCGTTCCTCGCTTAGTGTTTTGAAAGTCTCCCGTTAACACTACTGTTATACTTTAGAAAATCAGTATCTTCACTGGCCCAGGGAAATGGGATAGTATCTTCATATTATATGTATAGTAGCCAATAACAAGAGGGAAACTCTCAGACACGTATTAAGTGCCACCGAGTAGGCAAGTGCACAGGGAAGAAATTGTGTGGCGTTTGTTTTGATGGCGACGTACCCATTCCCTGGTTGTAAGCGCATTGCTCTGGAAATGGGTATTTCGTGTGATTGGCTACTGCGTGCCTATGTTCCCTATTGGCTGGCAAGTAGGTTACCAGGCAATGAATGACGAACGGCGTTACATTTCGATGGCCAGTGACGCCATTTTGCTGGCGTGTGCGTCTGGAGTTAGTGGAATAAGCGACTGTCGCATCTCTGCATTCTGAAGTACTCTGTGACAGTATGTTGAGACCTAAGAAACCGTCAACATTTCCCGCAGTAAAACACAATCTTTACTCGCACATAGTACGGGAAATTTAACAATTATAAGCTGTTCGCGGTAAAATGAGCACTTTTGAAAGCCCTGCTTAAGATATACTTGTATGCACTTGTATATTCTTTCGCCCTATGTAAAATTAACATTGCCATGGGCCTCATCACTTATTCATAAGTCGATCAAATGAAACTGTGAAATTATTATAAAAGTAAATATTTTACAAATCTGCTCATTTTTACACTTCGGTGCATTAAAGAAAGACAAAGTGAAATTAATAATTTAAGTTATCACAAATGGTTACTAGAAACTTTTTTTCCGACTTTAATATATATAACTAGTTTCCATCCTTCGTTACCAACTTTATCGGGCGAATGCCACTCAGTATGCACATTGAAGTATATGCAGGCAGGGGCAGTGAGTTTTTTCTAAGGTTGATTACAAAAGTGCTCACTTTATAGTGAACAACCTTTATCATACCGCCTATATAGTGTTACGCGCGGACACCCGCACTGGACGCGGGCGAAGTGTTATCTGGTTACGTGCGGGTCCCGGATCTGTGGTTAGTTACCTACCTCGGTCATCCCCTCCCCACACGCATACCCGCTCAACCACTACCTCATCCTATGGCGGCCGGGGGAATGATTGATAACCGACGTGGCTGGCGTCATAGAGCCTCCTCTCCCCCTGCCGGGGGAGTCGACGACTTCAGAAGAAGATCAAGAATTTTCTGGAAATCGTTTTCCTCGCTGCAACGCGGCAGCGGCATGTGAAGAAGGTTCTGAATCCGGGGCTGACGCCGTCTATAAATACCGATGCAGTCTTTGTGGTAGCCGTTTGGCCGAAGTGCAGCAATTGGGAAAAGTCTCGTGCATCCAGGTACATCAGTGGAGAGAACGGACGACGGCAGAGGGTGTGAGTTAACGGCATACAATATTGTGTGCATGTGGTATATATATATATATATATATATATATATATATATATATATATATATATATATATATATATATATATGTGTGTGTGTGTGTGTGTGTGTGTGTGTGTGTGTGTGTGTGTGTGTGTGTGTGTGTGTGTGTGGACGGGCGAGAGAGCATGGTACCCGACAAGTAGAGGGCTACTATGTGCGGGGGTGCTTAGAGCACTCTAGAGCATTACGGACTGGTGGAACATGGACTGAATTAAGGTGGGACTGTATAAATGTGTGGTATGGACTTATTGCAACTGCCAAACATTGACATATAATTTTTAAAATAATTCAATGGGTGTTGATACACTGTTTATATGGCCTTATTTTAGTTGTTTTATTGCATTAATTTCTTCGAGCTGAGGGACGATTAGGTAAATATGGTAAATATTAGGTAAATATTGTTGTGAGATAATAAGTTGAGAGCATTTTCTTATTAGTATATGTAACATATTAGAAAATTAATTTACTATCTATTTTATGTAATCAAGACCTGCATCCCTTAAAGAACCTGGCTATGTCCATTGACTTTGAGAAATTGTAACAGTTGAAACGCTGAGCGTTACTAACAGAAAACTGGGAACTCCACTGCGCATTTGACTCCTTCTAGAAGAAATGCAGGAAAATTACTCCTGTTGCATAAAAAAAAACCTTGCTCACTGGTGCTTTCTTAGTACTATTGTGGTAAATTTCCGAAATTTCTTATAGTCTAGGTCGACCGTTGTACAACTGTACTTACAGGAAAGATTTAGCTTTAACTTAACAGCACCAAGCTTTAAACACGGAACCGATGTTTGCACATGACATCGCATACTTCTGGCAGAGAGCTAGAATCTGCATACTGCAGTGCGTTTTCCTAAAACTGGCCTGTCCCACCACAATTCCGTATCTCTCACGTCCAGGTTTGCTTCCATCAGTCATGTACTGAAGGCACTATCATTCTCAATAAAGCACACACGATTATGACACCAACCGGCGGTGAGATGAATGTTAAGACGTGTTCCGTGTATGAAGTGGAATTTTTATACAATAAAACGCAACATTTGTTACAGTCCATTCATGGTTACTTCCAACTGTTCTGAAACCCTGCTAAATTTATACTTCTAGGATATTCCTCCGCCTTATGCTAATAAAGCTTAACCAAGTCAAGAAAATTATAACAAAGGGACTACACACCATATTCGTGCGCACTCAGTGTAATAATATTTTACATAAGAATTATTTCTTACTAGGAATTACCAGCACTCCTGTTCTTTCACTGTTTTTATAATATTAAATATATATATATATATATATATATATATATATATGGAATATTACAATTTATAGACAAAGTAGATGTAAAATTTAATTTTAACCAAAAATAAGGTACTTTATTTTAACAAAAGTACAAAACGCTTATGATAATGTGGAAAAATTAGAAAATAATCAAACATATCTTACATGGAGTGATTTTTCAAAGGTTAGATTCAAAAAGTGTGAAGGAAACATGAATAGACTATTTCAAATTTTATCCTTATATTGGTGAGTTTTTTTTACTTAAAATCAATTCTTGGTTCTAGGGGAAAAGCTGAGCGGTTCCTCAGTGTTATTGTCGTCACCAAGTCCATTTCGTTTTCAGAAAGCATGACAACAAGGATCGCAGAGGATTGTGGAGGAGGTTTGGTGAGGTATGGTGAGGATTGCTGAAGATTACAGCAGACTGTTGAGGAGGATTGTTGAGGGGGACTATTGCGGATTGTTGAGGATTGATGAAGATTGCAGAGGATTATGCAGTAGGACTGGCAAGGATTGGTGATGATTACTGGGAGGGATTGGCGAGAATCGCCGAGGGAGTTTGGTGAGGATTGGTGAGGAATTTTGAATATCGCGAAGGACTAAGATTGATCGAATATTTAATTTCTGAGAAGAGCCCGAAAGATAAAACTGTTTATCGCCCTAGCTGCCCTCGTACATTTCAAGTCCCAAGGGTTTTACCCAAACTGTTTGCAAATAGCATCGACTACAACATAGGCAGTCCGGCTGGAATCAACCATGGTACTAGCAAATATGAAATCGGGATGTTGGCCTTAATCATGCTATTAAACGAACAGTTGATCTTCATGCCTACACTCCAATAGTTCGCAGGTCCGGAAAGGTATTCCGAACTTAAGCAAGGTTTTTACTTTTGTGGGGAAATGTACATGTAGTTAAATTACAAGCACGTTAGATAGTACCATGCAGAATTTGATGGAAGAGATGAACGTAAAATTAGCTTTACAGACTGAATGTTGGAAACATCAGTGAAGAGAGTATGATCTGTTATCTCTCATAGTAGACGAAGAACTCTGATGTAGCGCATCTTTTGCTGCATTAATTATCTGCAGAGGACGAGATACCACAAGACCAACAACCAATCATGAGCGAACAATTTGATGTCGTCATGAAATAACCAGCGCAGTCTAGTGGTTGTGGTAGTGCTTTAAGCTGTAGTGTGTAAATAGTGGTCGGGTGACGACTACACACAGTGGCCCGTCGGCTTCGGCTTCTGTGACTTGTTTCTTCTGTGCTCGAACATTCGAAATTTTAAATCATTTAAATTATTTAATTCGTTTTTGGAATATTTTAAATACATTTTTGGAAGTTTTCGAAAACTTTTTTGAGATATTTTGGAGAATTTTATAATTTTTTTGGGTTCAAGGCCATCCAAAGTCACGTGCATGGGGTCAAGGACACGTTAGTGAGGCCAAAGCCGTTAACATCCAATATGGCGGTCGAGTGACGTCACCACAACATGGTGGTTGGTCAGCGCCTGGTTCGTATCTCCGATCCCCTTGAGCCAGACTTCCCATAATCATACTCACAAGTACGTTTCCTGTGATGAAAAATCTGCGAAAACGAGTACGGAATTATCAATATAGTTACTGACCTCACGGTCGTAGAGCTGCTTGTACATATCTGTGAACGTGAGTGTGTGGAGTTTTGGCTATTGACTTAAGATGAAGTAAACAGTTTTTTCATCTTCTGCGCACGTGCCCAACGTTGACCTAACCCTACACCAATACTTCTGTAAAATTCACATGGTTAACAGTTGATGAACATGTTTGTTTTCATCGTAATTTTGAAAAGACGAGAAATTTTGTATGAGTAATATACTTTTATTAATTTTAGCTTAATCAAACTGCATTACAAATTGGTATGGGGAAGTAAACAAACACCTCAAAGCACTTGTTTACATAAGCAATGTACTAACCCCAAATCTTACCTACATTGTTTATGATAAAGGCTGCTCCCGATAAAGTGAACACTTTTGAAATGAAACTTAGAAAAAAGTCACTGATCCTACCTGCATGCAATTTAACTGTCGCACTGAGTGACCTTTGTCCAGTAAAGTTGGTACCGGTGGATGGAAAGTAGCCTAGTTCGATATCTGTACGTCCAATAAAAAGTGTTATGTAACCATTTGTGATATCTTTAATTGTTTGTTTCCCTTTATTTTATTTTAAAATGCAGCTAAGTGTAAAAATGAGCATATTTGCAAGTTATTTACTTTCCAAATAATTTCAAAATTTCACTTGACTGACGCATGACTAAATTGATGAGGCCCTTGCCAATGTTAGTTTTACGTATAGCGGAAGATTATACAACGTACATATAAGTAGATCTTATGCAGGGCTTTCAAAAGTGCTCATATTACTACGAACAGCCTATAGACATATTGGCAGAAAAGCAGTTTGATGTTGGCGCATTAAGACTATTATTGCGCAGCTAGCGTGATCACTCTACCCCAGATTCACTTGATGGTTTTGGCGACAGTGTGATTTGGGCGATGTTCTGTTACAAGAAAAGTGTTAGCATCGTCCCTTTGTCGTGTGAGGTTCTGCGGCGTTAAGGCGATATTACACGATACCAGATTCCGTAAAATTTTGTGCAAGGTCCGCCATAGCGGCCGGTATACAGGCTAATGTGGCACCCGTCATTGCATTTCCCGCCTTGTACGGCCAAATTTCTTACCATGTTTGGTAACTGGACACGTCCTATTTTTCGTGGCAGGTTTCACACCGGTTTAGTACCTGGCCAATCACGTCGTTTCAGTGCGCAGGGCTCTCCTCGTGGCTGCTACTTGAAACAAATTGATGAAGAAACCGAAAAGGACGCCTCCATCTTGATTGTACATCTATGAGGTTGAAAATCATTCAAATAGATTTAAAATACGACGACGACGAATAATATTGGCGATGGCAACTTTTAAATACTGTTTAGAATTGTTCGAAATATTTAAACATTACCTACTCAATGAAAATAGTAATTCAATCTCTTAACGCATCTACTACTACATATAAGCTCGTTATCGCGCGTGAACTGGTAGTACAGTGGTAAAGTTGCGCTGTGCCCTACGGAAGTGTTTTCTTTAGTGTGAGTTCAAAACTCCATCGGTTGCAATTTTTTTTATCATTAAATTTTACATGCGGATAATATCCCGGTACATAAATTAAATAGTATGTTTTGCGACCGGTCGGTAATTTTCGTCAAAATTAAAAATCACACACTCGTACTCCAGTGACTTCAAGTCATTTTCAAGATAATGAATGAAGCAATCAATGTATCTAAAAAGCGAACAGCAATATAGTAATATTAAAATGTGCTAGCTAGTTTTTTTCATACGTAAGTTACTAACAGGTAGCAGTTCTATGAATTGAGTTCATATTTACTACAAACCACACACTGCGCACCCGCCGAGGGTGTCAAATGCTAGTACGCGAACTGCTGTCGTGTAATATGAGTCTTCCATGGCGGCTCATATAGCGTCTGGTACACCTTCCCCTTACACCAGAGCTTGTAGAAGCTTGTACAAGTACGGCTACAGGTATCGTGTAATACCGGCGTTAGTCTTCACCCTCGGGTCCACCAACCACCCAGCTGAGACTGGCGAACCCGCTGTTAGAAAACGCCTTCTTTGGCCAATCCGCGCTCTCCCACCGTACAGCAAAGACTTCTTCTTCTTTTTTTTTTATTCTACTCAGCTCCGACTACCACCCATGAAAGGCGATAATTGGGGGAGTTAAAGTAATCTCACGACGAGCTGAAAACTGATCGAATAACGGTACAAGAAGATGCTTCCCATTTTTGGCGGGACTTGGCACATGTTGGGCAATACATGTTACTATTTTTAAAACATATGGAACGAATACTTGTTGAGAAAGTGTTCGTGGTTTTGTTTTCTTCTGGTAACAAGTGGTTACAGGACACTCTGTATTATACGTTACAACTATTAGTAAAGACGCGACATGAGTAGCCCATTTGCAAAACCTGCTATGTGCAAGCTAAACGAATTCTGCTAAATCACAAAAAGACCTAAAAAACTTATGCAAATGTAATGGATGGGTAAACTTTTACTGTTAATTTACAAAAAAAAAAAATCATTTTTACCAATGGTTTAAAATCTCCTATTAGGGGTTAGTTAGTTATTGTAAAAAATTAAATACAGATAACAGGTTTTGCAACTGTATTGTTCACAAAGCACGTTTTGCAAATCTTGTGGCGGCCATTTGTATTTTGTCTTAGTTTGCAATACCAGCTATCTGCATAGAAAATACTATCGACATACAGACAGATGCATAATAATGTTGGCAATTTAATGTCACACACATAACTATAAACTAAAGACAACATATTGTTACTGAAATGAAACTAAAATGTTCCTTTATATTTCTCATTGTCCAAGCTATGAAAGGTTTATAACATATTTACTTACTTTCCAGTCTGTTGATATAAAAATATAAAACCTTAAAGCCTACAAATTAAAAATTTCTATAGTTTAGGCTAGTGCAGTTTCATCATCTTGTAGTAAATCAAAGCAACATTTCCAACCACGAGTCAGTGCAGTGCAAGTTCATAGCAAGAACATATCTATTAAATGAACTTTGCGGTACAGTTCAAATATCCGTTTATTAAAATAGTCAATGCAATTATTGACATGTATACCATACTTTAAATATCCCGAAACACGATTCCCACGAAACTTATTTCATCACAAGTAGATAAACAAAAATAATTATCAGGTTAGCCAGCACACTGTTTGTAAATATCCGCGATACATGCACAGTCTGTCGTTTTTTTTTTTTTGTGCTCGTATCTCATTAGTCGCGTAACAGTTTCCTTACTGCGGTTGTAGCCAGTACATTTCCTCACTTCCACAGTAACGCCATTGTTATTTTGCTACGGGAACGCTACGGTGATTGTAGCCTAGTCTTAAATCAATAATTTTTTCCAGGTATCAGAAATAATTATTTTAGAAATGTTCTTTTAATAAACTCTGTTGTAACTACAAAAATCTAATTAAAAATTTACTTTAGCAACATGTACCAAACACAGGTATTATTCCAAGCAATTTTACACTTGAAAAGTCATTTAAAACATAAAATATCGGATCCCGATGTACCGAAAATCGATATTTTTCATTCGATATATCGCTTCGTAAAACGATATTTTTATAAATAACCAATATGAACAACGTCAATATTTTTTCCGATATCAACGTATCTATGGTTAACAGTTTTTTCAAGTTATTTGAATTATTTCGTCATTTATTAATAAAAAAAATGCCTCTTGACTAATAAACACAATGTATACATTTTATATCCCTTAAGACAAAGCCGGGCCGTGGTGGTGTAGTGGTTAGACTACTCGCCTCCCACCAAGACCAACCGGGTTCTATTTCTGGCCTCGTCGCTAACGGATTTTTGCGTGTGTCAATCATATTCTATTGTAGCCTCAGAAAAAATCTTTTGAGTATAAAGTGTGCGTGTGTGCGTGGAGAGATTTTGGCGGTTCTTCACATCGAGGTCTTGAGACCCGATGAACGTGAAACGATGTAAGTATCGAGCAGCGCCCGGAATGGAAAGACGGGGGAAACGCGAGATCCCCGAGAAAACCCACCGACTAGCGGCGTCATCCGGCACGATTCCCACACATACGGTGTAGGAATACACAATGTGCGGACAAGTACATCTTAAACAGGGCTTTCGAAAGTGCTCAGTTTACCGTAAACACGCCTTATGTATTGCCGACATTGCCGATGACATCAAGAGGGTCCATTGTTCTTGACCCGTTCAGTCCCGAATTAATTTACAAATTCAAGTGTTGCGATCGCGAAATATTTCGATGTGTGCTCGAACTTGGTTCTAGTCTGCTTAACGCAAACGGCGGACAATGAATGTGCTGCGTGTTCTGTGTTGTCAGCTTTAACCATTCACAGACGGGAATGTGTGCGCTTACATAAATCAGACAATTCACAAGGAAAACCCCCGGAATAATCAGGGGTGGATATAACTCCCCCCCCCCTTCAAATAAAAAAAAAGCTTATGTTGCCCTGAAACTGTCCTGTGAATGTTTTAAAACTAAAATGAAATTTTATCAGACGGTTTCAAACGTGATTTCAAAATTGAAATTAGAGGCCATTATATATATATATATATATATATATATATATATATATATATATATATATATATATATATATTATATAAGAAAAGGAACTAGCTGAAAGATAAAATACGAATATACGGATTTTCATTCAGTCTAAAAAAAATGGCCTCTAATTTCAATTTTGAAATCACGTTTGAAATCGTCGGATAATACTTCATTTTAGTTTTAAAACATTATATATATATATTTATTATAAGTTTTTCTAAAGCCATATCAAATTTGATAAAATATTTGTCACTAATTATTTACGAACTTTTTAAGAAATCTTAATAAACTTTTAGTATCACATTTTATATAGGTAAAAATCTAGAAAAAAAAAGAAGGAAATTTTAATATTATAAATTTAAAATTCTTTATCTCATGGTCATTCCATGAAATTTTAATTGAATATTTAAAATATTAAAACCCATTATAAATTCTTGTCAACCCGAAAATTTATGCGACAAGGAGTCTCTAAAAACACGTAAGTTTATAATTCTATCGGACCTTCTTGTGCCACTTCTAGAACAGTCTCTCATAATATTTCATAATGGCTGAATTTTTTGATAAATTCTGACGAATAAGGATGCAATGCCGTCACCAGGAGTTCAGGCTTTCGCGGAGACGTGGGGGAGGGGGGGGAAGGCGCGGAAGGGCAGCGCTCCCGCCAGCCCAAGTAGCGAGCGGTCATCTCACGGCCTCCACTAGAAGCAGTGGACATGTCCCGCTGGACCACGTGCTACTGGGTCTTGAGGAGGCGAAGCCATGCTGTTATCCAGGCATAACGCCACGCGACATTGACACCCGGCGTGGCGTACCCGTGCGGGCGACAACTCTGTCACAGCGTGGATCCCGAGAGAACTCGTTGGCCAGTCACTACATAGGGCTTTCGCTGCTCTTATCGAACACTAATAATTCCGTTTGTGCCAACATAGAAGAGTCTTTCAATTGTTAAATAATTTATTGGCGATCAAGCAGAGTTATTATTTTTTTTTTTTACATTTAAAATAAAATTAACTTTAATCGTACACACGTTAAGCATTAAGCAAACAGTTTAATGAATGTTTTCAATTGTCTATGTTGTAATTATTCCATAAAGTTGGCGTCTTTGACCAAGTTGTTTACAAGCGTCGTACGTGAATTGAATTGAATTCCAGTCATCCAATTTTGAAATGGGGGAAATTAAAAAGAAATGTGTAACAAGATGTTGGGCTCCTCGCTGTGAAAATTCGAAGCCAAACACACTTGTGAAATACTTTGCCATTCCCAGCAATACAGAAAGGTAACTTTCTAATCCAATTTTGTTTGTTTTGACTGGTATCTTGGTTTGGCCTGTTTATGTGGTTATGAATTTTCAATTATTTCCTATATTAATACATACTTTGCCTAAATACTTGTCTCTTTTATTCAAATACTGCAGTTAACTATCAAAACAAACAAAATTGGTTTTGAAACTTAACTTTTCGGATTCCTGGGGATCTCGGATAAAAGTACCGCCCTGCAAAGCAAAGCAAGAAAAAAAACATATTACAAACCAATTTAATTGCCGTACATCAGTTTGGTAATTATTAATGCTAAAAAATCCTTACCATGCCCTATAAAATTATATTTTATCAATTTAATGTTATAAAATAGCCACGACAAAATAATGATTTGTTTTTGATGTTGGTCACAAGAGAAGAGTTAGTGGCCCGATCGCAGAGAGGTAATAAGCAAAGAAGTTCAGCCTGGCAGATAGATCTCTTTTTCCCTTCCATACTCTTTGGCCAGTGGCATAAAACGTACGACTCGTTTGCATCTCAGGCGGGAGACTTAAATGAAAAAATATAAAAATGTTCCTGACGTTCTACATCTAGCAGATGATACACAACGAAAATTAAGCACAAAAATACTAAACAGCTGGTAAAATTAAACATTTTTGTAATCGTACATTGTCAGTAATTACTCCAAATCCGAAATTATGACACGGGAACAAATAATCTCTGCAAAAGAGGCAATGCCGAGCCTTACCTGTGCTGTGCACAGGAAGGAATAAAGTGCACATTATTTTCAGGAGCGGATCTGTATTTTTGACTTGCTTGAGTTGTGGGAGGGTCATTTCCCATCCCATTCGATTCATAGAATGGGATGGAACACACACTAAAAATTCTTTGTAATTTTTACTGAGAAATTATTTGTAATTTTACAAATACTTGTAACAGTACAAATATTTTTATTGTAAAGCTACTCGTTTGCAGAACTAGTACAAGGTCCATGTTTGTAATAGACCTTAGGAAATGTTTGTACTATACTGAGCCGTATCCACTAGCTTCAGCAAAATGGCGGACACTCAACAACATAAAACCGTATCAAGCTGTTAGTGCAAAAACTATGGGTGCAAAAAGAAATGTATTGCAAGTTTTAATTACGTAAAACACTTAAAACAACTTAAATGATCATAATAAAATGACAAGTTCAATTAAAAGTGACCGTATTATTCTTTATTCGTGCTTCCTAGCTTAACATAACTCTTAAATCGACTCTTAATACCCCGTTATTAAGAGGCGCCCAAATCTCTTAACTCAACAACTGAAATAAAAAAAAAGTACCTATTCTTCTTAACCGTATAACTTAAATATTACTTTGTATATAATTTTACCTTATTTACAGTAAAAATAAGCACTAATCTCGTAAGTCAAGTTGCTACTGTGGATAAAGGTGCGGGATAATAAAACAAGGGGTGTGAGTTCTAATCCCTGTGCTGGCATGGTACGATTATTTTTGTAAATTATATTTTAAATATTATTTTTAGTTGTTCTCTGTTACTTATTCATTACATTTGTTTTTTAGAAGGAAGAAAAATTAATTTTATTTACACTTCTCAATAATGTCAGTTGTAATGCAGGGCTACCATTTGTAATATTAAAAAGAACTGTTTTTTTTTACAAGAAAACTCTTTGTAGTTTTACTTATATGAATACATAGACGCATTACCAAAAACACTAATTACAGCAGTATTGTCTGCCTTGCCCTCATGAACGGGAAAAGTCTTCCAGCACATTATCCTGTTTGGATCAATCTCACTAATCTCCTTCGGTGCTGGCTCCTTCTCGACATGAGACCTTCTGAAAAAACAGATTTCCAACAAACCACTACCAGCTTTAGCAGTTATTCCTTGAAGACCAAAACGGTACAAAAATACAATACTATATAACTCTCACCTATATCAAGGATCTTAACTGTCCAAGACCCATCATCTTTATTGACATCCTTAGTAAAAGACACAATATTACGATAAACCTTCCTCGGGCAATAACCAGAAAAACGAATTCGTCTCCGATTCATGTCAGGATGAAATCTGCACAAACACATAATCAATAGTGTTAATAATCGTAAAAATTAATATAATATGTAAAAAGGAATTAAACTATCAATACAACACAGATACATAGTTCAAAACAAGGTAAGAAAACAAAAAAATCGAAAACAGAAAAGTCCAGGATCAGCCTGCACCTACTACTTTAACCTACTCCCTCAGCATTTAACATGCGAATGGGAAACTCCGCGGCAGCTCTCCGTAGCTCTGACGCTGCCGCTACGTGCTCTCATCATCAAAGGCGAATTGTCTGATTTATGTAAGTGCACGCATTCCCGTCCGTGAATAGTTAAAGCTGACAACACAGAACACGCAGCACATTGTCCGCCGTTTGCGTTAATAACACTAGAACCAAGTTCATGCACACATCGAAATATTTCGCGATCGCAACACTTGAGTTTGTAAATTAATTCGGGACTGAACGGGTTAAGATCAATGAACCCTCTTGAAGACATCGTCAATATTCATGGTACTTACGGCGTGTGATGAAAGGGTATATGCTGTTTACGATAAACTGAGCACTTTGAAAGTCCTGTTTAAGATATACTTGTCTGCACGTTGTGTATTCCTACACCTTATGTAAAATTAACACTGTTGAGCGCCTCATCACTTTATTCCTGCGTCGGTCAAGAGAAACTGTAAAATTATTTTTTAAAAATAAATCTTTAAAATTTGATAATTATTACACTTATGTCCATTAAAAAAAGTAAATGACAGTATTTCAGTATTCACAAGTCAACATTAAAACATGAAATTACTTTCCATTCGTCATTACCAACTCGACTGGGTCTATCTATGCCTGTTTGTGTGCCCGGCAAAATATATGCAGGTAGGGAGAGCGATAATTAACAGTGGTTAATTTTATATGTGCTTAGTTATTCGTAAATAGTCTTTACGAAAATGGGCGAGTGTGTTGGAAAAGTGTTTCCCTCCCTTTCCTTGAGACTTAGCGAAGCGAACGCAAGTTGCCAGGACGTTGGTATGCGTCTGCCGCCGCTCACTTGCATGTAACGGAGCAGGAATGCCTGCCAACGACTGTGAGAAGTACACCGGCAACTTGTGCGTGACGACGCTAGTCTGTTCCGACACGAGTTATGAGACTTGCACGTGGCGCCAGCCGCGAGGATAACCAGTCAGCACGTGATGTCTCTGTTCAGCGAATATTCACTCAACCAACTTCCAGATATTCACTGTACATATACGAAATATAGAACTAGTCAGCACGTGATGTCTCTGTTCAGCGAATATTCACTCAACCAACTTCCAGATATTCACTGTACACACACGAAATATAGAACTAGTCAGCACGTGAAGTCTCTGTTCAGCGAATATTCACTCAACCAACTTCCAGATATTCACTGTACATATACGAAATATAGAACTTGTCAGCACGTGATGTCTCTGTTCAGCGAATATTCACTCAACCAAATTCCAGATATTCACTGTACATATACGAAATATAGAACTAGTCAGCACGTGATGTCTCTGTTCAGCGAATATTCACTCAACCAACTTCCAGCTGTTCGCTGTACACACACGAAATATAGAACTAGTCAGCACGTGATGTCTCTTTTCAGCGAATATTCACTCAACCAACTTCCAGATATTCACTGTACATATACGAAATATAGAACTAGTCAGCACGTGATGTCTCTGTTCAGCGAATATTCACTCAACCAACTTCCAGATATTCACTGTACACACACGAAATATAGAACTAGTCAGCACGTGAAGTCTCTGTTCAGCGAATATTCACTCAACCAACTTCCAGATATTCACTGTACATATACGAAATATAGAACTTGTCAGCACGTGATGTCTCTGTTCAGCGAATATTCACTCAACCAACTTCCAGATATTCACTGTACATATACGAAATATAGAACTAGTCAGCACGTGATGTCTCTGTTCAGCGAATATTCACTCAACCAACTTCCAGATATTCACTGTACACACACGAAATATAGAACTAGTCAGCACGTGATGTCTCTGTTCAGCGTATATTCACTCAATCAACTTCCAGCTGTTCGCTGTACAAATACGAAATATAGAACGAATCACCGGGATGTTTCTCCAACCATTCACAACACCGCTCTGCTATATCTGAGGGACAATCTCTGGGAGGTTGGTCACGTGTTTGTGCATTCCTTTGGTAAACAATATCATTAGAGATGATGTGAAATAGCGAAAAATGTTTAGGCAGCATGTGTTCTATAACACTTTAACTAATTTTTATTTTATGATTGGTTGAATAAGGGTTTGACTCGGCTAAGTTGTTTGCATACCTATTACGAATGATCTGCCTTATAACATCAAAATCCTTATTTGCCCAGTGAAATGGAGTAGTATCGTCATACATGCATGACAGCCAGTAAGAAAATAAATATGTTGGACATGTGTACAGTATGTTGAATCCTCGCAAACAATAAACTTTTCCCGCGATAAACCATCATCTCTAAATATCATTCATCCATCCCCATACGCAATAATCTAGGCAGTTCCAAATTGTCGATTTACTCTGTAAATATTGGGAATAGGACCCACTTTTATATGACATATTTTTCTCCAACTGATGCAAGGAATAAGCCCTGTGCGTGGCGGCAACTCCTTGTGAATTATTCCGTATATACATTTTTGCATCTTGCACACCAGAAAAAAATGACAGCCCTTTAACTTGACCAGGAACTTTTTTTCATAGTTCTTTAATTTAAAAACATGTCAGCCAGATACACGAAAACTAGGATGAATGACTGCACCGAATAATTTTTACAGAACTGCTTTTAATATAGTGTGAGATATATTTGTAAGTAATTGTAATTGCAAGTGTGAGATATACTTGTAAGTTATTGTAATTGCAAGCTGTGTGTGAAAACACTACACACAAGACCACAAGCTTTGATATTATGTTGATTGGAAGATTCACTCGCACTAACTGGAACGGCGAGAAATTCAGCCAATAAAACCTTATGACCGACTATTAAGAATCAGAGCTTGACATGGTACAGAATGCTACTTAACAGAATTTATGAAGTTTGTATGGTTGGAGTGATATCCATAATTTCCCATGTGGGACAGAAATAAATGAATATTGAGGGAATATTTTATTACTGTTACACATGGGGAACGAATCACACGAGAAAAAGAATCGGGGTATCTAATTAACTATTAAGATGTTCCGTAGGCAATTAGAAATTTTGGGTCTCTAATATTGAATCTAGAAATTAAGTAATGAAGGTATATATGTATATACTGAAGATGGCGGGGATACCTCCCCTCTTACGACTCGTGCACAAAGTATTCAAAGTCTGTTTGCGTCTACCTTATGCGAAACTAACAGTCGTGCATTTATTTCCTCAATTTTCAGAGATGTGGACCTAATTTGAGTTCATTCACGGCACCATGGATTTATGGAGGCAGATTGGGCGTCATGACGCCAAGGAAATTAGTCACAACATTAAAGTAAAATAAAACTAAGCTATGGACATTTTTCTCGGCGTTATGGAGCTAGTTTGCTGGCTCGACACAAGAAAGCTGTGTAATGGCTCCGATCTGTCCGTGGCACCGTCGTGCGGCGATCAAAGTAAAATTGTGGTAGACGTCGTTTCTTTTCTCCAACCGTCCTGGCACAACTTACCATCTCATGCGGCTTATCACCTTAGGAAGAGCAATAATGGCTAGCATTAAATTGCTGAAATGTAGTGAACTATGTAGTGCATTATGTCTCCTATTATTTATAATATTCATGGAAACGATGATGTCCAAAGAGGAAGATAGCATAGGCGAACACAAAATCAAGGCTACGGTGTTTGTGAATGATCTCATCTTGTGGGGTACAAACGAAGAGGAGGTACATGTACGACGGGATGCATTGAATGATAAAGTCAGTAAATGAGGGTTAAATTTTAGTACCAGTAAGATCTAGATGACTGCGATGAGTAGGAAAAGTGACACGATCAGGAAGGAAATAAAATTAGATGAAGTGGAGCTGAAGTAGGTAAAAATTTTCGTGTACCTGAGTAGTGTCCTGAAGTGGCAAGGGGAAGTAATGAAGTGGTGTGACGGAGGGGACAGCAGGAACATGCCTTTTACAGGTGTATGGGGGACCTACCGAGGACAATAGAAGTGCCATGTTCCACAAAAATGTAATAAGATACTGTGCATGGCGTATTTGTACCCATTGTGACACAGGGACACAGAGACATGGATAGTGGAAAAAAAAGAAGGAAACATAGAAGCATTTGGCATTAAATTTGCAAGGAGCAGTGGGGCGGTGATGAGGAATGAAAGGGTTTGAATGAAGTGGTACGAGGGAAAGTATAAACACAGGGGCTGGCAGAGATTATAAAGTAGGCAATAATGAGGTGGCATGGGCACGCCAGGAGCATGGGAAGTGAGAGTTTGACAAGAAAGTTGTCGGTACAATGGGTAAATGCCGCAAGGAAGACCAGAGAAGAGATTGGAGCAAGTGGCTGAGGGGGTAAGCAGAGGTGTAGACTGGGAAACAGGGAGGGTGGCAGAGAGAAAGAGGATGATAAAGGCATTTTAACAATCTGACCTGGCCACCGACTGGAAACAGCTAAGGATGATGATAATGATTATTATGTTATACGGCTTGCCGCACGATAGCGCTATATGTAAGAGATAGCTATATTTATTAGTGTTAGGACTTGACTCCAAAAAACGCCGAGAAATGTTATTACGGCTTCATTCCTTGGGTGAGAACAATATAGGAAAAAATCATGCTATAGTCCATTCGAGGTTTCTTCACACTTTTTGAATAAAACATTTGAAAAATCACCATGTGTATCTATAAATTATAATGTTTCGTTTATAATTTATATAGATCAAAACCGCCAGAAAATAGGTATGTTGGTAATGGCTAGTAAGAAATAGTTCTTATGTAAAATATAATTACACTGAGTGCGCATGAATGCGGTTCGTTGTCCCTCTGGTGTAATTTTCTAGACTCAGATAACCTTAGTTTGCATGAGACGGAGGAATATCCTGAAAGTAGAACCTCAGCAGTGCTTCAGACAACTTCGAAGTAAGCGTGAGTGGACTATACAATGCTTCTGGTCGTAATACATGTCGCGACCTACGAAATCGCGAGTGAGACACGGTAGGTATAGGCTATTCACGGTTAAAACGAGCACTTTTGAAAGCTCTGCTAAAGATCTACTTGTATTCATTGTGTATTCTTCCGCAATTAACATTGCCATGGACCTCATCACTTTATTCATGCGTCGGTCAAGTGAAACTGTGAAATAATTAGAAAAGTAAATACTTTACAAATTTACTCATTTTTACAGTTCGATGGATTAATACAAATAGAGAGTGAAAGAAATAATTCAAGTTATCACAAATGGTTACCTAACTCTTTTTAATCGACGTTAATATATTATATAATATAATTTCCCTCCACCGTTACTAACTTTACTGGGCGCATGTCACTCACAGTGGACCCATTGAAATATAGGTTCTAAGGTTGATTTCAAAAGTGCTCACTTTATCGTGAACAGCCTTTAAGGTGATATTTTTTATTTTTTTGGAATTTGGTTATGTGAGAGAGGTTTCGAAAAGTGCCCCCTTAACGCAGTTGTTAGTTGTCAAATCATTATAGTTTTCAAACTATAACACTCGAATTCCGACACGAGAGTGTTACAGGCAGGTTCAAAGCGTTGAATTAAAGTCTAAGCGCAGCGTACTGCATTTGTGTTACAAGCTACGGAAGGAACAAAAACACCTTTTCGTCTAAAGTTTATGGTTTAAACTATTTATTAAATGAATATTAACAGCTTCGCTTGAATGAACAAAAATATATTTACAAGTCTGGCCCCTATTTTCAACCAAATTGAGTGTGCAAATTCTAGCTCACCTGTTTATAAATCGCATTCATACTGAATCAGTATGCTCTGTACATCATACAGATTGCAGTACATGAAATTTTACTGTGAAAAGATATCTAGGAGAAAAGCCTAGTATGATGCAGAATTCGGGAAATATACTGTTGAGTGTTACTTTTGAAAAATATTTGACAACTAATAACTGCAATAATGCAATAAGGGGGCACTATTCAAAAGCTCTTTCAGATAACCAAATAAAAAAAAAAGAAGTGAAATATCACCTTAACGGCGTGTGGAGCATCATGCTCGGCCTGAGATAGCGCAGAGAGAATGTAGTATCGGCGGGCCCCGAACCACTTGGAAGGCGGTTGCGAAACACACGCGAGCCCCAGGGCAGTCCTCCCCCCCCCCCCCCCCCCCGGTGAGTGGAGCGACCTTGACCGGCATTCTTCTGGCGAAACGGTAGCCCGCGGCGCGGCGGTGCAGAGGTCCAGGCCGGCTGGCCTCTTGACTTCGCCGTTGGTCGCATGCCTCGCCTCTACTTCCGCCGTAGCCACAGATCATAGCACGAAACAGAACAGTCATACGTACAGGTTAGGTTAAGTTAGGTTAGGGATCATACGATATGTTCTGAATCAATCACTTTTTCTACACTAAAATTCGAACAATGGACGAGAGAAACATTTTTAACATACAAATAATCAACGAACTCTTTCCAGAAATGAGTGTAATTGTTTCAGAAAATAACAGATTTAACAACATTCTTTCACTATATATATATATATATATATATATATATATATATATATATATATATAAGTTTCGACTATATATATATATATATATAGTGTTTTACTTTTTAACTTAACCTGTATGCACAATGCACAATACTTCAACATCAATACAAACAACAATGTAACCTACCCTAAACTCTTTTTTTTAACCTCCCCCACAGTGAACATACAACTACTTTCTATTAAAACTAGCACCTGAAAGTCGACTGGAAGGCCAATTCTCTAAATCCGAATCACTCCTCCAACCACAACCCGCTTCCAGTGCCCTTTCAGAAATTTCCTCTACAGCCGATGCTGCAGGTATAAGGGACGGTAAGGGACACGGCAGACCTAAAGGGCCTCCATCATCATTGTCGTAGAATTCCCTAGGGGAGGACTCTTCTAACAAGTCTGTCTAACTCAGACATGAATTACCGTCAGAGGACACACTAATTACTTCGGGTTCATCAAAACGCTCTTCCTTAATAGTAGGTCTCTTTTCGCAATCCCACAAGGGGATGAAAGGGCGGGAGGAACGGGAGATACCCGAGAAAACCCGCCGACCAGCGGCGTCGTCCGGCACGATTCCCACATGCGCAAATCCGGGAGCGATACCTTGTGCGAATTTGATTCATAAATAAATACTCATGTATTATTTTTAGCCAATTAAATTCTGCAACGAATTTGACGTCATTTGGGAGTGTTGGTAAATAATGGGTTTTCGTAACATATCGTGGTATTGTGTTGAAAATCTTTTGTTTTTGCGATCGAGATGATGTGATGAATCTTTAAAAACTTCTGCTAGTTAACTGTTACCTGTCATCTCCTTTAAATTTATATCTAGCAGCATTTATTCGTTTTTGTAACATTACTGTTTATCTATTTTAAATAAACAACTTTCCTGTAATTTCCATACTCTGCTCTGATTGGCTCCTATCGTAGCGATATCCACATGCATAAATAAACCACTCTATTAGGTTCGTAAAAAATATTTTTTCTGGCATTTGTATGAAAACCCGGCCGTTGCAAAAAGAAATATGTAAAAAGTTAAATATTAGTATTGATACAAAACTATGTTTAAGTACGAACCTTTTCACGAAAATAACCACGCTATTTTTTATAGAATAATAGACAAGCATGATTGTATTGCTGAATTAAGACACAATGAAAATAATCATTCATCATCCTATAGATAATTATAGATTGTGAAAGAAAACCTAGATTTTTATATATTTTTTTACTCTTTTTGGACTGTTATTTGTGGTGAAAATCCTTATGGGCGATGACGTTTCTGAGAGGGCTGCATCAAAACTAAAACCCAGGTACTTTTCGTGAAGTGAGAAAATAAAACTGCATTTAATATTTAAAACGCAATCGTGTTTAAATTAATTTCTAAGTATTATTATTTGTGCTATGCGTGCGAAATCTACTAATGAGACAGGAACAGCCTATTATCGTCGAGTTTTTGCTTCGATGACACACTGTCAATACTGCTGCTTCTGAGAAAAGCTTCGTCGGTTTATTCAAAACAAACTGTTCATAGACTGGAGCAGAAAATAAAAAGGGGGGGGGGGGATTGCAGTTGAGTTGATATATTTGAGCAACTTTTAACAACGAGGCATTGAGAACCGATGAGGGTGAAATGAGATGAGAATGGAGCAGCGCCGGAATGCAAAGGCGGGGGAAACGAGAGATTCCCGAGAAGACCCGCCGACCAATGGCATCGTCCGGCACGATTCCCACCTGCGAAAATATGGGAGTGACCCGGCCGGGGATTGAACCCGGTTCGCCTTGTTGAGTGGTAATCAGTCTAACCGCTCAGCCACCGCGGCCCGATGGAGGGCGGGGGGGTCTGTATATTGAACGTAAAAAACACCCGTAACATTGCATATCACTAATATGTATCACTAAAATCGTATATCGCTAACATTGCATATCGCTAAACACTATTCGACCACATCATCGCAGTTGTGATATTTCAGAAATATTGTTTGGTGACCGATATAATGCCATATCGTGAATGCTCATGTCAAAGGGAGTCGTTACAATCCTTCAAGTAGGAAATTTTAGCACACCCGTTACATGGCCAAAATTTTGCATCACGTGACAACACTTTTTTTCCTTCATATTTTGAAGGAACAATAAGAGTGAAAGACTGGCGACTATGACGGTTCCTAGGCTCACTAAAAGTACTCAAATCCATGACGATTATGTGGGGATATAAATAAATACAAGAAAGAAATGTATTATAAGACAATTAAAAAATAAAACACTATAGAAATTATTTTCTGTAGATCATATTCTCCCTTCTCGCACAATTTCAACAGATCAGGTCTTTTGTTACCTATTCTTTTAACAAAACGTCTACTGCTTCAGTAAAATAGCTCTTCAGAAACATATCATTAATCTGAAGTAGTATAATTGTTCCGAAAGTTAAGTGGAATGACAACACTGCGCCTATTCTATGGACGCGATTATATGACATTCGCCCATGAAGATAACTTATGGCTTGCTTTGTTTGTGCGAGTAAAGGCGACACACATTTCTCGATTTTTTCTTTTTAGTTGCTATGAAAGCTGAAATATTGCGTGTATTACAATGACGGATGAGAAGGACGTATCGTTAATAACCAAATGAAGGAATCCTACTTTATTTCGTGTCAAGTTACGTAAACGTGGCTAGGAAACTTCACAAGCGTTCAACGAAGAAGCAATGGCAGATCAGTCGAAATCAAACCTGCAGACACAGCATTTAAATGGGAGTCATTCACAATGCATCACTTTCAAAGATAACATTTTTGAGCAAAAAAATCTTCCACATTATATTTCTTAAGGAACATTGGCATGTCAAGAAACCTTGCCAAATTTTATGTTTAATATATATTTTTTTAATTTAACATTTAAATTGCCATCTTGTAGAAATTATGAATGAATAAATTATTTTTAAATTAATCATCGTGGCAGTATTCTCTGAGAAACGTGTATTGAATATAAATTTTTTGAAACGGCTGTCTTTAAAATTGATGCACCTATAAGGAATTTATTTGTCATAGATTCCCCACTTAAATCCCGTACCTGCAGGCTTGAAAGGCAGAAGCGAAGTAAACAGTGTGCAGGATAAGCCTACAAATGGGCGCCCAGTAACATCCGTGAACAACGAAAATATTGTGAAAGCATAGACGTTGTTGAAAGAAGAATGACTTCTATAGATCCATGAACTGCCAGTTAAAATGATACTGTTGGGCGCCCACTTCTCGGCTAATCCTGCATACGGCTTTCGCTTTCTTTAAAACGCATCCACCACTTAAATACGGCCTATATGCCCATTACTTCGTACACTTCTTTGACTTTTTCTGCCGACCTCCCGTGACGCAGTCGGCTGGTGCACCGCCAGTCTGTGGTGAGAAAAAAAGGGAGGGGGAGGGGGAGGTGTTTCTCGGTTCGAATCCTAGGTAAGGCAAGGATATTATTTTAAGTTAGGTCATAAGTTTGTTTGTAAGCCGTGTACTGAGAATCCTTCAAGCATAACACCAGAGGACGTTATTAAGCCCTTTCCAATCAATCAATCAATCTACTTTCTCCCACATAGTTGATACACAGTATCATCTAACGTTGACATTTGTTGCTTTTTCCTAGAGATGGTAGAAGTGACAAAATTTGTACCTGCGATACGTCGCGAACAGCTGCACAAAAGTAACAGGGCCGAGTAGCTTACATATTACGCATTGCGTTTGATTTTTGCACATTGCTATACAATTACTGAATGAATGAATAACTTATTACGTCTTTCACGTCTATTAAGCTACAAAATAAACTACCATATATGTCAAGTCATTTATCATATCATGCGAGTAATTTAAAAATCGATTTAACGATTAAAATAAATGGTTGTGCTTGTTATAGAGAAAAAAATAACACTTTAAGAAAAGGGATTTATTTTTATTGCTATACAGTGCAACAGAAATACGTTCCCACCATCTTGCAATATTATCTCTCATTACGTATGCTTTTTAAATAGAAACATTGCGTTTTTTTTTTCATTACGTTAAATTGAAAAAGAAAAAAACACAACATTTTGGCAAACAGTAAAATGTTATTTAAAATAAATTATGCATAATTATCCTTATAAAATTATTGGAAATCTTCAAAGATAATTTTGTGCCTAGTTCAACGATTTTTCCATGCCCATTTCGTTTCGAATTAACCAGTGACACAGTTAAATCAGTTCGCGTCTATTGCAATAGCACATCGAAATATAATGTTTATGCCTGCATTACTCGATTCCAGTAAACTGTGCTCTATCTGATTTCATGGTTTGGCAATATAAAGAGAAGAAAAATATTTATTTCGGTTTCACATCTAATTTATTGGCAACAGAGCGACTGGTAGGCACTGCTCATGTCGCGTGTCGCTGTGTAGTGTCACCGTTCGCCGCCGTGGCCAGCAGCGACATACAGTACTATCTTGCTCCGGTAACAGACGGCGACTTCAAGCGCTTTTGGCGTGGTCGCAGCGACACTGCTTCCGCTGTCACGGGTACTCACCTGCGGCATGACCTACTGTCGTACGTAGCATTTCTGAGCTGCGTATCAAAAATAGATGAAAGCTACTGATTCACCAATAACCTACTGTGTATACATTTCAGTAATTAAAATTATTCATAAATGGCTTCCAACGAGTGCGATTCCTTCCTCATTTTGACTACCAAAATTAATACGTAATCTTGAAATACATTGGGAAACACGCAAAAGAAAAACGTCTACCGCTGGAATTGAAGGCCATATTATTGCCTATAATACCAGGAGCGTTTTGTTGGAGCGAGTGGCGCGGTGCAGCGATGTCACTTCCTCTCACGTGCTTTGGCTCTGTTACTTCCAGTTGTTGTCACTACAGTGACACGTGACATTCGTGTCACAGTGACCGCAAATTTTCCCCCACCCCTAATTTTTTTCTGATCATATATAACTTTACATATCAGAGTTCAGTAGTGGTCGTTTGTCTGGCAGATTCTCATCCCCCAATGTAATAGACACTACTGTTCAACATTCGTAGCGAGAAACAACAAAAAATACAATTGCGGGTTAGGTTGATTCACACAAAGAAATCTTGCACAGGCTATCTTCACGGGCGTCCGACAGTCACAGAGTTGTTTCCATAGAATCAGCGCTGTATTGCCAGTCCATCAAATTTCGAAACAGCCTTCGCCTCTCGCATTTCCCCACAACGTTGGTACACTGAGTCATCTAACATTAACATTTCCTGGTTTTGCTACATTAGCTTCCAACAACCAGAATTCATTGACGTGCCAAACGTTAATTTATGCCCCACGCGCTTTGAAGATCTTTCTCGAGTGAAGCCTGGGACCCTATTCTGTAATATTTTACAGTCTATAAATAAATACAGTTACAACATAACTATCTTGTTTATGTCGATGTTGTTTTAATGACATCTCAGTTAATTTAAATCCTATGATACTGTGTAATAATATGATTCTGGGCATTTCCGTCCAGCGCCAATAATCGCTATTCCGCGAACGACATAATCGGTCATAAAAGTGCTTGCTTACATCTGCATAACCTTCGTTTCGGATCTCGTATTGCAAACACAAGCCTGTGCAAATATTGGAATTTTCGAATACCGTTTCGAATAATGGCAGAAAATATTACTCCAGTGCCAGTGAGCTGTGCTCATTTTTATCGTGTTTATTCGAGTACCTTGTTCGTGTTGTCAGAAATGTTATCGGTACTAGTTAATTAATTTAGTATGTGCTTTCATTAAGCATGACTGGCTGCAGGTACCGTTCTTACATGCTCGAAGTATTTATGTTTCGAAGGTGTTAAGTTTGTTGGTTTCAGGAAATGGGCAAAGTGATGATTTTACTGAACGATTATGCAAATAAATTATTTCATACCAGTGATGAACAAACATTGCAGTGAATTGTTCGTGCAAGGATTTCCATATAAAAACACGCGTTCGAGAGGTTGCGAATTAAAAACATTAAGAAAGTTGGCGTGTTTTGTAAATATTGTATTTTGAAAAGGTCACTATAATGTTTTTAATGCACGAGTTCTAAAAAGATTGTAAAAATATTTGTTTACTCCGCATGTGTTGTTCAGACAAAGAGTGTAAGGTTAACTTCGGTAAAAGTGTGTTTATTGATGGATCATAGTGTAATTCAATATGACAAACTCGTAAGTTTGCGTGTTTGGTAAATTATGCATTTGTAAACCGTTACTATAATTATTGATATGCACGTGGCCTGAAAAAGTCGCACTTTCAACACTTTTGTAGTGTGTAAATAATATTTATTTATTTGCCTATATCGGGAATTCAACGAGTATATGGTTAACTTAGGCCGAAGTGTGTGTGTGTGTGTGTGTGTGTGTATTGCTGCATCTGTACGAATACTAACAACGACGTATGTATCGCGTTTTGTTTTTTCATTGAAGTTTAAATTCTCGAAGTTACAATAATTTGAATGCTATTTCCATACGAGCAAAATTTTCCACTGCTCCAGCAAAACAATATGCAACTCAAAATTTCACATACTCGTAATAACTGCAAACAATGCCGTCTCACGAAAGACGATAAAATAAAGACCCCCCCTCCCCCTTTATCTACCCAAAATTTAAAATAAAATAAACCCCAAAAACAAAAATAAAATATTTTGGAATGTCAACCTAGCTTTAATACCCTACATCGATTACTGTATGGAGGTTAGCTATCGTGTCATAGCTTCCACGAGACCTACTACCTGAGCCTGCATACAAACAGTTTTATTTTATTTATTTATTTATAATGTTCCTATGAGTCACTGACTCTTTCCTAGGAACTGTACATAGTAATTAATTAGCATCTATTAGAGCAAACATTCATCTTTAAATATTACAATATAAACGACTTAACTACAAAAATTTCCTCTTATAAACAATAACATATATGCACTTCGCTGCATCATATAGCATAATGTTAGGAATTAACAAAAATAAAGGTTATTAGATAAATTACTTACTGGGCTGTCTACATGGCATAGTATTCCCTAAAAAGATAAGTGTCAAACTTACCCTATTACTAATTTGGTAGTAGCAAGACATAAACACAGTTGTGTACTACATAAAATATATGCTATACAATTAATTATCTAATGTACTAGACTACAAATTATATATGTATATATATATATAAGGCTGTATGCAGTAACATACTGAAGGACATACACTGATTAGGCATTTTGACTATTAAGTTAAAACGTTTACCGTATTTGCTTTCAAATTCAGCCTAGAGAGAAAGAAATCACACTTATCACATTTCGTGAAAAATTCGCTTTGTTGGTGTGATGCGAGGGATAATAACAATCGTGAGTTCCGCCACTATTGAAATAATGAATTTAGGAAAGTAAATTGAAACTACGGAGTCAAATAACTGATGGAATTATATCTAGACACATGCGAGATACGAATTCATGATGCATTCTTTAGAAATATACGGTTTTAGTATTTCATATGGAGAAGTAAATTCATTATAAAAAGCGTTATTCGCAAATGTGTTAAGAAATAAATATAATTGTTATTTGAATATTCACTGTATTAATGACACTACTGAAATATTACAATTCAACAAGCAGATTGTTGATTTCAGAAAAGAACAGGCAGCGTTGCCAAACCTACGGGACATGAAGGAAGCTACAAAGAGATGTGTTACAGAATACCACATGAAGAGAATAACGAAGTGACTACTGTTTCAGCTGTCGTCAAATGGGCGTTTGCAGTGAGTATTTACACAACAGCGGCCTTGGTCATCAATCAGCCAGTCGCTAGAACATGGATACGGAAGTGGCGACAGCGGGCAGCAAGAACGGCAGCATGACTCGCGTACGGAATGAAGTTGTCGAACGCTCGCACGTGAAGCATTTTCTTTTGACCACATTCCTCGGGAGTCAACCCGGAACGCACCGTGCGCGTGTCGCGTCGCCGCCTTCTGCGGCGCGCTACGGCCCCCCCCCCCTCCCAACCTGCGCGACTGGTGAACTGCGAATTGTGCAAGCGACCGCCGCAGAGATGACCGCCGCGGTCTTCGAGGAAGCCGCGACACAGACGCTCGACTAATTAACGACGCACGACTTCTGGACAACACCCCGCCCGAGGACGGACATATTTGGCACGCACCACGCCAGCCAGGGCGCCAACTGAAGTCCGAAGTACAGGTGTGGTCTAACCGCCTGCACAATCGCCTTTATTTGTAGAAGAGACTACCTCTAGCTCCATTTATCATGGATAGTATCTCCTGGAAGTACATCAATATATTCTTCTATAGGTTGTTCACGATCAAGCGAACACTTTTGAAATCAACCTTACAAAAATATCACTGCCCCTGCATGCATATATTTTAACGGGCGCCCTGAGTGACATGGGCCCAGTAAAGTTTTTATCGATAGATGGGAAGTAGTTCCGTATCTTAACGTCGAATGAAAGTGTCAGGAAACACTTTCTGATAACTTAAATTATTCCTTTCGCTTTTTGTTTTTTAATGCACCGAAGTGTAAAAATTAGCAGATTTGTTAAATATTTACTTTTCTAATATTTTCACAGTTTCACTTGACCGACGCATGGATAAAGTGATGAGGTTCATGACAATGTTAATCTTACATAAGGCGGTAGAATACACAACGTGCATACAAGTAGATCGTAAGCAGGGCTTTCAAACGTGCTCATTTTACCGCCAATAGCGTATAGTTATAATGCGTGTCCCTGGACTGTAACTAGGCCTATCTGGTACATGCGAGTCATACAACAATTCCTAGGACAATGGGCTTTTCGTAGTGGTTCCTTTCTGGAACTTCGTTAGGTTTTCATGTGAGAATACGTGTGAATAACTCCCAGGGAAATGACGAAAAACTGAATATGACGGCATTGGTTCTCACAAAAGCTGAGCAATTGGAACGTCGGCTGGATATTTCATGGCCTCCAAACGGGGTACATGGGATTTACTTATAGACTACACAGATATGACCACAGGCATGTTCGTCTACTTCCCCATTTCTAAGGTATTCAGTACAAATATTAAACAAACGTGTGCGTTTCATCTCCTCTCGAGTGGAACTAGTTATTCTCTTGGTTAAAAAAAAAAAAAAACATTTTTCGTACATTTCTGTGTCAGGCTACGTCAAACAGTGGCTGTTCGGCAAAGCAGTATTATATACTGTCTTGGTTCAGTTACTTAAAAAAAGTGCGAGACTGGGATAAATACTCATGCAGTTACAAACAGACCAGTATGCGGTTCGGAACAAATTGATAAAGTAAAAACAAACAAATAGAAAAGCGTGATAAATCTTTGTGAATTGCGCACCTGAGCTGTTTGAACTATTCCATCTCTTTGCAAGCAGGTGTAAATGTGCATTGGGCTCACTGCTCTGCAGGGACTCTTTGTGACAGATAGTGTAGCTATTACTATGCTGTATGAACACGCTATTCTGCAATAACTCGGAAGTAAATTTTGTACATCACACCATAAGTACATTTCCAAACAATGTGTTTAAGAAGTTCTAAGATTTTATGAGAAGAAAAGCGAGATATTTTGAATGAATTTTGCCTTGAATTTGGCCAATGAAAGAAGACGTTTCACTCCACGCGGAGGAAAGGGTTGTGTAGATGCACAACTATTGACAAAACTAGAATCATCCACATAAAATGTACCGAAAAAAAAAACTGCTGCGGGTGCCTCTTGAAGAGGTATGTTTTTACGCATGGCTTAATTTCGACAACAGCGGGATAATTAGCAAGTGAGCCAGTGGTTTGGCGAACCAGGAACGGGGAATGAACTGTCAGGACCTGTGTTACGGAACCACACCGATCCACCTGGAGGAAATATGAAAAACCGTGGAAATATAAATCAGGACGTCCAGCTTGGGAATCGAGTCTAGTTACTTCCGGAAAGAAGTAGAGCCACGGTGGTGTAATGGTTAGAGAACTAGCCTCCCACCAAGGCTAACCGGGTTCGATTTCCGGCGGGGTCGCTCCCGGATTTTCGCATGTGGGAATCGTGCCGGATGATGCCGCTGGTCGGCGGTATTTCTCGGCGATCTCCCGTTTCCCCCGCCCTTGGGTTCTGGCGCTGCTCCATACTCACCTCACTTCACCCTCAACGTCTCTGAAGACATCGATGTTAAGAGCCGCCCAAATCTGTCCACTCTCTACTCCGAAAAGGAGTCCAGTGGTTTATCAATGCGCCTCCTTGTTTGATCAAAGTGGTATGCCATAAACCAAAGCGCATCATTTGGCCTAAAATTTCATCAAAAATGTCCTTTCACCAAAATTAGTTTCGTTTAAAATTCACTTTGTCTTATGTAATTTGGCCTAAATATCAGTTAGTATAAAAGTCATTTGGCCTAAAAGTAGATTGTCTTAAAAGTCACTAAGCCTCAACAAATAATTTTAGATCTAAAGACTTTTAGGCCAATATGGAAGCAAGGTCATCTCGAAAATATCATATAAATGAATTTAAGAAAGAAATTTGACTAAGTATTATGATACAGTAGCTTACGTCTTAGCAACCCAAACAGTTACAATGCTTTGAAGTGTATCAAAATATTTTAAGTACAGAAATTTAGCCATTGATTTTCTCATTTTGTATGAAAGCTGTCTGCCGGTGCGAGAATCTGTCTGATTAGAAGTGGTTTACAGTTTTTGGATTGTCGGATGACGACTTGGTGCGCGCGCGTATTACAACAGAAACTTATTTTTAATAAGTTAGCAACTGTAGCATATCCAAATTGAAGGAACTCGTCAGCTAAACGACCCTGGTTTGTTCGGCATCCAGCAGCTGGAACTTGCAATACAATTTACTGGTTCATCAGTGTTAGGACCGACAAGTCGTCACAAATGGAAAGTCTCCACTCTCGGCTTTAGAGAGATAAAAGCGGCATCACAGTTAATTTTTATGTAGCTAGACTGAATGTAGGCCAAGTTGTTAGTCCAGCATGGTTTCTGTAGCATGATTTACTGGGGATTGTGGAGGATTACGGAGCGGATTGTGGAGCAAATTACTGGGGATTGTGGAGGATTACGGAGCGGATTGCGAAGCGTATTGTTGAGCGGATTGTGGAGCAGATTGCAGAAAGTACCTTTCGGGGGATCATTTTTGCAACTGGGGGATCGGTGCTTTTTTGAGGGAAGACGCGAAATTATGAAGTAAAAAGGGAAAATTGGAAGGAGATTTAGTAGCTTTTAAGGTGAAAAGGGCAATTCTAAGGGAAGAACGCTCCGACACCACACGCCGTAGTGCCCAACGTCCCCAAATCCTACTAATACTGTAGTTTGAAGCCTAGGGTGGATACTCTTTATGATGACGGAAGAGAGGACATTACCAACATGCATCCATTACCCTTACACCCATAATTCTACTAAAGCTTCAGAAAGTGGTTGGAGTAGTCTTTATCAGTTAGGTTTTATTGGGCAAGAAGCAGAGAATTTTGCGCGCCTGGTGCTGGATAAAGGGCGACATCCTAAAATGTAGTATAAAAAACAATTGTGTCAGTTTTCACACACACACACACACACACACACACACACACACACACACACACAAGTACACATGCTGCTTCCTATCCACGGATTTTATTAAAAAAAAAAAAGTATAATAGTACAAAAGTGCCGTATAACATTTTTTAATGAGCTCCAATTTTATTAACTCTTAGAATGCAATGTTGGAGTGTAACCCGGGCTACACGAAAAACAAAAACTTCTCTCCTAGTGAAAACCAAATTCGCATTGGTGTAGTCTTATTATTTGTTAATGTTTGTCAGTATCTTAGAACAATTTTACATCTCATCAATTATAACTACCGTAAATTTAAAAAAATAATAATTATAACACAACTTAAATGAACTATATACTCTTTATTACCTGTGACACATGAACGGATATTTGTTTGAGAGAAAATCAAGTCAGTACCCCATGGCTGACAGCCATTCAGTAATAAACTTTATTCAGTGCAGTAAACACGATAATGGCGAAGCGAACCAATAGCATGGCGGTAAGCGGGAAAGCAGAGTGAAGTGTAGTAAAGAGATTTGGGCAGCTCTTAACACCGAAGTTTTGAGAGTCGATGAGGGTGAAGCGAGGTGCGTAAGGGACAGCGCCTGAGTGCAAGGACGAGGGAAACGGGAGATGCTCGAGAAAACCCACCGATTAGCAGCACGATTCCCACTTGCGAAAATCCGGGAGCAACTCCCTCGAGAATAGAACCCGGTTGGCCTAGGCGGAAGGCGAGTAGTCTATCCACTGCATCACCGCGGCTCAGGGGAAACCAGAGATCGAAATAAATGTTGTTTCTCTAATGGTTCATATAAGTGATACTATACTAAATTATAGTCCATTCACGGTTTCTTCACACTTTTTGAATCAAACCTTTAAAAAATCACTCCATGTATGATGTGTTTGGTCGTTTCTATAATATGTCATATCACAAGCGTTATACTTCTGTTAACTTAAAAATAGTTTATTTTTTGTTTAATTGAACCATTCCTTATATTTTTCCTCTAAATTATAATTTTAAATTTATAACAAATATGAATAGATACAGTGACAACATACTTGTGTTAGTATGGCCTGGTAATAAATAGTTCTTGTGCAAAATATTATTACACTGAGAGCGCACGAACGCGGTGCGTTAGCCCTCTTGTGTAATTTACTAAGCTTTGTTTATACGAGGCGGAGGAATTTCCTCGCAGTTGAACTTTAGCAGGGCTGTAGAGAAGTTGGAAGTAACTGAAAATGAAGGCTATCTTGAATGCCAGTAAATGTGTACAGAGTACAAAGTGTTAAATATACGTAAAGTATAAAGCTGTGCCCCGTGAAGTTTTTGGCGCTCCTTAGTGAGTTTGGGGGTGGGGCTAAAGGGCCCCTTCCCCCACCCCTTCTCATTTTCATACACTCTCGGCCCTGCAGCGTTCTTGGTAGTTACATATCGATAGTATAATTAACTAAACTGTGTACGGCTTATCCTACCCATAAGTGTCTTTGGTCACAAAAAAATTCATTATTTCATACTTATCCAAAACACCGTTCAAATGGTACACTCGAGTTACTAGTACTTACTCTTTCTTTGCGTAAAAAGAATTTCTTTCATAGTTTTTTGCATCATAGCATGTCAGCATCATAATTTAAGTAAATTTTTTAACGAAACCATTCACAACAAATTTAACCAGGGCAACTGAAAGGTCGTATATAATTCGTACTAAAGTAGATCAGTAAAACCTATTTCATAAAAAATTCATAGACTGCTACACATTCAAAACATAAAAAGTTACGAACTTAAGCAATTTTGAAAAATTGCGAATACATTTCACACCGTGATTTTAAAAATTGCTTTATGTAACTCGTGGTATCTGATTTCAATGCGAATGATCTGATTTCGGCAAGTGAGTTTGTTTTTATTATTTATACGTCCGAAAAACACTAATATTGCGATGTTGACAGGCTATGGTGTACAAATTATACCGTGTACAATTTGTACACGCGAGGAAAGAAATAGTACACGTAAGTAATGTCTTCAAATTGAATAGTATTTCTTCAAGGTAATGTAATTGGGCCGCTTCCATTTTCCTTATTCATTAGTGACATACCATCAGCGCTAAAAAAAAAAAGTCATCATTTATACGCGGTTGATATCCAGTTGTATTCATCTGCTTCCCCGTAATTAATCAGTTACTCTATTAAGGGCATAAATAATGACCTTGAATTGATACACATTTGGTGCAGCAGAAATAAGTTGAAATTGAATCCTGCGAAGACACTAGGTTTATTATTCGGTTACCGCAGAAATTTAAATGAATGTTATATACTGACTTTCCCTAGTGTTGTGCTAGCCGGTGAGGTTATTACTCTGTTGAAAGAGGCGAAAATGGTAGGCGTTGTTTTCAGTGAGATAATCTCATGTTCGGGTCACATAAACTGTTGGTTGGAGGTCATACGATGTACTACATAGCCCTTTATAGGCTTAAGAATTTTCTACCACTTAAAGCCAAGTTAACAATGGAAGAGTCGCTGATATTCCTTATTTTTGATTATTGCGACATGGTCCAGGGAGACATCACGCAAAATTTGACATCTAATCTTCAACGCATGCAAAATTCTTGTGTTTGATTTTCGTTCAACCTAAAATCACGTGATCACTTGTCTCCTTACTTTGATAAACTAAACTGGTTACGTCTGGACGAACGACATCAGCTCCACAGTCTCATACCAGCATACAAAATACTATCCTCGTATATTACAGCACCAGAATACTTACGTACTCAGCTGAAAACCTTGGGGGATGACCACACTATTAACACGCGTGCTAAAAATACACCTCGCTTAAATTTTTCAGCTCAGAAAACCCTATGAAAATTCCTTCATCGTCTCTGTCGTAAGAGCGTGGAATAATTTACCCGTAGCAGTGATGCCAAGTACATTAAGAATATGCGCCAATGATTCCACAAACATGCATGCACACGCATCGTTCAAGGCTGTCCACGATAAAGTAAGCACTTTATAAGTGAATCTTAGAAAAATGTCACTGCCCTTGCATGCATATATTTTAATGGGTACACTGAGTTACATTCGCCCAGTAAAGTTGTTAACGATGGATGGAAAGTAGTTCCATATATTAACGTCGAATAAAAAGTGTTAGGTAACTATTCGCGATAACTAACAATTAATTCTTTCAGTTTCGGTTATTTTAATCCATCGAAGTGTAAAAATAAACAGATTTGTAAAATATTTATTTTTCTAATAATTTCACAGTTTCACTTGACCGACGTACGAATAAAGTGACGAGGCCTATGGCAGTGTTAATTTTACGTAGGGCAGAGGAATACACGACGTGTATACAAGTAGATCTTAAGCAGAGCTTTCAAAAGTGCTTATTTTACTGTGAACAGCCTATGATCAGTAGTATTTTTATGTATACCTTTTTTACCCTCAATTATTTGTATACCATAGCTACACCTGTTGATTTACACATTCACTTTAATCAATGTGTAATTTGTTGCTGTCGATTCGTCAATTTATTTCAAGGAGCTACTGGATTCAATTTTCATTCATCTGTAAGTACTTATTATATATATCTCTTTATTTATTTTAATGAGTTGGGATTCAATCTCTTGTTTCCCTTTCAGGTACTTCGCAGGTTCTGCACATTTGTATTCATGATTGGCGAATGCGTATTATGATACACGTTATTGTGCTATTGAAGATCCGTATTATTGTGCAATAGTAATTTTTATCTATTTAATCATTCCCTTGTCTCTAGCGCTGCTCAAGATATGTACACAATTAGAAACCATATGTCATTTTTAAAGTTTAATCTATTCGAGTTATCATATCTCTGTTTTGCTTCTTGTTAATTTAAATATTTTTTCTTGCTCTTTACGTTTACGTATGTGTACATTATGTTATGCTAGTGTAAGAGAAGGAATTTGATGTCTTAACTTCACCAGTATAAATAACGCCGAACTAAATAAATGATATACGAGAGGCTAAAAGTGACGGAAGATGCTAATCACAGCCTAGACTTCGTGCTACGTGACTCCAGCCCCTCAGCAAGTAATGGTCCTCGGGAACTTTCCTGATCACATACGCCTTTTTTGGAGCCGAACTTCTTGAAGATGATTATGCACATTTTTATGTAAAGGGCTAATTTTTAACTTGGTTGATCACGCCCAAATCTTGCAATCGTGTAATTTTCCGATGTACACTTTACTTTTGCCTTCACACTTCCCATACTGTTTTTTTTTTTTTTTTTTAACCCAGTTTAAGGCGAAATGTAAAGGAGAGTTTCCAAATTCACCGAAACACTGGAGTGGAAAACAATTTTTCTTAAGACTTTTAATTAGTATTTTTTTCTTGCGTAAATGTGTAAGTTTCACATTCTCAAAAATGCACGGTTTGTACCACACTACTATTGTAAATACGAGCAGCGAGTCTAATATTGCGGGTTAGTTCGACGTTTTGCTGTTTTCATTGGCCAAATAATTAACGGACACATTCACTCCCTGGCTCCAGCAATCCTTGTTATCTTCTCTGTGCTTTTTTTTTTTTTTTTTTTTGTATCGTAGCCGCGTTCGTTTAGTCCATCCACGTAACTTTGGCCTTCTCTGTCTTGTTGTTGCAACCCAGTAAAATACATTCTCCAGAAATCTTCCATTCACATTGTACATGAATCACCGTTAACACATTGTTTTATACCGTTTCTCTACTAAGCTATTTTACTCTACACAATGATGAGCTCGAGCTCTCTTATGAATGAATGTTCTTTGTTCTCATGTTTGTCTTTTTTTTTTTTTTTAACTCCTGAAACCTATTTCCACTTTTCTAAATGCTTTCACACAACTGATATGTTTCCACATCATATTGTATGACTCAGTGTATTGTTCGTTAATTTGTAATCTGTGCTGATTATACTTTGAAATTTACTTTCCGATACTTGGAGGAGTGAAGTGTTTTTAATATTTTCTTAACCCGTACCCCGATATTGTTACTAGAAACTTTAGACTTAAATTTCGTTTTCGGAAAGAAATTTTGAAAATAAACACACTTTACATAATTTCATATTACCTATGCATGGAATCAGCCGACCAATATTATCGAAACAGGAAATCGAATCTACGCAACATTTTTATTTTGCAACTGATGCCTAGGAAAAAATATAATTTGTCCAGGAAATATGGTATACACGTTATATCTGAAGCAATCAAACAAAATCCCTTAAGAATTTTTTTGAGGGAACTGATGTTTTCATCTTGGAAACGACACGACCCCAAAAGTTATATTATTTTTTTCTTTTTTTTTTTCTTTTTGAAATTCAAGACCACGCAGTCTAGAATAGGTATTGTAAATTATTCCTAACCTGGTTTCAGCTAACAATTAAACGTCATAAATTCGAATATAAATATTTCACTATGCGATTTTTAGGCAACAATAACTTTTTTAGTAAAAAAATGTATACGCTCACCTTGTCACTGATTCTTTATAACCTTAAAATGTGTAGCACTGTGTTACTGTTGGCTCACTCGAAAAAGTGATCCTATAATTTGTCTTTAATGTCAGCTAATTTAAAACAGAGAATATCAATTTACTGGCATCTTTGTGCGTTTAATGCCAATTTTACACTCGAGTAGAACTGGCATTTTGGTCTGTAGTATTTATACATGTATGTCAATGTCCTCTACTTGTTGAAATAGTATTCGATAGGGATCGACACGCCGCACAGAATTTTTCGAGAGTTCGTACAGTCACGACTGGAAAGAAGAGAGCGGCGACCTCGCACTGCGATCCTGACAGGAAAGAATGTCGATTGTCGCCGCAGACTGTACCCAGGTGTGCCGCAGGGGTACCACACGTGGCGCCAGCAGAGAATAAATAATAAATGAGTGATAATGTCGAAACTTTTCCACGAAGCGATACTGGCACTCGATCAAGGCCAGCTGGTGTTGCGTGCACGCCGTTTAGTTTTCTCAGGCGACGGGAATGCAACGTGATTCGCGGGATGTATACTCGATTCGCCGTAACAGCGCTTGCCGCTTTGCCGTAAATTGATACTCAACTCTTGTCAACAGGTAGGCATTTTATCCGTATCTGTAGCTACCACTTTCATGCATATACGTATGTGGGAGAGATGAAACTGGATACTCGCAAACAGTACCGTCAACTGAGTGTTCAGCTTTCCGAAATCCTGAACTTTGGAGGACGGCGAGTAGTTTATCACAACGGAAGAGACGAGGAATATGAAGATGATGTTGCCTACCAAAAAAATCATTATTTTATACACGTCTTAATTGCAAACAATGTAAAACTTGTGGAAATCGAATGTGCAAAAATATTCTATATTTTTTAAGTAGCGTTTAAAACATCAATTTTATAAGTTTTCGAACACCTGAAAATTTAAATTAACTTGCTAAACAAAATTGTGCAAATAGATAACCAAATGTATCATATACCTCTGGAGATCTGTGAAAATACACAGAGAATAGAATTTGTATATATTTTTTAATTATTGATCATAATGATCCATACGTTTAATCCGCAGCTATCCGTGTCGACTGGAAAAATAACTTTCGCGTAAAACTTGTTATGTACTGACGAACCTTTTAGCTTCCTTTGCGGCCCTCGAAGTAGGAAAACTATTGTTTTGGTATGCAGTAATTTAAAGTATGATGTGTAATAGACAAATTATGCTCCACTGTGCAGTTGTGAAGAACGTTTTTTTGTAGGGTAACGCGTAATGTCCTATTGGTTCTACATCCAACTGTTGGACGAACATATTTTTATGTACGCTACATATTAAGGATGAAAAATTGTGCGAGGAAAATATATTGTATTAAACTGCTTTATTGACACTACCAATACCGAGTTATTGTCCTCGAGTTTTTGAATGCTGGCTATTCGAGACAGGATTATTTGCAGCCAATTTACAACACATTTTTAACTTTCTTTGCATATGTAGATTTCTCAGGAACACAGGCTCCAGAAGTTCCACGCCGACTGAAATGATAGGCATATATACTGGGAAGGAATACTTTAAAACGACCACGAGAAATCAGATCACCACAAAGCCATAGTGAAATAGCCCGAGTTTAATCCGAGCAAAATTCAATTCTGTCACCATTGGTTTGAATACGAAAATGATCTGTGCAAAATTAATCCCAGAAACAGTGAAAAACTTTATAATCAGATAGTTTAATAGAGTGATAATTAACATGTATGGCCTTTGGTAACAGTAGCCGCTCTCGTGAGTGTATTTCTGTTAATTGAGGTTAGTTCATTTATAGAAAGGTTTCTTATTATTCTTGAAATAAAATTAATTAAAATGTTTCTTTCCGAAACTACCGTCGGCAGATCTTGTGAATCTAAGCAACAGGGTCCGTAGGTACATTATGTTAGCAACCATGCTATTCCAAGACGGCAAATTATAGAAAAAAAAATTCGAATTAATAAAAATATTGGTTTTTTGTCGTCTCTGCGGTCGGAAGTGTCAATAAACTTATCTGACGTCTAATTCTCAAGTAGCATCTCGAAGATCTCGTATAGCTGCTGGCTGGGTGGGAATTCCCTAACGCCAAGTCTTGTTCAGAATCTTCCCTATCTATGCTCTCGGGCCTGAGGTACGCCACATTCAAACCTGCATGTGGTATTATTACACAACGGCGTAGTACAAACTTAAAATTAAACAGTTACCCGCGCTTGTAACCCACACAGGCTGTCTTCTTACCACGAAATGCGGCGCGTATTTGCCCACATCGGGCAACCTGTATAAACTCTCGGACTTGGTACTATTATTTTCAAATTCACTTAAAACAAGAAGATACTGCTATAACTAATGAGCCTACTTTCCTCAACATGGGTGCAAATAATTTCTAAAAAAAGTTCTTGAAAGCTGAGTTGGTAGCTAGTACTTGTCGTTTCGTTGGAAGCAATATAATTAGAAACAAAACCAGGAACATACGCAAAAGCAGTGAACCAATTACAAACACACACGTGCCTTACCTGGGACTCAAACCCAAAAAAAACATCATACTATAAGATAGCGTGCAATCAACTGCATTATGGAGTTTGAATTCGGAGCATCAATTTCGGATTTAATCAATCTAATGTTTCGAATTATAGGGTTAACTAACCTAAAATATTTAGAGGGCCGTTATTTCGAAAATAAGTGTCTGAGCCACTTAATACATGACAGTATATATGGTCCACCATAGCGTTACTTGTGGCAAGAATTTGGTGTAAATAGGTGATGGTCCCTGAGATATTACATAAAACCTCTATATTTTTTTCATGTGACGAATTTCATAAATGGAGGACAAAAGTTATGTATTAGCACAGTCGATAATTGTATACCGTAAATATGCAAAGTTAAGTTAAAATCGATAGCATAGTTCCGTAGATATAGGACACTATGCTAAAATTATTTTATAACCTCCATTCTGAAAATAAGTGTCTGTCACTTCCAAAAAATACATATATTTATATTACCCACAACAGTTCAACTTCTTTGCCAAATTTGGTTATTATGGGTTGATTGTTTCCCGAGATATTACATAAAAACTTAATTTTATTGTGGGGCTAACTTACAAAATTGCAGAGAATTGAGACTCTGTATAGACACATTTTATGTCGTAGGCTTAATAGATATTGCCATTATACAAAGTTAGGCTGGAATTTGTTTCGTTAGTAAAATAAACCGTGATAAAATATTTATACAGCCACCATTTAGAAAAGAAGTGCCTGATCTGCTTAAAACATACCAGTTTACACCACATGCTGCAGTGCTATTTGGTTGCCAAATTTGGTAGCAATCTGTCAATTGTTACCCGAAATATTACATTACTTACAAAATGGTGGACAAATTTTACTCCATGTAGATGCACTTCATAGTTGTAATATATACTGCTAGCATAAAATATTGAGCTGGAATCGATTTCATAGTTTCGACGATATAGCATTCTAAGCTAAACTTGCTATATGAACACCATTTTGAAAATAATTGTCTACCATACTTAAAAAATACATTTTTATATAATATTCCGCAGCACCGCTTGTTTGTAAAATTTGGTAGGAACCGTTCAAATGTTTCCTGAGAAATGACATAAAAATTGTATTTATTCGTTTGGCGCTATCTTACAAATTGGCGGACAAAATATGCTTCGTGTAGATAAAGCTCATAGTTATAAATATTGACTGCCAATGTTAAGTTGGAATTGACTAGGCCCTACATGGTTTCGACGATATAGTATTCTTAGCTAAATTGGCTATGTTGTCACCATTTTCAAAATAATTGTCTGATAAACATAAAACAACATTTGACATCATCTGCCGCAGTTCCAAGCACTACTTGTTTGTCAAATTTGGTTGGAATCGGTTAAGTATCCACCGAGATATGACATAAGAGCATTATGTGTTCCTGAGGTGTTATCTTACAAAATGGCTGACAAAACGTAGCTATATGTTGGCATATATAATGTTTGTAATATATACTTTCAGTATACAAAATCTGGTCGAAGTTGGTTAAATTGTAATGTAGATATACCAAATAAATCTAAAATTCTTGTCTCTCTGCCATTTTACAGAACAGTATCTAATCACATCCAATTACTTATGTTCACCTGGCCTGTTATAGTATTACTTACATGCCAGATTGCGTGCGAATAGGTTGACTAATTTTTAAGATATAAAAAATATTAATTTTAAATTTAATGCTGTCTTTCAAAATGGCGGAACAACACAAAACAAATTTAAAAATCTACTGCTCATACGATACTCTGCCAATATACAAAATTCGGTTTGAATCGGTTGAATGGTTCGCTAGATATGACATATCACCCTAAACATTAAAATGGTCACCATTTTTGAAGTAAGTTCACGGTGGGGTCAAAACTATTAAAGTCAGATGTCCTTACCAAGTACTAAATGTATACCGAGTTACATAGTGTTTTAGTATACATATATAGTATTTTAGTTTTCTGCTTTTAGCTTGCTGTCCTGTTGTTTGACTCGATTCCTTCATGGAATTTTCTGGCTTTGTGCATACATATTCTTGACTACAGCATACCTGGCGTGTACTCTATCGTGTCTGATAAAACTGCTGTGTTTTGGTGCGTTTTCTTTGCTGTGTTGTTCTATTTCGTTCCCACTTATTTTCTCAGTGTTGTCCTAATTTTTTCAAGCATGTTTCTAGTCGGTGTTGTTCTCTATGTGTTATCTGTAGGTTATGTATATATACACATATTTTTCGTAATAGTCCCTCTTGGAATTTTCCAGTGAGGTACACATATTTTTTTTTTCTCGTCCATAGGTTGCTTGTTTTTTAAGTTTTTTTTTGTGCAGTCCTGTTTCCCAATTTGAGACATCTACATCACAATAGTGAATGTCCAAAAATCTCCATCTAGTCACTAATAATTTGTTTGGTTCTACGTACATTAAACCTTTTCGGATAACTAAAAACATATTTTATCTGGACGGAGATTCAAACCTAGCTCAGCTAAAGTGATCACTGAAGGAAAAGAGGATGTCTATAATTATATAAATTTACATTACTGGACATTGTGTGCAAATAAATTTTTCATGTTTACAGATTGACTTTTTAGTTTCTTGTTGTACTTGTTTTATTAGTATGTTTATACCATTATTAAGAATCGATAAAAGCACTTACAAACACTGTTACTAAACTAATTGTAAAAAAATATATACCAAAGTACTCTTGAGCTGTATTTTACAACGAAGGCAATCAAATGAGTTGCCATACAAATACACATAGTTGATTAAACCAATTATTTTGTTGACAGTTCAATTTATTTTGGCCCAACACGAAGATTTTGTTACTTCGAGTGTGTATTTTGTAGATGAACAAATTGAATTTTGTTACTTTTAGTTTTGTTTACTCAACAAAATATTTTGTTGAAAAAAAACTAAATATATATTTGGTCCTATACATGTTTTGTTTGCGGTTCTCTCAGAGTAAATAAATTATTTTCTTGACAAATTGTAACGACATATTTGCTTAAATTAAATATTGGTTTAATATTTCGAATCAACAAAATATTTGTCTGGGAGAAACAAAGTTGTGTGAAATAAAATTTGGTTTGTGTCGACAAATTGAATCCATTTTGTGGAACTCAGGATTGGTTGTACCAACGAACTATCTTTTAGCTAAAACAAACGCCACGCAAACAAATAAATTTGGCATACTGAATCAATTGTTTTTCTCGGGGTACAAAAGGGAGGGAGGAACCTAGATTCCGCTGACGGTTGAGAACGCGAGGAATGTGTTGTTGCATGCCGCCAGTGCAGAAAATCGCACGTATTGTTTGGTTGTGGGGCAGCGCGCCCGCGACACGTTCTTTAAAACAAACACGAGGAGGAGCTGATGTGCGTGCGTGCGTGCGTTCCGCTCGCTGATCCGCGAATGTTTGTCCAAGCTGCGTCGTGCCTCGGCGCAAAGAACAGTGCGTGGCTACTTGGCAGAGTTCTGGCAGTTGGACGGCGTCTGGCACGGCCTGCCGCCTGCACGTTCTCTCTTCCTGCTAGCTCTCGAAACTAGTAACAAGTGAGAATTTACAATAACATACATAAAATCAAATTTTACGTATAACGCATAATACTAAATTACTAACATGATAGGTCAACAAGTGTAAAAGGATAAACACATAAATTGCGCACTTCACTTTCACAGTCTGTCTATAGTATTGTTACATGCTGTAGCTAGCGTAGACTCGGCTGTCCGGAGCTGTGGAAGGTGACCTACCTCGACCTCTCCTCTTCCTGGAACGATTGCGCTCGCAGCCGATTGTCTCCATTCTGGGAATCGCGTTAATACCGACAGCGGCCAGACTTACTGGCGTCACAGACCTCCTCTCGCCTGCTGGAGATTCCGATACGTTTAGCGACGACGCAAGAATGTTCTGATGAGATTAGCTGGCACCCCAGCCCTCCTCGGCGCAACTCGCGAGTTGGGGAAGATTCTGGGTGACGGCCTAGACGATATATATACTACTGTGGTCCAGCGGCCGGCAGTCTTTGACGGAGACCGCCTGGCCGAGTGTGCGCGAGTGAAGAAAGTTTGGACGACTGGAGATTGAGGGACGACGGCGAGCGAGGTGTTCGTGGCGTGAATGGACGAGAGGGCGTGAAACCGACGAGTGAAGCCTACTGAGTGTGAGGGTGCTCGGAGGACTCTAGGACATTGCGACTGGCGGGACATGGACTGAACTGAGGTGAGACTGAATGGGAGTGTAATTTGGATTTTATTGTAAATATTCGAACCGTCAATAGGACACATATTTGACAGAATATCTGAATAGGTTGATGCACTGTCTATTGGGAATTATCTTTAATTATTTAATTTAACTGATTTCTTCGTGGTAAGTATAAATTGTATTAAATAGGAGTAATTAATTGTGAACATTAAGTGATATCAATTTATTGTGAGATTTTGAGTTCAGATAATTTTGCTGTAGTTATTGTAAATAAAATAAGGATACTATAATTAATTTTCTTTTATTTGACTAAGACCTCCACCCCTTAACGAACTTGGTATAGCCCACGAAATTTCTAGAGAGAGAAATTGTAACAGTGTCTTCACTCTTTCTTAGCAAAATCTTTGAAAAGTTCCTTAATATATGACATGATTTGTCTTTCAAAATAAAACATATTACTAAAGTTTTTTCTAATTTTCGCTAACAATAGCGTACCTTATTTTCTTATTCAATGCAACATTTACTTTTATTTTGTCTCTAAATTGTAATATTTATTTCACAGACTAGTAAAAAAAGAGGTTTGTTGTTAATGGCTAGTAAGAAATAGTTCGCATGTGGAATATTTTTATGCTGAGTTCCTACGTTAATTATACGGTAAACTATCTTATTGCCACGTTAAGGTTTTAATGGATGCACTGCTGGAGACATTTAATTAAATATAAATATTTCATTTGTTTGAGTGTCTGTTCAGCGCACAAATGCGGTGCGTTGGTTTCTCTTGGGCGTTTTCTTCCATACTTATTTACATTTAGATGTAGATGTATGATACGTAGTGATTAACCTGAAAGTAGAACTTATACAGGACTACTGAGAAGTTGGAGGTAACCGCGGTTAGACTACAATAAATAATTTACTGAATAAGTGAATTGAAACATACATACTCGAAGTATCAAAATAATAATAATAAGTGCTTTAGAAGGAAGAAAGAGGCCCTTTTTAAAACAACAATGTAAAAATTAAAAAACAATGTAAAAATAATGGGAAAATTACCTGACAAGTGTAAGGTAATATTCGCAAACACGTGGAGGAAACATTGATTTCCTTACAGGTAAGGTAAAATTACCCCACTCTGGAGTAAACTTCACGTTCATGGTAGAGGAAAATCCCACACATGGATTGGAAAATTAACTTACGACGCATGCCTCTCTTCAGCATTCTCAACAGCTTAAAAAAATGGGGGGGGGGGGGGGGCAGTCGAAAGAAACTATCTTGTATCCCGCTAATATTCACTGTTGTCACTCGCACGCTGTCGTCGAGATGTAATGGAGGGTGTGTGTGTGTGTGTGTGCTGTTCACAATCGCTTTATGTAGACTAGTATGTATGCCCTGCCTTCATAGCTCAGGGGTAAGCTGGCCGACTTGTAGTCGGAGGGTCGTGGGTTTGCGCCCTCGTGTCTCCGACGCGCGGCTGATATATATATATATATATATATATATATATATATATATATATATATATATATATATATATATATATATATATATATATATATATATATATATATATATATATATGGATAGCGCGTCGGCCTATCGTGACAGACTATGGTTCGCGCCCACCCACCAGCTAGTTTCGAGGATTTTAGTGTTGAGTTTTCCGTTACTATTCGTCAGATGATATAGGCAATAAAAAAATTAACAGCACTAATACAACTTTATTGTACAATGTAGTTAAGTTCCCCTTACTTGTATGGGAATTTTCTCCCGCATTTGTCAGGTACTTTTCCCATACGATTAGTACTTGTTATGTAAATTTACTCTACACTTAAGAGGCAATTTTAACTTTCATGTAGAGGTAATTAGCTCCCCTTACATGTAAGGGAATTTTACCTAAAATCTTTTTTCCAGTGAAATTTTCGGGTTATTCCTCCCGCGTGAAGCCGCAAGATTATCCGACGTATTCAAAGTAATAACTGAGCAAAGTTCTATTCCTTATTAATGCCAACGATCGCGCATAAATACTTATTTCAGCATGGAACCTTCCCGAGAGAAATTCCGCTTACTTACTGCCTAGGTCCGGCTGTCCGAACCAGATCTCCTGCTCATTGAGGACTTTTTAGTTCCGTCCACATGTAATATCGTCCTCTGCGGTTAGAAATACATGCTCTGAATGAACGTTACCTCACCATGCCAAGTAAAGTGCATTGGATTTCGGCTTCGAATCGAGGGGAAAACGCATTGATGTTCATTTATATTCAAGTCCAAATTTAAGTGAGAATATAGCAAGTCAGTCTACCACCCCCCCCCCATGGTCTAGATCATCGGAGCGTTAAAAGGAAAGGAATACGTTTAGCATATTCTCTGATCGCAAGCTAACCCTCACACATAAAAGCTACGGAGTCATGTAGCAGAGAACGATTTACTGAGACAGGCACCGTAAGACAAAAGTAATTCCTGAAATTTAATCGCGGAGGAAACAGAAGTACCACTGAGAAAAAAAAAAACCGCCCAACGCGAAATTCTGGGACCGACCCGTTGGCAATCGGACCCGGTTCGCCTTGATGGAAGACAAATGGTGTGAGCTCTACTGCTTCGTGGCCTCCCACACAATGTTTGAGATAGCAAAGAGGGAACGAGGGAGTTGTTCTACAAATTCCACGCGAGTTCAAAGAAGATAAGTAAAAGGAGGCGAAATGGTGTGTCTGTGTCTTTGATGTGAGTACGCTCATCCTCTGAATGGCTGCGCGAGGTTCTGGTGTCTGATTGGCTACTGCAAGCTGCGGAGGATTCCCTACTGGCTGTGTTTTCGGCTAGCGAGTATGTTGCCAGGCGCTGATGGCGGACGACGTTACAACATGTCGTTGTCCAGCGACGCCATTTTTCTGGCTCGTGCTGCTGGAGTTCGCAGAATGAGCGGTTGTTTCACTTCTGTATTCTCAACTACTCTCTGGCGATGCTGCTGCAGCACTTTATGCCTCGCATCGTTCAGCCGCACCGCTGCTATACGTGGCGCACTGTAAAAAAAATTGAGGTAAAATTCCCTTACATGTAAGGTTAGCTAATTACCTCTGCAAACGAGGTAAAATTAGCTCTTAAATGTAGAGTAAATTTACATAATAAGTAATGTACTACTCCCTAATCGTACGGGAAAAGTACCTGACAAAAGTGAGGGAAAAATCCCATACAAGTAAAGGAAAATTAGCTATATTGTATAATAAAATAACATTAGAAATTACCCTCGTGTACTAGCAAATGATTATTACTTTTTTTGTTATTTACATCAGCTGACGAATAGTAACCGAAACTTAAACACTAAAATCCTCGACACTTGCTAGTGCGTGAACCATAGTCCTCTATCACGATAGGCCGATGCGCTATCCATTACACCACGATGACAACGTGACAGTATTAGTGAATATTAGTGTGTTAGATGATTTTTTCTTCCGCCCGTCCCCCACTTAGCTGTTGAGAAAGCTGAAGATATGCACGCATCGTAAGGTAATTTTACCATCCATGTACGGTATTTTCCACTACCATGTACGAGAATTTTCCTCTAGCGTACGGTAACTTTACCTTACCTGTAAGGAAAACTATGTTTCCCGTACAAGCTTGAGAATATTGTCTTACACTTGTCAGGTAATTTTCCCATTATCTTTATAGTCCGACTGTAGTGGATAAATACTTGCTGCATCTCCGTTGCAAGCAAGCGACAGGTGCTAGATTAAGAACAAAAACAGTTTCAGAAATAAGTTATTGTTATGGAAATACGTACAGGGTTATTGGAAGAGAAGTGCTCTCTCAGTAGGATGAATGATACGAATGAAATATGGAAACATTTTTATATAGATACCAACTTGTGCGGCTTTTTCCTAATAAAATTCTACATATGCATTTCCCTTCTGCGTACACTTAAAATTATTCACTTGCAATATCGCAAAACTATGCATCACAAAATAAAATACCTCATGACCCATTTTATGGTCGTGCTTCAGTGCTACATACCAATAACAGTAAGAATTGAATACCTTTTGTACAATGATGCTCGCCACAACCAAACATAGCCATACCCATACCCATTGCCAACGTATTGCTGCATAGCAAGCTGGCGAACTTTTAACTTCATTGTGCAATAATCTATGGGTAGCCACCCAGAATGAAGAATACATCTTATTATTACACACCTGAGATTCATTTACACAACTGTACGCTTCCGGTCGCAAAGCTTAGCATTCTTTACGCTTGACTACAATGATTATTTTTCATTCCCTGTGTTATTTGTATCTTTGGCATGAGATTTTAAAAGTAAGAATTGCCACAACTAAAATAATTCTCGTGAATCCGTAACGACTATTTTTCACGACTATTTGCTTAGGAGTTTTGTACGTACCAAAAACCTGGGTAAAATATATAAGAAGTTGGCCAACTTACACGGAAATAAATATTCATATATCTATTCGTAAATTCTTTTTTAGAACCTAAGCGTAAAAACAAAACAGGAAAACATCCGATTCTATTATGTCAGTTCCAGCACAGTATTTTTTATTATGACAACGGTAATGGGTATATATGTATATATATCGTTATGGTAATGGTTATTTCGAATATAGCACTGGCTTAACATGCCCAGTCCCGAATTTGTTCAGGAGCTAAAGTGTTGCAATCATTTAATTTTCTGGTGTGCACTTTACTTGTGTCGAGCGTGCTTTCGTAACAAGTGAACAACGTTGAGGTTGGTACTAACCTTACAGAAATAAGATGTACAGTAACTTCAACAAATCAGAAGGGCCGCGGTGGTGTAGTGGTTAGACTAGTCGTCTCCCACCAAGGTGAATGAGGTTCGATTCCCGGCGTGGTCGCTCCCAGTGGGTCGCACGTGGGAATAGTGTCGCCAATGCCGCTGACCGGCGGATTTTCTCGGGGATATCCCGTTTCCCCCGGCCCTTGCACTCCGGCGCTGCTCAATACTCATCTCGCTTCACCCTCATCGGCTGCCGAGACCACGATGTTAAGAGTACTCTATGGTGATTTTCATACATTGTTCTGAGTTATGCACATGGTTATATTACTATTTTTAATATTGTGTTAATATGTTTGCTTTTATTTTCAGTAATTGACTCATCATTTTTAAATCTGAATTATTTATTTGTGTTGTGATTTAAAGACGTAATATTTTAGGTTTTAATTTAATTTTGTGAATGCAAAGCCGGAAGTGAGCCGTGATTGGCTGTTAGTTGGTGCAGAAGCTGAAAGAAAGGGCTTCTGGGAAAGTCATTAAACATCTAAGGCGTCAAATTTTCCTTTGGAATTTAACGTTTTAAAATTCCAACGCCATCGTAAATTTAGTTGAGAAATTATGTTCCCAGAGATGAAGTTTTAGGTCGCCGCCGCAGCTACTATTAAGAAGAGGCTGTAGGCTGTGTCGTACTTATTATTTCGAGTGTTAAATCGACGAGGCGAAAAGGATGTCGAGACTACAACGGAAGCGCCACGCAAGGAGATAACGCCAAAAGACCTCAGGTGACGTCAAGGGAAATTAATGTATGGAAAGCCTAATTAGATGAACTGTTTTGCATTTATTAAATTTTAAGGTATCTGAAATTTTTTATGAGAGTTATTATTTTGAGTTTTCAACGACTTGACTGAGTTCCATGCGTGTGTTAAACCAGTGGTCCCTCTCTATCGCATATGAGTTAGCATAGACGGAGCAATATGTAATGAGGAACTAAAGATTTGTATTGAACTTTTTCAAAATAAATATAGAGTAACTTTATTTTGTGAAGGAGATTAGAAGAATCAGTATCGTAGTTGAGATTTTTTAAGTGATGAACTGACTTTTTGTTATCTAACGAACGATTAGTGAATGTGATCTAGGAAGTATAAGAAATTGAGTAAGAGCTTACCATAAACTTTCTGGAAAGTTAAATACAGAGGAGGCTCTTTCTGGTGGAACCTAATTAGTATTTTTGAACTGAAATTTCAAGTCAAAGATTTTTTTTTTTAAATAGAAGCTCTAAAGTTTTACAGCAGTTTTCAGTCTTCTTTTATTTTATTTTAATTTTTCATTCTGATTTAGCCCTTTATTTACTTGGATGGTGGTAAGTCATTTATGTTAATTATCATAAAGTATAATTTCATGTTGAGTAAAAAAATTTCTGTCACATGCACTCATTTGATTTTGCACCTTGTTTAATTCCTAACATAGAGTTTATATATTTTACCTTTCATTAATAAATTAGTCATCAAGATTACACATGTTTTATTTAAATGAAGTACTGTGAATGTTGGAATGAGTTTGCTATTGCACGAGATTTACAGCATCACCGGAGAGCTTCTGGTTCCAGTGTGGTAAGACCAAGGTAACACTAAGAATAATAAGGCGCCTAAAAATCAATCATACAATCTTATCATTACAATAATTATTTCTCCTAGCTCACACCAAATAGTTTTACGTCGATACAACTACACATCACACAACCAACCTAGTGAACTATAATTTCAGAATGTATTTCAGAGTGACAGCGCAACATAAGTTACACTATTACAAACCCTCTGGTGAATGAACTACTTTTTTTAATTCCGATAAATGCAGGTGTATACAAAAGGCATGGCATGCATGAAATTAAATATCGCTTATTTTAGTTCGTTCGACAGTGATCAGTTTGTAATGAATTATAGCTTTTGGTCACTTGTCACATCTTCATTGGTCGTCGAGTTGGTCTGAATAAAGTTTATTATTAATAACGTTGTAAAGATAATAGCAATAAAGACAGACTAGTGAAAAAAATGAGGGGGGGGGGGAGTATGGCGCCCTGCAGATATAGCATATACGTGCATCAGTTATTGTTATACCCACTTTAAAATTCAACATTTTAAAAAGAGATACTGGCTCCAAAAAGAACCTGTGTTTTCTGAGACTTTTCAATAAGATAAAAGTATGATATATGAGGATGGAGTGACTCTTTTAATTACGTGCAGCCGACCTCCCGTGGTTGGCGCATTCGGTTGGTGCGTTACTGATCTGGGGTGCGGGAGGCTCTGGGTTCGAATCCCGGGTAAGGCATGGGTGTTATTTAAGTAAGGTTATGAGTTAGTCTGTAAGCCGTCCCCTGCTAAGCTATCCAACGTAAACCAGGTGGATGTTAAAAAGCCATCTACATTTACAAATTATGTGCAGATATCTGCCGATTCTCTAAATCGTACATATTTCACACAGTTATCACAACAAGCACGAAAGTAAAAGGGATGGGAATACATAGCAAAACAAGCTTAGATTATATAGATCATTGTAATAAAGCACTTGTACTGATATCTTAAAATGGTTTAGGTCCAAGCAATTTTGTCACATTCGTCTCAAGAAACGTAAAAACCACTTCAAATTCTCGTACACTTTTACGCTAGTGTTAAAAACACTCTGAATTCAAAAAATTGTTTCAGTTTCTCTTTTCTACCGCGTGCATTCATTCAGAGGAACAGAAAGAGCAGCGCCCAATTTTTCTGCAGGAACGGCTTGTTAAGAAGTGTCCAGCGAACTTAAGCTTTTTTTTTGGTGCTGAATGCGCAATGGTAAAATATTGTACAGTCCAAAGTTGAGAAACACAATGCATATCTTCATATCGTGCCTACAAGAGATCTACGAACACACCAAAGACGATCATTCTGACGTTTCCAGTTCGTTGAACTCAAGGAAGAAGAACGAAAACCTGAACGTGATTTCCCCAGCCGCGTCACTCCCGGATTTTCGCAAGTGGGAAACCTGCCGGACGATGCAGCTAGTCGGCGGCTTTTCTCGGGGATCCCTCGTTTCCCCCGCCCTCGCATTCCGTTGTGTTGCTCCATTCTCACCTCATTTCATCCTCATCAGCTCTCAAGATCTCGTTAAGAGCCGCTCGAATCTCTCAACTCCAATCTCTCTCTCAATAAATGTTAACACATTCAATTCAACTTTAAGATATTATCACACGTGAATGATAAAGGAGAGAGTTTTTTACTTAGTTACTAAGGTATTTTATTTTTTTATTTATGTTTATTGCACTTCATGCTTTTTTAACATAGAAAATAGAGACAAATCTGGTACACATGCGACATTATAGTGGCGAAAATTTAGACAACTGGGCGCAAGTCAGCTATCGTGCCCATTAAAATGTATGCAGGTAGGGACAGTGACTTTTTTGAAAGGTAATTTCGAAATGGTTTAGTTAACCGTAAACATCCTGTATCTTTCTGTACGCTGGCGTTCTGCTCGTATGAACAACGCGGAGCAAAATCCTCTCCACTTCTTAACACATCCTGTTGATACCAGGACTAAACGCTGGCCTGGGCAGGTGTTTCACATGAGCCAAGGAATAGGAACGAAATATTGAGGGGAGAACTTTCGCCAGATGGAGTTCTGTGCCGCACATATACGTGGCAGCTAACACGCGGCTTGCAACTTAAACATGTTAATTAATTAATGACATTTCTTCCAGGAAGTGCTAGAGGTCTGGGCATATTGTGTTGCTATGTCTATGTCAGTGTTTGCCCTTAATCAGCCACACACCCCGTCTGAACGAGGACTGAATTCTTCGTAACGCTTGTAAGTGGTGTTTTAACACTCGGAGATCTGCATACATTTACAGGCATTCAAGCCTATGTACATCATTACAGGTCTCTCTATTCCCACCTAATAGTATCATACTGGTCAACACCATGACATAAGCATTTCCTGAACTGTAGGCTACAGCATTCGCTAATGGCTGGCTGTCAACCAATTGCGTGCCGAGTTGAACGTGTTCCAATCAAATCTCGTTTATACCAGGTCTCTTAAGTAATTACTAAAGTCTTGCAAAAATTCGCGTTGTTATTTATTAACATGCTAGAACTCACTGCCCTGTACCTACTTGAGCGCAATTCGTTATTTAATTTGCTACTGGCACTATTTGGCGCTGTGAAATAAAATCAATTTCTAATATTGCAATTATAGTATAGAATAGGTGAATATTTTTGAGGAAGAAAAAGAGATACCATTCTGGAAGAGTTAAAGAAACTGAACTTTTATTGTTCATTTAATTTTCCTAGTCTCCGATGAACTGGATATTGACGTTATGTACAGTCTCTCCCTGCTGCAAAATGTAAGTGTTGATGGCTGGCCAGTTTTGTAGGAGTCCATCTAAAGCTGGGAAAAGAGAAAGCCATCTAGTAGACATGTGGCGCAATATGTATGCGTATTCTAAATCGACAAATTCAAAGCACTTCTTTAAAGTACGTGAATCACTGACAGAAAACTCGCTTAAAACTCTGAGAACCAAAATTTGTATATCGTAAGACAATCTTTTATTTACTTGTCGTATGGTATTGTGTAAAACATGACACATACAGTTTGCCACGATAAAAGATGGGCTGTATTGTTTTATTTGATTACTGCATCGAGGTTAGCTAAAGCCAGTCTTTCAGTGTCTGCCTTGACAGGAAACAAGAGGAAAATGCGAGTGTGTACTAAACTCGATAACGCTTATTTACAAACGTTACTGAGTTTAAATACAGATCAGCTGAGATGGAAAGATACATTATGGCCACGCTACTTTTTTAGAACTGCCAAAATGTAAACCATTTACATGAAACCGACAGTGAATATCACACAGCGTCGATATTTCTAAAGGTCGTTTCACATTTAAGTAAATACAGTACTCGTAATGTTAACTTTGCATTAAATCTGTGCCGAATTTTTAATAAAATCGCCGGTATGTTCACACTGGAGTTAAGAAAGGCTCCTTTTCGATATTTCCTAATGCACTGCTACCAAATATATTGTATTTTGAATCTGATAAATGCTAGTATGTGTGTGTATGTATATAAATATTTGCATATTTATATTAATGAAAAGATAAATGTAAATGTGCACATGAGGAGTTATTTATAACATTAAAACTATTTGCATTTACGTGCAAATGAAAACCTCAACGTTCCCTTCAAATCGCGCGTGCTTAAGCCGATAGATTTTATTTTAATTCCAAAATTTAGCAGACCGTTAAAATTTCGAATTATTAAAATATATATAAAAAATATACTAAAGCTTCGGTACGTTTGAAGAGTATTGTATTGCATAATATACAGTCCAGACGGAAGTTTCTAGGAATTAAAATTAGTACACGAAAACAAGATTAAAACATTGTTTCTCAAATGTAGTTTGCTCAAAATACACTACCTTTACATTATGTTGATGCTGGCGCATCTTATTACCCGCAAACTTTAACTTTGCCTCACTATTAATTTGATGTCATTACACTAGTACGCCTCCTATACCTCATAATAACGGTGATACAATGTTAACACAAGGAACAAAATTTTAACTTCGGTGTGAAAAATCTTAAAATTTTTACACAGTTGAAAAAGTTATCATGTTTCTTTGCGTTTCCCTTCATTTTATAAAGTTACCAATACACGATTTCTCAATATTTGTAATTATATATATATATATAACATATCGTGTATTACCCAGGAAATAAGTTTATAAATCTGTTCTTAAAATAAACCACAGCCTTTATATAAAAGCTGCATTTTAACAAAATAACACTTCATAATTATTTTATTTCTTCTTAAGTATGCGCTCTCAAACACCTTTTTATAAAACATTCTTTTGCAATTTATTTTATTTCTTACAAGACAACATTGCCACGATCTTATCTCATATACCGAAATAAAAAATCGCCTTACATAAAAACAATCATATATTCCTTTCACTTAACTTTCGATTGGTGTTTGGCAAAATGGCAGCTTGACTTTTAATTTACCTTCGTCAGTTACATTGCAACTTACTCCATAAGAAACAACAGTTGTTGAACAAACGTAAAGACAAAAGGTGAAGTCAAATGCTAACATTTGAAATTATGCAATGGCCTTGAGAGAGTCAGGCATATGAACCATTGACGGAAACTAAGTTTGACTTTCTTATATTTATTCCTAACGAGCCCTAAATCTAAGAGGAGAGTCGGAGGACCTAGATAGGGGTGGGAGCTAAGTGTGTGTTAAACTGAGACCCATACACCTAGATATACTGCGAAAGTTGTAACTACGGGGATATGGTTTCGCGACAGAACTGGGGTTGAAGAAACACGGCGCCGAGTGGGGGCCATGAATACCTCCCACAATAACTTATTACTCTAAGCTAAGAATGGAAGGGGAAAATCTGGCATAGGCACCTAGACGGGAAATAATTGCAGTATTTAAAATGCTGTGAGAAAATATAAAAGATAGACTGGTCGGGTGTACTCTAATACCATTTATTTTTCATTGCTGGTTTTAAATGTTTACTTTAACCAGAGTTGCGGGAATCACCGCACCACTGGTGGAGGTGGGGATGCACAACTTATGCCCTAGAGATGGGTGTTATTTAACGTAACAGTTATAATAAACTGTTACAGTTTGGTAACGTGTTACACGAGTAACCATAGACTAAAGATAAGGTAGACCGATCTCGCTGGCTGCGCACAACCAATCTCCGTGTCCCAACATTGAACTGCTCACCTGCCTACATGTCTAAAAAAAATGGCGTGGATTGTGTTTGAGGTTAGAACACTTTAGTAAACAAGTGCTTTTGAGAGGTTTTTATACTTCCTCTAATTAATTTGTAATGCTTTTTGATTACATTCAAACTAGTAAAAGTATTTTATTAATATAATAGTGCTTCTCATTGACAAACCCGTCCATCGCTGTTGACCACGTGACTTTGACAGTTGTGTAAGATTGGGGTAGGTCAATGTTGGGTAAATGCGCAGAAGACGAATAAGCGGTCTTCCTCATCTTTAGTCTATGTACCTAGCCTGCCCCCTCTGGCTTTCTTAGAGAGCGACTGTGCACTAAAAACTCGGGTTGTGGCTGTGTGGAGACCAGGACGTTGCTTTTCATCGACACATCTGCGTTAGCGGGTAATTTCTCTTTGGGATATGACAAAGAATTGAATTATTTAAATGAATACTTAACTTATACCTTTTAATAAATCATCAGATCTAGACGAGATCTTTTGTTTGGCGCCAAAATCAGTTCGCTAGTGCACCGTACTGGAGAGATATACTGCCGTGAGTGTTTCACCTGTTGCCGCGGGGCCCCACCCGCACATCGCGCATGCGCGGCGCCAACTCAAGGTCATGCTCACGTCGTAGTCTTATATACACGATCGAACGAGACCACATTAATTTCAATCGTGTTGTTAGTCACACGATGTAATAGTGCCGGAGGAATGGATCGCCATGCTAACGTTACATCGCCATTTCTTCCTTGGTCGCCACGAGTCGGCCTGAAAAAAAAAAAGTCTATGTTTAACGCTGCATTGTTAACGCTAAATCTGTAAGTGTCTCACATCACCTGTTTATTTGAAGAATTGCACACGACGGAGGGACATTCACATTATAGTGCCGGGTCACTTCTTTCTAACTAGTTTTGTGTTCAAAAGTGGATAAGATTCCAGATATTTGCTCCTGGTAATATGAGCGTGTCGGCTGTGAAGCATGTGTATACCCTGTGAGTAGCTGAAAGTACTCACATTCTTGAGCTGACCCATTTACTATCATGTGCTAAGCTTCAGTCACGGCTACCGGAAGTAAGTTGTGGTTTACACATAAAAAAAACCCTTAGCACATCAATTAACATACAGTTTTTGCCAGTTGATAAGACTTTATTTGAAAGAAAGTAAAATTAAATTCAACGTAAATAGCTTGCTGACAAAACCTTCAAAATTCTACAAAATTTAAAATATGCATTTTAAAATCCTATGTGAGACCCCCCAAAAAAAAAAGATAAACTTAAGAGTGCATGAGTTTCTTTTGAAATATTTACTTATTCTGAAGCACCATGATTTAACATGGCGTGATCGATCATAAGGCCACAGCAGATCCTAGTTCGCATTTAAATTTCTTATGCTGGCTTCATAAGGAACTGCAAAGCACATAGTGTCTATACTTTTTTTTTACTGATGATCGAATAAATATGGAGTAAGTTACAATATACAGTATATTTTTCTGTTATTTGAATATCGCAGTTCAAGTTTTGGGGGGAAAAAGAAGAGCGGTCCCTTCCCACGGATACATCTGGTAGGATTAGCTTAACTGCTGTGACTACTTTCTAACTACAAGGGCGCGAATAAGAAAATGTTGAACGTGTGCTTGTGACTTCTTTTATGTCCCGCGGAACATGCTATAACTACGTGTGCAGTCGGAGAGCTGTCCGCGGGGCGAAAGTGATCTTTCCAAAATGCCGTATATCACTGTCGGCCTACTTGCGAGGACGACCTTGCGGAAGGTCAGCGCACCGGGACAAGTGCCCTCCGAGTGCAGTTTTTTTGTCGGCAAACACTCGCTGTATACAACGCGCTGACAGGCCTGCGTGTCTTTGCAAAGGAGGAAGGTTTCAGAGCCAGACCTACACGATGCCTAAAGTCTTTTCACGATGAAGTGAGCACTTTTGAATTCAACCTTAGAAAAAAAGTCACTGCCCCTGCCTCCACTGAGTGACTTGCATCCAGTAAATTTGGTAACGACGGATGGAAAATAGTTCCATATCTTAACGTCAGATAAAAAGTGTTAGGTAACCTTTTGTAATAACTTAAAATATTTCTTTCGCTTTGTACTTCTTTTATGTCGGGCTATCGGAGTGCAAAAAAGAGCAAATTTGTGAAATATTTACTTTTCTAATAATTTCAAAGTTTCACTTGACCGACGCACGAATAAAGTGACGAAGCACATGGCAATGTTAATTCTACATCAGGCGGGATAATACACAACGTGAATACAAGTAGATCTGAAGCAAGGCTTTCAAAAGTGCTCAGTTTACCGTGAACAGCATATAATTATACTCTTACAACACGGCAGAAAGCGTTTTCGACTTCGTGAGGTATGGAGGTCATAACAAAAATGAAATAACTAAATTTGGTTTTAATTTCTTCACAAGGCTATTATTTACAACATCAAATTATCTATCCCTACTATTACTCTTATTGTTCTCAGTGCGTGCAATATTTAAAGTCTATCTTAACTCTAATTAAAATTCTTCTCAATGTATATATATTGACTATTGTCACTTACCTAATTCACACTCACCATTAACACATGTTCGATCTGTCTGTTGCGATAATTTGAAATGTCTTACATCCGCCAGTCACACCCTTCACTCCACCGATGATCGAAGTCGCAGATCTTACTCCCGCTGGTCACTTCCATCTCCATTCGTTGCTCTCCTGGCTCGTCGTCTATCACTTAAGGTCTCGCAATCGCCCAGACTCCAGACTCTCACGAATTCTCGGCTCGAAGGCCCATCACGCTAAAATACTATCAGTCGCCAAAAATTGGAAGGTTCGCAGTACCCCGGGTTATGCTGAAAGAAACTAGGGAATTAAACTATAACATTCCGTCAGATAAACGCAGGAATTCAATCTGCTGAAGGTCAGGAGCGCGAGATACGCCATTGGCTTATCAGGGCGGCGCACAGAGGACGCATGGTGGTTTGCCTTTGTAAATATGTAGTTGCGCGTCCCAGGTCAAGAAACGAGGGAGCGATACGGGAGGCACGCCTAGCGCCTCATTGCTCGTACGCGCAAGGCGTGCAGTGTTTCCGTCCTAACGCTGTACTGTGCAAATTAGATCTGTAACAGTGGGGTTTTATTACACGCGATTAAAGCCCACAGATTAAACTACATCCATATGTTTGTGCTTTTCTCTTGCCGCTTAAGGAAACTGCATAGGAAAGCTTTAAAAATGCGATATATGACCATTTTCACGAATTTTTCTCTCTCCAAGAATACACTCAATAAGACCAAAGTAAAAAAAGAGGGCAATAGATAATTATTTCTTCTCTTTTATGATAAAAAGACATATTTCCAGAACTCTTATTTACAGAGATAAGCGTTTGCGCGCAAACAACGTTTTCACAGAAAACGTATCAGTACATAGGACCCTTAAAGCTCTTAAAGGATTGTCGCTTACATGTCTTCCAAACATTCCTTTGTGACTCGTCATACGGGTGGAGGGGAGCGATGCAAATCAGCGACCGTATAACAATAGCTATTAGCTGTTCACGGTAGCGGGAACTTTCCAAAGAAACATTTGAAAAAATCACTGCTTCTAACTACATAATTACTAATTCACATACTTGCATGCTACCTCTCCTATATGCTGTTCACGGTAAACTGAGCACTTTTGAAAGCCCTGTTTAAGATCTACTTGCATGCGCATTGTGTATTCTTCCACCACACAGGCCTATAAAATTGGCGTTTCCGCGAGCCCGATCACTTTATTCTTGCGTCGGCCCAGTGAAACTTGGAAATTATTACAAAAATAAATGTGTTATAAATGTTTCAATTCTTACACTTATTTGCATTAAAGCAAACAGGACGCAAAATAAATAATTTCAGTATTTGCAAATGTCTACCTAGTGCTTTGAATTCAACGTTAAGACACGGAACTACTTTACATCAAACGTTAACCAACTTAACTGGGTTAATGGTACTCAGTGTGCCCGTTAAACTGTATGCACGTAAAAGCAGTGATATTTTGAAAGACTTGACTTCAAAAGTGCGCCATTAACCGTGAACATCCTTTAGTTAAGTTGGCAATGAGATAATAAAAATTGTTCGTTACACTTAACATTGTATTGCGAGTATAGTGTTTGTATTTACAACTACTGAGGGCAGTACTTCACGTTTTATACACATTAAGTATAAATTTGCACATAATTTAGATTCCTAACTTTTCCACTGTTTTACTTCATTGGCGCATTAATAAAACGATCAGGCTGATGACAGTATTAATTCTAGATATGGCAGAACGATATAAAATTAGAAATAGATTGAGATCCTGAGCAGAGCTTTCGAAAGAGATCAGTTAGTCGTGGACAGTCTATAACTCTTTTCATAACCGTTTTTACTTCCGTGTAGGTTACAATTCAGCCTCCTCCCGTGCCTAAATGCCTAACATATTGTGGTATAGATTTCTGCTATACCCACAGTCTCAAGCAGAAAAATCTGCGAACACTGGAGTAACGATCTCAAGATGTATTTGTTCTTTTATGTAATTTGTGCCATAGTCCATTAACGGTAACTTCCTACTTTTCTGAAGCCCTGCTAAAGTTCTACTTTCAGGATATTCCTCCGTCTCATACACACGAAGCTTAACGAAGTATAGAAAATTACACCAAATAAACAACGCACCTCAACCGTTCGCACTCAGTGCTATCATACTTTGAATAAGAACTATTTTTACTGGTCATTATCAACACGCCTATTTTCCCACTGATTATATTCATATTAACTATAAATATATAACAATTGTAGATAAAATATAAATGAAATTTCAATTTAACCGGAAATAAGGTTCTTTAATGTTAATACGAGTATAAAACGTTTGTGAAACATGGCATATTTAGGAAACATGTGATTTTTTAGAGGTTCGTTTCAAAAAGTGTGAAGAAACCGCGAATAGACTATAATTTTTAATTTTTGGTGTGTAATTTATTAAACAACTACAGAAGACCTACGTGTAATCGTAACAAATATTTTTAAGAACACCGAAAGTAATAAAATTATTTGGCTAAAATACATGTCTCTAGATGGCTTGATAATCATAATGTTGGTGTTAAGTTTTGAAGGTTGTGTAATATGACACCCGCTCCCTCTCCTGAATTGTGTCTCTGTAGGGGAGAGTTGGATAAAACAGGGTACTTAGTGTATAAAAGCCCAGCCAATGTTTACATTAAAACTTCTTCAATATACTTATTGATTTTGATGGTAGGAAAAATCAGCTCCCTGCATTGGGAAGTGAAAAATTATGTCATTTTCATGTCGAAAAGTACCCTGTTTTATCATACTAGTCTGGCAAAACGGGGCTTACCAATATCGAATATGTTGTAACGCAGCGGACAAAATATAAATGGTAATTTTATTATGGGAGCTGTAGGTATATGTTTGTGAAATAATTTATAACGTGTTTGTCAAGTTTGCATGGGCTAGTACCCGGCAATAACATGAATAGGGATATATCATTTCCAACTCCGCTGAGTATAGGAATTCAATCATATAACCTCTCCAGACGTTTAAGCAGCAACTGAAAAGAACCATCACATACACAGGCAAACAATGAACGGTTATTCTGTTGACTACAGTAAGAAACTACTAATAAGAGAAAACTTCAGCAGCTCTTGTGAATATATATTTTATTGAAAGAAATATTTCTATAATAGAAGAGTGAATAATGATTAATGGTATCTCTCAGAAATGAAATTAATCTTAAGAACACTAGTCTGACCAACATTACAATTACTTGCAATAGTGATAAGGAAATTATTTTTATCAGCAAAGAAATTACTTTTAAACTACTCCCTAAATCATTTTATTTCATTCCAGCTAAGAATGGGACGACACCAGTCGTGACGTTACAGCTCTTATTAGCTCCCTTGAATTAAAAAAAAAAACTTACGCTTGGAAACATTCTCAGGGTCGTATGTAGGTGAAAAATCGCGCAAAGAAAAAAATTATTCCAAAAATAAAACTTCTTTACGATAATTACTGCTCTAATTAAATTGCAAAATGCGACCTTATAGCTGCTTTCCAGTTTTAAATAAATATAGTATGACTTAGCTGCTGATGATTAATGTCGATGACTCGATGGCGTAGTCTGGACATAGCTGTATTCCGTTATGAATAATGAAAGACATATCTCCCACTTCGCATCAAATTCTTGCTGGCTCCTCTTCTTTCAGCTTAAATTTTCCCTTAACATAAGCACACGGGCATACCTATGTGCCTAATACAATAAATTGCACGTTAATGCATAAGTGTCCCGCGGAAAACTAATTAATCTAATTTTACATGCGTAGTCGTCCGATGTCAGGCCTCTTCTTTGCTTCTGTAACACGCGCGCGTCTTGGCTCTTCATTTCTCGCCTGGTATTGCTCGTTCGGACTCGTTACAAGACTAATTCTAATAAATCCCTAGAAGACTATGGTCCCACTCCAAGCCTAGCCCGATGCCATTTCATTTTCTTCCTCTCAGAGAACTCATTATTACACTCAAAGACGTAAAATTCCGTACAACAGAAACGGCTTAAAATTTCTAAGCTGTTATTGCCAGGAGCAGAGTCGTCCCACATAAAATTAAACAAAATGCTGGAAACTTTAGAAAACAAGAAAATAAAATATCCTTCATAATACGAGTATCTTGAACAAAATGTCTCTCGTAATTTCCTCATAGAATAAATGAAATGGCAGTCTCACTGGCGAAGAGGAAAATTAATAAAAGACATTTACACAAACAACACCTTTTTAGAATGACAATCAATAATAATGTACGCACTGAAATATTAATATTGGAAGAACGTGTTGGCCAGAAAAAAAAAACTAACATACATTAAAATTACGCGTACAAGAAAAACAAAACATTAGCTACAATTCCAGATGTTACAATGTTAATGACGGTTTTTAGATACGAGAGAAGCCTTATAGTCAGAAAGTGTTGACAATACCATTATGCATTATTTATGACATCACATTTATCATATTATACCTTAAAACATTTTCAAAAAGCACTTTTATGAAGTCCATTGCCATCATTAAATGTTTATGTGCATTTTACTGGAACAAATACCTGGAATTAGACACTTTGAGTGCCAGTGCAAGTTATATAGCACACTTAATCAGTTTTTAGCCGCCCTGTATACCATTAATTTAACATAAACTTGTAATATTCAATTATCTCTCATGTAAGGTCCAGCATCATCAGTGCCCGTTCCTGCACATTGTTCATGTGACTATCCATCGCACACAACACACTTAATCCACCCGTCTTCTGGTTTAGCGTCTCAACGTAAGTCATTACAGAAGATACATGCTGCATTCGTCTCCTCTCCATCAGAAGTGTCCGAGTCATGCTGAGTTATTGCAGATATTTTAGTTTCCTTTTGGCTGCTGTGGCGACCCAATCCTAAAACAAAAGGGTTTAAATATAGTTATGGTAATCATTTTGAAAACAAGTACTAAACATTGTAATAAAATGTTATTATTAGTATTTTAATAAATGTTTTAAAAAGGAAGTCACAGATTTTTTTTTATTTAATAACATTTAATAATTTTGAAATACATGCTTTTCTTAGTATCATCTTCTCGCTACAAACCAGTTGTTGCTTTCTTTATCCTCACTTCAAGAGTTGTTTGTTGGACGCCGAACATTTTAGGAGCCTTAAGGTATCCCATTCTGGCAGCGAAAACCTCAGCAACTGCATTTGTCATAGCTTCTCGAGACCGAGCCTGTCTGTCGGTTTTGGGAACGTAAGTCGTGATGATGCACTCTATGAAAAATACAAACAGATCAAACATAAAAAACAATGCCCAGTGCCTGAAACTAAATAAGGTATGGTTTGTAACTTATGTGAAACAATTATGAATAGTCTACTTGATCTTTATGCTACAATAAAGAGCAGGTTTCATAAAACAGGGTACAGTAGTATATAACAGGGTACTACCCAGGGGCGGATCTAGACTTTTGTTTCGGAGGGAGTCACAACATAACTGTGTTGGCGCAGGGGCCATAACTAAAAGCGGGGGTTACGGGGGTCCCCCCTGGGAAATTTTGATTTTAATGCTAAAATTGTTGCTATTTAAGTAGTTTTTGAACCTAAAAATTGAATATACAGCTGTCAAAAATGGTAATATTTTAAAAGATATAACTTGTTTCAGTGAACAATTTGACAAAGGTACCGATGTCAAACCCGGAGCATTGTGCCCTTCGTCGTTTGGGGGCCCCTTACGACCGGTGGCTCCAATGTGATCGGGGCAGCCAATGTGTTCTGCGAAGCCGTTTATTCAAACTAAATATGCAAAAATTAAAAAAAAAAAAAAACCTCTGATACAATTCAACTTAGATATAAAATAAATATACAGGACAAATTCAAGTCGTCTTATACTTATACTTATCTTTACAAATTTTTACCCTCTTGGATTTTGAACTTCAAAAAATCATACAATTAGTTATATAGGCAACCTTTTAAAGCTAAGAGCACAACAGTATGTTGTCGGATTAATGGACAATTTAGAACACGAAGTGAAACGTTAAGTGTCGTTTCTAGATGTACCAAAATCCCAAACTATAAATTATGTGATTGTAATTTTAGTGCGATGCATCGTTTTAACACAGTTATTACGTAAACGTTATTAGCAATTCTCTTATGTCAATAAAACACATTATACCAAAAACCTAGAGATAGTCGTTCGAACCACATTGTTTAATTTTCAAACGATACAACCTGAAACATTAAAGTTTTGTCTTGGGAAAATATATTGCAAATTAAAAAGTTAATAATGATTTTATTTGTAATTGATAAACCACCCTTTAATGTGAACGCACCATATTAAACAGTTAAAGAGTACCTGTTTAAATAACTAGTTAATTTTTGTAACTGCTGCAATTATAACAGTTAACGAAAAGTAACTGTTTAGCTCATCCCTAGTCGCGACTTACTCGGATGTGCCGTGCAAATGTGCGAGTTAGTTGCAAGTGTGAGTTACGGCATTCATCACGCCTCGACTGCGCAGGAACGGACAAAGAGTATTCTCTAAATACTTTCAATATTGTGTCACTATAGTGTAGTAGTTAATTCTTCCACTATGTGCTGGTGGCATTCGCTGTTGTCATGTTAATAAACAAAAGTGATAAAATGCTAACATAGTGCTCTCAAATAAATATAGTTTATACTGCATTACTAATAACTGTTCAAGAAACGTTAAAATGCGATCAGCTTTATGGCAAATTCACAAAAATTGTTCCGTGACAAAAATTCGTGTAATGTTTTTTTTTTTGGGGGGGGGGGGGTCCATGACCCCCGTGATCTCTCCCTTGTATTCGCGCCTGGTACTACTCCGTTTTAACCAACCAAGTAGTACCCTGTCTTGTCAGACTACGACTTGCTGCAGAAGAAAAGGGTTTCTTAGGAAACTAGTGACACACGTGTCGGTTCATACACGTATTCGTGGTGCATGTAACACTTCTTTCACGCCCCCTGTACATTAAAGTTCGACAGTTGCTTTTTTCCTGAATCCATCACACAAACAGAAGCCAAAAATTACATCAAAGTGAATGCTTGAAACAAAACACATATTTATCTAAGGGCATCGCTCGACGCTGCCGATTACCGCGATGTCTCCTGATAACTAGAGGCAACTTTACAACGTACTAGCTGATACGAGCAGAGGTAGGTGGCAGCACTGTCAAGCGGAAATATCAGCGGTACCCTGTATTACTCCACCACTCGGTTTTTTCCAACCCACCCTATAAACACTAAATTTCAGTGTAGCTTTAGATCTTGCATTGTGTAATTTTTCAATTACCTCATTATATTCTGGAGTATCTGTGAACGTATAGTTACACATACACATTTTTTTCTTCGCATTTTTATGTGTAATTTGGCAAAATGAGTACAGTATTCTTAATTCTACTCTAACGATCCTATGAATTCAAATATAACTACAATAATTTGTTTATAATAAGCAATCTAGCGGCAGAGTGTAGAACTACTTCGAAGTACGTTTGTGAGTTCAAAACAGAAACTTAACTCCCGGTGATAGGATATGCTTGCTGTTTCCATATAACTACGTATTCTATATCTGAAGTCAAATCCTGCGCCGGGACGTGCAGGGCGTCCTGACCTCTGGGCTATGTGTTCTTTGCGGTCTGGTGAGGGAAACTTCCTCAGCCCGCAGAGAGATACAATTGCTGCAACCGTATGGGTGGTATAAGGGCCCGAGCACATCCCCCGCTCTGAGCTTCGGCAATGATGAGAGAGACAGAGAGAGAAGCAGGGGGGCCCTGCATCCTTATTTGCTGTCAATACTACAGTGCTGATTCGCCTGCACGGCAGTATTGACAGTAGCTCAACTCCAAGGCCCACACGATGACTGTTCTGTCCCCCGCAATACACACCAGCTGCTATCTCATTTCATTTCACCCCGCATCGAACCAACAGAAATCTTTCTTCCCAAACTAACAAAAACCCCACTTTGTCCAGCGCTAATCCAGTTAAAAGGAATTATTTTATCCTCCGCGATTTTGCATAGATTTTCCACGGCTACAATTGCGGCCATGGGACTACAACCCTGCTTAGCCCGCGATGCATACGCCCATTGTAATAATCAAACCCGACCCATTCTCCACCCGACTTAGCTACTAACATGCCTGACGGAGGGCACACAGAAGAGATAATTTTTTATAACTTAGTTCAACTATTAAGTAACAGAACGGAATACAGTAAAGTGAAAATTGCAAAACTCCACGCATATAGTATTTGAATTAACATGACGCAATTGTAAAAGAGCTTAATCGTAAAGTAAAAATATTCGGTTTAAAACAGTGAAAAATCTACAAAAACTTGTGTATTTTCAATTACAATGAATCTGTGATTTTACTTTTGTATAAGTGAAAAAAAAAAAAACAGATAAGCTGTGGTGAAATTACAATTGCGAAGTCTGCCCGCAATTTACTGGCCGTATAGAAAAAAATACACGAACGTTACAGTTAATTTCTGCTGGTAATTTTAATTTTACGCCTTTCTATGTAAAATTAGTAGTATAGTGTATATGCTATTTTACTAATGTTTAAGATAAATTTGCTTGGACACAGAGCAAAAAATTGACATACGTAGGTGTAAAGTACACCGACGTAGAGGAGACACTGCTGCGATATACGTTTGTGTAAAATTACGCCATTTTTCTTACAGCGCTTGAACAAGCAGCGTGTAAGACAGCGACAAGTGGCGCGTTAAGGCCTGTCTACAATCGGCCGTGTCTGAAACTCGGCGTCAAGTGACGTCACATTGAAGCAGACCGAATATGGTCTACAAATGCGTTTTCCGAAGTGAGCTTTCAGAATCTGACACTAGGTCGCAGTAAATTCGGCACATTATTTGTTGTTACGTAGTGATGTTTAAATATGCTGAATGAGTGATTATTTAATGTTTACGAAATGGGTGATTTTAATATTTTGTTAAATAAACATCTTAACGGTTTTATTATAAACAAGTTCGCCAACTGACATCCAAATTATATTTTTTAAACTTACTTTTAAAAAGTTTTAGCCTTCAAATAAAATTGTTCAGACCGAACGAAGACATGTCTAATTATTTATTACCATCTCATATTTGTTTTGAGAAAGCCCACCTTGCGCATAAATTGTTTACATTAATAACGTAAACATTCCACGAATGCGCGCGAAAGTATTTGAAGTCTTTTTCTTTTATATCAGCTTAGGTCACAACTTCGGACAAAACTTAAATTTTCCGAATGCTTCAACTTGGGACACAAGTTGACTTGCGACACGGCAGCTTGGGACAGTGCCATGACGTCAGAGGGTCACGTGCACCAATCAGCGCATCCTTGTCCTAGACACAGGTTGGGATAGCGCAATTGTAGACAGGCGGACACGTTTCTCGATGTAGCGTTATTTTGGCTTGGTCGATGGGGTGAAGGGGGGGGGGGGGAAGGGCGCACTTACAGTTCTCTAACGATGAACAACTGTGTAACTGTAACGTTAGCGCAGTTATCTAGTGTTCTAGTGGAAGTTACGTCGGTGCAGTTATCTAGTCCATGGAAAGTGTGTGGAAAGATATTCATTTAAGCGATCGTTTTTTTCAAAACAATGAGGTAGACACGTAGAATGTGTGATGTTTAGTTAGCTGTGGTAACATGAAAATGAATAGGCTGTTGATAAAATTTTATTCGTTCCGTAATAAAGGCTAACAAAACAAGTAACGAGAATTATGGGCAAAGTCTGCGAACCGTACTGAGGGAATTCTCCAAAATACTCTATTTCCATCAAATCTTCTTTAAAATTGAAATAAAACTAGGCGAACATTTTCAGCTTCCGTGAAAATAAGAAACCTTGGAATGCTACTAAAGATTGCACTATGCATGGTTCACGTTTTATTGGTGAGAAGAAGAGTACAGCTGAAATAAATACAGCCCGTTCTGTTAATAGAATGCGCCAAAATGGAAACGAGAAATATGTGTTCACAATTTTCTCACGAAAATAATGCTGTGAAAATGCAGTGCAATTTACAGTATAATATATATATATATTTTAATTGTTAACCCTCTTTGCTTACAAGAAAATGCCATAGGCCCTCCGAATGAATAGAAAAATCACCTCAAATGTTTGTAAGAGGGCAACAAACAAAACGTAAAAAATATGTCCTAGTTTTCAAATATCCGTCGAGTTACAAAATTATTTTCATTTGTTTTATGTAAAGCATTAGTGCTGAGTTAGATTTCTTTTTTAATAACTGTATCTATATCATTCGTTTGATTAAACTCAGTAAGGGAATAATAACTGCAATTAATCTAATAATTGTGGTTGTTTCCTTTTCTAATTAATTGGCATTTCATTTTTCCAATTTTGTCTTATTAACTCAAGTTATTTTAACATGTTTTCAAGTTTCAATGATACGGGATTTATGTCTTCGGCCTTTGGCTTTCGAATTGTAAAACCGCGTATAAAAATACGAGATTGATGTTTATAAGAGTGTTAAAATAATTGGTTACTTATGTGATTATTAGCAACAACAGACATTTAACAGGTTATATTTATGCGTATATCTTGTTTTAGTATTATTTTCCATGCATTAATAGTATTTCCAAAACGAGTTGTATTATAGGACGGAGCCTTTCCAAAAAATATGATTCTAACAAGCTAAATTTTGATTGTAAACTCACTATTTCCAGTCGTGAGTTAGTTTTGCTGCATTCTGCACTTTTCTCTTGCCGCTTTAGGTAACATACGCGTATAAACAAATTATTCTCTTCTACTATAGAAACTAGCATGGCTACTGTTATTCCCTTGAGTATAGCAGAAGGCAGCATAATCGGATATCATGAATGGTTTGTCTAAGACGCACAACTACTGCTAAGATACAAATTCCGAAAGCTTGCGGATTTCACCGAGAAAATATAGTCTTCGTGTCTCCTCTAGTAAATAGATAGCATAACATTTAAGTAAAGTATTTAATTGATCTAAACGTTAGGATATTTATATGTTGCCGTATGCTTAACTTCCTTCCCATTTTCATAAGGTTTTTCTGTTTTTCGTTTGCGGAATGATCGCTAAGGCATAATGATGAAAGTAAATCCTTATAATGCCTCACGTACGTAAAGAAGGAAAAGAATGCGATAGAGTACTAATTTTACATTACTTAAAAGAATTTCTCGCCGAAGATTTAATGTCACTTCTTTCCACCAGGTTATTTTACGTACTCGTGCCTATATTGTTAGTCCGGTATCGATCTTTAAGGAATTTCGTCTCGCAGAAGAAGCAAAGACACTGTGAATATTCTCGTGGTTTCTGACCTTAGTTTCCCAACGAGACCTACATTCTCGTGCTTCTGCTCTTTCTCCTCCTCCTCACAGACCAAAGTGGCGCATTTTTTACAAGCTATTTTTTAACTTCACTTGTTTGGATGTACGATAGGTGTCTGTGAGGTGTCTGTCTGGCGACCACCGAACCACTAGCAATCACCATGTATTTGATGGACAAGTTGTCGATTACTAGTGGCGTGTAGAGTTTCAGTGCCGGAGAAGTCCTCATTTACACATGGCTGTGTGAGTAAAAGACCATCCAAACTTTGAAACAAGAAAGAATTCAAATGATCGACCACGTGTGTATGTGAAAAACCATTTGAAGATTTCGATCTGCGTGAGCTCGTACTGAAATGTCAAATACGTAGACATACACACATGTGTAAGATGAATAATGAATATTCAGCATGCCGGTTCAACTTCCCGCGAAAAGAATGCCCTGAAACTCGCCTGATCGCAAGCGATACCGATGATGGACGAGTCCGTGAATGTATAAGTAGTTTACCTATTTAATAAAAAAAATAGGTAAGGCTAAAAAGTGAAAAAAAAAAAATTAGCTGTAAAAACCTTTTAAAATCAAGCTTTTATTTATAAATTAACTAAAAAGATAAAAAACAATTATAGGAGTAGTTACAGAATTTGTAGAACTTGTAAGACGTGGTCGATCAGTCGTAATAAACTTAACTACAAATTAACATTTTTGTATCAATTTGTATTTAGTTTATAAAAGCTTGGAACGAATAGTTAGGAGCCTTACGCAAGATATGTGCTTACTACGCTTACACAAATGAGATATACGTTCTATATTCCGCCAAACTTTTACATACTAAATTTAAATTGATACAAAAATATTAATTTGTAGTAAAGTTTATTATGGCTGTTCGCTCAAGTCTTACAAGCTATACAAATTCTGTAACTACTCCTATAAATATTTTTATCTTTTTAGTTCATTTATAAATAAAAGCTTAGTTTCAGAGGTTTTTAACAGTTAATATTGACTCTCCTAGATAAAAGTTGAGTTGAAATGTTTTGGTTGGCACTGTGAAGTGAGACGAAGACGAAGCAGCGACGGAATGCAAGGGCGGGGGAAACGGGAGAACCCAGAAAAAACCCACCGAACATCGGCAACGTCCGCTACGTTTCCCACGTGTGCAAAACAAACCTGGTTCGCCGTTGTGGAAGGCGACTAGTTTGACTAGTATGTACATCACCCTGGACTCCTTCCTTTTCTTAGAAAGCTCGAGTATTTAAAAGCGATTACAGAGCTACTTTCTCGTGTACAAACAAGGAAACTGCTGTCAAATTGTGTAAAATTTGCAATAACTTTTTTTCTTCATATAACATCTACATATTTATTTCTGATATTCAGAATGCGTCCTTTTTTTAAATTCTTCAGTTTATTTTTTTCGAATGAATGATTACCACAAGCGGAACTCGTGTGAACAAAAAAATGGCTTTACATTTTCATGACATCGAATCCTATGAAATTGTCTTCATGTACATTGCTTTTCTCTCTCTTCTTTCGCCGATACAATAAACACGAATTGGATACACTTCTTTCGTACTCTAAATGCTTTAAAAGTGGCCTCTTGTCGAAGTCTGTATTTAGAAAGAACGGATTAAGGGTGGTTAGACTTCGGTTTGGGTAAAATACTGGAAAGGCGACAGATTTTTTCATGTCCGGGATAACGGGAAAGATGATACAAAGGGAAACGAAAAATTAAACGGAGCGACTATGAAATAAGAATTTGCTGTTAATATATGTTCATGACTGTAGTAACGTAATATCGACGACTGAGTATTTATTTAATCATCGTGTTTATCAGCAGAGACATGGCCAGTGACTAGGAGAAAAGTCTGGGGATAAGTGCAAGACCGCCGTGATCAAGAGTCTGATACGCCATTCCTGGCTAGGCCGATGACTGAGAACGAAACGGTAGAACCTCAAGACCCCCGTAACCCCCCCCAAACCCCAGTAATGACTGTGTCACTTCATATACGACAATGCACCACAGCCAGGGATCGAACAGATACAGCGTAAGACGTAACAAGCCGATGACTTACCTGCCACAAAGCCAATAGTGCACTGTAAGAAATTGTCAGCAAAATTTCATATGCGTATCGGGAAAGCAGGAGTGTTAGAACTTCTGTCCATGCATGTGTGATACTTCTCTAGGTTTGTTAACGGAAAGGTCAAATGCAAAATTAAGTTCCAAACTTCGTATAATATCGTTCCTAATTTGCTTCTTGATGTGTGGCAAACTATCCATGCTATGTTTATTTTAAAATGTCCATTACAGTTGAGGAAGTTTACTGAATTGTTTTTTTACAGTGTGCATCTCCGCAGTTACTTCTCAACAGATCTAACATTTATGTGATTAAGGAATTAAACTTCAAACTTTTACCAATAATTTCCTCTCCCTATTTTACCTTTTGAGATTAGAATCTTTGCTTCACTCATCCGCACACGAAATAAACGCACCGATTGTTCAGAAAGTTTGGGAGACACAGGGCGATACGATGGACTGCATGAAAAGTTTGCTTGAAGAACTTATGTACGTAGTGTAAATCATAATTTTATAACGATATCTAGTGGCAGCTACGTCTCTTTGTATGCGATTTGTGGAGTTTATTTTGCTACCGTACTGCAATATAAGTTTTGGATGATAGTCAATGGAAACTTAAAATTTTATTACAAAGGAACTTACTCTATTTATATACCAAAACGAAATGAAGAGACAATTAATAAAACTAAATGCTTATTATATTTGATAAAAAATTTAACAGTAACATGCTGGTTGTTACTAATAAATATTTACTTATCATTTCGTTCTCGTTACCCTATTCGAAAAACGACATGTCCATAGTCACATAGATGTTACATTAAATTTAAGTTACTCGGACGCCATTTATCCTTTACCTACATACCAGCAACTCACTATTAATGAAGACAGGCTTCTAGTGAAGAACATAAATACATTAATTAAATTGACCGTTTTGTCTGTTATTCGCGAATATATGAAACAGATTTCGTTTATGAGGGATGTTGTGGCATGAGGGATGAGGGATGGCAAAAAATTATGAAATTTTTTGCCAAAATAAGCTGATGGCTGAAAGGTTGCGCCGACTAAACTTCTATATCTGTCAACTGTCTCGGTAGAAATCCATTCTCTTGCATTAGCTTACTTAGCTGCTTGCTATACCACGATGCATGATCTCGGTAGTAATCCATTCATTCGCATTAGCTTCCTTAGCTGATTGCTATACCACGATGCATGCTCTCGGTAGTAATCCATTCTCTTGCATTAGCTTACTTAGCTGCTTGCTATACCACAATGCATGCTCTCGGTAGTAATCCATTCTCTTGCATTTGCTTACCATTTGCTTACTTAGCTGCTTGCTATACCACGATGCATGCTCTCGGTAGTAATCCATTCTCTCGCATTAGCTTACTTAGCTGCTTGCTATACCATGATGCATGCTCTCGGTAGTAATCTACTCTCTTGCATTTTCTTACTTAGCTGCATGCTATACCACGATGCATGCTCTCGGTAGTAATCCACTCTCTTGAATTTTCTTACTAAGCTGCTTGCTATACCACGATGCATGCTCTCGGTAGTAATCCATTCTCTTGAATTAGCTTACTTAGCTGCTTGCTATACCACGATGCATGCTCTCGGTAGTAATCCACTCTCTTGAATTTTCTTACTAAGCTGCTTACTATACCACGATGCATGCTCTCGGTAGTAATCCATTCTCTTGCATTAGCTTACTTAGCTGCTTGCTATACCACGATGCATGCTCTCGGTAGTAATCCATTCTCTTGCATTTGCTTACCATTTGCTTACTTAGCTGCTTGCTATACCACGATGCATGCTCTCGGTAGTAATCCATTCTCTCGCATTAGCTTACTTAGCTGCTTGCTATACCATGATGCATGCTCTCGGTAGTAATCTACTCTCTTGCATTTTCTTACTAAGCTGCTTGCTATACCACGATGCATGCTCTCGGTAGTAATCCATTCTCTTGCATTAGCTTACTTAGCTGCTTGCTATACCACGATGCATGCTCTCGGTAGTAATCCACTCTCTTGAATTTTCTTACTAAGCTGCTTGCTATACCACGATGCATGCTCTCGGTAGTAATCCATTTTCTTGCATTAGCTTACTTAGCTGCTTGCTATACCACGATGCATGCTCTCGGTAGTAATCCACTCTCTTGAATTTTCTTACTTAGCTGCTTACTATACCACGATGCATGCTCTCGGTAGTAATCCATTCTCTTGAATTAGCTTACTTAGCTGCTTGCTATACCACGATGCATGATCTCGGTAGTAATCCATTCATTCGCATTAGCTTCCTTAGCTGATTGCTATACCACGATGCATGCTCTCGGTAGTAATCCATTCTCTTGCATTAGCTTACTTAGCTGCTTGCTATACCACGATGCATGCTCTCGGTAGTAATCCATTCTCTTGCATTTGCTTACCATTTGCTTACTTAGCTGCTTGCTATACCACGATGCATGCTCTCGGTAGTAATCCATTCTCTCGCATTAGCTTACTTAGCTGCTTGCTATACCATGATGCATGCTCTCGGTAGTAATCTACTCTCTTGCATTTTCTTACTAAGCTGCTTGCTATACCACGATGCATGCTCTCGGTAGTAATCCACTCTCTTGAATTTTCTTACTTAGCTGCTTACTATACCACGATGCATGCTCTCGGTAGTAATCCATTCTCTTGCATTAGCTTACTAGCTGCTTGCTATACCACGATGCATGCTCTCGGTAGTAATCCATTCTCTTGCATTAGCTTACTTAGCTGCTTGCTATACCACGATGCATGCTCTCGGTAGTAATCCACTCTCTTGAATTTTCTTACTAAGCTGCTTGCTATACCACGATGCATGCTCTCGGTAGTAATCCATTTTCTTGCATTAGCTTACTTAGCTGCTTGCTATACCACGATGCATGCTCTCGGTAGTAATCCACTCTCTTGAATTTTCTTACTTAGCTGCTTACTATACCACGATGCATGCTCTCGGTAGTAATCCATTCTCTTGCATTAGCTTACTTAGCTGCTTGCTATACCACGATGCATGCTCTCGGTAGTAATCCATTCTCTTGAATTAGCTTACTTAGCTGCTTGCTATACCACGATGCATGATCTCGGTAGTAATCCATTCTCTTGAATTAGCTTACTTAGCTGCTTGCTATACCACGATGCATGCTCTCGGTAGTAATCAATTCTCTCGCATTTGCTTACTTAGCTGCTTGCTATACCACGATGCATGCTCTCGGTAGTAATCCATTCTCTTGCATTTGCTTACCATTTGCTTACTTAGCTGCTTGCTATACCACTATGCATGCTCTCCGTAGTAATCAATTCTCTCGCATTAGCTTACTTAGCTGCTTGCTATACCACGATGCATGCTCTCGGTAGTATTCCATTCTCTCGCATTAGCTTACTTAGCTGCTTGCTATACCACGATGCATGCTGTCGTTTTCAGTTTGAAATAATTCTATACTGCTCCACTCTTTCCACATTGAATAACGTATAAGCTGTTCACGGCAAAGTGAGCTCTTCCGAGGCTCTAGTTACGTTTTTATTTTAGCCATCTATAATTCTTAACCACCTTTCAAAATAAATATTACCTTGTAAGTGATAAACACCGTGTGTATAGTCCACAGTACTCTGAAGTTAACGTTTAAGGCTAAAACAGAATAGGCTACATTTATTGACTAATATTCCAAATGAGAGGGATTTCAAAAGTGCTCACTTTACCGTAAATAGCTTATAATAGAAACTATAGACGGGATGCTCAAAACAGTGGCCCTCATCACCTCTTTCCAAGTTGCGGATATTAGCGTGGACGTCGGCGTGCGAGACAATGATAATCGCTCTATAATAAATCTGTCGTGTTGCTCTCACGGGCCGATGCAATTTGCAAAACGTAACATGATGTCACGCAAGGGAAGCTAGGGTAAACGGCAAGATAACCGACCGACAAAAATTGTATACTGTTATAAATATGCATTACGGTCATATATATTCATAAATTAAGGGGTTTAGGGGTTGTAGCTTGTAGATGAATGATATATGGTTGAGCTTTCTGTAAATGAGGGGTTTTAATCATGTTATGTGACTCAGACTGCAATGTTAAGAGCAACGGGGACCTAATAGAACTGATATAATTATGTTAAACTACATTATTATTATTATGGATACTTCACGCCTTTTTACTTATTATCTGCTATGGACTGCCCCCACCTTAATATTAATGCCGGCGTCTGTGTCATCTTGTAGATCGGTTAGCGACGGCCGGACACCCATGCGTCGGTCCTTCCCTGAAGCTGGTCGGATGTGAAAAGGCGTCGGGCCCTGCCTTACAGTGACCTATATCGGTGCGTCGTTTAGGCTGGCTGGTGGAGGGGTTACTACTGCAAGCGGCCTCGCCCGGTCTTTGCTGCCATAATTCTTCGTGATTCCTGGCGTCCTGATTTACTGAAAGTATTAGGCCAGGTTCCTTGAGGGATTTCTGAACTAAAGACTATCTATAACAATACTTTGTCAATTATTCATCAGCGATGCAGTAGCTGTTCGGACGGTTAGACGTGATGAGTAAATTTCGTTTCGCTCAGAAACACAGAGAGCTGTGCATAAACAAACATTTGATTTGATTTCTGTTTTAATGACTTACGCCTCTGTTGCCACGAGATAACACATTAACTAGCATTTAAAGTGCGCTGCCAGAGTGTATGAATTACGGTTATTTTTACGAACTGTCAAACGTATGCTTAATTCTTTTACACACTAAAAGAACACACATTTCAGACGATGCCTGCCGATTGCATTCAAGACATCGCGGGTTTTAGAAAAATTGTTTTTAGCTAGCCAGCATAGCTAAAACGGCTTTTTCAAAGCGCTGCTGGTACAAAAAAAAAATAAGGCCACCGCTTTAAGTACCATATTTACTACAAGTAGCAGGACGAGAACACGACACACCAGTTCAGAGCCTTGCGCGTAACGGCGATGGCACAATTATTCTGCATGGCAGTCTCGCCCTTGTCGCTCCAGCGCTTAAATGCGGGCTCCTCAAGAAAGTGACCGAGCGAGATGGCGCAGTGGTAACTCACTGGAGTCGAATTAGGAAGGACCCGGGTTCGATTCCCGGTACGGCCAGCTTGATTTCGGCTGTCCATGGTTCCCCAGAATCACTCCAGGCGAATGCTTGGATGGGTCCCAAACAAAGGCCGTGGCCGATTCCTTCCCAATCCTTCCCCAATCCCTCCTCCATGCGCAACTTGCACCGTTTCTAATGAACTCACTGTCGACGAGACGTTAAGCCCAACTACCTACCTCAAGAAAGAAAATCACGTAGTGTCACAATGAGAAGGAGTGCAAGTTCTACAAAAGCACGTTTTAGCAATATTTACAGTTAATCAAAAGAATTTCGTACCAAAATACGAGCACTATATGAAGGCCTGTAATTTAATTGATAAGATTAATAAGATTTTACAAAAACATATATATTGCGATTTATCGGGGTTTGTTTTTTACATATTCCAACAAGGCTGTACTATCGCCCAATCCAAATATGTATGTGTGTGTATACATATATACACACGTAGGCAACACACAAGGCCTCCTTTGAAGCCCATGGTAGGACCTTCGAAATGATCCTGTATTAACAGTGTGATTAGTGCACTTTCTTTTGTAAATGTAGGAGTTATGTTTGTTTCAACACATACGTTTACTACAGTGTTATCTGCCTATGTTAATTTTGCAGTCACAGAACAGTACCGCTTATTTACTAGTGTGCCATCTTAGCACTGTACAATACACTATATAACATGCCAGTATCATTCGTTATTGAAACTCACCCGGACTCATGCCCAGCACACTATTTCCTGCACCTTTTAAAACAAAGCGATCACTATTCGTGTATCGCTCACTTATTTTACAGTCACAAGGTATGGGTTAGTGTGTTGCCTACCTATCAGACTACTCATATTCTGTTTTGAAATTCCCGTATGGATTTCTCGAAAGCGGTTCACCTGAGTTTGTTCCGGCAAGACGACCTTTCCTGTTGATTAAGACGTACCTCACATCGTTTACAGCTTTAGTGATACAAAGTTTCATGCAAGCATAGGGTGGAAACTCTATTTACTTAATGAAGGTGGATGATATTATCAACTGCGTTTACAGGCGTGTAAGGTCTCCGTTATTCAAGTCGCTATTCGCCGATTTGTAACTTAGCCGCAAGTACTTTGTAATATTTCTTAACTAAAATAATTTCTAAGCGCGATTTTTAGCGGCGCATTGCTCGCTTAACAATCTCCTGAGGCCGCAGCCTAACTCGCTCTTGAATTGCGTTGCAGTTTGGGTTGCAATCTGCGTTTTTCTACGAAACCAATAAACGTGTTCCCATGATACCGACACACGAAATGAAAACACTTCAAACAAGGTACGAATAACACTCTCAATACAACATGCACATTATTAATGCAATCCCCGATGTCCTCCGACATAGATTTAAACGACTTTTCCACACTGCTGTATGTCATTATATATTGATCATAAACAAGTGAAACTATTATAGTGACCTACAGTGAACTTTGCTTCAGACTTTCCACCAATGAAATTACTGGGTCACCGCTTAAAGTCCCATAGGTACCCGCGGTACGACAAGAACACAGCACGCCAGTACAGAGCCTTGCGTGTAGGAGTCATGTGGCACTAGGCGCGTGTGTCATTGTAATCCTTATAGCTCGCACGTTTCCCTGCCTCAAACGCGCAAAAAAAAATCTCCAAGCAGGTTCTGCCTTTAAGAGGAGGCTGGACTAAAAAATTTTCTGTGAAATAGTTGCTTGCGTGAATACGCATATATCGGTGAATAAATGTTCTGCAAATACGACTTTTCGTCAGAAAAGTAAAAAAAAAACTATTATCTATGTCTATTTTCTTTTACTTTTTCATATTAAGTGTATTATTGCAAAAAAAAATCGTAAAATGGTCAAATAGTAGTATAAAATAGATGGTTCTGGCACACAAGGTTGCAGGCTGAGAACTAGAGGAGCCTAATTAGCATAATTTCAGGTTGCAGGCTGAGAACTGGTTACCACCGAATTTCCCTTTTCCCCCTTTCTCCCGTCCAAAACATCCGATATCGCGCACAAATACGTCATTTCCCCCCCTTTTCCCCTCAGAATGTCCCTAATTTCCCTCCCGCTGCTGACGACCATCTTGCAGCCAGTGCTAATTAGCATAATCTGGATAGGTTGCACAGTGTAGCGGTGGTTTGCACATTGGGATGGAATCGGTCAGAAATTGAGAAATTACTGTCAAATAGAGAGAAGTCATTCCCCGCGGCCATATTAAGTACCGCCGACCTATGTCTACCCATGAAAATTGTCTACCAGCAGAGGATGTCGGCCATTTTAGTGGCCAGTGCCTCGCTGGCAGCAGAGGTGGGGCATCAAGGCATCGCGACCGATCGGATCTTGTGTAACACTGCCACCCTTGGGGTCAATTATGCCCCATGCTAACTTATCAGCATAGTTGGCTGTTATTTCCGAACCATTTAAGTTATAGTTGTCAAATTCATAATATAAGCATCAACCACGACTAGGAGAAAGGTCGTGGGGTCAATTATTTACCATGTTAATATATAAGCATAGTTGGCTGTAATATCCGAACCCTTTAAGTTATAGTTGTCAAATTCATAACATAGACACCCGCCATGACTAGGAGAGGGGTCGCAGAGACACTTATACCCCATGCCAACTTATAAGCACAGTAAGCTGTAATTTCCGAACCATTTTAGTTATAGTCGCCAAATTCATAACATAGGCATCAACCATGACTATGGTAGATAACTGTAAGTTACGAAGTGTTTGAGATACAACTACAAAAAACATAATACATGCATACCCCTGGCAACAATAAGGGACTTGGCCACATATGTCAGCCTGCATGTCTCCCCGTTCTTACTCACCTCTGTCTCTCATATGTCCCCTTGATGCCACCACCTGACCACACACACACACCCACACACATACTTCCTCATGTGCTCCCCTCTCCCTCCCTGGCACCTCGACCAGCGACCTTCCACTCGTCCTCGTGCTCTCTCTCTCTCTCTCTATCCCTTGTCTTCCCCCCTCCACCAGGCTACATTACCCCTGACCATACATCCTCGAGCACTCGCCACTGCCCGGCCAGCGACTTCTGTGCATCGTGGCGGTACCAAAGAACTGCTCCCCGATGAACCCTTACCTGGGACCGCTAATATCTTCAGAAACCTCCTGACAGGTGGTGCAGCCCGACCCTTACATGCTGCTATGATGACCTAACAGAGATTTACACTTTTTACATGCGAATATAATATGACCTGCATTCTGATAACCATGAGCTTCATGCTGTCTATAGAATTTTTTGTTAACAAATGCTTTTTTTACAGTAGTGACACGAATAACTTTCCTGTCCCATCGATGAATAAGAGCACATTATCCACAGCCGATGATCACTCTTCGGAAGTCTGGATGATAGCTGAGCTGGTCAACCCTATACTAAAAAAAAACATCATATTGGTGGTGTACCTACTACTACGATTACTGCTACTACTGTGAGATTCATGTCTATTGTTGTCAACCGCAGCCACGAGGAGGAACTGTGAGAGCGCACCCTACCAGACCATCTCTACCACTGCACCAAGGGCTCTCAGGGACAGAACTACAAGCTTGATGGTAACTGTCAGCCGAACCTGCATCGGTATTGTATACCATACATGGAAAGACAGAGCGATCATTGTTACTTTTTATTTCAGTCATTTTTGTATGTTAACCACTTATTAATAAATAACAATCCTATGTAAGTAATAAATACAGTGTATATATTCCATCGCACTCGGAATTTAACGTCTAAGACTTAAATAAAACATATTTAATGACTGTTATTCCCAATGAGAGGACTTTCAAATGCGCTCACTTTACCGTGAATAGCTTATGCCTGCAGGCCTTCTGCTCTACAAACAGAGTATGTACATAGTTGGAATGTGTGTGTGATATCTCCTTACTCACTATGTCTAATTCGATTGTACCTAGCTGTCTAGAATCCTCGATGGATGTGTATGTGATGTACATTGAAGTCCAGGTACATGTCAAGTGCAGGTCGGTCCCCAATTGGTGTGGGGGTTACAAACTAGCTGTGAGCATTAAAAGTTCGGTACGCGATTGCGGGTTTGAAGTATGGCTGTTGTACATTGAAGGTTCCATACGGGTTATGAGTGACTGTATTTACAAGCTTCGGTACACGAGTGTGTAAGTCGCGGTCTGGTCATGAGTTTTTGTTTCGTTTCAGTCGGTTCATAAGGGGGGTCATTTGACCTGAGCAGTTTATCATAATTTTCATCGCGCATGTGTGTGGCTCGTATTACAGACCGGGCCCTGACCACTCCTTGTTATTATTATTACATTATTCAGTACACGAGTGCAGAATGGAGATACTTTTGAGTGTGTAAGCTCGTGTTATGATTTTTTTTTTTTGCTAGCTATATCTCAAATGGTTTGGGAATTACAGCCAACTATGTGGTGTATCACTGTCTCTAAATGAAAAAAAAGGGGTTGATACATGAGTATGGGTCAGCGACAAAATATGACTGTTGTAATTGCAGGTCGGAGACAGAGTATGATCATCACGTTAGTATCTTCATGGGCAGTGGGACTGACAAATATCTGCAGGTGTGTCAGCATGTGCTCTCAACGGGAATCAAAACTATAATACCTTGTTTATTCGAATAGGGTATAGAAAAACATATTTGTCAGGTGCTAGGATTCGGGTAGGTATTTTCTTCCTTTCGTGTACTCTAGTGGACGACATGAGTAACACACTGAGAAATTTCATTTAACTACTAAATGTATGCATGTTTGTGTGTGCGATGGGCTTGGTACATGAGTGGAGGTCGGGGACTGTCTGTAATTACTAGCACTGTTGTAGACAGAATTACAGCTTTTTTGTCGACTTGTATTATTACTTTCACTCTCTACGAAAATCGAACCTGCGATACCTCGAGGTTGGGTTCAGATTACGTGCATTGTTTCCTTTCAATACTGGTAAACACATTGCTAAGGAGGGGGGTGAGGTGGTGGGGATGTAGTACTTGGCCACAATCTATCGTGCATGGCAAGGCAGGACTGTTCATTGTGGTCTCCACTTCCAGCGAGGTCACATCGTCGATGAAGGCGAAGACGACAGTGAGATGCGCTCGTGGCATAGGTATATTCACTGCTACGCCTGTTAAGGTAGGGGATACTTGGTTTTCGTTATAGGAAGCTTATCATTCTTGCATGTGTTGTATGTGCCGGGCCTCGGCTGTCTAGCACTGATTGTGTACTCATTGTGAGTGACATCTCATTACATACATACATACATACATTGACGACTCAGTACATGGCTCATGGGTGCATGGCTGGTGACACTGACCGGCTGTCTGGAGTAAGTAGGCTGTTACTCGAGGGGTCGATGCACAGAAGTCGCTGGCCGGGCAGTGGCGAGTGCTCGAGGATGTATGGTCAGGGGTAATGTAGCCTGGTGGAGGGGGGAAGACAAATGATAGAGAGAGAGAGCACGAGGACGAGTGGAAGGTCGCTGGTCGAGGTGCCAGGGAGGGAGAGGGGAGCACATGAGGAAGTATGTGTGTGGGTGTGTGTGTGTGGTCAGGTGGTGGCATCAAGGGGACATATGAGAGACAGAGGTGAGTAAGAACGGGGAGACATGCAGGCTGACATATGTGGCCAAGTCCCTTATTGTTGCCAGGGGTATGCATGTATTATGTTTTTTGTAGTTGTATCTCAAACACTTCGTAACTTACAGTTATCTACCATAGTCATGGTTGATGCCTATGTTATGAATTTGGCGACTATAACTAAAATGGTTCGGAAATTACAGCTTACTGTGCTTATAAGTTGGCATGGGGTATAAGTGTCTCTGCGACCCCTCTCCTAGTCATGGCGGGTGTCTATGTTATGAATTTGACAACTATAACTTAAAGGGTTCGGATATTACAGCCAACTATGCTTATATATTAACATGGTAAATAATTGACCCCACGACCTTTCTCCTAGTCGTGGTTGATGCTTATATTATGAATTTGACAACTATAACTTAAATGGTTCGGAAATAACAGCCAACTATGCTGATAAGTTAGCATGGGGCATAATTGACCCCAAGGGTGGCAGTGTTACACAAGATCCGATCGGTCGCGATGCCTTGATGCCCCACCTCTGCTGCCAGCGAGGCACTGGCCACTAAAATGGCCGACATCCTCTGCTGGTAGACAATTTTCATGGGTAGACATAGGTCGGCGGTACTTAAGATGGCCGCCGGGAATGACTTCTCTCTATTTGACAGTAATTTCTCAATTACTGACCGATTCCGCCCCAATGTGAAAACCACCGCCACACCGTGTAACCTGCCCGGATTGTGGTAATTATCACTGGCTGCCAAGATAGCCGCCGTCGGCAGGAGGGAAATTTTTGTATACAAAATCGGACGTTCTGGACGGAAGAAAGGGAAAAAAGGGAAATTCGGTGGCAACCAGTCCTCAGCCTGCAGCTTGAATTTATGCTTATTAGGGCCCTCTATTCCTCAGCCCGCAGCCTGGTGTGCCAGAACCGTATATTCTATACTACTTCGAATATCGCATATTTAAAGCCTGCTTATGCAGTTTTCTTAAACGGCAAGAGAATAGCGTAAAGATACGGGTGTAGTTTAATCTGTGGACTTTCATCGCGTGTAATAAAACCCGTATGTTACCCATCTAATTTCCACAGTTCAGCGTTACGACGGAAACACTGCACGCCCTGCGCGTAGGAGCGATGAGGCGCTAAAAGTAACTGTTAGTGTCGCCCGTATAGCTCCCTCGCTTCTTGACCTAGGAAAGACGCGCAGCTTCATCCTGAGTTTTGGGTTTATGGCTACCTCTCAGGCTACTCATAAGCTGTTTTGATATTCCCGCCTGGATTTCTTGAAAACGGTTCACCTGTCTGTTCCGACAAGACGACCTGACCTGTAGCGAAAACTAATCCTCTGGTTACCACCGCATTTGTTGAATTAATAGCACTGTAGTATAACATCTATCTACTTTTGCATAATTGCTCAAGTTTTTCATATTCCGTGAAACTATTGGCCCTTTTGTTGAAACCCAAGTAACTTTGGAGCCAGCAGATCACTTTCCTTGCTATTACTTTCAATCCCATCCAGATATATTGAGCTTGTCTTGCCTCTGTGGCTTAAAATTAAATCACAGTCATCATATTTAGCATATGCTAAACTTTCCGGTCTCTTCCTACTCATATATTTTGCCTGCCGAATGACCATCCCTATTTTTTTGTCAACCCACAATGCTTTTCACATGTTTACCAAATATACGGATATGACCAAATGTGAATATACGTGTTTAAACACTACTACAACAAATGTGCCAAAAAGTCATTTATCTAACATGAGAAAAAATGATCAAACTTGGTCATCTGTGACCAAATCTGGCCAAGTATGACATAATTATCCAAATGAGATTTAATGTGGCCAGTACTGTAGTGCCCTATAGTCGAAAATTGCACCAGAAATTTCAAAAAGGACCAATTGTGTCCAGAATGATAAAAATTGATCGAAGTGACTAGATATGACTTAGTGTGACCAAGTTTGACAAAAAGTGGCAAAGTGTGACAAAATGTGAGCTAACCTAAGTGTGAATAAATGCGGCTAAAAGGCACAACGTGTCCGAGCATAACAAAATATCACCAAATACGAAGACAAATTACCAAACACTGTCAAACGTGATCAAAAGAGATCAGTTGTAACCCAATGTGACCGAATATAATAAAGTGTGACCATTCTAGAGAAAATGTTTACAAAGTGAACAAATAAAGTCACTTGTGACCAAACATGAACAACCATGACAAGAAGTGGTATAATGCGACTAAATATAACCAAACATTACGAGTGGTCGTCCTGTGTGACTAAAGGTCTAAATATGACCAAGGTGATGTAGTATTAACAAAAACCAAATGTTGCCAAGCAAACCACATGAGACGTAAAAAAAAATTACAAAACACTACAAAACGTCATTAAATGTAAAAAAAAAAAATCGCAGCCAAAAATTATTTAAAAAATTATAAAATAGTTTTAAAAGTGTCATTTTATGGCACAAAAGAGCAGTAGTGTTCAATAGTGACAAATAGTAACTAATGAGACCGGACATTATTTAATATTACTGAAGATGGTCAAATACAACCAAAACAGGACCAAGAATGTAGTTAGATAAACATAACTGAATGTTTTAGAATTTGACGAAATATAACGTATGTTGAAATTGATGAAAGCGACTATATACAATAAAAAATGAACGATATGACCAGACATGACCAAAAATGGGCAGCTGTAAACAATTAGGACCAAACATTACAAACCACGACTATACATAGCCAAACATCAAAAAATGATTTAAATACAATGAAAAACGATAAAAATACTAAATTGCGATGATTGTCACCAAACATAATTAACAAGACCAGAATTGATAGCTGTGGATAGGAACAATTTAATTTGACAGAAAATTACCGAATGTATACGAACGTAACAAAACAGAAAGTCAAGTGTGACCAAACGATACCAAGTACGTATTGGCCACAAATGACCAAGTGTACCCGAAGCTGAAATATGCTCAGATATATTCAATCGTTTCCCATCTTCATGAGATATGAATGGAACATTAACAAATGCGACCAAACGAGACTAAATATGCACAACCAAAATGTTGGTGGAACCTCACACACAAGAGTTTAAGAAATACGTGTGATGCACATACTTTCGTGCTTCCATTATGTTAATATCGTGATATTTATTCACATCAGTGAAATACGTTAGTGCGGTGGTTTTCGATGAATGAGCCACTAGCTAGATAGGCGCACCGCGGAACTTAGTAGAATATAATGCAAATATTTAAAAGAAATATTACTTTGAAGGGACCAGAGAAAAATATTCAAGAATCAAACGTATTTATCTAATAGCGTTACGAATGCAAGCGCACAAACCACTGGCTGCAGTGTGAGCCGTCGACATAGGTTGAGGATTACTGATGTCGGGAATAGGCGTGTGTTGCTCTTTGTTGGTAATAAGTGACAACATCGCCATGTCTTCTCGCAGTAAATACGTAAGTACAGGCGAAGTGAAGTGAGCACTTTTGGAAGCACTCTCACTTGGAATAATAGTCAATGAATATATTTAATCCTCAGACGTTAACTTTCAAAGTCCAGTAAAATATATAATTGTGTTTATTACATACATGGCACTGTTTATTTTAAAAAAGTGGTGGAAGGATAAAAACAGTTGCTAGGAAAAAGTAACTAGAGCCTCAAAAATGCTCACTTTACCATGAACAGCCTATATAAGAGTATTTGGTTCAGTGCCTTGGCCGTAGGTGTGACGTAGCATCTGGGGCGCTTGCCACGTTGTTCGTGGTTTCTGCTCTTCAAAAACAAATGCCAAGTATATATTAAGGGTCCTATGTACTGAAACATTTCTGTGGAAAAGTTGTTTCGCGCGTTAACGCGTACCTTGGAAATTAAAAGTTCTGGAAATACGAATTTTTGCCAGAAAAAAAAACTATTGCCTATGTCACTATCTTTTTAGTTTTACCATATTAAGTGTATTAATGGAGGGAAAAAATCGTTAAAGTGGTTAAGTATAGCATTTTTAAAGCTCGCCTGCGTCGTTTCTTTAAGCGGTAAACTATACACACGTAGTTTGATTTGCGGACTGTCAGCGCGTGTTATAAAGTTACACTGTTACAAATCTAATTTACACAGTAAAGCGTTGCGAAGAAAACACTGCACACCTTACGCTTAGGAGTGCGTGTAAGTGTCGTCTGTATCACTCCCTCGCTTCTTGACCTTGGACGCGTAGCTACATAGTCCCCTTAATGCCAGGCTTCACCATGCATGGGCGTATAGGAAAATCAAAGGCTAAATTAGGACAAAGCTCTCTAATTTTTGTGCTAGTATTTTCAACTAAGGTTTTTTGTTGAAGATTGAACGCAAATACATTTGTAAACCATTCAAATTTTAATTTTCAAAATTTTAATGCGTTTTTAAATTATTTATAAAATGTTACAATTTTATAAATATTAAAAACGTACATTTGAAATTAAAAAATTAAAATTTGGGAGGTTTACAAATCTAGATGAGTTCAATCTCTAATAAAAAATTGTTAGTTGAAAATACTATCACAAAAAAACGACTAAGAGATCTTTGTCCAAATTTAGCCTTTGATTTCCCTATTACGCTCATGTATGGTGAAGCCTGGCCTTAAACGGGCGCCGTAACACTCTGTTCAGCAAAATGTCTACACAGGAGCAAGTAAATCTTGCTGTGCGCAGCCAATGATTATGGCTGGCGGGGTGAGGTAAGACGTCTCATGTTTTCCCTCACAGTTGTGTCAGTAAGTGCTTTCTGCTACACTTCTCTCCGTGGCGACAGCGCCGATTGTCGCAAAAAAAAAACGTTGTTCATTGTGAGATCGAAGGTTAAAGGAGACGTCTTTAGAAACCATTCACTTAAACTGTACAATAAACTGGAATTCATTGCTCAATTGATACGGACTGCATACATGAAAATGGCCTCGGGCATGCTCCAGCGTTGGGTTATTCAGGTGATTTGTAGCGAAAAGCGTGCTCCTTGCAAACGAAATTACACACTAAAACCACTGTATTTCGTTGGCGAAATTTCGCCATCACTTCTTTCTTTCGTTTCTTTTCGACATTACGGGTCTTTCACCCGCGCGCGATGGTTATCGTGTGTTAAGTCTAGTAGAAAAAATAGGTTATTCCACCGCAGGCCACGAATGGAATTACCTCGAGGAATTAAGTGAAGTCCATAATAAAGGACAATGGTCGACATTTTAACAGCTACAATGGTTTAACGAACAGGGAAATCTGACTTTCACTCTGGGCGCCAGAAACTGTAGATATCGGTCCACGATTGGTGAGGATTGTTTAATTTCTATTGAGATGAGTGCGCCGACATATTTGTCCGTGATGGAAGGGTGTAGGAATTTGAAAAGTTCAACTCATCTCCTAAGAGCATGGATAGTCCTAGCGAAATCTTTGTCTGTTCTTATTCTATGCGCACGCACGCCATACACGACGGAGGAACTTTATCTGAAGTGCGTTCTGCTGACTTCGAGCAATTAGCTTGCACTAACTCTAACTCTCATGCTTAGGGATTTCGACATCCTAATGTTATTTAAATATAGCACTTTTACATCAGCAGAACGCATTGTTTCAGAAAAAAAAAAACAATGAACTTGTCAAAGGCTTAATAGCACGTACGCGTATCAAAGAAATAATCTGCCATTCAAAGTTTAGTAAAGTCCTGCTAGAACTAGATGTCGCCTGTGAAATTATTAATCCCTTGTTTCTGGTTGTTAGTCTCGTGATATCTTATGTAATTAATCGATTTCGCTACACACTTGATAGCTGCAAGGTGATTTATTACTGTAAACGACACTAATACAGGGAATAAGGAGGAACTTTATAGACATCCAATTAGGGAAATTACATTTTATAGGCTGTGCTCATTTTACCGTTAACAGCTATTCACGGTAAAATGAACACTTTTGTAAGCCCTGCTTAAGATCTAATTGTATACACGTTGTGTATTCTTCAGTCTTATGTAAAATTGACATTGCCATGGGCTTCACCACTTTATTCATGCGTCGGTCAAGTGAAACTGTTAAATTATTAGGAAAGTAAACATTTTATAAATCTGCTAATTTTTACACATCTGATGCATTAAAAAAACAAAAACAGAAAAAAATAGTTTCCGCTATCACAAACTGTTACATAACACTTTTAATTTGACGTTTAGATATGGAACTACTTTCCATCTATCGCTATCAGCTTTATCAGGCGCATGTCACTCAGTGCACCGTTTAAGATATGCAGGCATGGGCAGTGACTTTATCGTGAACAGTCTTTAAAGTACAATATATGTTTTCAATGTTGCTTTCGGGGATTCAATATATTGTCCAAATACCGATTATTTTGTCAGTTTTTCTGAACGCTACTCCCTCCCTCCATAAATTTGAAGGACACCAATGAAGTTTGTACATAAAATTCTGTTCAATGAATCATTCAGAGAACGAAGCTTACGCCCTCTTAATTTCAGCGCTCAGCTTCTGTCCATATGCTACTAAGCCACAGGCAAGACTTGATCTCGCATTCTTGCTCAGAGTGTTTCTAATGAATTTATAGAGGAACAAGTTAATGGATTATCATCAAATGACTCAAAGTTTTTGATTATATTTTATTATTCTTTTTCTCGTTGAATAAAAGACGATAGAAATCTTCTCGAAGCACCCCACACGTATTCATTAAAAATATCTTGTTAATACGTAGTTGCAATTTTGAATTTGATAGACAGCACTGCAATAAATTGTACAGAGCATGTACGGTTGAAGTTATATTTACGACTGTTTTGTTAGCACAATGACAAATTTCTAAAAATATGATGAACATTCTTTTTAACAAAATAATTTTCTTATAATTTTTATGGGAATCGTCGCCTGATCCCGTACTCAAGTCCCACTGCGCGATACCATTTCGTTAATGGCTAAAGTCCTCTGCTCCCTTAACGAAGTGAGATTGTCTTGTGTTGAGGTTTTTCCGAGTTTTTCTGCTCTATGATTTAATTCAGCTTTTTCGACATAGCTCCTCTTAGTCCATTCAATTTAAACTAAATATGACTTACACTCACTTTAAAAAAATGAAAAGTTGTATTAAGTCACTATGATACGAATGCCATCTGTTAATATCATATAAAAATAACTGCGCTTCCTTATTCTCCCTTTTTTTTAATTTCAAGGTCCTCATAATCGCTAAGGCACATGATCCACGCTATCTTACTTTATCGCATTTAGTGACGCAAATAGCGGACCTAGCTGTATGCATTTAGTCTCAAATTAAAAAAAAAAAAAAAAAAAAAAAAAAAAAAAAAAAAAAAAAAGAAGCTCATCAAAATTTATTTATGAAGAAAATAAAATACACAAAATCCAAATTTCTTTAAGTCAAGACATTGACTGTAAATAGAGCTTATGAAATCACATCCTGGCTGTGACAGTGTGTAGGTACGTACATGTTTATGTTTATGTTTCGCACTTAACATTTTTTGAACCCTTCTACCAATTTTCGCCAAACTTATAGTACGCAGTAACGAAATCCCACTTTATCAGTTTTCTACTATGTCGGATTCTTATTTTCAAAATGGCGGCCATTAAAATGTTTAGTTCTGTTTTATATTTCAAAACACTGCCATCGATTTGAATTAAAACTGGTTTATTCACAGTTTACACTTGCATACTTAAGTTAAGAAAGTTATGATCTCATTGTTCGTTCTGAAATATACTGTCGCCTAAACATAAACCACGTTTTAATGTCATACATCAAGAACTATTCCAGAAATTCTCACCAGAACTGACGTAAAAATAGTGTTATGGAAACCCATGTAAAATACAATATTTTGGAAGTAGATAAAACTATTGCTAGCAAAATGGCGGTCATATCAAAACATTTGGACTTATCTCAACCAAATTTGGCATTCTGATAGTAGTATCACAAGCATTATATACGGAAATTGGTTCTTTTTTTGTTATTTGGTTTTTAGCGTGTAGGAAATTGAGGAGTTTTTTTTAAGAGAGTTAGGAGAGTAGAGGGCGAGCCGTACGGGTCGCCGGCCTGCTCGTTGTAGGCAACCTGTGTAGAGAGATAGCTAATTTGGTTTTTAGCGTGTAGGGAAATGAATAGTTTTTTTTAAGGAGAGTGTAGGAGAGTAGAGGGCGAGCCGTACGGGTCGCCGGCCTGCTCGTTGTAGGCAACCTGTGTAGAGAGATAGCTTATTTGTTTGAATGTAGTCTAATTAAGTTTAGAGGTTGCAGGAACCTCTGTGTTTGAAGTAATTGTTTAGAAAAGTCAAAAAACGGGATAGTGCGAGCTGAATTGAATAAATGTTTTCGTTTTATATTATTTTAATGTTTTAACTGTGACGTAACTCAGCTTAAATTTCTCCCGCTGCCGTTAGTATCTCTCGCTCTAAACATTAAACAGGACGTCCTTCCGTTTTGTTTTTTTCTTGCAACTCTGGTTACGATGTTTGTTTACTTGTATTTGGGCGTTGGTGTATACGTCGAGGAAGGTTAAGAGTGTCGTCGCAATATGAAAATTTTAAAAGAACAACAGTATAGTTTTTTTTTTTAATTCACTGTTTTTTCTTCATTAGTGAATTTTAGTCATTTTCCCGTAAGACTACTTATTCCAGTTTATTCTTCCCAATGGCCAGTAAGGAGTTTCTGGATGCCGATAAAAGAAACCTTAGTCGTATTATTTATTTGTTCATGATGTAAGAGCCAGTTAATTAATCTGGTTCCTGCTCCCCTTTGTTTACTTTAATTGTAGGCCAAAATCTAGAGATACCTACTCCACACCCTCCCCCTTTATCATCAGATCCAAGGTGCCTGCCCCCAGGATTTATTGTTTATTTATGTGGGTCGATCTCAGTGGCATTTTCAGAGTTACGGTTAAGGTTTGTCGGCCCAGAGTGTTGGTTTTTGGTGTTTTGAGTTACCTCCCACCCCCCCCCCCCAATCTCATTCATTGCAGGGTTTAAGACCAGTAGCTTATGGTGGAGGCATGTAAGGTGGACAGCAGTTCGGGTACAGGCTGTTCACTGTAAAGCGAACACTTATGACGGCCTGGTTACTATTTCCTTTCAGCCATTTTTTATCCTTTGAACATATTTTAAAATAAATATTGCCATGTAAGTAATAAACACAGTGTGTATATTCCATCTCACTCGGAAGTTAATATTTATTGACTATTATTCCAAATGACATGGCTTTCAAAAGAGCTCACTTTACCGTGAATGGCCTTTAGAGATGTGTGCGGTTCCAGCCTGCTGACAATGTTGTATCTCAGAAACTACTCGATGGATTATAATAAAATCTGATAGCAAATTTATTAGTTCCTAGATATTTTTACACTCAAATTCGTACTATCATTTCCATTGACAGCCTCATCAATATTACTTGCCTATGTGTGCAGACGAAAGTAGTGTTATTAGTAATGTCGTTTAATTCTTGTTTTCCATCTCCGCTAGACAATGGACAATGTCTGCCTAATTAATGGGTGTAAATTAACGCGTTGGTCTTTACGCACATGTGTTATGGCGTGGAATAACTTCATTTGTTTAATAAATGGGACGGAACCGACGTCGCTTTAACGAACAAATTTAGCGTGATACGTCTTTTTTTATTTAAAAAATTCACTTCTGGCTCAAGTCATAGTCCAATCTGGCGTCTGTCTACAATTTTCATCTCATTCCCACACATTTTAATTTATTATTTTTCCATGCTAACATTACAGCATCCGCATTGAGATGGTGAAATTAGTACTTGTATCTTGACGATTCTGAACTATGTACAAGGTTATTTCACAGTACGTGGAAATATTTTTATAGTATACTTGCATCACATGCATTCAACATTTACCTCAGTCCACAAAAGTAAAAGGTGCAAAGTGCAGACTTATTATTTAGCAGTTTCTTGGTTTGAGTATCACTAAGGCGTGACTTCTTGAGTTAAAGTAGACTGTACGTGACGTTGCAAGGTTTATCTATTAAAACTTGCTGATTAAAGTAATCTAAATGTCAGAACAGCAATTTTCGAAGGGTATTCAACCGTTTTTACATTCTTGTAAATTATTAAGGAAACAGTGCTTGCTCATAATTCTTCAAAGAATGCTCTTTGAATATCAAACTTTTTTTTTCACAGAGAGTGACAAGAAGTTAAAAAATATGTAGTTCACACCGAGGTATTGGTAAAAATATTTTTACTTAATTCTGAGGGTAGGTTACCAAACAGTTACGTGGTTTCTATGTTAACGAAGTAGCAATAAATTTGGATCATACTGTGATAATATGAAACCGTTCGTTGTCATAGATTTTAAAAGGTATTAGGCAAATTAAAATTTAAAAATAAAATGCTCTTTTTCGGTGGCGTGTTGCATGGTTGTTAATAAAATGTTTGCTATCATTAATATACAATATACTTAAAGCTTGGCATATGTGTAGCGTATGGTTTTCATTTAAAAAAATCAGTAAACAACCATGCTCAAAGTGGCAGTAATTACTTAGACTACGTGTCTGGTAATTAAACAAACATATACAGTGCCCTTTAAATATATTATAAAATCAATAATTATTATAACAACAAAATATTATGCTGTGGACACTTATTTAAAATTGTAATATTATTCTGCTACCATAATTACAGATACTATTAAGCAACTATGGTATAACAAATAATTGATTAATAGTTTGGAAGCTTGACAAGGCAAATAGGACACCACGTACATTGTACCTAGAAACTAATTCTAGTGTTGTTTTGCTAATTGTATTTTAAATTCGTTCAATTGTCCTGGTACAAACTACGTATCTTTATTGATCAATACCAATACAGATTTTCTTTTAATTGGGCAATGTTTCACATGTTATAGTTTATATATGACAAATATTTCAGTCGTAAATTATGCCACAAACGTCACAAACGTTATAAGAAATGAGTTTAAGAAATTATGACGTAGTTACGTAGTGACGTGGTGACATGGTCTAGATGATAACAGGATTAACAAAGGTTGTTCCACGAAGTAGAAGGGTTTGGCCGACATTGGCGCAAGGAATTGGGGAGTAGGATTAGGATTCGCCCTGACGCCATGTTGTTACGACACCCGTCCGCCATGTTTTTTCTTTTTTCCTTTGAGATTTCTCTTTTATATTTCAAAATCAACCAAAATACCCTAAAAATTTCCCCTCTTCCTTAAAAATTATCATATTTTCCTTACAAAATACCTAAAAATTTCCAATATTTCCCAGAGCAACCGAGAGGGATTGGTGACCCGAGCCAGATAGAAGACCGGTATCAGTGACCCAGGTGTCAGGAGAGAAGGACCTATGACCTTTGACCTTAATATTTGACCCAAAAAATTATTAACAATTATTATTGATTTATTACAGAAGTAAGTTATTTTAAAATACCTAAATTAACCAGAGATCACGCCTAGTCCATAACCAATACAACATATTGGTAGGCGACCACCATCTTCGTAGACATCACCCATCCGCCATATTAAATGGAGACTAACTCGACCTTGACTCCGTGACCATGAATGAAATTGAATCCAAAAAGTTTCCAAAAATTCTAGAAAAATCCCAAAAAATTCCCGTAAAGTCCCAAATATCTATTTTAAAAACTGTAAAAATGTATTATTAAAAATTATGTAAAATTTATTACTAAAAGTTGTAAAACTTATTTTTTTTAAACTTACGTTTTCCGAAAGTCCTCCAGCACAACCATTAGTCACATTCATTCCATCCCGAGCAGACGACTGACTCCCTCGACTCCACTCATCCCACCAATACTCATTCCACCATCTTGATTTTTTGTTCATTTGTTTACATGCTGTTGGAGGCAGCTATATTTGTATATATGATACTGCAGGCAGCCATATTTGTTTTTGTATATCATTTGTTTATATATGCTACTGGAGGCTGCCATGTTGGAAGGCAGCTATCTTACTCTGTACAGTCCTCCATGTTTTTATTGTTAATTGTTTTATAGTTTGCATCTCACCTTCGTGCGACAGCCATAATATAATTCATATGTTTACATCACCTATGTGTGACCAGAGGACAGCCATATTTGTGTATGTGTTTAAAGTATCCACTGTTCTATTTAGTCGCTTTGGCTCCATCTATTACTCATTTTAGTTTGACTCCCTTCATATTGGATTCTATTCTCAACACATATGTATAATCGATTATACCACCTGCTATCTGCCTGTACCGAATAGTGACATTGATCATTCCTATGAAGCACGTATACAACCCTATTTAATTGTTTATATGTTTTATTCTTAGATACGAGTATTTTTTATTTGAAATATTTTCTTACATAGAGTGGAAGGTTTTTTATAAAAAATCTAATGTAACATATTTAATAAACATCTTTTTTATTTTACATAATTTCGAATACTGGCATTCGTTTGCGATGATTTCTTCATAGGCAGGAGGAGGGAATTACATTATTTCGTAAGAGGTTGGTATTCACTCCTTCTAAGCTCCAGATTATTTACCGAATTGAGTGTCCAGGCCGAATACTTGATCATCATTTCTTCTTCCTGATGACATACCTTTTGTATGTTATCTTCTACACTATCTTATATACAGGTACATTAGAAGTCTTGACTGCCTTCTTGTTGATACCTTCGTCCAACGGTTCTGGTTTTTACAATTAAATTCTAACAATATATTATATTTCAAAGGCTCATGTTTTTCAATCTCATCTGTATGTTTGTTTATTAAATTTTGTTTCATACTTGTCTGGAACGAGGAAACATTTTTCGACTAAACTTTCAAATTGATAGCAATGCAATCTTTCAACATACCCCTGAATGCAGATTGCTTCAGAAGAAATCCATTGGCATTAGGTTTGCGTAGAACATGGACAGGTTCCTGGACACGAGGTTTACACTGTTTCGCATGTTTCTTATGCGATTCGTAACATTGTTTTCTCTGCCGGTTATTAATTTCAAGTCGCACATTTTCTGGAACATCTTTTCCTCCATAACACATGAACTTACGACGACGATTGTGACAGCTAACAGTCAAATAAGGCCATTTAGTCTTCTTCGTACACTTGCCACTTTTCTCGTTCCTACGCGCATTACTACTTATACTGTACGTGTTACAACAGTAGATACACGATCGATCCGATGTCGTTGTCCGTACCATCCACTTGCACATCTTCACTTACTGCACAAGGTAGCGATGATAATTTACGTCGTCATTGCATAAAGCAGCACTTGTAAGTTCATCACAGGTTTGTGGCGGCGACATTGCGGTTTTTTGTTGTGCTGATGGAGGAACAAGTCCTTTACATATTTTCGAATGTTGGTCTAATTTGTCAGTACGAGCAAACAAACGAAAGCACTTCTCACACCTATATGCCATGAGGATAGGGTTCATCTTACATTGATGCTTTTCGTGTCGTTTAACATTGCTGATAATCGCAAAGGCTTCATCACAGTACATGCATCGAAGTCTTGACACTGTTGTCTTGGGTCGGATGCTGATGGCTGACCTGCTGTAGATGGTCCACCCGAAGAAGTCGACGGTTCTGTCGGCACCATGACTGAAGAAGTCGATGGCACTGCTGTAACTACCATTAGCTCTGGGATGCTGGAAGGCATTGCAGATGCAGAATAAGACTTTGATGCGAAGAGGCACAAGCTAGCCGAGACGATACAATTTCACGGGATCTGCTATCAAACTAAGACTCTCAGCTGACCTCCCTACTGCTTATATAGGAGTATACAAAACCTATGGCATCATATCGACTTTGAACCATTCGTACTGCACCAATAATACATTGTGCGAACACCGACCAGCCAATCCCGAGTTGTCACATGATTGCAGCCAGTCAATAACATGCAGGCACTGAGACATCACATGTGTGAGTATGTCTCTGAGTCCTACCAGACCGACCCACACAAGTAAGACCTCCTCACTCACACACTGACCTACACACACCCAAACACACATATGCAAACAAACTCACACACACCTACACACACCTACACACACACACCTACACACACATGCCTATACAAAACCACCAAAACACTTACATCCCGAAACATATCTACACACTGCTACATACACCTACATGCCTACACACATACACAAACCCAAAGAGTCTGTATTACTCCAATCTGCCTACTGTTTAAAAAATCACACCTCCACCACTCCAACATCAGCAAAACCCCCACCAACCCCAACAACCCCACCACCATGATTCCTACATAGCTCTATATTTCCATAGCGCCATCACTCCATAGTTCCACAGCTCCATAGCTCCATAGCTCCTTAACTCCACCACTCCATAGTTCCATATCTACATAGCTCCATCGCTCCATAGCTACATAGCTCTATAGCTCCTTCGCACCATCACTCCATAATTCCATAATGACTCGAAAATGATTTCACCACCACCACGACCACCGCGACCACCACCACCACGACCACCACCTCCTCCTCCTCAGGACTCAGAGACTGACTCATGCACGTGATGTCTCAGTGCCTGCACGTTATTGGCAGGCTGCATTTCACGTGACAACTCGATGATTGACTTGTCTGTGATTTGCTGGTCGGTGTTCGCGCAATTTATTATTGGTGCAGTACGAATAGTTCAAAGTCGATATGACGCCATAGGTTTTGTATACTCCTATATAAGCAGTAGGGAGGTCAGCTGAGAGTCTTAGTTTGATAGCAGATCCCGTGAAATTGTATCGTCTCGGCTAGCTTGTGCCTCTTCGCATCAAAGTCTTATTCTGCATCTGCAATGCCTTCCAGCATCCCAGAGCTAATGGTAGTTACAGCAGTGCCATCGACTTCTTCAGTCATGGTGCCGACAGAACCGTCGACTTCTTCGGGTGGACCATCTACAGCAGGTCAGCCATCAGCATCCGACCCAAGACAACAGTGTCAAGACTTCGATGCATGTACTGTGATGAAGCCTTTGCGATTATCAGCAATGTTAAACGACACGAAAAGCATCAATGTAAGATGAACCCTATCCTCATGGCATATAGGTGTGAGAAGTGCCTTCGTTTGTTTGCTCGTACTGACAAATTAGACCAACATTCGAAAATATGTAAAGGACTTGTTCCTCCATCAGCACAACAAAAAACCGCAATGTCGCCGCCACAAACCTGTGATGAACTTACAAGTGCTGCTTTATGCAATGACGACGTAAATTATCATCGCTACCTTGTGCAGTAAGTGAAGATGTGCAAGTGGATGGTACGGACAACGACATCGGATCGATCGTGTATCTACTGTTGTAACACGTACAGTATAAGTAGTAATGCGCGTAGGAACGAGAAAAGTGGCAAGTGTACGAAGAAGACTAAATGGCCTTATTTGACTGTTAGCTGTCACAATCGTCGTCGTAAGTTCATGTGTTATGGAGGAAAAGATGTTCCAGAAAATGTGCGACTTGAAATTAATAACCGGCAGAGAAAACAATGTTACGAATCGCATAAGAAACATGCGAAACAGTGTAAACCTCGTGTCCAGGAACCTGTCCATGTTCTACGCAAACCTAATGCCAATGGATTTCTTCTGAAGCAATCTGCATTCAGGGGTATGTTGAAAGATTGCATTGCTATCAATTTGAAAGTTTAGTCGAAAAATGTTTCCTCGTTCCAGACAAGTATGAAACAAAATTTAATAAACAAACATACAGATGAGATTGAAAAACATGAGCCTTTGAAATATAATATATTGTTAGAATTTAATTGTAAAAACCAGAACCGTCGAACGAAGGTATCAACAAGAAGGCATTCAAGACTTCTAATGTACCTCTCTATAATGTACATGATGTCGAAACTAGTGTAGAAGATAATTTTTCCAAAGGTTTTCGTAAAGACGAAGAAATGATGATTAAGTGTTCGGCCTGGACACTCGATTCGGTACATTATCTGGAGCTAAGAAGGAGTGCATACCAACCTCTTACGAAATAATGTGATTCTCCCCTCTTGCCTTTGAAGAAATCATCGCAAAGAAATTTTTGTATGTGAAATTTTGAAAAATAAAAAAGATATTTATTTAATATATTGCATTGTATTTTTTTTAAATAAAATAACCTTCTGCTTTATATATAAAGTATTTCAAATAAAAAGATACTCGCATTTAAGAATAAAATAAATAAACAATTAAATATGGTCGTATAAGTGCTTCATAGGAATTGTCAATGTCACCACTCAGCACAGGCCTATAGCAGGTGGCAAAATCGATACTACATATGTGTTGAGAATAGAATCCAATATGGAGGGAGTCGAGCTAAAATGAGTAATAGATGCAGCGAATGCGACTAATTAGTACAACGTATACTTTAAACATATGCACAAAAATAGCTGTCACCTGGTCACACATAGGAGGTGAATATATGAATTATTGTATGGCTATCGCACGCAGGTGAGATGCAAACTATAAAACAATTGACAGTAAAAATCATGGAGGACTGCAACTAGCAAGATGGCTGCCTCCCAATATGGTAGCCTCCAGTAACATATAAACAAACGGTGTACGAAAAAAACTAATATGGCCACCTCCAGTTTCATATAAAATAAGATGGCTGTCACCAGTAGCATGTAAACAATTGACAAACAAAAATTCAAGATGGCGGAATGAGTATAGGTAGGAGTGGAGACAATGGAGTCAGTCGTCTGCTGGGGATGGAACGAATGTGGTTGTGCTGGGAGGACCTCGGAAAATGTGTGTTTAAAAAAACTGTTTTATAACTTTTAATAATTTTAATTAAAACATTTTTTTACAAATTTTTTATAGATTTTCGGAAATTTTTTTGGAAATCTTTTGGGAATTTTTTTAGAATTTTTTGGAATTTTTTGGGGTTCAAGGTCATAAAGGTCACAGAGTCAAGGTCGAATTAGTCTGCATCAAATATGGCGGATGGGTGATGTCTACCAATATGGTGATCGCCTACCAAGATGTCGTAATGGGTATGGGCTAGTTGTGAACTATGGCAAATTTAAGTATTTTTAAAATAATTTTGTAATAGATGTTAATAATATTCTTTAACAATTTTTGCAGTAATTTCTAATAATATATTTTTGGGGATTTTTTGGGAAATATTTGGGTTCAATGGCATTCAAGGTCACGGCGTCAAGGTCGAGTTAGTCTGCATCTAATACGGCGAATGGGTGATGTCTACCAATATGGTGGTCGCCTACCAAGATGGCGTAATGGGTATGGGCTAGGGGTGACCTCTGATAAATTTAAGTATATTTCAAATCATTTTTTAATAAATGTTAATAATAATATTGAATAATTTTTTTAGTTATTTTAACAACATTTTTTGGGTTTCTTTTTGGGTCAAAGTTCAAGGTAAAAGGTTATAGGTCCTGCTCTTCTGACCACTGGGTCACTGATTCTGGTCTTCTGCCTGGCTCGGAGTCACAGATCACTTTCGCCTGCTCCGGGAAAATTGGAATTTTTTAGGGATTTTTTAAGTACTAAAAGGGAAATTTTTAAGGAAAAGGGACATTTTGAGGATATTTTTGTCGATTTTGAGGGGAGAAATGGAAAAAGCTGGCTTGTACTGACGTAACATGACGGCCGGGCGAATCCTAATCCTACTCCCCAATCCCTTCCGCCAAAGTCGGCCAAAACCTACTACTATAGCACTTAGCTGATTCTTCTCCAGGCGAACACAAGAAGCTGGAGAATATCCCGAATTCGGCGGACTGGTACGAAAGTAGTATCGGGATGTTGAGGAGATGAATAGTTGAAATGATACTTCGAGTGAAACTCCAAATGATACTTGGAATAAATCTTCGTCCAAAACTTCGAATAATACTTCGTCTGAAATTTGAACTCTCTGAAAAACAGGAATAAATTAAATCCGGAAAATTAAGTACTTGTTCTAGAGTCAATAAAACATGCCACGTATTGCCTGAGAAAGACTGATACTGTACTCACCTATCTCGGAGGGAAGGAATGAAACTGTGTGGGATGATTGAAGATAAATCACAGAAATTAAATATCCAACATTATTACTACTAACTCTGCTGTATTCTACGCCATGCTTCTAAAACTAAGTAAACTGGTGCAGGGGAAATCACCTGCCTGCAGCAATCTCCCCGAACACGGGAGCACACGGCGAACACATCATGTCGCGACCGCATCTGTGCGGAGAGTCCTGCAATGAACGGTTGGTGGCGGCAGAAGGATACAAATCTGCGAGCTGCGCGTGGGCACAAATATGACATCTTGTTCGGAAGTCGTTCCTAGAGAGTACTGGGGGTACCGGAAATGGTTCGCAAATATACACAACTGTTCTGCAGCAAGAAATACGTGTTCTTCACCTCTGGCAAGTAGCACGGACAAGGTACAGCACAAAGCGTCCCACACCTTCAGGATTGTGAGTGTTGCAGCTAACAGATTGTTGCAAGCTGAGCAGTCTACAGCAAGCTACCGGCTTTCTACCAGGCTTCCAGGCGAAGTTAACTCTGTACTAACTCCCAGTGCATGGATACTTGACTGAAATAACATTTCTGAAATAACACAACAGTTACAAATTTGAATAACTCACCATTGGCTTAAACTTTCCTAACATACTAACACAATTAGTTACGGGAAAAAAAACAAAGTATGTAAAATTAGGTGAAATATGAAAAAAGAAATGTTCCACAAAATTGTGGAGAAATTCTACAATGGCACAGTTTTTTTTAAGTTGGTTTGCTTTTCAGAACTTCCCTGTTTGCTTTCGATAGGAAATGGAATGCAAATAAGAATGATTATGATGTCAATGCCTTTGACTCAGTTATCTATTCAACGTATCAACTCCAGTGGTGCGATTATGAAATAAATATGAAAATAAAGATAAATTGCAAAAACAATACGAAAACTGTCAAACGCATGTCACAGACTGGTGTATCTCAGCACTAAAAGTATATGCAAATCTGCTTTACAAAATGGTCGAGTCGACTATTTTTATGAGGTCGATTTCTATTCGTACCCGTGATTAGCTAATCTCATACTAAGTGATATGCGAGTTAGGAGTAGCAAAATTATTTAATAATCAGTGCGCGTAATGTTTTGCTGGTTTAGACAATTTATTATTCTCCGCGCCACTAGAAAGAGTAAGAAATGCCTGGCCCATTGTGAATTTGAACCCGCTAGGATTCCTGCTCTTGTGGATTAGTAGACTCGGCAATTTTTGTATTAGCAATACTTATGCTTCCCGGTAAGTCAGATGGGAAATCGATATTTTTTTTCTGTAGTAGACGAATTCAGGAAGCTTAGAATACCACAGCAATTTCGCACCCGTACAGTTTGTGGAACTCGAACCCGCGATTTAACGGTGCACTGGCCAGAAGGAATGAACCCCGCGGGGGTTTGGATAAGTTTCTATCGCTGTCGCCATTTGTCATGGCGTTAACAGGCTTCGCCAGTCGGTCAGTGAACGCCGCTCGGTTCGCAGCGGCAGATGTAATGCGGCCATTAATCTCTTCTTCCTGCTTGTGCCTTACAGGTCACGGGACCTTACTGGGTGGTCAGTCGCCCCGCTGCGTGATTGATGAGTTCCTCTGGCGTGAGCTGCGAGTCTGTCCACTCCGGAAGGGCCAAGCACCATTATGTTCACGTCATTTTCAATTAGTCCATATTTGCTACGTTCATTTTATTGGCTGGCTTACAAGTTAAATGAACAAAACGTAATCTTACCCCTAATAATAGCATATACATATATACATAGTGAGTGAGTGAAGAGATTTAGACGGATCTCGACATCGAGGTCTTGAGAGCCGATGAGGGTAAGTGAGGTGAGTATGGAGCAGCGCCGGAATGAAAGGGCGGGGGAAACGGGAGATCCTCGAGAAAACCCGCCGACCAACGGCATCGTCCAGCATGATTCCCAAATGCGAAAATCCGGAATGACCCGGCCAGTGATTGAACCGGGATCGCCTTGGTGGTAGGCGAGCAGGCTAACCGCTCAGCCACCGTGGCTTCACAGGTAACATAGATTCGGAAAAATCAATGCCGTGTGTTCTACCGAGGAAACTGAGCATTTTTGAAAGCCCTGCTTAAGAACTACTTGCACTCACGTTGTGTATTTTACGCCTTATGTAAAATTAACACTGCGATGTGCATCATGCGTCGGTTAAGTAAAAATAATAAATTATTATAAAAGTATATATTTTTCATATCTGCTAATTTTCACACTTGTGTACTTTAAAGAAGCAGAAAGCGAAATATATAATTTCAGTTATTACAGATATACGAAACACTTTTAATTCGACGTTAAGACATGGAACTATTTACCGTCCGTCGTTACCAACTTTACTGGGCGCATGTCACTCAATGCGTCCGGTAAGATATATGTAGATAGGAGCAGCGACTTTTTTCTAAGGTTGGTTTCAAAAGTGCTTATCGTGAACATCTTTTAACATTAAGTTCAGAGTACGCATTGTCAAGCTGTGGGGGAAATTACAAAATTCCAACCTAGCGAGAATTAATAAGGCACAGAAGCTCCGCTACTACTGCATAGCCACAGTGGAGTGGACGCAGAAGAGAAGTGCTGGTGTGTAGGGATGGGCTGCTAAATCGCAACCTGTGAGAATTTCGCACGTATGAATAGCCCGCGATCAAGACCTGTGAAAGTAAAGGTGATTTTGAAATAGGACATTTGAGAACACGTAGCTGCTACCTACGTTCATGGTTGGAAGTATCATAAAGCTGGATAATAACTCACTGCTTCAATTTTATCGCTTTACATTTTCTCATACACAGGGAGAAAATAAGTATGTTGGTAACGTCTAGTGAGAAACAGATCTTATACAAAATATAATTACAATATGGTGCGTTGTCTCTCTGATGTAATTCTACAGACTTGTTAAGCTTGGTTTGCACGATGCGGAGGAATATCCTGGAAGTAGAACATTAGCAGGGCTTCATAAAAGGCTGAAGTGACCGTGAATGGATTATATACGAGTGTTGAGGAACATCTTAAGTGGTTTTTAAAGTGGTTCAAGTCCAGTAAATTCAAATATTGATGAAGTAGATCGTAGTGTCAGACAGTTGCTAGATAGATAGATGCCCGCCATACACGTTGCAAGGAGTTAGTTGGTAATGCACAAGGGGCGTAAACACTCATTAACTAATTTATGTATAGGCTGTTCACGATAAAATGAGCACTTTTTAAAGCCCTGCTTAAGATCTACTTCTATGCACGTTGTGACTTTTCCCGCCTTGATATAAAATTAACGTTACTATGGGCCTAATCACTTTATTCATGCGTCGGTCAACTGAAAATTCGAGATTACTTCAAAAGTAAATACTTAGCAAATCTCACTTTTAAAGTTCCATACATTAAAATAAAAAGAGAAGTGAAAGGAATAATTTAAGTTATCACAAACGGTTACGTGACACTTTTTATTTGACGTTAAGATATGGAACTACTTTACTTTCATTGTTACCATCTTTACTGGGCGCATGTCACTCAGTTCGCCCGTTAAAATTTATGCAGGTAGGAGCAGTAACATTTATCTAAAGTTGATGTCAAAAGTGCTCACTTTATCGTGAACAGACTTTAACAAAATTGTGCTAAATGTAATTATTAAAATAAAATTCTTCTATTACCAAGCGTTTAATGTAAAAAAATCGTTTTTTTTGCATATTTAAAAAAAATGGAGATAGATAAGTAACATTTCTTGGGTAATCTACGTTGATTGCAATTTGTAACCTACCTTTTTTATGGCATGCGCTTTGATACAACACAGTTCATTTTCATTTCATTGTTTTGGATACATCATCAGCAGTAGGATTTGGCCGACTTTAGAATAAGGTCGTAGGGGTGCGAAGCGTTGGAACTGTTCATGCTCTATCATTCCGGTCACCCAGTGACCATTTTTCCTTAAAAATGTTCCGTTTTTCAATCAAAATTGACAATGTTTCTCCTCAAAATTTTCATTTTCTCCTCAAAAAAGCACCGGTCCCCCCATTTGGAAAAATGATCCCCCGAAGTACACTATTCAATCCATCAGAAGTACTTGGGGTAATCTTTTTCAAGGACTGAGCAGTGGCGGTCATATTGGTTTTATAGGCATAGGTATGCCAAATAGATAAACAGGGTCCACAATCTACAATATACCTGACCGTCAGCCATCTTATTTCCGTCAGTCATGTTGTCCACTATGTTGGATGTCGGTGACCTTCACATTGACCTTTGACCTTGACATGGTTAATTTTGAACTGGAACCAAAAATAAATCTAATATATTAAATATATATATATAATTTTGTAAAAACATTAAAAACATAAAAATATAAAAAGTTATTGAAAATAAATGTTCAAAATATTATTAAATATTTATTAGAAATAACTTACATTTCTGGAAGTTTCCCCAGCATCACATCCAGCAGACGACTGACCCCGCTTCCCCCCCCCCCCCCCACTTTCCCTCCCAATATATTAAATTTAATACTTATTTTATACATTCTCTCTCTAATGTTTTTTTACATATGATATTTATAGTTATTTGATGTTTGCAGACAAAGTATAGTAGCCAACAGTCTCGCCTGATATAACCCCGAACCTTCAGTTTATCGGTTATTGAAGATATCTCAAATATGAATGAGAGATCCCCGCATTTTAGCAGATCAGTCAAATATCTGAGTCAATCAACAAGTTCATTTGGGTCTTCGAGAAATATGTAATGAGCATTCTTAACGCCTTCTGCCTTCTTCACACCCCTCGTCGAAGGAAACTCGGTGAAATGTTTGGGAACATCCGCGCGAATCACCATCCTTCTCATCAAATACTTCATCGGCACTGTTATCAATCAAAGTCACTATTATTAATGCTATTTTCATGATCGTCTTCACCTCATGTTTCATCCTAATATCAAGTTTACTTTCCTTTGTAGGAGTTGCATGGTCATCATCAGTATTTAGAGCCAACCACCATTTATTTTTGAAGTCCATCGACTACACGCAAACATCTTGCAAGAGCACATTCCAAACATATCCACTCTACCAAACCTCGTAGATATCTAACTTCATCATTAGCATTAACTGTTTCATCATAATCGTCTGCGGAATCAGTAACCATCGATGCAGCAGAGGGCATTGAAGGCATCATTTGCTATCTCTCAGAAGACAAATCGTTGCAGTTTTTTTTGTGGTTCTTCAATATATCACCTTGCATCATCTGTGTGTGGCCACTGTCGAAATGAGTCATTGCGCGAAAAGGACTCTTTGTACAGGTAGTTCTCTCATGTCACCAAGCATGGCAACTTTGGCTCAAGATCTTTCCAACATAGCAAGATCGCTTTAATGTAATTTTGCAGCAGTGGGAGAAGGTATATTTATAGAGATAAGCTCTACAGTAGACTTAGTACAATCATTGGTTTGTGTTACATTAATGAAATACTGAAGTTCTTTATACAGTAGCAAGATGTGTATCTACTTGGCCTAGCTACTGATTTATATACAGGATGCGGAAAAACTTTGTTTCGTAAATGAAAGGAGTGTTAGAGGGCACAAACACAAGTATTGTGAACATAGGAACCCTAGGTCTATGGTGATTAGTTTCGGCGCTACATGCTATTTGCTGCAGCGCTGTCCAAGCGACCATTTTTCTGTCCTCCTTGTGACCATCCGTCGCCACTCCTACTCCCCCTTCCGGCAAGGTGATGAGGTTGCATCGGTTAGTCCAGTCCCTGACTCTCACACCGGTGAGTGACCACGTCCGATGCAAGTAGTATGCTATCTTGTTCATGTTACGTTGAGATGGTCACTTCGAATTTGTTTGAAGTACTGTATGTGCAACGTTAATGCAATATTATCGTTTAAGGGAGTATTGGGTTTGGTACTGTGTTTCGTGCAGTATTAGTACGTGTCGTGTTTAGTGTGGAATCTGTTCAGCTCCAATTGGACAGATACGAGTACATGTGGAACGAACTTGTCGACATGTATCTAGTTTATGGTGCTACTTTGGGCAATGCAGATGAGGCCTGGAGAATTTACCATGAGCGATACCCGAACAGAACTTTACCTTCACGCCAAATGTTTGTAAACATACCAATGCCTGCACGATTCGGAGTCACTCTCTGCGAACATGTATGACACGTGTCGACCCAGACAAGTGCGGACCCCACATTTTGAGGAAGGTGTTTTCATGTGTTTGCAGATTCCCCTACTACCAGCATACGGAAAATAGCCCGTAAAATGGTTGTTAACCACTGTCTTGTCTGGAACATATTATAATACAATGAACTTCATCCGCACTATAAGCAAAGGGCACCTGCACTTTCCCCAGGCTATTACCCATTGCGAGTAGCATTTTATGACTGGTTTTTGGCAGAATGAGATCAACATACTGCTTTCCACGGACGCGTATTGTTTACCGACGAGGCATATTTTACATGAGAGGGTATGTTCAATGTCCACGATAATCATGTTTGGACACATGAAAATCCAATTGCTACATTCTAACACAGGACCCAGGAACATTATGCGGTCAATTTGTGGGCAGTCATAATCAGCGATAATTTGATTGGGTCTTACATCCTTCCGCCCAGGCTAGATGGATGGAGGTACTTAAATTTTTTTGCAACAGGTGTTACCAGAAATTCTAGAAGATGTGTCATTGGCTGTGCGATGCACAATGTGGTTCCAACATGATGGTGCCCCGGCCCACTTTGCGGCAGCACTGCGAAACCACATCATGTCAGTGTTGGTCACAGGTGAATAGGCAGGGGTGGTCAGGTGCCTTGAACCCCTAGTTCACCTGACTTAACTCCTCTTGATTATTTTTTGTGATGTTAAATGAAATACCTGATGTTTGAAACCCCAATTGAGAGTGAGGAGGGCCTAGTCGCGCGGATCGTTGAGGCTGCAGATCGTGTCCATGAAGTGCCGCGTATTTTACAGAGAATACGCGACTCAATGTTGCATTGATGTGAACTGTCCCTCGAAGCTGGAGGGAGACATTTCGAAGCTCTGCTCTGAGGTACTGTATGTTTGTCCGTTTTCATTGTCTGCAGATAAACTGTATACACAATGCAAACAGTGTGGCATGTGTGCCTGGGTGGCTGGCAGCTGATATTAAATTTGTAGGCGCGTGCAGCGACCAAACCAATCACTGCAGACCCACCTTTCCCATGTTCAAAACAACCGTACGTGCACCCTCCAACAGATGGACCGACACAAGGAAGACAGAAGGATGGTCGCGCAGACAGCACCTCAGCAAAAGTCGTGTAGCGCCGATACTAATCCCCACATACCTATGGTTCCTCTGTCCACAATACTTATTTTTGTGCCCCCATTTATGAAACGAAGTTTTTCCGCATCCTGTATATATGTTTACTATAAGCTGTTCACGGTAAAGTGAGCACTTTTGAAACTCTAGTTACTATTTCCTTTCAGCCATTATTTATCCATGGACAACATTATGAATTAAATATTGGCATGTAAGTACTAAGCACAGTGTGTATATCCCACTGCACCAGGAAGTAAAATATAAGGCTAAAATTAAATATAGTTATTGTTTATTATTCCAAATGAGAAGGCTTTCAAAAGTGCTCACTTAACTGTGAATAGCCTATAACATGCTTAATCAGTGAGATTTAGCATTTCTATGCATCCATTCATCCAGATATGTTATCTACATCCTTGATCTTATTACCATGCTGTTTCATCCACAACAGTTTCTTCCAGAAAATTTCTTCACTCAGCTTGAACCCATGCTCCGCAAATAACCTATCTTGCTCCTCAATTGACCCATCTTGCTCCTCAAATGACGCTTTTGCTTGCTCCACAAATAACCCATTTTGTTCCACAAGTGACCCATTTTTATCTGCAAAGACACATTTTGCTTCATATATGACATATTTTGCTCTGCAAATGACCCATCTTGCTCCGCAAATGACCCATCTTGCTCCGAAAATGACGCATTTGGTCCGGAAATGACATATTTAGTACCCAAATGACTCATTTTCTCCCGCAAATGATCCATTTTTATACGCAAAATATAAATTTTGCTATGCAAATGAACAATCCTCTGACTCCTGCAGAAGAAACCAGGCTCTGTCTCCTGCGGAAGGAGTCAGAGAATGGGTCATTTGCGAAGCAATATGGGTCATTTGCAGAGCAAGATGTGTCATTTGAGGAGCAAGATCTCAACGATTAAATATGTTAGTAAGAATATATATTATATGTATAGCAGTAGCTAGGCCAAGTAGTTATAATTTTAAAGGGTTTTTAACATCCCCCGGTTTTATGCTTGTAAGCTTAGCAGGGAATGGCTTAGAAACTAATTTATAACCTAACTTAAATTAACACCCAAGCCTTACCCAGGATTCGAACCCAGAGCCTTCAGCACCCCAGATCGGTGGTCCACCAACCGACTGCGCCACGGGAGGTCGGCCTAGGCCAAGTAGATACATATTTTGCTACTGTAGAACTAAGTTCAGTTTTTTCATGAATTGATACGAGCCAATGATTGTACGAAGTATGCTGTACTGTAGAGCTCACCTCTATGGATTTAACTTCTCCCAATGCTGGAAAATTACATGGAAAACAGTGTTGATACTGTGGAAAGATTTTGAGCCAAAGTTGCCATGCTCGGCGACATGCGAGAACCACCTGTACAAAGATAATGCAAGGTGATTTGCTGAAGAACCACATAAAAAACTTCAAAGATTTGTCTTTTGAGAGCTAGCAAATGATGCCTTCAATACCTTCTGCTGCACCGATGGTTACTGGTTGCGCAGACGATTGTGATGAGACAGTTAATGCTAATGATGAAATAAGAGACCTACGAGGTGTGGCAGAGTCGGTATGCTTGTAATGTACTCTTGGAAGTTGTTTGCGTGAAGTCGATGAACTTCAAAAATATATGGTGGTTGGCTCTAAATACTGATGATGACCATGCAACTCCTACAAAGGAAAGTAAACTCGATATTGCGGAATAAACAGGATGTGAAGACGATCATGAAGACGCCATTGAAGATAATGGCTATGATGACAGTGTCGATGAAACATCTGATGAGAAGGATAGTGATTCATTCGACGTTCCCAAACATTTCATCAACGAGTTTCCTTCGACGATGGGTGTGATGAATGCAGAATGTGTCAAGAACGCTCGTTACATATTTCCCGACGACCCGAATTAACTTGTTGATAGACTCAGATATTTGATTGACCTGCGAAAATGGGGGATCTCTCACACATTGTTGAGATATCTTCAATCATGATAAACTGAAGGCTCGGGGTTATGTCAGATAAGACTGTTGGTTGCTATCCATCGCCTGCAAACATCTGAGAAATGTAAAGCTTATATGTACAAAATAATTAGAAAGAGAGAATGTATAAAATTTGGAAATAAATTTAATTTAATTTTACATAGTAATGTGTGTTTAATTTCTTATACAGTCCCTGTTGCTTCTCTGAAAGATTTATTAATCCAATGGTGTAAACAATTGATTGCGAGAGGCTGTTTTAGATACAATTTATGTGAGCGTGTGCAGGAGGAGGACTATGGCTCAATGGTTCGATCTTTATATGGCGAACGAATGAAATGAGGGGAATATTTTTGAGGAATGTTTCGAAATTAGTTGGCTTGCCTGGCCAGTTGGCTTGTCAAGTTAGTATGACCTTTAGATAAGGTCAGCTGTTGTAAAAATGTTTTGCTAAGCTTTTGTGCGAAGAGGTTAGCTATGTGACCTTATTAGAGACTTTATTTTTCGAGATTGTCCATCATCGTTTGCATATGTGGGTGGCATGGGAGGTTGGTCTTGTCGGCTTATCAATTAATTTTTCAGGAACTGGTCTCGTCAGGAACTAGTCTTGGGCTCAGTCAGTCTTGCTAGGAACCATTCATGGGTGGAGTTAGTCTTGGGTGGAGTCAGTCGATGACTAGTAAAGTTAGTCGGCATGGCCTCTTGTTGCGACAAACTAGTAAACAACAATTGCATGGACTGTGATTTTTATAGGTTGTTCGAGTTCAATGGAATTGGGGTCAAGGTCGACAACATCCAACATGGTGGCTAAATCGATAGGCCCTATGGCGGCGAAATCGATCATTATTACACTAGCATCGCCTAGGTGATGGAAAGGTAAACAAAGACAAACAGAAAATGAATATGGTGGGTGGAATGCATCGGCAGAATGAGCAAAGGTGTATGGGAAGGGAATCTTATGCAATGAGAATCATTGGCAGTGCATCGAACGAAGTGAGTAAGTGGGGAGGGAAGAGTGGTAGAGGGGAACCAACTAATTAACCAATGAAGATCATTGGTGGGATTGTAGCAATTGAATACTTTGGAAGGGGGAAGTGGTGGGGCCAGTCGTCTTCTGGATGCTGGATGTGGTGCTGAGGATACCTACAGAAATGTAAGTTTTTTAAAATAAATTTTTAAATAATCCTTTCAAAATTAATTATTTAACATTTTTGTATACATTTGAAAAGTATCCACAAATCTTTCAAATATTTTCTTAATTTTTTATAATTCTTTTATTTTTTGGAATTTTTTAGAATTATCTGGGTTCAAGGTTAAATGTCTCTGGGTCAATTTGTCACCATAATTTAACATGGTGTACAAGATGGCTGATAGAACCAAGATGGCTGATGATCAGGTCTTACTCTCGGCCCTGGACCCTGTGTATCGATTTGGATTACCCTATGCAAATAAAACAATATGGCCGCCACTGCTCTGTACTCGGTAACGATCCCTCCAAATCCTTCCGATGGATCAAAAACTGAAAATGGGCGTATCGATGATTTTTTGAATGAAAAGGGTTATTTTGACGTAAAAGAACGAAATGTTGGGGAAAAAGGAAATTTAGAAGGAAATTGGTCGATTTTGAGGGGAAAACGGGAAATTTTAAGTGAAAATGGCCACCGGACGACTCGAATGACAGAGCATGAACATCTTCGACGTTGCTCACCCCCACGTCCTTATTACAATGTCGGCCAAACGCGACTGCTATCACCTGTAAAGAACTTTAAAATGATAAAATTATCCTCAAATAAAAAAAATATATTTCATCATATTTTTAAATAATTGCAAGGAAAATCAGATAATAAAATTTTTATATCTGCTGAGAGAAGGGCATGAAGGATCACGTAAGGGTTTGTGGTGCTTTTCTGTATTGTACTGACTCACTTGTTTTAGCATGTTCATAAACTGAAGTAAAAGTACTTATAATGACCTAAGTTCAAAATGTATTAAACAAAACCTTAAAATATATTTTTTACCATACAGAGAATTCGACACACGGTCCTTCTTACCTCACCCTACGGAGTGAAGAGGATCTTGTGTGACATTTCTTTCCATTTTCAAATTGTTATTATTAGAATTTTTTGCAAGAAGATTATTCTTATATGTGTGATAACTCAGGAGACACAAAACACGTAACCATAGAAATCACACGAAATGAAAATCAAATTTTTATCAAATGCTCTATTGCCTTGGAACAGTTCATGTTTTTAAAAAAAATATGTCTATATTATACTACACAATATAACACACTAGTCTATCCTCTGCATAAATCACACACGTAACTGCCATTCTCGTCTTTTGCACCAGAACATGGTCCATGAGCCCACTGCTTACACTTCACACGCCTTGCTTCAACTCGCTGAATTCTTCCTTACAGCTAGGGACACCCGAATTTCGCGGAAATATTTTACGACCAGTTTTATTTCACAACGCTGTAGCTCAGACCCACTTCCGTGATTGGATAATCTAGGGTGTCAACGCGCCTTGCGTGTCTCCTCGTGAATCACAGACGTACAGTATCGGAGTAACCTAATTCTGATTGGCCAGCCAAGTAAGAAAACGTGTCCCCCACAGAGAAGCGCCGCCAATAAGCATAGGAAGACTGTTGGCAAGAACATAGGGCATTGAAATCTAACACGCTCGTGAATATTCTCGCAAAATTCGCATGTCCCTAGTTATAGAAAATTGAAGAGCTGTCTTCCCCTTGTCTATACACTATCCATTTCGTTTTCACTCTCAAATGTTCTCTTCTAGTAGGTAATACCATACTTTGGACCGGCCATTTTGTCGGTAAAGTTCTAAACCTTTATACCCCGCCGGTCCTCCTTGACCCACTCTCCCCTCCTCGTATTGGTTTGAACAAGTTGAAGTATACAGCAAACATGCAATCGCAAACTATGAAAAAGTATATTTCATGTGTATAAAGAAGTAGCATTCACAATCAAAAGTTGCTATATTCCATTCGCGGTTTCTTCAAACTTTTAGAATCAAATTTTTTAAAATTACTCCATGTATGACGTGATCGGTTGTTTCCTGAATATGTCACCTGTAACGAGCGTTTTACACCTTTATGCCTTATGTTTGCTTAAATTGAACTTTTACTTACATTGCATTTATAAGTAATAATATTTAATTTATAACTAATATGATTAAAAACGGGGAGAAAGTAGGTGTGTTGGTAACGCCTAGTAAGAAATAGTTCATCGCAAAATAATATGATATTGAGTGCGCGCGAATCCGATGGTTGTCTCCTTAATGTAGTTTTTTATACTTGGTTAAGGTAGGTAAGTAGTTGGGCTTAACGTCTCGTCGACAGCGAAGTCATTAGAGACTGTGCAAGTTGCGCAGGGAAGGGGGATTGGGTAAGGATTGGGACCCATCCCAGCATTCGCCTGGAGTGATTTCGGAAAACCATGGAGAGCCGAAATCAGGACGGCCGGACCGGGAATTGAACCAGGTTCCTCCTGAATGCGAGTCCAGTGAGTTACAACTGCGCCACCTCGCTCGCTCGGTTTATATACTTGGTTAAGTTTCGTTTGCATAGGGTGGAGGAATATCCTGGAAGTAGAGCTTCAGCAGGGTTTCATAAAAATGGGAAGCAAATCCCGTAGAAAACCCGCCGGCCAGCGGCATCGTCCGGCACGATTCCCACTTGCGTAAACCTGGGAGAGGCCCCCGCCGGGAATGTAACCCGGTTCGCATGATGGAATGCCAGTAGTCTATCCACTAAACCACCGCGGGCTGGCGAGTGGGGTCACCCCGCGCTGGTTGGCGAACGGCTACCCGGCATTTTACTGTCCAGTGTGACGCCGTATTGCCGCAGTTCACAGTATGAGCTGTGTTATTTCTCTTCTGTATTGTGAAGTACTCTGTGCTGAAGCGGTTCTGCGAGCTATCCTGGCCTCCCCCACCCTCCTTGTCGCTGTAACCCCATATCCTCTTCTTCAGCGTGACTCGCGGGCCGTGCAACGTTCCCAAGGACGCCCGGCGGTACCTCCACGTGACCTGCCCCCCTCACCCCCTGCGCTATTGCCCTGATCAAAGGTTGTGCGTGATAAGGAGGGAACTGGGCCACAACCGCCTCCGTTCCTGCCCTGCCTCCCCTCCTCTCCCTCCGCCGTGCCCTACCTTTACCAGCCTTATTCCCTCGCCCTTTTTTAAGTATCCCGCCGACCCGGACATGTTCCGCAGACGCAATGCAATATACTAATAGGTTGTACATTTGTGCGAGACCTCCCGCCACTGTCTTTCACCTCCGAGTGCAGTAAAGTGGAGTAGTTTGGGTAGCTCCGTGTTAACCGCCATATTGATTTTTTTATTTATTTAGTCCTGAATCAAAGCAAGGAACATCTACTGAGAAAATTCGACTATAGAAGCTGAGATAATCACAGTACCCATCATTACAACGAATATTTATTCAACTACTAACTCAATACAAATATTTTAATTCACACATATTAACATTTAGGTATAGGCTGTTCACGGTAAAGCGAGCACTTTTGCGGCTCTAGCTACTATTTACTTTCAGCCATTTTTTATCATTCAACAATCTTTTTAAATTAATATTGTCGTGTATTTAGTAAACACTGTGTGTATATTCCACCGCAGTCGGAAGTTAATGTCTAAGGTTGAAATAAAATATATTTATTTACTATTATTCCAAATGAGAGGGCTTTCAAAAGCTCTCATTTTACCGTGAATAGCCTATACCAAAATGTGCACAATAATATGAAATGTAATGCTTTATTAATGAAACCTGCCGACAAAGGGCATCATCCGACACGATTCCCACATCAGAGAACTACCTTTCCGGGAATAGAACCCGGTTCGGCTAGGTGTGAAGCAAGTAGTCTGGCCACTACACCCCCGCGGCTCCTTTCACGGTCGACCAATACAAAGCACTTTTGTTGGGTAATGCATAGAGTAACCTATACACACCCATAGGGTCATGTTATAAATAACTGGAAATATTTATGAGTGGGCTGCCTTATTCCGATTGTGGACCAGCTGGAAGGTAGCAGTAGCAGGAGGAAACTGCTTAGTGACTGAAACTTCTAAAAGTAACTTCTTTTCGACATATTTTAGTCTCTCGGCTCGAAGGACATAAAACTGCTGACTTCGTAAGCATTCCTGTATGGTTAAAATTACTAACAAAGAGAAGACTCTTTGTAAGCCAATTTTCGTAAAAAGATTTTATTGAGATTGGGTATATGTAGGTTTCTCTAGTTACTAATTTGAAGGGGAAGCATCCCGTCAATCTTGGATTTATTTTTATTTCACCGCAGTTTACTTTTCAGATAAAATATTTGGAAACTGGGGCTGTCGGGCCATAAGGCATATCTTAAGGAAGGGTGTTAGATAAGTGCCGAGTTCTACTTCCGCAGGTTTATGTTGATAATATTAGATATATAAGAAGTAGGCATATGCCTATACAGGCGCACGGGGATTGGGGAGTGGCTCGGTGGCTCGGTCGGGCGCCTGCCACCATCTTTGGTCCCGAGTTCCTGCTCTGTCAATCCAGTTACGTAACCGTCATATTGATTCCGCCCTGTTAGTAGCCAGTACGTCGCCATTTTAGTATCCAATATGTCATTTTTCATGATTTATCATTCCATGCCGTTTTCGCTAGACGTGTTGGCAGAAAAGCAGTTCAGTTAGGTTAGGACACAGAGATTGGTTGTGCGCAACCAGCGAGATCGGTCTACCTCATTTTTAGTCTATGGAATACACCCCCCCCCCCCTTCACCGTCCCGCCGTTTCTGATAGTTGTAACGGTAAATTGAGTCAGCATATTCAGAGTTACCAGCTCGTTTTCGTGTTTCCACAGCCACGGGCCTTAGGCGACACGTTGCTGACTGGCGTCAGCAGAATCAGTCACCGAGTTGCAATAGTGTCTTGTTTCCACAGCCACGGGCCTTAGGCGACACGTTGCTGACTGGCGTCAGCAGAATCAGTCACCGAGTTGCAATAGTGTCTTGTTTTTCACTCGTCTGGTTATGCTGAAGTATTCTCACAGGCTCCTAGGCGAAAAACTTTCATGTTAGTTCGCAATATGCATAACAGCCGACGCACATAACGAAATTAACGTTTTAACACGCAGCTATGCATAATAAAAAAGCAACACTTGGTCACTATAGCACGGCTCAAAAGGAACCTAACTGAAAAATTGAAAGGTGACATTGGTTTCAGATAACGTTGGTGATATATCTTAAAAAACAATACCTCACGTATGGTTTCCGTAATGTATTTACGAAATAAAGTGATTAGTTATTGGCAAGAACGCACAGCAGAAGCACGGATGTGTGTAGAGAATATTTTTTATTTGCGCATTATGATTGTTATTTGCTACTTAGTATTGAAATTCTCCGTCATGAAAATAAACTAATGCTGTCAACTCAGAAACATCGTGATGGTTTGCTGTGAAGCAATATTACTCCCGCTCTTTTGAAACAGTAAATTAGCTTTTCTATAGCTGCCTGAAGTGACACTGTTCTGGCAGAGTTTGCACAAAGGATGTGTCTACTTATATTTTATGTCTTACGGAATTCATTATTTGGAGGGTCCACGAATTCTGCAAAGAAGGATTGCTTTGAAATTATTACAAACGTGAAATATACTATTATGCCTTTGACACTGCATACTCTTATACAGGAATAAAAGCGACATGGTCACAAAGGGGGTGAAAGAGGGCGAAAATTGGATTTTTAAACCCACCTCCTCGTTTTTACCGTAAAATTGTCAACTATTAGAATTTCCTTTTAATAAAACCATAATTGCTGTATACTATTGTGCATTTTATTACATCGTGAAGTAATTTTTCTTCTAATATTTGTTTTAACGCATTTGTCAGCACCACTAATGCCAGTACAAAGTCACACGATTTTTAATTGAAAACGAGGCTTAACTCTTACATATATATACATTTACACACACATATATACTTTTACATACACACATACACACCTACACATACACATAAACACACCCTAGCGTGCATACAGAAATGTAGACTGCGAGACTGTAAATTATGCGAGATTTTAACTCCCAAATAAAAGAGCACGGTTCAAACTGGCGGTAACTCAGACCAGTTTCGTTTCGTTTTTTACATATAAAGACTTACATACATATATCACAGTTTATTGTCTCGGTGTCACATAAGGCTACGTCATACAAGAGTACGGTTTAGTGGCATGTCCAGGGCAGAGTTGATTTTTACATGTGATTGAAGGGCACGCAGTGGTCCAAAAGAATAAAAGATGGACTTAGAAGTTACCTGCCAACCAACCAATTTATTTTATATAAATCGTCTAAGAAAATCGATTTATTTCTTGTCCTTTTACTATAAAACAAAACACTTTCTTTCAGAAATGTAAAAAAATGTAAAACTCATTTTTACACAAGTTTTAGATATACTACGATGCATATCCAACATTCCTACATTGTAAAAAACTGTACGACTACGTACGTCATTGTAAATATAGAAGCTGTATTCGAATCAGACATCTCAAGTTGCGGTATTACTTTGCGAATATCATTACATTACTTTGTTGTGGTTCAAGAATTGCAAGGTAATTTAGACACATTTATGCATTGAAAAGGTACGTTAAAATTGCTACTTAATTCGATTTTAGATTAGCCTTGACTACCTCCGTATATGTTATTTCGTATGAATGTACAATAGGTCAATAGAATTATATAAATAAACTTAAAAATATAAAATTTTAATATAATATATTTATAACTGGGGAAAGAGTCCTGTCTGTATTTTTACTGGGTTAACCGGGGTTTGAAAGTTTTGAGACATAACTGACCAGCGCGATAAATTTCTTTCATCCACTCGCGAGCGCGAACCCTCCTTATTCCTTGTATAGCGCGAGCCGAGCAACCACAGGCGGCTGGTCGGGTAGTGTTTGCAGTGATGGAAGGTGAGACGAACTGGCAACCGCGTATTTCTCCGTGCTACCCATCCTACTGACTGACGTTTGCCCAGTAAAGTTGGTAACGACAAAGGGAAAGTAGTTCCATGTATCAACATTGCATGAGAAGTGTTAGCTAAACATTTGTAAATACTGGACATTTTTTTTGCTTTAGTTTTTTTTCTAATGCATACAATTGTAAGATTTACCATAAATTAAAAAAATTTACTATTTTTATAATTTTCAAAGTTTCTCTAGATCGACCCATGAGTAAAGTGATCAGGCGCACGGCAATGTTTATTTTATATATGATGTAAGAATACACAATGCGTATACAAGTAGAGCCTAAGCAGAGCTTTTAAAAGTGTTCAGTTTAACGTGAACAGCCTACAATAGAGATTAACTAATTATTTATTCTTTTTTAATCTCACGCAAAAAATATAGACTTAAATCAGACCATTATGTTTTCAGGGGATTTTGTAAAGCAGTTCTGTGTAATAATAACGCTCGAGTTTTAATATGAAATTTTAACAGTATTACATATATATACATATAAACACAAGATGGCAAGGATACCACCATCTTAATGAGGTTAAAATTCGCGATACCTACGTTAGAGACTATAAGGTTATAATCCACTGTCCTTTGGAGTTTCTGAGCTTATATTCAGGGGTCTGCAAATTATACTAGTATATTTTACTTTTCATACAAATGTATTAATTAAGCTGCAATTGTGCAATTTTTTGAAAATATTTTTTAGCTCTTATTAAAGAAACTGTTAGGGGCCCGGCAAAATGTACAACATATCAAAGGTGTCCTCGAAATCACGAAGTTTTAGAAACCCATTTCTAAGGCCTCTTTCACACGTTAACGTTTCCCGGAAAGGGCGAAACCGGAAATGCAGCAATGTATTTCGGTAAATGCACTTACATTATTCACACTGTCCTTAATTGAAAGATTGTGTGTTCCAAGAACTATTTATGTAATACGAACTTTACTTCTGCAGTTTTCTTAAGCCATCTCTTTCATTATCAACATTAGTACGAAACTGAAATTTATACTACACAGAAAGGATGAGGACTCAGACGGCCGGGTATTCATACTCTGTCATTTCAGTTGGATATCGGCCATATGAGTATGTTGGAAGCCATGTTCTTTGTCTGTGACTGTGGTCACGACCAGTAGACCGTTTTCCCAATCTCATGGCCATATTTGAATTGTAGGCATATGATACACTAATAGGAGAATCTGTAACTTTGTCAGGTTTAAAATACCACTCTTTCATTTGTTAGTGAATGTGTACATATATTTATATGTATGTAGAACATATGCGATGTAGATATTTGAATTACTATGTTTATTAAATAAAGAAAACCAGGTCATTTATAATAAAATCCAGCTTCAGTTGACTTTAATTTTAGTAATGTAAAATTTTGCAACTGATTGGATAAGTGCTTTTTTTGAGAGAAAACCGGGGAATTTTTAGTTAAAAAGGGAAATTTTGAGGGGAAAAGGGATATTTTGAGGTAAAGAGGGAAATTCGAAGGCAAAAAGTAAAATACAGATGGAAAATTAGTCCATTTAGAGGGGAAAAAGGAAAATTTCGAGGGAAAAATGGCCACCGGACGACCGGAATGACATAGCATGAACAGCTCAGAACTTTGACGCCAAACGCCATTGCACTTAACTCATATATTTCCTACTACTCACATATTCTACAACATGTAACATTGTTGCTAGTATCATTTCTGTGAATGCTTGCAAGTAAAAATTACTTTTATACATGCCGGCGGCAACTAGTAAAAATTAAATTAATGCAATGAATTTCTAATGATTTTATAAAACCTGAGAAGCTATTATTTAATCTGCGACATGCGAAACATTTCGTTAAACATTCCAAAATGGAACTTAGGCCTATGGCATGGCAGAACAATTTTCTTACTCACAGCCGAGTCCCTCATGACAAGTTGGCAACAAATACGAATTTCTTAAATGATCCTGCCCTGGACCATACAGAAAACTCTACCGGCTGTAGCAACTCGCGCCATTGACGAGCTGCTCCGGGGCCCAGCAGAGGGAGAAACAACCAGCAATTTTCTCATCTCGTAACTCAAGTTGCTTCGTTACATCATGTCATGTCCTTAGAGCCAACATAATTTTATATGCAGTGTTGCAGGATGCTTGTCTGTAAGCACTCTGCAACTGAGAGAGAGCAAGAGGGAGTGAAGAGGGCGAGGAGCATAAAAATATTGCATTTTCATCGGAACTACGTTTGTCTGCAAAGCTTCAAGCCGATCGAATATGTGGAAGTGTGTCAAATTTAGATTACAAGATTCCATCTTAACTGACAAGTGAAAGATAAACTAAATTTTCTAACAAGAGATTAAGTCTCGCGCAGACGGTTATGACGACTTGGCTTAATCGACTCGTATTAAACATAATATCCCATGTATCAAACAAAAATGGCCCATCAATGGCATACAGCCGGCTGAAAGCTGGCCTACAGCCGGAATGCACCCGGCACCATTGCTGGACCTGAAATGGCAACATCTTGGCCTACACCTGACCCATCAGTGTGGTACACTGTGTGCGAAACACCAATAGCTTTGATCTTTCAATGAATAGTGGAATGCGGGTGAATTACTGTATGGACAGTTTTGGACATTCGCTATTGCGATGCAGATGTATGTGATGGGAAAACCGGAATGAACACGAAAAAACACTTAAATAAGACAAGTAACCTACGAACAAGAAAATAAATATATGTATACAACAGTGGAGAATTCCAAGAGGGGATAGAGTCAAAAAACGCCTGGAGACGGGTAGAGATAACAGTTCACCGAAAAGTCGCGTTCTGTCTGTTCTGGAAAAACTACTGTGTTTGTGCAAGTTTCTGTGTTGTGTTTGTTTTATTTGTTTAAGTAGATAACTAGCCTGTGTTTCTTCGGTGTATTGTCTGTTGGTAGTACATGGTTTTTTCGTATATATGTATAGTATATTAGTTTTCCGCATTTAGCTTCCTGTCCTGCTGTTTGATTCGATTCCTTCATGGAATTTTTTGGCTTTGTGCATATATATTCTTGACTACAGCATATCTAGCTTGCATTCTGTCGTGTCTGGTAAAACTTCTGTGTTTGGGTGCGTGTTCGTTGTTGTGTTGTCCTATTTTGTTCCTACTTATTTTGTCAGTGTTGTTCTAATTTTTTCAAGCAGATTCTTAGCCGGTGTTGTTTTCAATGTGTTATCTGTTGGTTGTATACACACATAAATATTTTTCGTAATTAGTTGCTGTTCCGTTTTTTGACTCTATCCCCTCTTCTAATTTTCCAGTGTTGTATACATATATTTATTTTCTCGCCATAGGTTTCTTGTCTTATTTAAGTGTTTTTTCGTGCTCAGTCCGTTTTCCTATGACAGACCTCCGCATCGCAATGGCGAATGTCCAAAAATCTCCATCCAGTCATTAATAGCTTGTCATCAGTGGACAACAAATGGACCAGTTAGATGCTGGGATGCTGCCGGAGTACCCTTTGTGGGCAGCTGGTGGCATACCTACTCTCAACCATTAAGTCCCGTAGCCATCGACATTCCATCAACTTGCCATAGATGGCACGCCAGATGTATTGGCGATGGCAGTTAACACAACTGGACCACTTGTATAAGCCCTTCAGTTGTTTAGTGCCAGCAGTTTCCCAGCAATGCCAACGGTAAAATAACAGTGTGTCGACCGTGTCTTGCTACTCGTGATGTTTACGGAAACTTCGCACTTGACACCTGTATTACTGTGATGGTAATGGAAACGGGACCCCGGGCGCAACAGTTTCGGAATTTACGATTGATGGATGCATTGTAATCATTTCTGCTATAAGTGGCTGACATTATCTGTTTTCTTCTCAATTTCATTATATCGCTTCTCCATTTTGGACGTCACTCTATTTCATCCCGTTCAGTGATGAAGACTGACTTCCCGGGTCTATCATCTCCTGTTATTCTCCGACATTATTATTTTTGTAGTCTTTATCTTTTCGTCGTTAGCGAGGTTATTATAAAACGGAACAAATTATTCGGACGACTGGGAACGGGAAAATAATAGTCCACGGTCTGTATTAAAGAACCGTCAGAACATACGCCCGGAGTAATTTAGAGGGGGAAATGGATTGCCGGTCCGGACATCGAACCAGTGTCCTCACGAATGCAAGTCCAGTCCAATGTTATACCACTACGTCACCTTCTCTGCCCGTGCGAGGGTTCGCCGATGACCTTTACAAAAGTTTTAACTTTCTTTTGCAAAGTGGTTGCGGAAAATAAATGATACCGTGTTCAGCTGTAGTTCGCTTTTTCAAAGTAGTTTGGTCAGTTAGCCGCTTCTCTCTCGTGGTCACACAACCTACTTCATTTATCTTTACCTCGAAAGAACTTCGTTTGAGAAAAGGTTGGATGAAATTTTAAGTTGTGACTTCAACTTCCTGCGAACTCAGCAGATTGTAAAACACATTGCTCGTGAAATTTCAACTCCTCTTTTCAGTGCGGTACACACATACAGCCAGTCCGCTATGACACTTTATTCCTAAAGGGCTTATAGCCATTTTAAACAAACCGCTATACTCGTGTGGGTAAAAATATCGTACCTCCAAGAATTTTCTGTCTCTAATTATGAAAATTAAGTTTTACGACTGGTATCGCAATTTCCTCAACTATAAAATTTTCATATGTCGGACACTGCAGTGGTCAACTCAAATTAGTTTATGCATATTTCTACGAGAAAAGGGGAGTGTGCCAAACATAACTTAATGTTAATATAATGCACTTTAAATTGATCGATTCATCTAATGTTTACAACAGGAATATACTAGTATGAAACCATAGATAAAAATAACTATGGCCAGTATCTTCGCTCTCGCAACACAGTTTACACAGAGGCAAATATCCACAACGAACCACACGAAACCGCACATGGATGACAGGGTTTTTAAGAAATTTGATTCCTGTAATTTAATGACGACATATATAAAAAGGTATCACTTGTAAAATATACGTGAGAAATTCACTACCGGTTTTATAATCTGTATCACAGTTAGATGTCCTTAATTTATATCCAGCAGATATTAACAATTATTAAAACAAGGATAGTCATCCATGAAAAAACATATATATATATATATAATTTGGAAAACTATGGTGCCCTAACAATAGTGCACCAGTCAAATGTTCGAATTTATTAAGCAGTTTACATTTTCTGTTACCGTTGCAGTTATCATATAAATATGAATTTAATCATTATTTTCTCCCTCTGATATACAAATTATGCCCACTGATACACTTACAAACGAGGCACTTGATAAACTATCTTAAGTCATGTTACTTAAGACAGTTCATTATATTGCATGTACTCTCGCTTGTACACTTATACAGCATTCTCTGGGACAAAACTCACACCAGAGAGGTTGGGATTAAATTATTTACTCCCATGATAATTCCTTGCAGTTTTATTCGACATGCTACACAGGCAAATTCGGCATGTCCACTGTAAAAAAATAAGTGTAAATTTACACGTGCAAATTCTTGGTAATTTTACATTTTGTATGCGTAATTTCTAAAAACAACTACGATACGTGTACTTTTACACAAATGTTCTTAATAATCCAGAAAGTACTACATGTCTTTTGTAAAACGAACTCATGACTGTCATGATAAACACAATGTTGGTGTTAATCTACACATTTTGAAGTACGTGTAAAAATTCATACCCTCGCTGTATTAAAACCTCATGTTATGTATTTTTACTGCTACATAGTCGTTCTATGAACACCAAGTGTCAGCGATTAGTATTTAGAAAGGGCGAGACCAGGTGCCATAACGGCACCCATAACTCAGTTGTCCCAGCGATTTCCAATGTGAGTGTAGGTGTACATCTTCAATTGTGTAATTTTACAATGACCGCGCGTGAGTGAAATTGCATTGCATCCTGGCATATCTGTGTGAGTATATTTACACGTACAAATTCTCGGCAATTGTACACTTTTAAGTGTAATTTTCTAAAACGAGTACAACATTTGCAATTTTACACTGATGTTCTTATGAATTAAATTAAAAGTACAAGTGTTTGTTCAGAACCTGCTGTCTGAAGGGGAGTAGAACTACTTCGAACTCCTTTTGTGTGTTCAAAAGGAAATCTTAACTCTCGCTGTTGGAATACACAGGCTTTTGTATATAACTACCTCTTCTTTCTCTTGTAGGCGTACGGGTTTCGCCCTAAGACACAAATAGTTCCCGATCCTACCTCGAACGTACATATAATACTTAGAATTAGGGTAGTTAGGAAAAAAAATTAAATGCAGTCAATTGTTACCCACATTTTGGAGATAACTTGTATAACTCTATTAAACTACTAGTTGCAAAACGGAGTTAAATAACATGAAAAATATATTTAAAAAAAAACACATACAAAGTATGTGAATTAACATAACGCAGTTGTAAAAGAGCATATGTTGACGGTAAAATTGGTTATTAAAACAGTGACAAATGTACAGAAATTGCGTAATTACAATTACAGCGAATCTGCGATTTTACTTTTTTTTTTTTTTTTTTAGCGAGAAAATACACATACACAATAGTGAAATTACAATTGCGATGTGTGTGTAAATTTACTTGCAGTGAAGAGAAAATACACGAATGTTGCATTTTATTTTCTGCTACGTAGTAATAGTAATTTTACACCATTCTATGTAAAGTCAGTTGTATAAATTATATGTTATTTTACTGGTTTTGCAGGATGAATTTATATGCACGTAGAGTAAAAAAAACATTGACTTTTGTAGATGTAAAATTACGCCGATATCAGTGGAGACACTGCTGCCACATACGTTTAGTGTGAAATTACACAATTTTTTTATAGTGTCGGGTAATGTTTCTTCTGTGAATCATATACGTGCCGAGGCAGCTACTCACTCTTGACCCAGAGGGATATAGGCCTACATCGAATGACGATCAAACAGACAATTTGATTTTCATGAAATCTCTTCCGAGATCATACTTAATGCACAACATCCAACATATTGCGGAGCCAACATAACGGCGGGCCAGGCAAAAAAAAAATGTTACTGTTAAGAAGCCTCATTCCCGGGCATGCTTAATTCACATCATCAAACCGCTGATACAGGCAACATGACATATCACACAAGAGCAGACAACAATACCAAGTTACAATCAATGTTGGTTAAAACTGCTCCCCATAAAGATCAATAAATTTGTCACGGCTAAAAGCGGCACCATCCAGTTTATGCATGATACATGGCAAATTAAACATCATGCCACCAGACCCGTATTCGCTCCCACGTAGAGTCGGGGTCACTTTACTTTATTCAGAATGTTTTGGTAGCTCAGGACCGATTATTTTATAATACCTATGAATGACAATGAACTTACCAATGATTTCGTCACGATCTACAAGCGACAACTCGATGCAGTTGCTGTTAATAATGCCTGACCCTCTATATAGGCCTCTAAATAATGCGAGCAATTTCTTTGTTACAAACTCAGATTGATTACTGATATTATGCGCACGCGCTAAGACCAGCTCCCCGATCTGCAAAATTGTGTTCCTTCTTCGCCTTGTTTGCTCTTCTATCTGTATCATCGGCATGATATACATTCTCTGTTTCACCAATTGTCGAATCTCTTGTAATAATTCCTCGTGGTCAGCATCTCCAATATTTTGACTGTCATTTTCCCGGTTTTCCAATAGGGTGGAAAACCGATAAACGTTACGGTACTCCATACATGACCTCAACTTGAGTCTAGCCAGAGTAAAATTGAAAAACGTTGATATTTTCTCCATTCTGGAAATTCGCAGAGACTTGCCAGTAAAATTACCAACTGTCCATTTGGCTAGCTGCAGTTCCGGAATACGAGATTCCTCGTTGGCAAATACAGCGCAGTTGTCGAAATTTAACCTCATGCCATAATGGGTTAAGAAACTTACACCAAGTATCAGACGTGTGATAAGTCCCTTCACAATCAAACATACTGCTACTTTAATTTAACAAATGCCTTCCACTTTTAATAAAGCCAGTCGATTTACTAATGGACTAGCTCATAATGTAACAGCAACAAAATTGAGTTGGAATACGGGTATTACAGGGATGCGAACATTTACTCGTTCAAGTAAGTTATAGAAATATTCCGAAAGACAGCTCACTCCAGCCCCGCTGTCTGGTAATGTGGTACACGGAATTCCATGAATAGTCACGTTAACTTCTGGACGTAGAGGGTCATGCAATAAACATTCTACACCAGAACTTCCATACAATAAAAATTCTCATCTCACTCTCGTATTAACAAAATTGTGAACATGTTATGGTATATAACTGGCTCCGACGATTCTTGCACCCTTTTTGAAGTACCACTGGTCGATATTGGGTGCTGTCAATACCGACCAACCCTAGTTTGACTTGCTTTACTTGACTTTATGTGGCGAGGGTCATACAGTCTCTGCGGCGATTTAGAATTACTGTCGATCAGTGAAAATGGTGGCGCAAAGGGATTTAACACCGCCTCTCCATTTCGTGTGTCTTTTGTTGAAGTATTCCCACGATTGTAACGATGTTGGCTGTGTTCACATGTGTAAGTAGACATCCTGTACTGGTTTGGATGCGCTGGCTGAACCTGAAGAATCTGGTCGATCTGCATGTGTGTTCCCTCGAGACATAGTGTCTAAACGAGCGTAACGTAGGAGTTCGTCTCAAAATTGCTGCACTGAAGTGATATATCTACTCGCCCAGTTTAACTGATAACGGTGGGGATGTTGGAGAATGACCATAGCTACGAACTCTTCATCCGACATAGGTGCTGTCTTGTATCGAGCGCGTTCGTACTGTGATGTAAAATGAACCTTAAAATAATAACTACGACATAATAACCTTACCGAAATGGACCACCTGAATTAACCTGGGATGGTAAAGGAATACACGTTGTTCACGGTAGACTGAGCACTTCTGAAAGTCTTGCCAAAGATCTGCTGTATTCTTCCACCACGTGTAAGATTATCATTGCCGTAAACCTCATCATTTTATCCATGCGCAGGTCGAGTGAAACAGTGAATTTATTAGAAGGAAAGCGAATATTTTATTAATTTGCTAATTCTTACACATAACGCATTAAAATCACAGAAAGCAAACACAGTCATTGCTGTATTTACAAATGTTTAATCAATACCTTTAATTCGACGTTAATACAAAGAACTACTTTTCTCCGTCGTTACCAACTTTACTGGACGTACACCAGTCATCGTACCAGTTAAACTATATGTAAGTAGTGGCAGTGACATCTTCCAGATGTTGATTTCCAAAGTGCTCAATGAATCGCGCATAGCCCATAGAACGTGTTTTTTTTTTTTTTTTAAATAGACTGTAGATCAGGAAGACCGCTTATTCCTCTTCTGCGCATGTACCCAACATTGTCCTACCCCAATCATACACAAATGTCAAAGTCACATGGTCAACAGTAATGAAAGTGTTTGTTTGTCTTAATTTTTAAATGACAAGCACTAATACTTATATGAATAAAATATTTTTACCAATATGAATTTAATCAAACTGCATTACAAATTGGTTAGAGGAAGTACGCATACATCTCAAAGCATTTGTTTACAAGTAAGTTTTCTAACCTAAAATTCCAACCATGTCGTTTTCGCTAGACGTGTTGGTAGAAAAGCAGTTCAATGTTGGGACACGAAGTTTGATTGTGCGTAGCCAGCGAGATCGGTCTACCTCATCTTTAGTCTATGGTTTTTAACTAACCTAAAATAATCTATAATACTTGTCGAATAAGCGTTTGCGTAGTTAAACGTAGGCGAATATTTGGGCACTTTGCGCATGCGCAGTAGACAGGGGCCTGGACTGCGCACAGACGCTCATAAAACATTTGCGAGTAGAGACGGTTTACGGTAAAATTAGCACTTTTGAAATCTCTGCTTAAGATCTACGCATGCGCATTGTGCATTCTTCTGCCTTATGCAAAATTAACATTGCCATGGGCCTTATCACTTTATTCATGCGCCGGTCAAGTAAAACTGTGAAATTTTTATTAAAGTAAATATTATACAAATGTGCTCATTTTCACACTTCGATGCATTAAAAAAAAACAGAAAGCGAAAGAAATAACTAAAGTTATCACAAATTGTTACCTAAAATATTTTATTCGACGTTAATTATATGGAACTATTTTCCAGCCATCGTTACCAACTTTACTGGGCAAATGTCACTCAATGCGCCCATTAAAATATACGCGTTCAGGGGGAGTGACTTTTTTATAAGGCTCATTAAAAAATTGATCACTTTATCGTGAACAGCCTTTAGGCGGACCGGCGCAGTTCGTAGGCGACGACAGTATTCACAGTAGGATGAGTTCTGACCCGGGGAACTGGGAACTACGTGTGAGAGTTACCATTATGGTGGGGATGTAAGGACGTGATATTCATGGCGTTTGGCTGTGACGGTGTTGGTGAATGAGGGGGCTTACTACGGCGGAACAAGAGCTGGCCACTGGCACGGGCTAAGTACTACCTTCCTGCCTTTTGTCGCGACTGCTCGCGTCACGAAGAGGGTCGGCATTGAGTCTTCCCTGCTCACCGCGTGTGTGAAGCTCACGTCATTAGAGCTTTGTACACCCGCCACGTTATCATACGAGCCCAACGCACGGTGGGGGCCGTAGTGGTGTGATGGTCAGATTACTCACCTGCAACCTAGGCGAACCGTGCTCGATTCCCGGCGGGGGTAGCCCTCGGATTTTCGCATCACCCCGAGAATTGAAAAGTTACAACAAACCATTTCTCCTGATGAAATTAAAAAAAAAAAAAAAAAAAAAGAACTGGGCATCGAACCCGGGACTAAGAGAAGGCGAAAACTACTTTCAGAGAAGGAAGAAGATGAAAATGATTTGCCTTTTGTCTAAATGGAAACATAGAAAGGAGAGACCAAATTTGCGAAGCGCGAGCAGTCGTAATTATCTGACTTCGTACATAGTCCGGTTTAATGTTGCAACTTACGGAGTGCACAGACGAAATAAAAAAACGGTTCTTCGAAACAAACAAATATTTTCTAACCCAACGATATAATACAAGTCGTTCATATACATGAGTTGCACCCAGACTTTATGGATTACATTTTAAATCTAATCCCGTCCAAAATTTGCACCACTCGTTATGCCGGTATAGTCGGCTCCTTAAAGTTCGAGAGTGCGTTTGAGAAACAACAATCCTAACAGCAGCGAATATGAGGACGAATCTCACTCGAAATTTGTCATTATTTCATAGCTGTCTCCCGAAATATGAACATCCACTGGTTGTGGTCTGCAAAGTAAGTATGAAGATGGAATGAAACCGGAATATGTTTATTAGAATTACCTTAATTGGCTTGTACAAAGACTGCATCTGCTAATTGCTTCTCAATGAGTGGAAAATAATTGCCCCGTGACAGAAATTACAAATATACTAGAAGTATTACGAGAGGACGGATGCATAGAATAACAATATCACGAGCGCAAATAGCCGACGAGCTCCGCTAGCTTGCTAGGCATAATTAGCCTAGACATAATGTGAGTGTGTTTTTATTTACCCAAGTTGTATCATGCAAACTTGGTAGAAATTATTCCCTATTCTTGCTCAAACAACGGTTTAAAATACAAGCTAACAGTTATAGACTGTTACATGAAGTAAGCTTGGACATGCCTGGTAAGAATAAATCAGGCAAGTACATAACCAATGCAATGAAACTCGTTCTACGAGATAAGGATTCTCCCATTTATTTACAAATAAATCTCAGCAAAGAACTCTACAATCACAGATTTCAAACATTGATTGAGAAAAAATAAGACTAATCATTATTCTACACATATTAGCAAGAAAGCCATAATTGTCGAAATATATAAGTAATGTTGAAATATGTAATATATATGGAGGTAGTATTTGAGAGCTGGCGTATACGCAGATTGCCACTTCTATGGGCGCTAATGAGATAAATAGATTGGTTCTGATATGGACATCCGCCACACGTAACACATGCAACGGTTTACTTACCATTAAAGGCTGGAAGGAAGCTGAATGCCAACTTCCCTTGCTTTAAACAGCATATGAACAGAACACTGACACTTCAGAAAAGTAGGACAACCAAACTAACATTAATTCTACAAATAAGAGAAATGTCCATAGATGAAGTAACTTTTATTGAAAACAAGCTTAAATTGTTTTAAATTATTTAACTCATATTTGTATATCAGTGAGATATGAAGCAGCATAAAAATACGTTCACCCTTTGCCCGTTACAAAATGACAACACCCCTAAGTTATCAGGCATCTGGCAGCTTAATATCTCGAAAGTGCCAAAAATTAAAGTGTTCCTCAATGAAATGTAGTTCTGAACCAGTCTTAACACATTCACAAAATTTCAAGTTATTGCCTGGTTTTGTGAAAAATATTACGTCGGCAGAGAAAGAGCTCTTAATCTGCGGTTCTTCATGGTATATGGTAGGAAGGTGCCGATAAAATGTTCAATGTTACTCCATAGTCATCTTCTTTTGAGCATCTGCTCACTGCGGTGGCTGTAATTAATTAGCTGAGAAACGTATTTCCTGTCAATGCCATCTTTTTACCACTTAAACAGACGAATATTACACAAGCGATCAGCAACCCTGGTTGTCCTACATAATGTTGTACAGAGACCAGATGGAGACTAGGTCTATTCATTATGTTATTAAATTTAACTCCTCATTCCAAATTCAAGTCAGTAAAGAGGGTATAGGGTTTACTATGAAGGCACATTTAAAAAAAACCCTCTTAAGTATGACGTCATGTATCACTGGCAACATTGGTGAACGGAAAAGATTGTCAATATTTAACAACATAATGAAAATGATTAAATATCAAAGCTGCTGCATAAAATATAACAAATTAAACAGAAAAATAATAAAACAGAAGAAATTACTTTGATAACTCAAAAAATAATTATTACGTTGAAACAAGCACTTTAATAAACAAATATATGAATTATGCACATATCAATCTTGGCTAGTATGAATGTCAATTATAATCAAAATAGCGAGACGTCACAGACTACCCCACCGATGGGGCACGCATTGCGAATCGCCCTGGCATCGTCCATTCACGTACACAGGATACTCGAGAATTATAGCTTCCTCCAATACGTTCGGAATTTCCTTGCATAGGATATTTGTCTCGCTCCACCTTAGTCCGTGCGTTTTGTACGTCTGTAAACGGTATGCCTGTTGCGTGGTGCGGTCGAGATGCTGCCATGGACACTGCGGAAAAAAGTAAAAAGTTTCGTTTTCTCGTCTTCATCACTTTACGAGATGGCAATCTGCTTGATGGTGTACGAGTCCAATAAGCGAAAACCTTAGATGTTTCAAAATATCTAATTTACTAGATATTTTTTATATATAATAATTTTTTTCCCCCATGCACACCGAGTTTCAAAAATTTATTACGAAATCATTTAAAACTTCATTGAGGTCCATACACATCAGCACCCGTGTTCCGGGTTGTTTTCCTGGCCGGGTAGTGCTTACCAGTACATTTATTGAAGGGGTGCATCATCCACAGGTACAGCTTGCAACTAGATAATGCCCACGGGTGCGTCTACCATGGGGATGTTGTTTTGCACGGGGGTGTCTTCCACAGGCACGGACGTCGTGAGGGCTGCTCTATGAGCCTTGCACCAGCCCCTGCGGTGCGGCGTGTTGGGAACCGAGGTGGTGCAGCACTCGAAACTCTTCTTGCAGGGGAGGTAGTCCCGTATGTCTTTGTCCTGCTGTAGGTAAGCAGGTATATACTTCAATACAGTCGAAATTTTGTGAGGTGCATAGACCAGGAGAAATTCTTTCGGTAGGTACGGCAACTCGTCCCGTTAGTCAAAGGCACTAAGCGAGCGCACCCTTCTAAATGCTAACATCGCCGAAAAGATTTTATGGCCGCCCGGATAACAGCATACATTTCTAAGAGCCAGAAAACGACTGCTTTCCCGAGGGGGCTCGGGGTGCGTCTTATAAAGAGTTTGGGGGGGGGGGGGGGATAGTCAGCACTTGCTACTAAAATAGGCTGCTGATTGGCCGGTACGAAGGTTTCCGAAAACGCACGAGAAATTAGCCAATGAGAGATATTGTTACATGATGTGGTTAGCGAATGAGAATCATTGGAGGGGATGGTGTAATTGGCGGATCGAAAGAATGTTAACAATTAGCCAATGAGAATCATTGCGGGCGAGGGGAGGGTATTCCTACACCACTACCATAAACAAATTTGCTACCATTTTTGGTGCATAAAAATGTCACTTAAAAAAATTGAAAACTAAGTATGCTAGAAAAGTGGCATAGTACAAAATAATTTCACTGACAACAACCACAGTAAATGAATATAGTTATTAATAATATCCTACTCAGAGGAATTTAATTGAATAAATTTGACTACATAGTTAGCAAATTGGTCATATCGTTATATCTTCCACCAAGTACAAAAAATAAAACAAAACTTCATGATACAACATCACATGTTTACTTTAGATCTTTAATGATAATAAAATATTTAAATAATAGCATCATAATAAACAAAATAAAGAGATAGAGAATGAGGTACCCCATACAATATCTATTTAAATTAAGAGATGAACATTGCTTTGGTCAATTTAATGTTTCCTTATTTTATCTTTCAAAAGTTCGTTGTGCGATGGTAAAATATCTTAAATTATAAAAAGAAAAGAATTTTAATAAACAATAGAAACTTTTAAGAGTGATGTGATGAGTTCATATCTGGTTTTGGTCAGTCCCATGAATCCGGGCGTCAATTAGGATCATGCTGCCTGCAGAACAGCACACCGCCGCTGCCACACTCCACGATGATAGAAGATGTAAGTAAGTAGATTCGCATGGAAACAAAGTGTGCTGACCGGTCATGGGGTTGGGATGACGAGAAATGCAAGACCCGAAAAGAAGTGGAAATTGCAGGAGAAAATTCCTACCATCTGCAATAAAAGGAAGCCACGAAAAATTACTAACCCGTCCTAGCCACGGGAGAACGATAAATAAAATATAGTACCAAACTTACCCAACTGGAGGGTTCAAAAAGTCGCTATGAGACGTGCATCCTTGCACTGATGGCTGGTGATTCAATCTCACACACACACACACACACACACACACACACACACACACACACAACATATATATATATATATATATATATATATATATATATATATATATATATATATATATATATATAATTCTCTGTTTCCCTGTGCTACATTATATATATATATATATATATATATATATATATATATAAAACACAAACTACATGGTAGTCAGGTAAATCGCCCTAAAATGCTACATTCTTCCGCTGGCGACACTCAAAGGTTGCTGCTCACAAGACGCATGGGTCTCTCGTCTTGTGCGGTCACCAAAATGCGCACGGCCAAATGGCGTCGGGCCCAGAGATACGCTTGAGCGCTACCGCCGGCGGAGAGAAAATGAGCTAAACTTTTGTTCAGGTCGTGCCGCCAGATGGCACTGGCATGGAAAAAAAACACGCTTTCAAGCGGTCGACAGAACACTTTTATACTGCGACGCGGCTAACAAACGGAAATTTACTACGCGGGCAAGCTGGGCTTGAAGGGCTCGGCGCCAGCTGAAATTAAACTCGCAGCCGTTATTGAGAGTGCGGCAATAGCATGCGTCAGATAACAGCATGGGGAAGCAACCGACTCTGCCTGTGTGCCAACCGTCTTCCCAGGCCGGCTGTCTTGCCTAAGCTTAACCAAGACAGAAAAAGTAATTTGAAAAACCCAGAGGTAGAAAACTATTACCCCAGTCATCACCAAACCACTAAGTTAAAAACCCAAAAGTGATACCAGTTAACTAACTTCACTTCCAAATAAATATAAACCCAAACAAAAATTCAAATCGCCCACAAAAAAACTTTTTCACAATGTGCCTTTCAAAAATGGCACAATTGGGTCAATCGTCTGTTGGGCTTGGACCTCCGGAAAGGTGCATAAACAAATGGCAATCAAAAAACACCAAAGCGGCGTCTTCCAGCAATGTATAAACTAATTTCAAACAAAAAAAAACGATGGCATCCTCCAGCAATGTATAAACAAATGCCAGACGTAAAACAAAGATGGCGTCCTCCAGCAATGTATAAACAAAGGACAAACGAAAAACCAAGATGGCGTCCTCAAGCAATGTATAAACAAATGACAAACTAAAAAACGAAGATGGTTGCACACGTGAGGGGTGGTGGAGGGGACCCCAGAAATGTATAAACAAATGACAAGCGAAAAAAAAAAAACAAAGATGGGAGAATAAGTATAGGTAACGGCTTTTAACAGGCCCAAGGGAGGGGGGGGGGGTGAGTCCTACCTCCGAAAAAGTAGATTTTTTTAATACATTTTTTAATAATAATTTTTTCATAATATATTTCTTAACTTTTTTAATATTGTTTATTTTAAATTTTTTATAAATTCGTTTGAATTTTTTTTGGTTTCAAGGTCAAAGTCATCGGAATCAAGGTTAAGGACAATATGGCCACCAGGGTACGGGTATGACAAAGCATGAACAGCTCCGACGCTTCGAGCCACCAGTCCCTTGCGCCAAAACGCAGATAATCAAACTACTGACGACCCCACAGCAGAAGGTCGTTTGCTATCTCCATTTCAGAAACTGTAAGTCTGAAACTAATGTGCAGCGTGATTTTTACAGTTTCGATAAATAGGTTGTTTGTGTAAGGAAAATTCAATAGTTGACCCCCGTGTTTCCGACTATGACCTTGGGTGGTTCCTGATGAGTTTTGTAAGAAGTCCACAAGAACCTATTCTTCATGCCAGGTGAGAGTTTTCATATCCCCATACGACTGACTGGCATATTTCCGATGGCGTTTATTATTCAAAACATACAGGACTGAAATCATACATGCCAATCTCATAACTGCAAATGTCGAAGAAGTAGCTATTCCAGCACTTTCAGGCATGTTCCTCTTATTTAATTTCCCAGCAGGACGGAGCACCATTATACTGGATCTTGCAATTCCGAACATTCCTGAACAACGAGTTTCCGCACCGATTGATCGGCCGTCAGGCACCCGTTGATTTGGCGTTACACCACTGGCCAACAAGGTCGCTGATCTCACTGATTTTTTCTTGTGGGGGTTTGTGAAGGATTCAGTTTATGTGCTGCCCCTTCCTACAACAATGGACTGACTTCAAAACCGCACAACAACAGTAGCTACAGTAACACCAGACATACTCGTTAATGTGAGGGACGTGTTTGGCCATCGTGTAGATGTATGTCGTGCATCTGTAGGGAGCACATTGAGCATTTTTTTCTTGTGGGGGTTTGTGAAGGATTCAGTTTATGTGCTGCCCCTTCCTACAACAATGGACTGACTTCAAAACCGCACAACAACAGTAGCTACAGTAACACCAGACATACTCGTTAATGTGAGGGACGTGTTTGGCCATCGTGTAGATGTATGTCGTGCATCTGTAGGGAGCACATTGAGCATTTTTGATCATTGATTTATTGTCAGACTTGCATTACACACTTAAGCGCGTGTTTTACTTTTCCGTATTTTAAAAGTCATAGCGTTTTATAATTTGATTAAACTTTTTGGAACAATCTGTATATGTTCTTTATGGAGATACAATTATGCATATTTACCAAACTTAGAGCATGCCCACATATACCAAAAGAGTTGTGGTGGGTCTGTCTGTGCATTACGTGTAGTGGTTCATGAATTTGGTAAATTCCTTTGGCAACAACTCGACTTTTTAGTGTTTTGCTTGCTCTAGCCACAACTATTACTCTCTGTATGCTACTATATATGATAGGCTTCTTCTTTGTGTGTTCGACTCAGTTGCGCGTGATACGTTCAGGACATTACTTCTGGTTTATTACAACCTGAGGAGCTGTTATGAATAACTCGCAGCATTAAATTAAATGAACCTAATTGGAATATTTTATCTGCAATTTCATAAATACTTAAAGTACTAACCATATACAAATAATTGAACTAGTTAATTGTAACCAATCTTCTCACGAATTATGCGCACACATACGAAAAACATATCCAAATTTCTCAGTTGTATTTCATTATGAGGGCAATGGTCTTCTAGTTGATTTTAGTGTCTGAACAAAACACATATGCCTAACTAACGCAATGTGTTCTTAGCTGTGTGAAATTTATATTGCAGAGAGGCCTGTTATAAATTAATTTTCCGAGTTAAGTAGTTAATATTGTTCATTTACTCGAGTATAAACACGATGACTTTCAGAGGACTGTTGACTAGGCTGGAAACTTTCCCGTGATACAGCCAAAACACATTTTCTCTTGTGATCTTCCCCTTCTGAAATTTAAAGCGTGTTCTCGTGAGCTGTTCTTGTATGTGTCCCTGAAGTGTGAAACAGGGCACTTAAAAGCCATTTCAGTATAGAAAGTATGTTATTTGTAAATGTATCCTTCCGCATCAAACACAGGAAGCTACTTTCAGCAACTGCCATGCGACCAAATTATTTGTGGTTGTTGGCCTATCGTGCGTGACGTCACGTGGCGTCAGTGTAGATCCAGTCTTCGTTCACTGTCAAGGAAGGTAGAACGCTTGTCACAAAAAAAAAAAAAAACCAATTTGAAGCTACAGCAGCTCAAAGATTTTCCTTAATCATAAAACCAATTTAAGGTGAGTAAAGAGGAAAGTAACAGTTTGGAAGAATTATATATCAACTAACGGGCACCGAGAGAGTTTGGCACGTAATATCTAACACGCCTAATTATATATATACAGTTATTCAAACAAAAATTTACGGCAATAAATTGTATTGTCCATTTCATATAAGTGGTCTCAAATTTGACAGTTCTAGGAAAGTTGTGCCAATGGCATCTGGATGGCTATGCATCCTTCCGCCCCAGCTGAACTGTCATTCGAGGTGACTGTTTGCAACAAAAACACCATGTGACTGCCAGTATTTGTAAACAAAAAACATATGACTGACTGTTTTTGTAAACAAACTGCATGTGCCTCCTTCCAAATGACTTTTAGAAGCTGTGAACGGCTGTTCAAACAGTTGCAGGTTGGCAACAATCCCATTTTTTTTTTAGTTTATAAATATTTTATGTAAATAACTAACAGCCCATGTAATACGTCTATAAATTGATAATTTTTTTACCTTACAAGAAATTTGTAACCAGGATGTACGAAAATGAAATTGTATTCTGGCTGTCAAATGAATAAGATATTTTACTGTTTTTTTTAATATACGGTACTGGAAATATATTAATGACAACTAATCTTGTCACACTTACCTGAGGAAAGTTCTTGTAAACATCAAAATTTAGAATTGTTTCCACGAACACCAAATACCAAGATCCCCCCCCCCCCCCAGTATTGCACAAATATCGAAATACCGCTTCCCCCCCTTCCCAAATCTTCTTTTCGAAGACATTATACATTCTTACATACTGGCTATGCCTACTATTGCATTAAAAGTACATAATTCAGCTTCGTGGTATGATATTACAACAAACTCTGTACAGCCTGATACTTGTATGGTGGTTATAATTCTCAGGATGTTAAAGTATGTAGGTAGCCAAAATAATGTTTTAGCAAATGTTACTTAATTTCAGTAATTTTAATAACTCTAATTTAGTAACTCAAATGTTAAGTATTGCGGGTCTACATACAAAATACTTTATTTACTTTTCTCAAATACGTACGTGTTCAGATTGTCATGCTGTGAATAAAAACTTATTTCTGACTAACTCAGTGTTGATATTTACACTGAAGTTCAGTCGTACAACCTCCCTCCTCAAAATTATGAATACAGCCCTAGGCTTGTTGGGTACCCAATGGAAAACTGTATTTCATTTCATAGATGTTAGAAAGCGCTCTAGAGAAGCATATGTGACCTACAGCAACAATATATCAAATGAACATGTTACTTACACACTAAAAAGATGCTCCACCTACCCAAGATTGAAGACATCATAAAGTTCATTTTCCTTAGCGATAAATTTTGGAATGTTGCAGTTCCTGCTGATACATGAGACACTTCTTTATGATGTTGGAGCACTTTCGTTGGGTACTTAAATCGAAAGAATTTTATTTGATAAGCATGTTGTAATTTACTTGATATGAAAAAGTGGTCTTTCCAATGTATATCCTGTTTATGTGAATTATTCTTCCATTACTCTTACAATATTCTGAACAACGTATGAGCGATTCTGATTTGCAAAATAAAAATGCTCAAAACGTTTATGAAAGACGCCAACATTGAAACCTACATGCCATTATGTTACTTTCAAGTACAGCCTTAAAAAACTGGAAAAAACCTTTAAATCTATTTGCTAAAAAGCATCCCTGCATAACAAGCTTGACAAATTTTATATACGTTCTAAAAAAAATACAAGTGATACAATTTACAAGTTTGTATGGCCAGTAAGCTTCACATTTTGAAACCCTCCATAACCAGAGTGGTAGAGTTTCAATAAATAATAACACAGAGACATGTTCATAGCAATGAAATGTGGGCCCAATTAGGGTATCATCTTTATTTTATTTCGAAGGAAAAGAATAAAGTGACCATGAGAAGGGGGGGGGGGGGAGGTCTAGTTTATCGTCTTTCGTGAGACGGGATTATTTTGATGTTCTTCCGATGCCGAAATCACATAGTCCCAACGCGCACGACACAACGGCCAACAGCCAATGAAATATAAGATAGATCGTCGTAAGCCCGACCGATTCTGTCGTCCGACCAGCAATTTTAGATTAGAAATTATTTCTATCCTTCGTCGTGTCGTGCGGCACGACGCACAGAATGCACAGCATTGCAAAATGAAATTGTATTGCATGCTTTCCCTACAATTGTAAATACGCAGCTTAAAAGAAAAATAAATTGAAAACTACTGTATCTAACTTAAAAATAATAATTTTACTTTTGTATGCATTAGCGATACCAATTTGTCACCATTATGTATTACAAATTTTCCTCTTGTTCAGCCCCTTTGAGACTAGCGTAGCCTATCAGCGCCTTCTAAATAGTTAGGTTAAATGCCGAGAGCGTGGTGTCGGTCGTGCTGTAAATTCAAGTATTCACATTGATATATGTCATGGTTGCGTGTTTGGTCGTGTCGTGCTGTGTTGGTCGGGTCTATGTGAATCCGGCATGAGAGTGTGGCATTTTGAGTTGCATATTGTTTTAATGGAGCAGTCGAAAATATTGCTCGTATGGAAATAACATTTAAATTATTTAACTTTGAAAATTATAACTTTAATGAAAATACAAAACGCGTATTCAAGATGTTACAACAGTAACTTTGCGTGTTTTTTTAAATGTATTTGTAAACCGTTAATATAATTATTGAAATGCACGTGGCCTGAAAAATGCCGCACTTTCCTCACTTTTGTAGTGAGTGAAAAATATTTGTTCGTCTACATCGTAAATTCGAATGTAATAACCTCACAGTTATACGTAAATTGCCGTAACAGTATACGTAAATTATATTCGTGTCACTTCATTGTAGAAGGCGGTTAGGAAAATGGCGGAACGAGCAGTTTTAACGACGTGCCCATTAATATTACATTTCACTCAAGAAAACTCACTACAACGGTACCTACAACCAACTATATTTGGAAAAAGCAAATAAAAAATTATTAACTACCGATAAAATATTCCAACACCAATAAGATATTCGTATAACAAAGACGATGAGAAAAAAAGCGCACGCACAACTCATTTACCGGGCTGGAAACATAAACATGGCTAGCCATTGGCTGGAAACGTTTACTGTTGGTATGTGTCGACATACTCTGTCATAAATGCTGAACATGTTTTTAAAGTCCCATTACTAATAGCCAAGAAAATTTAATAAATGTTGTAAGTATAATTTAGTTTTTAAATTATAACTTTTATTTCCGAGTACTATTTTCTTCCAAAATCATCATCAAAATAGCCAACCTAACAGCACGGACCCCGCAGCAGTTCATCAGTTGATTCAATACTGTAGGAGCGAGAGCATTTACTGCTTACTTACTGTGTATGTTGGTCACATTGTCTGTCAAATTTGAGACCACTTGTATGAAATGGACAGTATGTATAATTGCGTTTCTAACCACATGAACACGCGGAAGGATATACAAATTTCCCAAGATGTTTTGAGTTAGACTGTTAATTTTTATTTCTTTAAGGTATGTGTAACTGTTATATGACTTGGGCACTTTATACCAAGTATTAAGTATTATAACATCGCTGGATTATTTCATCGAGTTTACACGCACCCAAGTGCGTTTGGCTGAAAATTCTATAAGGTGTTCAGGAGGATGGGGGTAGGGAGAACTACGTGCGAAACTAACTTAAAAAATTTTGCTAGATAAATTAACAAAACAAACATATACGTCGATATAAATCCGAAACTCAAATATTTTACTAATTATTTTCAACTTCTTCCTTCTTCACGATCACGAGAACACTATACAACAAAAACGCTGTACTACACAAATGCGCGATTAAACCATACAAGTGTGTGGTACCTCCATGTACACAGTAGACCTTACTTATAGCGTGGTTCTAGCATAGTATTTCAGCAGTCTTTAGTGAGCACTCGTGAGATCATTAGTTGTAGAGACTTCTGAAATTTAGTTATTCAAACCAATATCAAAAATACCTGGCGTTGACCGGGTTTAAGAGGACAGTGAAGAATACACCAGAATGTTTTAGGGGTTTCTGGCCCAATGGGGGGCGGAGTCCACTGTGGCCTTCGCAGTATTTTAAGTTAAGTGTAGAAGGACATCCATTTAAAATTTGGTCCAGATCCGCCGAACAGTTTAGAATTGATATACAAGACCTTGTTTTGGGAGTTTTAGGTTTTCGGCTCTAATGGGTGCCCAAACCTATTTTGACCTATACAGTTTTTTAAGTGGGTGTCCTACTGAAGGGCCTCTCTGCCAATGTTTTTGCAGGCTTAGGCAACTGGCATCACGTATTTGCCTCACAAGTAGCTCTCGTTGTTTGCTGGATTAATCTATCTTCGGTGAGACGGATGGTCTCTATTGTTCTTTGATTCTTAGAGAAGAGCAATTTGCGTATCCCATTCACTGATATTGCATTATTGGAATGATCGTCAGCCACGTAATTCCCAATGCTAGTGAGAGCCAAGTGCAGATTCCCAGAGACCAGGACCAGGAAAAGAACACAAGTGTTTGGAAAATAAGAAGTGCTCTTGCAGTGCTGGGATCCAAGAAAGCAGCAACGTCATGGATAGGCGTGTGTTCAAAGTTCTTCCCAATCTAAAAGCAATCCACATTTCTTCAGCAAACAGTTACTCAGACTTGAAGATCGCAACTACAACTGCACGTGTGGGTGTCTGCTTCTTCATGACTGCAGGGGCTTACTTTCTGCAAGTTTGGACGGAGAGGATAACATATCATGCTGGAGTCTAAGGTAGAGTACACTTCCATACACGGGACACGTGTATATACAATACTGGCGCTGAGAAGGGAGAACAATTCATATTTGACATAATCAACCCGCAAATATTGCTCCCAGCTGCTCTTTTACGGAATATGTGCGTTTAGATTAGCCCGCGCTCTTACATTAGTATAGCGCTTATCAAAGGTGTTTTGCTTAGTACTGTCTATAATGTAGATTTATCATACAAACTTGGCACTTACAGTAGAACTACTTTGTCAGAATTTCTATTTTTCATTAGCAGATGTCTGTAGTGCAAGAAATTATTTTCACGATAGAGTTAGAACCGGCGATAACCACGGGTAAAAGACGTTACTTTTTAAACCTCAACAAGGTTTTATCATTTCAATAAAAATCACATATAATAGAGATATGTACCATCAGAATTGAAATGTAAGAAATCTGTTGCACCTTATGGGATCCATTAGCTACTTTGTAAACGAAGTCTAATATTCTTGTACAAAGAATTGGACCTATCTTTGACCTTCCAGCTAAATTCTCATAACAGTTCTTGGAACAGTGCCATTAGCCACAATAGAGTACGTAATTATGAACAAATCATTACTTATATCACTGAAAGTACTACCGGCAAATTTCATAGGACTTATAAAGTAGTTTAATACAATGGTGGAATTAGTCGTAATAGAATACAGTCTGCTTCTGTTGCCGGAAAATAGGGCTTTCTTTGAAAAGTCTGATTTGAAATTAATTAATAAGACTACCAAGCTCCGGACCAGCAACCATGAAACAACGAAGTGGATTCGTATTATCAGTTAGCCCAATCATTCCTCAATCCGCCTTCAGTACAGCATTCACGATTACATAATATCAGCAGCTTTTTACTCTGAGTATTTATTAGAACTGCCAATCAGGTTTTGTGCTCTAGTTGAAAGTATTTATGTATGAAATACAATTTTAAAATTCCGAATATAGACTGACATAATTGATTTTTAATGAAAGTTACTTTACCCTCCGGCCGTTAAATTTTGTCATATCACAGAGACGATTTCTTCCAGCAAATACACATTGAGGTTAAGATTATTGTCAACAAACAGCTGAACATAAATATTTCACGAATTTCACAAAAATTATGGTCAGAAAATTGTTTCGTAAAAACAGTTCCATGCACATTCCATCTATCCCGTGCATTCTGCGATAAATTATAACTCTCACATTGTAGACCAGATTGATATCCGAGGTTTCAGGTTCGTATTACGACACGTCGTGTATTTTTGTTCTGCTCATATGTTATGTAATTAGTTAAATTTAAGACAAAAGTCAAACAACTTTCGCTCACGGAAACGTAAGCACAGTTTTTCCTTACTGCATTAAAGATGGTGTACCGAGGCGCCCAGTTAAACAACGGAGTGACACATTTGAAAAACCATGAAACATTTTTCTTTCGAGAATGTACATTTTTGATGGACCAGGTTAAACAGTAGCCACAACATTTCGTATCGAAACCAATCAAAGAAATACCAGCCGCTTGAAATACTTGCATCACGAGATATCTTAGGTCACTTGTCATAAAATATATACGTTTGTGATAAAAACTGCGTCGTTGCTGGCATTATAACTAATTACTAATAATAATATTTTGAAATAAAGTTCATTTACTTAGATATATACGTTGCATGTATGTATTTACTGCAGTATTTTTTCAAATTAGAATGGAATACCTGCCAAAAAAAATGAGGTTGGCTCCAAATGTAGAATGGCAGAATTACCAACATTTATGAAGGCATCTGCTGAAATAATTTAAAATGGTAATGGAATGTAGTGGAGAGATTTGACATCGCGTTCTTGAGAGCCGATGAAGCAGAGCATCCAGGAGCAACCCCACCGAGAATCGAACCCTTTTCGCTTGGGTGAGATGCCAGTAATTGCGACCACTAGACCACCGCGTCCGCTCAAAACGGACAATGGAATACCTATCGCTGAATTTAATTTAGTGTTTAGGATAGTTCATTGTTTCCAACATGTTGACATAAAAAACTTGTCACATTTATTTCGTAAGGATTATGCCACTCGGTAGCATTTAAAAAGTTTATTAATCAATTTACAGTTTTTGATACAGAGGTGCTATAAACAAGAATATGGTAATTTTTTTATATCGCAGTGAGCGTATCAATGCGAGTGCTCAGAATTTATCATCTTAACATAAACGCACATTCCAATGGTGTATGCATGTTCAGGCTTTCCTACTACGAACTCTTTACAGTTTAATTCAAAACATAATGTAAGAAATAAATGCGGTTACGTGTTCACACAAATCATGTGGCACGGCCCGCTAGGCCTGTCTACAATCTATGAAGTTAATAGCAAATATACTACATCAATGGTGACGTCCCTAAATTTCCCCAGGAAAGATTCAAATGCATATGAAAGTTTCGAACTTTGTATTGTAAAAACGCTAAATATTCCTAAATTAGCAACTGGATAAGTGGTCTTATTTCCTTATAGCCTATTGAATAGGTTTAAAAGTTCCAGTACAATAAAGGAAACAAACCAGAATTTTTTTTACAGTGTATATAAATATTATCTGCGAGTGCACCCTTGCGGCGATGGATTAGTGTGGACGATAACCATCGTCCAATTTCACTTGCTTCAGAAAGCTTTTTACTAGTGGCAATCCTTTACAAAATGAGCATATCAGGGAAACACAAAATTACGTATGTTCCGTGCAAATCCCTCCAATGAAATACAGTAGGTATGATTCCAGATGAAAACAACCACAGAAAATAATGACACGCCTATTTACCTGAGCACAGCTTCTCTCACTCGGCAAGTATTCTGTACACTGTAGCATTACTTACTGATGAGATTTGCAGTTTTATAATTGCTGAATTGGAATTCTCCACAAAAGCAAATTTTCCATCGGATATCTGCAGTAATGTTTAAACTTTCAATACATATTCAAATAAAGTTATTCACGCTTGGAATCTGTGTCCGCGATACGAACGAACCTAATACGGTGCAATATGTGCAATGCTGATTTCTCGTAGTGTATTAAAAGATTCCTTACCGTGTATATGGTTTGTTCGCAATGAAGTTTTGCACAGCGTCTTCCTTGCCAAAAGACGTCAATATTACTTCACAAAGTGTAGGTTCCTCTCCGACAGACGATGTTTCACGTAGATCTATTTTAAACATACAAAACGTACTGCCAAACGATAATATTCCTTTTGGAATACATAACAGTTGACTTTTTCTTATCAATATAGTACACTGTGCTTGTTGCTGTACTGATATTACAATATTCATTCGCATATATACCGCGAGTTGTTTGTAAGAAAATGTTAAAATAAATTTCAACTATGGCTTTAATCGGTATATTGTAATACAAGCAACACATCTGCTTGAGCAACAACACACAATCGTATCAACAATATATAGTACATTATATGACTTAATAGCAATTAATAAGATTTAATATTCTCAGAGAAAGCGTTTCTTAAATAATGCCACCGTGATTTTGTTCAAACGTCAGAGCGTACCAGGAATGGATCATGAATGATTATGTCCTTATAACAAACAACTTTTTACCACAAAATATGAACTGTACAAGTATAAGTATATGTACTACAGAAGAACCATACAATTCACGACATGTGCACGAGTAAAATGTAACTCTAAATATGCACTATTTTAGAAAATGTAACGATAGATTTTGTGTAAAATACACACTTGATCAAATTAAACAACTATTTTATGTATTATTGTATACAGCGACGAAGTGAAATTTAGCATAAAATTGTTTTGTACATTTTTTGTTCAGATACCTTTATTTTCTTTGGGAAAGGTCTTTTTTGTTAGTAAGAGTTACTATTTTATAATAGGATTGGATATCTTTTTTTAAATTCTCTTTATTATTTCAAGGGAAGTAGGGAAGTAGGGATTTTTTTGGATAGTTGGCACCGAGATTTTTACTTTTTTTTTTTTTTTTCACTGAGGCTCGCAGTAAAGCGTTAGAGAGAGTTTAAGTTATGTATAGGCATTTTTTTTCTTGTACTTCTCGAAATGTCGAGCTGAAGTTGTCTTTAAGTTTACCCTGCCAATTACCAGTTTTTGAAGTAAAAATGCCATTTTCCTTTCGTCACTGCATATTTAAGATGCTTCCAGAACCTTTTTTTTGCGGGATTGGTACAGAAATGTTTACTTCCTAAGTTCCTGCGCTGTCACCTATAGAGATTTGATTGTGGCATGGCAGCCATGAGTTGGGCGATCCTGGCAGGGGTAAGGGGAAGGCATCGTGCTTGAAACAGCAGAGTCTGGGCAGGCTCCTGAGGGGAAAAGGAAGTGTCGCGGCAAGGACCTTTTAGCCGACAGCTGAGGCTAAGGAAGAATCACGGCCTGTGATTGGAAGCGTAGGTGCCATGACGAATTGCGTAAAACGAGGTTATGCTCGGCATGGCGGGAGTCGGGAAGATGGCGGCGAGCTGGGAGGCGTTTGGCAGAGACGTGGCCAAGATGAGACCGTCCAAGAAATTTCCAAAGATGAGCTAGTGTTGGTTTGTTTTGATTGATCTTTGACATTGTTTCCAGACTTCAGGAAGAATGACCCCGAAAAATATTAGAAATATCTTTATTTTGGGGTAGTGTTAGGTCAGTCGGTCAGTTAGCCTTGAGAATAGTCTGCGATGAGAGGATGAGAAAACACTATCCGTCTAAGCCATAGATTTTAATGTGAGACGTTTATATTTTATGAATAGCTGGTAAGAAGTTAAAGTTGTTTATTACAAGTCGTTAATAAATCAAAAAGTGCCTAGAAGTAAGTGTAAACTAAGTACTATTTATTTGTTGTTGTTACTTCAAGAGTTTTTTTAGTTAGTGTTCAGGTCCAGAAGGTTGGTACTTGGCTTTGAAATCAACTTGTTATGATAGCCGTTCTCTAGTGAATGTCCATTGCTTTGTTTAGAGTTTGAAGTCTTGTACTTTTAGCCCATAATATTTTTCTACTTTTAGTATATCTTTGCAGTTTTCTGATAATTTTTTGCCAGGCATTAATATGTGAAGTTTTATTCTTTTGTTTTCTTATGTTAAGTCAATCTGGATTAGTCGTTGAAAAAAAGTCGATACTTAGGCAGTTTTAACGTGAGTTTTAATATTGCTATCAATGTTTACATTGGTGCTTAAACTGAATAACTTCTGACGCAGCCATCCCTTCGGAATAAAAAAAAAGCTTGGATATAGTTTTCCCAGTTTTTTTACTTGACATTTTGAACCTATCTGTTCATTTAATGAGATTGTTACTTTATTTATTATTGAATAACTACTGACGTTTTTGTGAATTATCCTATTGCCGATGGTGATATTATATTCAAATTTAATAGCTTAAACTTTTAAATATATTCGATGCCTCAGGTTGTTATATAATAATTATTTTAATATTTTATTTTGGAAAACAGAAAGTTTATAAGGATTAATCAAAGATCGAAAAAATTGACTCTACTGACTGCTAACTAAATATAGGAGCTACATGTATATGTATTTTTTGAGAACAAGAAATCACATGTAATGGTATTGCCTTTAAAAACTTTCTGTTTATGCTTTTTTCACATTGTTCTTCAGTTTTGAAATTGTTATTTATTAAATTTTTTATTTGCTATAAAATAGAGTTTATTAGTTGTTGGCTATTTAATTGTTATTCTTTACATTGTCTGTTAAATTTTACTTTCATAAAGAGGTTTTTTATTATATTTATAAATCACTGAATAAATGCACACCTGTTGTTCATTTCTGAAAATCTCTGGTTTCTTTCTTTCATTCATTCCTTTTTTTATATATATATTTATCTGAAGTATACTTCATCTAGTTGTTTAAATTGTAAGGATAAGGTTATATTTCTCTCTCCTCACCACACACAAAGGGGTGTAGGTTATATTTTGATGGGACTGGTACATGAGTAAGAGGTGGTAGTGGACTACACATTATGTTACTTCCCTTTGCAGCACCATGAAACATTAAGCGATCCCATTCGCAGTAACCTATTGCTAGTAGAGTAAGTGTTACCCCTCTCTATCCGTCTCCTGTTGACCCTTTCTTAACTTTTTTTATCTTTCCCATAATTTTTTCTCTCATTTAGACTTTTTTATGAGTTTGAAGTCTTGTTTTAGTAATTTACATGTTAATGTTGAGGTCAGTCATTTTGAGAGAGATGCAAGTGATATTTGTGAAGATTATCTAAAGTATATAAGAAGTAATGTTGCCGCTTCAGGACGGCCCTATGAATAGCATTGTGAAAGATGTTTTTCGTCTTTTATTTGATTTTTAATTTGTTTGATCGGACGTCGAGATATTATATATAAATATGTATATTTTACGCTTTTAAGATTTTATAATTATATTTCACTTCTGATACTCTTAATTTTGAGTATCGGGCAACCTACATTGTTTTCTTCTCCCCCTTAAACTTCCACTGCTACCACAATAGATGGAGGCACTGGTTGGAGTGAGGATGAGTAATGGTTTATTTTTCCTTCATCCACAATATCAGTGGGTATAGTGGTTTCTTGTTTTTTTTTTTGGGTTCTTTTGAGGAAGTGACCTAGTGATGTTGTTTTTTGTAGTCGCTATGAAATAAGTAACTAGAATAAGTATTAATAAGTTTTAATTAATTAAGTAATTATTTATAAATGCTGTATTTTTGTTTTGTTTTGTGTTTTAATGGCAGTATGTGGATCTTTTTGGGGCAAACAGTGACTATTTCTTAGTTTAATTTTTTTGCAAGTTCTCTCTTTTTCTCTCTCATTGGTGATGTTTACTAAGCATTTAGGACTGAGGTTGGCATAGTAAACTGAATTGCGGCAAGCAGTCTATGAGATGTTCCACGAGCGAAAGTTACGCAGTTGCTCCAAAAAAGAAATATAAGGAAACGAACGTGCAACCTACCTTAAGAATTGAAGCAGAGAACGAATCCTTTGAGGATAGTTCATATTTGGAACTAAGTACAACTTGTACGTTAGGAGAAAATTCAGCTGAGGGAACAGGGAAATTAAACTGAGTTGGTATTGATAATTTTGCAGAAATGTAAAGTAGCTGTTTCTTTGTAGACCCTGATTACTTCTTTGGTAAAACTTCAGAGGATGTATCGGAGTACTTGACAAATTCTAATCGAGCAGCTGGGGTGAAAGTCTGGGACGATAAAAAAAGTTTGTTGTGCCTACCTAGCTTTTTGAAGGGAGCAGCAGACCGTTGGTACGATAGCTTAAGCGACCAGGCTGAGGATTTAGAAATGTGCCTTAGGATTCGGGTCCATGGTGCCAATGAATACTTAGAGGAATTCTTGTACTTCATAATCAGTATCTGTAATAAGCTAGACAGTAAGATGTCAGAGTAAAATAAAATTATATATATATATTGAGAAGACTAAAGACTACCTTTGTAGAAAAGTTTATGGATTTAGAAATCAAGACTGCGTCATAGCTGATACAGAATTTGAGAAATATTGAGGCAGACAGTTACTATGCAAATAATAGGCAAGCACTAGCACCCGAGTGGCCTGTGGCTAGTCATGAGAATAATCATAAGGTGGCACAGGTCACGAGCTCCAGGAGAAAAGGAGGCAGTAGCGAGGTGGCTCGGTTGCAAAACGCGGTAGAATTACTAGGTAAACAAAGCATGAGATGGCAGGCCAAAAGAAGTGGTTGCGACAAAACAAAGTCGACAGTATTTATTCACGCAGGGGTCCTACCAGAGATTAGGGTACTTCCTCCGATCAGGATATCAGGAAAATCAACCATTCGACAGGTACAGGCATAGCTAGACAAACGCGAGCGCCTGATGGATGTTCCATTTGTTTCGGATGCGGAGGGGCATGGCATGTGCGAACATTTTGCAAGAAAACCCTTGGTCAAGTGGGACAACTAGTAGTGAGAAGGGAAACTAAGAAGTACGAATCACGATAGTGGGGGTGGTTCTTTTTGGCAATGTGAGTTGCCCCTTTCTTTTAAATCAGGTGTTTATTTTGGGATTAGAAAGCCACCACTAAGTATTGGGCTTAGAATGCCACACACACAAATATGGATATTAGGGCTTAGAAAGCCTTCAACTATATGAATAAGACGAAAGCAAGGGATGCAACCTAGGTTTAAAGTTGCCAAGGCCGAACATATGAGGACCTACTTTAAGACCTAAGGATCGTGTGTTTGGTTTTATTTGTTCTGATGGAAACTATATAGAGGAAAAAACAGGTACTGACGGTATAGATCCTGTACTGTTGTAGCCATGAAGGAAGTGGATGACCAGAGGGGCGAGTGTGTTGTGGACGCTACATGCAACCATGATGGAATGATTTGTCTCGAGAGCGAGGACAGCGTGAAGGTTGCCTGCTCCTGAAAGGGAACATGTTACCGAGCCCACCGCGGTGGTCTAATATGTTAGACAGGCACTTGACGCCCCACAACAGTGCCAGTGATCCATGGACCAGTGAGGTAAGCTGAAGAATTATTCTATATATTTTAGTTGTTTGTTTTATTATTAAAAAATGAAAAGGTAAAATCTATTTGCCAAAATGTGATTTGATTCTGGGAAATATTTTGTTTCTAGGAGAATCACCATCAAGTTTAGTGGCATTCCCGGCCTGTTATCAGAGCTAGGAAAAAGCGATCCACAACACCTTAGGGACGAATGCGGCCATAACCATTCTATGGTGGGTGGCAATCATGATGAGATGGCCCCTTTGTGATGCTTCAGAACCCTTAACCATCGAGAGTGGTGGCTGGAGTCTACTTACAACCAATTAGAAATTTAATGGTCCAAGCCCTTCTAAGACAGTTTGTGATTTGTGTCAAAATATTAAGGTGATGCCCTCATGAAGCCACTGTGTAATGTTTGCTAGATTTGTGGTCTTTTAATTCTCAGTCTTGATCTTAGTTGATTATTTCTCAGGTAGTTCCTGAGAGGTATTTCTTTACAAATGCCAGAGGCAAACTGGAATTGAAGTGTACTATAAGTAAGAATGAAACTATGATGTTGGATAATAGAGAGCACCCGAGTGCTATTGATGTAGCAGTACCATGTGAGTGTAAGATATTTTTTAATGAAGAGTTTCGAATCAGTGAAATGTATACTTGCGATTACAACTAAACAACTGAGTTTTAAATTATTATTTTAATTCCAGCTGCATAGTCCAAGTTTTAGAAATTATATTTTTCTGCTCATCCTACATAGACTTAAACATTTTTTCCTTCATTTAATGATTATCTGGAAGAAAACAGGCCCCACTGCCATACCTCAGTTTGAATATCACTTTAGACACAAATACTAGTAGCACACCTCATATTATGTTGGAAACCCCTATTGGTTATGAGCACTTTTGGATTCGGAACTTACAAAGTATTTATTTGGGTTTAGTCATTGCTGTACTGTCAATTATAATCTACGAGACCCCTATATAGTAGGAATATGAAAACTGCCCCTAGCCGAAGCTGTGAATTTAGACACTATCTTTGGGTTAGAGATAAGGTAAACTGTTATAATTGTGTTGTTAACTATAAGGTTTATGCTGTGCTTGTTGAAGAAGTTTTACAGCTTAAAGAAACAGAAGAGAGGGATTACGACTCCTGAGGAAAAATGTGGTTCCTGATGGGACCCATAGTGGACTACATTCGAGCGATTGGCAGGTTAGAGCCACTATAAAAGAAGCTGGTGGCCACAAAGCGACTCTCTGGTTGTCGTTAGAAGACAACCCTTAAAAGAATGTATATGAAATTAGTTCCAGAATGCTGTGTTCTGTAACTTATGGAGGTTATAGCTGTTATTGTTTATGTGTGTTTTGTGTTGCTGGAGATATTGCTGATATCCTTTTGCTTTTCTTGTTAGTTACCTTTGCTATAGCAAATACTACATATGTGGCTGAGAATAACGATGTTAATTAAGTTTATTCAGATATATCCAGGGACTGAAAATGAGTAGGTGTCAACATTATGGGAAAACTATTTAAAACTAGCCGTTGATCTGCACAAATGCAGGAGGTGAATTTGAGAATGTATGTTTTGTAACCGTCGATTAACCAGTCTTTGCAAAGATGACCAATATAGACATTTAAAAAAATTGTTGAATTGATTTCATGTATACAAATCCTTGTAAAAATCTTAATTATTTTAGACGAAAAGAAAAAAGTTGTAGTCTTTATACGTAAATACAAGTTAATGACTAAGGAGATATAAAACCTTTCGTTTTTTTTGGAGATGAAACTGTCAGTAAACTTAAAACTCTGTTTTTGGGGTGGTAATCTTTCCGAAACAGAATCTTAAGCCACAGTCAGTTGTCAAGATAGTCTAGGGAAGAAGTTGGTGTGCTGCTGGCTGAGATGATAGTTATAAAAAACTTTAGGTATAGCTATAAGTTTAGATGTTTTAAATGCTTTTGTTGAAGGTGAAATTAAATTTTATTTTATTGGGGTTAACTTTTGTGTAGTTGCATAAGGAGTGGAAGAGATCAGGCATAGGATTTTACTTCTTCATGCTGCAACTCATGTGAAGAAATGGACATGTTTACCTTAGTGAACCTCAAATGGTTGCGTGAGTGCGACTAAACAAAAACTGTGACTGCAGTGAGGACCAAAAATACTTCAATATGACAGTAGTGTTTTTAAAAAAAGGGATAAAATCTTTCTACTTTATGGAAGATGAACTGAACTGTGCAAAATATGATACGAAGATTGCCCATACACAATTTTGATTTTTGGAGAGTGGCTAGAACAATGGTCGCTCTGCTAGGAAGTTGAAGTAGGTACGTGCTGCCTCTCTTGGTGTCGCCAGTTTTCAAGAGGCTAATGTATTGACCATCATTGATGGAGTGTGTTCCATACGCTGCACTTGGAAGTGTAGCACTCTACTGGCCGAAGCTCCCACGTCACCCAAGATGCATCTTTGGGTTGATCCTATGACCCAGGTTCCTTATATGCAGAAGTTGGCTCTGGTGGGCCAGTTGTGTAGCTGTGACCGTAATCCCAGTCCTGGTGGACTTGATTTACTCCATCCCTTTGCCCAGCATGACGGGACCTGGAGAGATGTGAGCCATTGGTGCTATCTTCATGAAGAAGAAGGACTCACTACTTTTCGACAGTATTAAGTGTATGTGAAGAGACTTCCAAAGGGTGGGACTATCCCGATGCCGGCTAGTGGATCAGCCAGCCCTGAAAAAATTGTGTACGTGTCTGTGCGTTGCCTGAACTGTTGATAAGGTTTGCCTTTCTACAGTTTGAGGAATTTTGTAGTAGTTATAGCTAAGATAGGTTACGAACTGTTGAGTGAGTTTTTGCCCTAATTATATTTGTTGCTCTGGATTGTTGTGTATATTTTATTTAGATAATATGACAGCTGGCACTTTGCTCCTTAAGATTATACGAAGAAAAAAAAAGTGTTGGTTGAGACATGTAAATGAATTCAAATTTTTTTTGGGATTTTTTAGTTTTTTTTGGAATTTTTTATTTTTGGTGTCAAAGGTCATGGGTCAGGGTTTAAATGTCAAAGGTCAATGCCAAGGTCTCATAGATCCAAGATGATGGACGTGTGACATCAACGTGGCGGCCGGCCGGTGCCTTGCTCCTATCCCCCATCCCTTCGTGTACCGGCTATATCATTCTACTCTCTAGCATTTTTACTGAAAATGTAAACAAATTGTGTAATTGATTGGTAGTCTGTGGAGTTCGCACCAAGAAAATCGAGTATCATATTCATCTACAAGTTAGTTAATTCCCTCGAAGTCTGATATTGGTATGTAAGAAGTTCCCTGGCAACTAGAAGTTCTCAGCGCTAACCGGCATATTTTTGACCAACTGTATTGCCTCCCGCTTCAAACATCCCAACAAGTATTGCATTTCTGCAATGCTAGCAAGGGCTTGACTTTCGTGGATCGTAGCTTGATACCGTTAGGCGAACATTAGCCACTCTTCCCACTCAGCCGAAAAGGATGGCGAAATGATTTACGGAAGACGAACATTTGCATTGGAACATGTGGAAGCAATATCTGGGTTTGGTGAGGTTTGAACGAAATGGGTGGCAAAAATGAGATTGTGTTACATCGGACGCCAGACATTCAAGCAATGAAAGACTCGTGTTATTATGCTGATTAAATTGCACTGTGTCCATTGCCGACCATGAGACTAAATAAACATCACCCACACACACGCGCGCGCGCGCGCACACACACACACACACCATACACACACACACACACACACACACACACATAGCTCAGCAAGACGAAAGACGAAAAAATCCTTTACAACACAACAGACAGTGGTGTTGTAAAATGTATTTTAGTCTTTTGTCTTGCTATGTTCTATGTGCATGTGCGAGATTTTTATTTAGTTTCATGGTCGGCAATGGACACATTCCAATCAAACCATCATAATAACATGAACTCACCATTGCCATTAAATTTCAAAGATAACATGAAAGACTTGTGTTTGATGTAAGCAGATTTTCGTTAAAAATTATCCGGAAAGGGTTCTTCTGCTTGTAGAAGTTCGTTGAACAATGGATTTTCTGCGGCCTCGATAGCATATAATTGCGCGCCAAACGCATTGACTTCGTGGACAATCCTTATCGTATCTTCGGGTGCCTTTACAAGAGCTTTAACCTTATCGTCGACATGTTCAGTTAAATTTCTCGAAACTTTAACTTTAGTAAAACTACTTGTATACCCATGGCTACTGATAGACCAAACAAGATGAATGCAATACCAGATGCAGTTAGGAAAGACGTAGGTTAGGAAAGACGTATTTGGTAGCCAAGGGTAAATAATGACTCATGTCGAATGCGAAAATACTAATTCTGTCCAGGGATCCTGCATACGGTATGATGCACACGAACAGACAAAAAAAAATTAACTGTAAAAATCTTTTAAAACCAATCTTATATCTATAAATGCACTAAAAAGAGAAAAAATAACTATAGTAGTAGTTACATAATGTGTAGAAACTATAATACGTGGACGAACAGCTGTAGTTAACTTTACTACGAATTAACATTTTTATATCCATTAATATTTAGTATATAAAAGCTAGGTGCGAATATAAGAGCCTTATGTAATATATGTGCTTACAAAGGTTACGCAAACGAGGTATATGTTCTGTAGCGCGAACAGTCTTACGCGAGATATGTGATTACTAATCTTACGCAAATGAATCTATACGTTCTATATTAAGAACAGATAAAAGCTCTAGGCACGATATTTGCTTACTACGCTGATGAAAATGAGATATAGGTTCTATATTGGGAATAGTTAAGAGCCTTACGCATGATATGTGCTTACTACGCTTACGCCAATGAGGTTTACGTTCTATATTGAGCCAAGATTTTATACACTAAAAATAAATTGACAAATTTATTAATTTGTAGTAAAATTTATACGGCTTTTCGTCCACGTTTTAAAATTTATACTCATTATGTAACGATTTCTAGAACTATTTTTCTCTTTTAAGCGCATTTATAAATAAAATATTGATTTTAAAAGGTTTTTCACAGTTAATTTATTTTTCACTTTTTAGTATCACCAATTTTTATTATTATTATAAATGTAGACTATTTATACATTTACAGACTGGTCCATCATCGGTATCGCTTGCGATCGCGATGACGGACGAGTCTGTGAATGTTTAAATAGGTTATCTATGTAATAATAATTAATGAGACTAAAAAGACTAAAACGTGCATTTAAACACTGACGACACCTTCCACACTTCGGGCTGCAACCTGACGAACAGTGATGCAAACAAATGTGAGACTGAAAAGACTAAAAAAGTATCAGTAAATATATCCGGTTGCATTAATTAAATGCATTTGTTTTTATTACTATTACTATCTCTATGTCACACTGATTGTAAATTTTAATGTACTTACATGTCATATATTTCACTAGTCACTCCTATATGGCTCATTTTAATTACCTTCATAATACTTTAACAATTTTTATAAAAGTTCGTTCTTCTTTGTTATTGTAACATATAAATATAATAATGTTACATTTATTATTTTAATAATTGCACATTTTCCTTAAACTAAATTTCTTATCTCTATGAAACCCTTATCACCGTTTGCACGTAAACACGGAGATTATTGTTGAGCACAACCCCCCCCCCCCCCACATCACCGAAAGTGGGGTGGGGGACTCCACTACCCTAACTCGCCTCTTTCCTCAAGGGACACTATCGATTCCCCACCAACAGGTCCAGTCCCACCCTCCTCACCGTTTTCCCGAAAATACAAACCTTAATTTTGGGCACAGACCCCCCTCTCCCCGGATGTTGGGGGAGGGGGATTTGGCTGCCCTAACTCTCCCCTTTCCCCAAGGGGGACTATCTATCTCCCCTAGGCCCGTTCCCAACCTTCTCGCGGTTTTTGCGTAAACACGAACCTTAATTTCGGACACAACCCCCCCCCCCCCTCAACCCTCCCAGAATTGGGGTTGGGGAGATGGGTCGGCTACCCTAACTGGCCCCTCTTTCTCGAAGGGGTACTTTCGATCCCCCTAGGTTAGTTCCCACCCTCCTCTCAGTCTTAGCGTACTGTAAAGTTTTAGACAAAACAAACGGGCAGACGGTAAGCGCCGGACAGACACCATACACAAAAATCCGGACAGACACCTAAGTCAAGTTAAATAAAACCTTGTAAAAGAAAACTACTCACCCACGTGCTGAACACATGAGCAAGTCCATAAGAATGAACTAGCACCAACATCGTAATTTCGATGAAATGTTCACCATTACAGCGATGTTCCTCACAAAGCGATGGGATAAGATGAAAAATCCGTCTTTCTTCCTAGGATGTTTCAGCGATGACTGTATTCAGAGCGGCGGCGGTCAGCTTCACAAGTTTGAGGAGATACTTGAACTACATAGAACACGCGAAACGAAGGAAGAAAAAACGTATCCTGATCACTGCACGGAAAGCACGGGCGAGTAATCCTGTCCAGAGAACCAAAAATGTTGCTAGAATACAGTAGAAACACTTGAAAACGATACAAATAGCACCGGACACGCTCGCGGCGAACTAACAATGTCGCCATCTTGAACCACACTGGCGCCACGAATTACTTGCAGCGACGCCATGTAGTTGAAGAAATTAGTCCACGCGAAGATATACACATGTTGTTTGGGGCCTTATCACACAATACGTAACAGGTCATAAGATTGAAATGATGATGATGATGCCCATGACACCAAAGATGGAGTTTGCATGAACTCTCTCTTGCAGAACTAACACCGAAGCATCGATGAAGCATGCAGTTTAACTTTACGTGACCTCACATGCTTGCAGACAGTATCGTTACGGCAGAATAGCCACCATTACCGTCAGCAAATATAAAGGCTGTTCACGATAAAGTGAGCACTTTTGAAATAAACCTTCGAAAATAGTCATTGCCCCTGTCTGCACATATTTTAACGGGCGCACTTATTGACATTCGCCCAGTAAAGTTGGTAACGATGGATGGAAAATAGTTCCATATTTTAACGTCGAATAAAAAGTGTTAGTTAACCATTTGTGATAACTTTTATTTCTTTCCCTTTCTGTAATTTTTAATGCACCGAAGTGTAAAAATAAGCAGATTTGTAAAGTATTTACTTTCCTAATAATTTTACAGTTTTGACTGATGCATAAATATAGTGATGAGGCCCATTGCAATGTTAATTTTACATAAAGTGGAGGAATACACAACGTGCATACAAGTAGATCATAGGAAGGGCTTTCAAAAGTGCTCATTTTACAGGGAACAGCCTATACATAAGGGCCTATACATAAGTGCCTACTGAATGGCAGCTGCGAAATTGTGATACGAAATCCCATGTTAAGGAAATTTCACCTCAGTGCGCTAATTTTAAACAGGCGTTTCAAACAAAATGTATTATTCATGAATTTTTAAGGAGAAGATCCCCACGAGATCTTCAATATAGATGGGCCGTATGTACGTTTTCGTAAATCATAAACTTTAGAAATTCCTAGAAAACTGGTTATACATGTCCTGGAAACATCACCGCTGTAGAAAACTTCTCCTATAAAACTCGTGAAGAATACACTTTGTTCGAAACGTCCATCTTTAATAAAATTAACGCACTGAGGAAACATTTCCTTAACATGGGATTTCCTATTTAAATTTCGCAGCTGGCAGCCGGTAAGCATATCCTTTAATGCGTTTCGGATTCTTATATACCGATGAAATTCATGGTGACGTGCGATGTGTAGGTGCGAATAAACTTTGTAAAACAAACAAAAGTAGATTTTCTCTTGCGGAGGTGATTCAGCCGATGCCTCAAAGTGTGCCGGGGATGACAAAGCCAAAGATCTGGATGGCACAGCCAAAGAAACAGTTGGTGCAGTTGCAATAATAACTCGTAATGACAGCTAGTCGAAGGTTCGCTCGACTTAATCGAAAATGGAGAAAGCGTCACAGGTGAGCAATTCAATGGCAGTGTACAAATCTCAGACGATAGTGCTGCTATAATTCCAGAACCATTGTCTCCATAAAATATATTTCAGTTGTTGTCACCTACTGAGACGATTTGCACTTCACGTCAGCCGCCAGACTTAAGTTCCTTAATATGAACAAGGCTGCCTATATACCAACACATGATATGCGTACTTTGTGATGCACGATGCTAGGCAAAGACGCAGGTGCTGTTGCACCCAGTGATGAGGCAACAACTGCAGTGTTCGTACGTGTCATAGTCATAGGCAATTTATAGTGTATAGGAACGAAACGGTATTAACATTGTCAATTACACCAATGATGGTTGTTGCAGCAGCTTAGATTTAAACTTCGGGCGTACTGTAGGGCCCTCACCGATCCGTAGGCTCCTTGCATATATAACTTTGTGATAAGTGGATAGTAAATGTAATATCACAAAATGTTGAAATTTTTATAAGTTCGTAATTGGCATCAGGATTAACTTAACAAAATATAGTCTTAGTTTTAAGCGGACTAAACCCATTTGATCTCAGTTGAAGGTGATCTACTGAATCCAGTGTCCAGCCAGAGCTCTTGATTAAATGTAATTTCTTCTTCCTCGCAAAAGATTCTTTATTCTAATTTCAATCTTGTCTTCAATGTCACTCACATTATCCACAGGTATATTCCACTTCTTGGGTGCCATTTTCTTGTACTCATCACCTTACGGCTCTAGTTTACTATAGTTCCATTTCAAACATATATTACATTTCACAGCACCGAAATTTTAAACCTCATCTTTAAAATGGATTACTAAATTTTCTTCCATATACCGCCAAATTGAAGAAATATCTTTTGACTAAGTTGTTAGTTTCGGAGCAGAAGTGTTTTCAAAAGACCACTGAAATGACAATTCCTTCAAAAGTAATACATTCACATTAGCCTTTATCACACATTTATTTATTATACGGCGATGCATGGTCGGGTGACGTGTAGGTGCAGCTTTTGATTCACTGGTAAAATATGCACTAGTGCCAGTCTTCGCAGTGAACTGTAGGTGTTAACAAACAGTTTAGAGAACCTCTCTCATCGATGCGCCTTGTGGATGGTACTCCTAACACGTGCATTTACTTCAAGTCTCCTTGCTTCAGTAATATTTGCGAACTTCTCATCGCAAAAGTTGAACAGATGTCTTGAAGGAATCAGCGAACTGCCCACATAATGCACAGCGGAATTTTTCTAATTCCTATATGTTCTAGTACACACAGCATCCGATAGTCAGATTATAACTCCGATGATGCAATGGTGGTATATAACGCCTAGAAAGCAGTGTAGGGAAACATAACATATTGCAAGATCGTCTTTTCAGGATGTCTCTTCGTCGACCAAACTGCGATTTACACTTGTCACATCCGAAAGTAGCTCGCTCATTATTCTGAATACAATCTACCTCACGTCAGCCAATCCATAAATCCATGGTTTCATCCGCCGGAAGACTTAGGGGTTTCTCTGGTGTTTCAAACTACCTGCACTTGAGCCTTGGACTTTTATTTTATCAGCTTGTTATAGACAAACTTTATTGAGCCAAAAGTATTAAGCAGAGCATACGATTACTTAAATATGCATTTTTCGGAGACTCAGTGACTGGAGTGTATTCTGGCTCCTTGGGGTTTTAGTCCTGCACCTGCCTGGAATCTGTAGGCATTTATCGTTAACAGGAGGATTTCTGACTTCCTCGGCTTTGATTGGACGTATGGTACACTCTACGAAATTATTTGAAAATTTACCATATCAGTGTATACGTACAGTGACAAAGCTCGAACGGTATAATATGTTCCCATACATGCATGGTAACATTCCTACAGTTGCTCAGGAAAGAGCCAAGTGCGTAGGAAAGTTCCCAACTTTGTACAGTAGCGATACTAACCATTCCCATATTTTCAGCCAGATACGTGGTACTATTTCAATGCACTGAATAGGTTAAAAACATCCATTACAGTTTAGGAATAATAACAAGAATTTTTTTTACAGTGTAGAGAACGCTAATTGGGATCGCTAGATCGGTTTCACTTCGGCATTTTTATTTTATTGTAAATAAGTTTCGGGTTTCTCTGTTTTTGCCTCGGGAATGACGTGGGGAGTTTTGTAGTGTGCCTGCTCTATGTGAAGTAAGCATGGATGCGTTTTCAGTCGAGAGTGTACGGATATTAGTTCCTTGTTTTATTGTCAAGCAGGGAAATTTATTTTAAACATCATAAAGATATGGAAACATTATTACCTGATGATGGGGATTGCCTGAGCGTAATCTATGTGGAAAATATTAAATTAACACAATTGTTGGCCAATTTTACCATTATATCTTCAGGAACATATTCAGACAGTGGAGTGAATAATGCATCTTCATAATTTTTATTTAATCTGTTATTTCCTAGGTATTTATAAGTCACCATCTCACAGTTATTACAATTATTGACTGGGTGATCCTGCATTAAAGTGAGCAGTAATTGCAAGCATATCATTGCCGATGATGTGTTGGAAATATAATGTAAAGAAACGCCCTGCAATGGCTCCTATCTTGGTATATTTCCCCTGTGTTTATTTCGGTTATGCGAGGGCACGTTCAGGCACAGATAGTTGGTGGGACTTTCTCCAGCAACCAAAATACCAAGACTTGACGCGTATTCGGCAGACCACGGATGGTGTGAAAAATATTTCCGGAACTGCAACGAAATGCAGTTGTGGGAGAAGGAGAAGTACACAGGGGAAGTTCGTCGACCGACGACAAACTCCTCCATGATTATCGCGTATGGAAATCTGCTGTGGTCCATCGGGAATTGAACCCGGATCATCTTAGTACGGGGCGAGCAGCCTGGGCACTGCACAATAGTAAGGATTTAGGGTTAGAGTGAACAAGGTCATAAACCATGGCTACAAAGTGGTGTTAGAGAAGAGGATTGCAAAGCTGATGTTTCAAATAGATGATAAATTGAGGCTTCTTAAATTAATTTCAGGTCCATCATTTTGTCGGTTGTGTGCGCTTGATTGTGAAACACTTATAGTACCAGGCGAGGTGTATGCACACAAGGAGCGAGGTCTAGATTATTTAGATGTTCACTTGAAATCTGAGTGTGTTCAAGTTCTTAGTGTACCACATTTAGAGTTAAGTTCATTCGTGTACAGCAATATATCACATTGTACTAACAGTATGGTGGTGATGGCAAAGACGGTGGTGGTGTTGGGATTAGAGGAAGTGGTTAAGGGTGGGTGCCGATTTCTGTTAAGGAATATCACGCAGAATAATTTATATTCGTAACGCTTCTCTTTTAAATGTATGCATTAAGATGAAGGTTCTTTGATGTTAATTCCTCTTTTAAACTCTGTGTCTGCAGGCATTGTAGGCAGCACTCATAAGCGCACAGACCCCGAGGCCAAAATTATGTCAATATAAACAGACAAAAACTGAAATTCCTTGTTATAAAGAACCGCGAATATCTGAATAAAATAATAATCAGCCCAATTTACAAACAATATGATGAAAGCGAGAATCCCCCTTGAACAGTTACTTAAAAAAACATTTCTAAATTATCACTTCACATTTTAGTGTATTGCCTTTACAGAACTCCACTGCGAAATATTTTTTAGTTATTTATTAGCTTGCATTACACTTTTGGAGGTATTTATTTACTGACAAGCGCGAACATGGGCAATGTTAATTATCATTTTTTTCTGTTCTTAATTATTATATAGGCCTACATATTTTCGACCACAACTGTATATCACAGAGATAACCAGACATTATCACGTGGGAGTCGTATGAAAACTAATATTTCTGTCATATTAATGAATATTAACATAAAATACAGTGTATATACAACGGACAATTGAATATCAAAATTGATCTTTATCTAAATTGAATATAAATTTTAATTTTATCCACCACTCAAATTAAGTAATTAAACATTATTTACGTAATCGTTATATATACATATGCAAATCATCAATAAATAAAGTCAAATAATTACGAATTAGATACAAAGAGTTTTCAATAGTAAAATTATATTTACAAAGTATAAGCAGCTGGCAAGTATTATAATGTAAACTTATGTCAATTAGAGGACGTTTTCAGTTATTCCAGTAGATAAGGTGGACCAGAAATAGTTATTGCGGGATGTCACTTTCTTGATTCAAGCCGTTTTCTATTGACCGACTTCGTGATGCTTTTTCCTTCTGGCACCGCGGAATCAGTGACGTACAGTGTAAGTCTCACAGCATTCACTTTGACCAGACTGTTTCGCAGATCAACTAGAGATTTTGCCTGCTGCGAATATTATTTCCAATATATCATTTATCCCTTTTTATCGTAATTTATGACATTAAGTACCAATTAAATAATATAACAGCTCTTAATAAGGGCGTAACTTTATGAGACCAAGTGGCAGTAAGATTTAATTTTAATATTTACTCTCAAGTTTTGTGTTCTTGATTTACGTTGCTAATATTTTCCCTGTAATTAACGACCACGAAACGGCTTAAGTTAATATATTACATTTTTTCAATTGTTTATAATACATTTTTTATAGTTCATTCTAGCCATGCCACTGCTGTTCTCTACCATCCAATATATTCCTTGGCGAAGTCTCAACCAAATCTCCCCACACACAAGAGATATTTGTGACTGTTTCATGGGGTGCCTTAATTTACCAATTGCGTATTCCGTTAGCTTGACTGAGTTAAGTTCGATGCTGCATAAAACTGTATTTTTATTCATTCTCGAATGTTACTCTTACATGTTTAACTGAAAGAAAGGTAATCTATTGTCCCCAAAATTTATGGCAATCGAATGTCGACTTTACGTGTCCGAACACCGACAAAATTTTACAAACTTTTACCTTTTTTTGATATAGGATTAGGTTATTATAGCATTTAGGGTGGTGCTCGTTTAGTTTCAAGGATAGAAAAAAATAATTTAAGTACGATTTATTTCAAAATAAATTTTTTTACAGAAATCCAAATGTATCATTAATGCACTGCACAACATTCCAGAAACAATTTCACTGCAACAATAATTTATTTCAGTACGTGTGTTCATTGTTTCTAATATAAAAAATGCTTTAATAATTGAGGTCACAAATGTTGTTACTAGGCAACGAATCTCGATTGATTTGCTCAAACCTAGCGTTCTCTACAAACTTTAGAGACATGCAGTGGATCTTCATAAGAAATAAAGTAAGTAATAATATTTTACTTCGTCATGTAAGATATACTCGAGTTCATCTTCCTTATCGGCAATTTTACAAAATACTCTCTCTATGATTCCAAACTTAGACTTTGTTACAAAAATGTGCTACACAATCACACTTTGGAATACTTAAAAAGCGCCCTAAGAAATTTTCGAATATTTCATTTTGCAAGTGAATCTGTCTTTGAAGTTTCAGGTTCACATTATGGACGAGCCGTGAATATTTGTGTTCTTTTTTTATGTAAATGTAGTTAGTTCGATTGTAAGCTAACTCTCATAAGCTCTCCCGCAGCCTTTAAAAACAAAACCTTGGAATAACTTTCCCGCATGTTGAACAACAAAATAACTGCAATTGTAAACGATTAATTATGCAAGAAGAAACTAGCAACCAGCACCAATTCTAACGATACAGGGCGCAAGTCAAACCTACCGGAAAAAATTCTTATGAGCGTATTTATATTGGTTACTTACATTTTTTTTTTTTTCTGATCAAATCAGCGCTCTTGTTGACTTTTTGATTAAACGCAGAGAAAGACGAAAACATTGATAACTGATAACATTGCGCATTTGAAATTTTTTTTTGTAAAGGGACGATCTATAAATTATAGAGGTGGCATAGAATATTAGAAGACATTACAATTGATTAAATCACTGTAAGTGAAACAATGGATTGAAAACTCCAGGTTTGTCTTCCTACATTAATGCATATTTGAGTACACCACCTGCACAAGTGTGGTAACTAGCTACCACCACACAGTATACAAGTATTGTAACTCGCTACCACCACACAGTATACAAGTATTGTAACTCGCTACCACCACACAGTATACAAGTATTGTAACTCGCTACCACCACACAGTATACAAGTATTGTAACTCGCTACCACCACACAGTATACAAGTATTGTAACTCGCTACCACCACACAGTATACAAGTATTGTAACTCGCTACCACCACACAGTATACAAGTATTGTAACTCGCTACCACCACACAGTATACAAGTATTCACACTGAGGCGAAGATTGTTGTTAGTTTAATTGAAGTCGGGGTGCACATTCTCTACAAGGCTGCTGGAGGCTCTCGGACTATTGTCCTGTATGTTTGGCTACTGAGTGCTGCGACGAGTTCCTATTGGTTGGCAGCAGACTAGACAGTACGTTGACATGCGCTGATTGGCAAACTGTGTCCTAACGTGTTGCTTGCCAGTGTGTAATTTAAGTTCAAGATAGAAGAGGTTGTTTCACCCCTGTACTCTCGAGTACTCTGTGCTCAGTTTCGCCAAAGATTTTTTTGGGCCTCTCTGGCTCCTTCCATGCACCGCCTTTCTATCAAACAGCTGAAATGAAAGGAATACAATAGCACGAGGACATGTGATCTCACAAGCCAAGTGACAGTGCCCGCTCTGTCAGTTTAGACACATGTCCTGTGCATGCGCTCCCTTACGTAGCTCAGTTTCTATCACAGTCGGAGTCAACCAGATAAATAATTTTCTCGTAGCCAACAAACTAGTTAAAATTAATCCTCTAGTGTAGGTCGAAAATCCAATAAATCGCATTTAAAGATATTTTCCAGAGTAAAAATTGAGAAGACACGCATATGCTTGTATAAAATAAATTGAAACATGGCTCTTTCTGTATAGTATATATTTTCTAATTCATTGCTAATACCACTTTTTTTGGTAACAACTATCTGCGGCATAAAAAATTTGCAAGTGTTTCCCAATACTGTATGCATACGTGATTTCATGAGTCGTGCTCAAAATGTTAAGCGATTTTTCAAACTTGAACACATACAAAAGCTTGGCACACGATATTACGTTTTTTTTTGTTTAAACTTTTCGTTTCCTCGTAGTTGGTATTAACTGAAAACTACTTTGCTACGGTCAGTATAGATATGACGTGAATGAACTATAGAAAAAAAGTTCACCTCGTCATTGTTTTAAGGCAATGTTACCCATCTTGTCGTTCCAACACATTTGTGTTAACTGAAGTTACCCTTACCTGCAATGTAAGCAAATATTCTCAGTGTGAATATCAATATGTGGACACTGAGATTAGAATAAATTAACATTACATAAGCCATTATCACTGTGGTTTAGAGGCGGGAAAGTCGCTTTATACTGCGGGGGAACTTGTTGGATTTTCGATGGAGTCACTCCTAATATTTGCATGTAGTTGACACGGCGGACGCTGCCTCTGGCTACTGCGCTTTCACAGACCACTCCCGCTCCGCCCTCCACTTTAATTCTACTGTCTTTCCTTTCCACTCCACCCCACTCAGTCGGCACTAATGACATTAGCCGCTAGGTGCCGCCAAATAGCCCTACTCCCACATCGGGGGTTGAAATAATACGGATACTGTTAATAAATTTAGCATTTTATTAGATAAAACGAAATATTATTAATTATCACAATTTATTTTTGTTAGTATAATAAAGACAACTTTAAGGAGTTGTAATTCTTATTAATGTTTTTGTTTGTCTAGTGGAAAATGACACCTCGTATGAGTGTGTATTAAATCATCTTTGATTTAGCCATAAAATTTGTCTGGAAAAATTGTCTTCGCACCTTTCCACAAACACGGTAATGAAACTGGCGATTAAAACATTGCAAGGATGTATGTCAAGAAACTATTACTGTTATAGTTTCTCAGCAATATTTGTGTAGGGAACCATAGTAGCGCATTTCAAAGATCTAACGGTAGGTAATGTGGAGCGTGTAATAACTGTTTTTACAAAGTGCGTCTGCACTGTATCGTAAATTTAAACTGATTTTACAGCGATTATAGACTTGGCTTTATGTGTGCATATATAAATATACATAAATTCAATGAATCCTTTATTTTGGCACATTTTTACAATTTTATACTACATACGCGTTACAGCTGTTTAATAATACGCAAAATTTTGTGTTATCGAAGCCATAAAATTCCAGAAAAAAAATTATATCACCTTAGTTTTATTGAAGGAATTCGCGGGTGTAAAATATGATTTCCACTGCAATAATTTTACAAAATTTTAAATATAAAACCAGAAACGTAGTTTAATAATTTGTGTGAAATATTATTTATCCTAACACAGAATTTGGAAAGTAGCTCAATGTACAAATAAATACCTAGATATTCATTAAATTTGTTTACAGTGAAGCATGCCATATTTAAAAGAAGCTGTATCTTAACTTTACCTACTGTAAATTTAGCATACTACACCCGAAAAAAATATAAATTTTAATTTAAATGAGAAAAAAATTAATTCTTAGGCACCTTGAGACTATTTTCCCTTTTTATGTTTTGATTAACTTCTGATACAATATTTTTTGCAATTAAAATTTGTGAAGTATACAGGAAATTTAAATAATTATTTGTATTAATATTGTTTGATGCTCCAATTTCCCAAAGTTAAATGATGAAGTTTTGTAAAACCAGATAAATAGTAGATAATCACAAATATATCCTTATAATTGTTGTAAGAATTGTCAAAAAATTACGTGATCATTCTTTCACAATTAGTATTCGACCAATTATGGCAAAAATTAAAGTGTGCATCCAGAAGAAATTCATTTCTAGCAACAGTTTGTCAGCTGTTAAAAGTAACCTGAAGTAATGTGCTGTTATTGTGCTAGTTTAGCCAGATATGTGCCATCACCTCAGTGCAATAATGGAATATGTGTACGTGCATGAGGCCGGTTTGGAGAAACAGCCGTGTTAGCCTCTGCGTTGCCAATCCTATGGTACGTTACTTGTACTCTTAATAGCATATGTAATTACAATTTATGTTGTTAGCTGACACTGTTTTAATTGTATGTCTGCGAAAAAAAATTGTGCGTAATACACAGAAAAGTTTTTAATCACATCTTAATTATTAACACCGTTTGTTGTTTCCTTCATTATTATTAGCATGCAGGTTATGCCAAAGTAATATTTTGTAGCCGCAATACTTGAAATTTAAAAAAATGTGATTTCTGATATAATTATTGTCTCCATCAGAACATGTTTTATTTCATATAAATTTGAAAATATAATTTATTTTCATGAAACGCAATGTTTAAGTGGTTGCAATGACAAAACATCAAGTTATCAGTATAACTGGTGAGTCTACTTTCCTTAACATGGATGCAAATAATTTTGATATGGTTATTGATAGGTTAAATGGTAGGTGTGTCTTGACGTCGTTGATAGCGACATCATTAGAAAAACAACCAGAATAAAAAGCAATACTAGTGTGACAATTGCAAATACACACGTGCCTTGCACGGGACTCGAAAACACATCACTTCGTAAAATAAGCTGACATGCTTCGGAACATCAACTTCGATATTAATCCGTCTAACGTTTTGGTGGACTAGGATTATCAACTTCAAATATTTACAGCTAACAACATTTTGAAAACAAGTGTGTGAGGCACTTAAATCATACAATTTTTCTTGGCCTACTATAACTCTACTCGTGTGCAGAATTTAGTGGAAATAGACTGATCAGTTCCCAAGATATGTTATAAAAGCTTTAGTTTATCGTTTGGACTATTGTAGAAAACATCCTAACACATGTTCGGTACAGGCATATCTCATGTTTCTAACATACACCGAAATAGGTCAAATTATTAAATAAATATGGTAAACTATTCTAAACTATTTATACTGCAGCTATCCTGTAAATAAAAGAAGGCCCACTTTAAACATGACCTTGTGTAGCACTACTAGTGTGAAAAGTTAGAAGGGAACCGGTTGATAGGTCCCGGACATATGACAAAAAAACTCCATTTTTCATGTGGTATCTTCATTACTCGAAAACAAAACGAAGATTTATTGGTACATTTTATGTTTATTATAATGTAAGTGTATCCTATATATGGCCTAGCTAAGGTTGTTTAAAGACAAATAACTTAACAACTGGTCTCATAAAAGAAAACACAGAAACTTGACAAATTATAGATTTCCAGAATATTTAGACAATAGGGAGCAGACATCAAAACATTTTATGAACAGTGCATATTCGGTACATAACGTACTCAATATGGACTAATTTCAGTTACCATGTAATTAATGAAACAAATAATTATTTATTAGTTTGAATTGTTACCATATGGGCCAAGATATTATTCTTCGTCGTCTTTCGTCAATACTAAACAATCTTCATGTTTATATTGTCTACCACTGACATACAAAAGCATGTCCATCACTGAAGTTTAATTGCACACCCTACAATACGAAGGAAGTGTTTTGGTTGAAGTCAACTTGATCTTCTTCTTTGTAAGTTTGCATGGTAGGGCTCGAGATTTTATTGTTGGATTACTTACAGACATATTTGTCACAAACGACGCTTTCTTCAGGACAGTAACTTTGAAGTTTATGACATTTTTTCTCTTGGAAACTGCTTGCAATTTCATCTTTGGTTCTACTGAGATGAGTAACAACTTCGATTAGTCTTACTGTGGTAGGGGTCTCGGTAATGTAAGGGTTAGACTATTCGCTTCACACCTAGACTAACCGACTTCAATTACAAGAGGGGTCGCTCCCGAATTTTCGCATTTGGGAATCGTGCTGGACGATGTCTCTGATCAGCGGGTTTTCTCGGGGGTCTCCCATTTCTCCCGCCCTTGAAATATGGCGCTGTTTCATACTTACATCACTTCACCCTCATCGGCACTCAAAATTTTGATGTTAAGGGCCGCCCAAATATATCCACTTTACTCAGCTGTCATTTCTGAACATAATATACCAGGGTATTGGACACTAAGAATAATCACACATGATGTAATGTATTACGTAACAACGTAACGTGGCCCACGATACGGTAACGGGTGTGATGTGAGCACAACAATAGCAAAGATATGTGGGACAATATATGCGTGGGTGATAATTAGAAAGAATACGTTTTAAATGCATTAACAACAAACATAGGCACCCTTCTGTGGACTACTGTAATTAAATGCGACAGCTTAGAATAGTGTGCTAGACAGCTAGGTGGAGTGTGTGTTCTAGCTGCGCATCGGCCTTGCCCATTAGTTGATACCATTTCTCCACTCTGCACTTTGACTGTGCGGATCAAAATTGTATCTGAGAATTGTTCTTAAGAATACACCAATGACAGGATTAAAGAAACGTGACGGGATACTATTGCCCGTCACCGTCCATGCTGCCAAACAGAAGACACAATCCCACATAACCTTGATCTTACCACAACACACTACAGTTGCGTGTGCCATTTGCACACGATACTGGAGCACGCGGTCAGGTTACAAGTGATCTCAATTTAATACAAATCAGCCATGGTTAAGTTGTTTGGGATAGGAACACAATTAATGAATAAGGGCTCAGCAGATTGTTTGAATATTCCTATCATTTAATTATGAAAATTCCCAGAAATCAAAAATAATAAATTCTCAAAATATTCGAATCTGTTCCTAAATGGCAATTCTAAATGAAAAATTACTCTAAAGACTCAAAGCTAAAAGTTGGGTTAGTGGCCGTTAAAACTCCCTACTCCCAAGTGATCAAAACTTAAACTGTCTTTAAAAGCTCGTACACTTGAAAGGGTCCTAATCTTCCAAATCAATACTATTCTCAAAAATTCTTGCATTATCATTTAACAGTTCTAGCCAGCGGTGGCACGAAAAAAAAAATCATACTCGGATTCTGCATGGTTAATGTACTGGGAAACACGTACACTTATGTTACACAATATAGTGACTATACGAAACCTTCTACAGAGTGAGTCCTTTAGAAGAGGCCCCGTGGGACATGTGTGTGACGGAGCGAGGGAATAAGGAAATACAGTTCAGTGTGACAACAAAATACCTAGAGTAGGTGCTGGAAGTGGCCGCCATTGATATCGAGGCAGATGTGCAGACGACACCGAAAGTTGTGAAAGGCACGGGCGAGGACATGCCGCGGGATGGCGTCGATATCTGTGATAATGTAGGCTTGGAGTCCTTCGAGCGTGTGCGGGTTGCTGCTGTAGACCTGTCCCTTTAGAGCGCCCCCACAAGAAGGAATCACAGACGGATTAATCTGGAGAACGGGATGGCATAGGTTCGTTTGTTCCGCGGCTGAGGACACGATCAGGCTGGAAGGCTGGAACACCGACTAAATGCGCACGATCGTGTAGTATGAGCCGTGGCTTCATCCTGCTGAAAGTAAGCATTGTTGCGCTCATCTTCCGTCAGTTGTTCTGCAAAAACTCATCTTCCGTCAGTTGTTCTGCAAAAACATTGAAATTGTGTTCGATGTAACGAACCAAGTTCTCAGTCTCATGGAAGAACATGGGGATGATGCGGCGTGATGACACGGCACACCAGACACCGAGTTTCTGAGGATGCAGTGAAGCTTCCGTCAACACGTGTGGATTGTCACCTGACCAATGGCGCATGTTCTGGGAGTTCTACGTACCCTGACATCGGAAAAGAATACGTATCCATCCTACAACACCTCCGGAGCAGTATTGGACAGAAACCATTCACAGAACTGCATTCGAGCTGCCTTGTCCATGTCCAGCAACTGATGCACCACAGTAAGTTTGTAGGCGTGTAGGTGCATGTCCTGCTTCAGGATCCCCGTAGTGGTTGACTGGGACTCTTGCAACTGTTGCGACAAACGTCGAGACGATTTACATGGACTGCGTGTCATTATTTGCGCTGCATCAGTCACCTTTGCCTCAGTGCGGACAATATTTCGACGCACCTTTTGCTTATTCAGCACAGATCCGGTTGCATGCCATTTTGCAACGAGTTTCTGCATGACTGATTTGGCACACTGCGCACTGCACACTGCTTCCAAGAACCGTGGCGTGCATATGTCTCCACCACAAAAATATGCTGCTGAACCGTCAACACCATGCCCATGCACCGAAACACACTCTCAACGTTCCTCGTCGCTGCCCTTCACACAACCGACAGTAGCGCGTGGGAACTGCGCCCAGTGTGCCTCAAGGTCACTTGGCGGACACTACCAGCACCTTACTCTATATGTTGTCACACTGGTCTGTAATTCCTCATTCCTTCGCCCCGTTATGTCCCACGTGGCCTCTTTTAAAGGACTGATCGTGTAGAATGTTTAGGTGTATGAAAATTACGTGTCACTAAAAATTTATTAGAAATTCGAAAACTTTTCCTTAGCTGTAGTGGTCGTAGACTTGTAGATACTGCTTTACAGTCAGGCACGTGACGTAGGCGTGCCTCTCCCGCAGCAGGATACATTAGCATAAGCTAGTCTTCTTTAACACGTAAACTCGCGGCTTATAGACCAACGGTCAGCATCAAAAACTAGCATCTAACTCCTGACAGCTATCCCGAGGGAGTTCGTTCGGTCCTGCTTAAAATCATCTCGTGACCTCTTTTCATTAAATAAATTGCAGGCAGGGCGATACACGAACTCCCTATCATTTGCTAATTAAATATCTTCTCGCACCACCCACTCGGGCGTGCGGCCTAACGTCGTCTTGCCCTTACGGTGACGTAACATAGAATGACCACTAACCTAGTGTGCTAGCCTATCTTACGGACGGTTCGACATCTTCCGGCCAATCAGGAGGCTCCAAACTCAAACCTATTCAAAAATGCCACTCCAACGACCCCAGCCTCCTAAACGAGTAGAGTTACAGGCCTCGAAATGGCTACATAACGAAATATAAAATCAACAACATTAACAAATATACGAGGCCATAAAAATAAATTATTATTACATTAACAATAAAAAAATCTAGCTAACCTGGAATATGAAAATACACAATATATTGCTATCGTACAAACATATAATTAAAAAAAAATCGAAAATTTATATATGACAATGCAAATCATAAATTATGTGTGAAATGAAAAAAAAAAGAAACAGTAAGAATAATATGATATTTACAAATATTACAAATTGTATGTGTGCCACAATAATTACAAAGGAAACAGGCTGTTCATTTGTAAAACAAAATATCTCGGAAACTTAGACATTGTGTGGAGAAACTGATAAATTTTCAATGTTTCGTGAAAGGTATACATTGCAATACAATATCACTTTTTCATTTATAAACTTTCTCTCTTCTGTTGAGAAGGTGGAATGGTGGTGTTTGTGCTTATATCTCATGTGTACTCAATATGGCCTGCATAGGCCATATTGATGCCTCACTGCAAGGGAGAGATGTTATGTTAGAACTCACTGCACTAATGAATTATTATTCGGTTTATCCTAGCACTACTTGAAACTAGACATTAAACACTATCAAATAAACAGGTGGTCTATTTTAATATTTTTGTTAAGTAATAATTACCTACAATAAGAAACATACCAGTTGGAAATAATAACACACATAACACACAATTGCGGCACAACAGATAAACAAATTTGCCCTTCTATTCAACAGCTCACAGATACTGCGCAACTCGTAAACTCGAAACTGCTGGTGTGGCCATCTTTCGTATTAATGGCGACATTACTGAGAACTGATCAGTAGGCCATATTGAGTACTAGGCCATGTAGAGTACACTTACCTTAGATAATGTTGTGGTTGAAATTGTTTGGGACATGTCGCATAGTGTCATAAAATAGTTGCATTGCTGTCATTTTGGAAATATGTGATCTCTTTCTTAAGCAATATAAATTTAGATGGAATTCTAAAGCAATACTTGTTACCTGAATATGGCGGTATCAGTTAATAGTTTCTTGGGATAGGACAAGAAAACTTAATTTTTCATGTGGTGCTATCTTCCGAAATGGCGATCAAATGAGTTTATATATTCGCCCATTTCATGATTGCATATATTCGGTCAGCATATTAAGTTGTGTTGAAATTGGTTACTTTGTTTCGTAGATATAGCATGCTATGCTAAAATGTTTATATGTGCTCTATTATGAGTATAAGCTTCTGGCTGTCTTAAAAAATAGCCTATCATTCTACATGACCTCCCACAGTATAACTTGTATGGCAAATTTGGAAGTAATTGGTCGATTGTTTCCCGAAATATGACAAAACTTTATGTATTCACTTGGCAATAGCTTACAAAATGAGGGACAAAACATGTTCTGGGACAAATTTGATGGTTGTATTATATACTGCAAACATACATAATTAAGTTGAAATTTTTTGCATGGTTTCACCGATATAGCATAATATTCTAAATTGTTAAATGCCCGAAATAGACGCACTTAAACATTTCAGTTCACAAGACCTACCGTTGTATTACTTGAGTGTTATATTTGGTAGGAGTCGGTTTATTGTTTTCCGAGAGGTAACATTAAATATTTGTTATCATGTGGCACTATCTTACAAAATGGCGTACAAAAGAGGCCATGTATTGACACATATGATACTTGTAAAAGATGATTTCAATATAAGCATTTTGGTCAAAATTGTACAAACTGTATGATAGATCTTGCAAATAAACCTATAATATTTATACTACCGTAATTGTAAAAATAAGTACCCTAAACCATTTAAATTACATATATGAGTATGGTCTGCAATAGCATTTCTTATATTTCCAATTTGGCAGGAATAGATTGTGTAGTCACCGAAATATAACATAAAAACATAATTTTTCATTTTGCACTATCTTCTCAAATGGCCGGTTAATAAGACTATAACTACTCAATGCGTACATTGTGCACTGCATATTTGGTTTCAGTTAGCTAAAGGTTTCTTTAAATATAATGTAAAATCTTAATATTTTTAATTTGTACTATCTTACAAAATGGCGTGCAAAAATTTTAACAATGTCTAAATCCAATGCTTACATAATGTACTGCCAATGTACTAAATTCGGTTAAAATAGGATAACTAGTTCCCGAGATATAACGTAAGAACTTAACTTTTTCAATTTGCACGATCGTACAAAATGGCCAACCAATAACATAATAGGTTTTGTAATTCAGTGCTTACATCAAGCACTCTCATCGTACCAAATTTGGTTCAAATCGTTCAAATGGTTCCCGAGATATAATAGAAAATCTTTATTTTTTCAATTCCCGCTTTCTTCCCAAATGGCTGATTAATGATTTCGCTTTCTAAGTTCAGTGTTTATATAATACACTCTCAATGATGCAAATTTGGTTTAATCCGGACAATTTAATGGTCCAAATTTAAATAATTGCAGTAATTTTGAAAATAAGTACCCGCCGTGATCGAAAATTATAAAAGTCTGACTTCCTTTATAAATGCTACAATATTGATTTGTTAAATTCTGTTGTTGGGTTTTAAAGTGATTACGGAGGTTGGGAGGAGAGCATACATTTCAGACAGACAATCAGGTGATTGCATAGGTCTTTCTATCATTCGGAAAGTAGACTAAAAACAATGTTGTGGTTAACTGTGGCTATGTATTATGCACTTTATAATTCAATGTAATTTGTCGAAATTTCATAACAAAAATAATTGCTGGTCACTAGTTTTCTGCGAGAATCTTAAGTACAAAATATTACTCTTACACCGTACAGTATATCACGCAGAAAAATTAAATATGAAGTTGAATTGTTACGTTTTATGTCTTCAGACAACTGCACTGCACAATAATATCTTAATTTTAACATATGAGATTCTTTTTTGAACCATGAGTGAATGTTAGTATCTGGATAGGTTTATAATTACATCTGTAAATCAAATAGTACAACATATTTTATTTATGTGCATAAGTAGGAAATTAAATTTTTTTTATCGTGAAATATTCCATCTTGGCAGCATTAAAAATAACAATTTTTTATCAGTTATGTTAAAAACTTTATCATACATTTTGATTGTTAAGGGTTTCATGTGTGCAAATTCATGTGCTTTTTAACTTGTAAAGGGCAGACTGATGTGCATGTATCACGATTGTAAGCGCAGCAGCAGTTTTGTAAAGTGAACAGCTGTTCTTGCTGGACATTGTGCGTTGTGCTGCTGGTGTTACACAAGTGTTTGTGGTACCTTCAGGTACCTGAAGATCCAACCATGTACTGGACTATTGTACAAGCTCCAATTGTAGCTGTAGGATTGACTCACCCGCTATATATTGCCGACAGAATACAAACTATAATACACATGCCAACTACATTTTGCGGAGTTATAATAGAGGTAAAGTATAATTTTTAATTTGGACAAGGGCGATGTATTTCGGGCAGTAGTCTTACGATATTGGATTGAATACATGTATTTAAATGTTTATAACTACGTAGACGTATGTTTCTGTAATAATCAGCAACATTTACGCCGGGAAAAAAAAATTCCAAAAATGTTACCAAAAGATTCTATCAAGTTGTTCTAATAGTGTACTTTGCTATTTCAATTTGAAGGCAAATATTAAATGCGATGTTGTAAAAACGCTCTAATAAGAGGACATTATATTTGTTTACAAGTATGCAGTTTCCTCACCATAGATACTATAGTAAAAGTTAGACGCAGAAGGGTAAAACCTATTCATAATGTTACGAAGGTGTAGGAGCGCCTTAAGTGACATCCCTGCCTGAACACGCCATCACACCTTTAAACATTAAATCAGGATGCCAGAAATTGCAATAAGGTATTGCGAAAGGACGACAGCAGTAATCCCCTCCACAGACGAGCAATCGGGGACATCTTACCAAACAGCGCGCCGATATAGGCCAACACTAGGCAGGGCACGTCATCTTTCCACATCCGGCCAGCATCAAGGGAAGATCGAAGAATGGCTGTGCACGATCGCCTCCAACCGATCTACTAGAACCGCCACCGGGAACCATGTTTAAGGTGGAGATATACCAATTAGTTTAACAAAGTAATGGCATGTGTAGTAAATAATATTAATGTAATTTAAGTTAATATCAATTCACATAAGCTTCCCCGAATGATTAATATTACCGTTCTATGTTATTGTATCTTCGACGTATCTAAATAAACCCCTCTTTCACAATAGTGTTCTACTAATCATCTCTTGTCATTCAGCTACGCTCCTAACCACTTCTTGGGCGGAGTAACAGAGGTGTTTCTTCGTAACATTTGGCAGAAGCACCGTTCTTTACCTATCTCTCGCTGCCTTGCATCTTCCACCTTCTCCCCTAAGTTTATCAATGTCCCCACCCACGTTAATTTAAGGAATAGTAATTTTAAAAGTTTCATTAACGTCCATTTTCAACATTAATATTTCAGATTTTCAATTGCAGTGTAATAAATGTCTTCTTGTCTACTTTTAAAACTTATTAGGTTGCAATAATTAAGTTTACAGCCCGATATCTGGACTTACAGGCAATGCGTTGAAATCTCATTATGACCTATAATAAAGATTACACAATTTCAGTAAGAACCGTGACTTCTTAGTAGCAGTTAACTCGGAAATAATTATTATAATTATTCTAATAATTTTAATAAATTATAGATCACCTGTGTGCACTGCTCTTGGTATTCTCATTGAATGTATAGCTGTGACAGTAAGTAATAATAGCATTAAATTTTCTATTAATTTAACTAAAAATTAAGGCTAATTTAGTAAATTCCATATAGGATATGTTAATGTCGGAACATGTTACTACACATGTTTGATAAGGCAGCATTTTATTACATTCTACAACAGTTACCGTATCTTTAAGAAGAGTATCACAATTTAATTATGAATGTTAGATTTTTATCTTATAATAGTATTAGGTTCTTGGTGATCATGTTGCTGTGAGCTTCACAGGCAAGGGTTGCCAGCCAAGCTCGAGTCTGGTTGGAAGTCGGCCATGGGAACTGGAGTTATGGAAACAGCCGGGGAATGGTTACCTAAACAAGGCCGGGTCCCAGAGTATAAATGGTGCGAGCGAGGGCGACTCGCGGCCATATTTGTTCCTGACCACACCAGTGGGCCGCCCATGCCGCAGGCGCCGAGAAGACCACCATTCTTGCGGTCTGGGTTCGACTCCAGGAAGGAGCTGCCATTGAGACGAGCCTCATCGTAGTCATCGTTGAATTACTGTGTAATTATCACTCCTGTTAGGGTGTCCCGGGTTACATGAGGCGAAGGCTAGTGAGGCTGATAACTGCTCCCTGAGAGCGAACTAATTGCTAATTAAATTGTATTCAGTTCAATCAACTTAAAGACTATTGCATCTTGAGTCTGAAGCATTGCCGTAATTGTAACGTCTTTGCATTGTTTGTATATTTATTGGAGTTAATATATGTAGTGTTTTATAAAATTGCTCTTGCCCTTTCTGAACTACACATCCCTGTTAAATGAATGCGTGGCCATTTGGCCAAAGTAGGGTCAGAGCAACTGGTGGAGGCGCCTCACACTTCCCACCTATTTCAAAGCCAAGCTTATAAAATTAACATAAAGTTTGAAATAATTCTTAAAATTAAAGGGTAATTTACCATAGTAACCGAAATACCAGCCTGAAGCAAAGTAGCAAATAAAAGTAACATTGAGAGTTAATTCAATAGTAGAGAAAGGCCTTGCAATATATATTCAATGCCAGCATATTGCGGTTGCAGAGCGAGTGCGTGGGCAAAGCTGCGGCGAGAGCACAACACGACCATAAACAAGTCCCATTGTCTTCTAGCAGTAGAAAGAGTGTGTGCTTTTGCTTTGTAAATCTTAATGCATGCATCTAATACCATTGTCTTTTGGGCCGTAATTCTTTTGCAAACGCAAATTCTCCACTTTAAATTGTGTTCACCAAGTGGAAAACACTGTTTAAAAGCTTATATAGTGTGTGCATGCTAATTATTAGGTCTACACTACACTACCGTACACAAATATGCAGCTATGAGCAAACAAGGGAAATCTTCCTCCAAAGTTATAAAGAAACTAGTTAAAACAGTGACACTTGATTTGATGCGATGATAAGCAAACATTAGTAAAACACAATGTACAGCACCCTGAGTTAACCAGTGAGATTACAGAATTATCAGAAACCCTACACATTTCACCCACACAAAAAAACTCCGCAATTGATTATTCATTTCTGGACACACACTATCAAAACACCTGCAAGGCAACTACAAGTGGATATCTTAGGCACTGACAGGCAGGATACTGACACCACAGAACACGATTACACTAATATAAAATACACCACAGAACACCATTACGTCAATACAACAGACAACTCAGTTCAAACTTCACAACCACCCAACACATAAGGCCAGCACAGATCATCCTAAAACACCCAGAACAAATCCTCACATTCACAGGCGAAAGTAATGAAAACGCGAAGGAATTTTTGGACATCTACAACACTGCAAGCAAAATTAATGGGTGGACTGATATCGAAAAATGTAAGCGCCTAATGTTCTACTTGCAAGGCACAGCCAAGAGGGCTTATGAAAATGACTATTATGCAAACACAGAACACATTTCCTGGCAATACATAGAAAATAAATTATTGCAAACATTCACCAAAATCAACACAAAAGACAACTACCAACACCTCCTACACAAAATACAACAACCAGGCGAGAGTTGTCAGGCTCATATCGAAGATTTAATCTTTTAGAAGAACAAAGGTGAACCACAGTTGCCAGAGCCTGAATTCATTAAAATAATATGGAACTCCCTCTCACCAACCGTTGCAGACAAACTCGTACCCCTACAAAACAACACACTTGAACAATTGTCGTACAACATGAAAAAACATTGAAACAGGGATATACTGGTACAACCAGGCTATCGAACATTATTCATGACTTTTGCAATACGCCAAACTCAAAGACGAGATTACAATGTTGAAACTAGAATTACAAAAACTCTCAAACCAAGACAAGCACACCACATAATCACAGGGAACTAACCATAAAATAAAACCCGATTACAGAAACACCACTCACATAATTACTCCAGTTCACATCAGGTTAGACCAGCATATGACATTTGCAAGAACACAGAGTAGGGAACACTACAGACACCCAGCGGACCAAGACATTTACCAACACGCAAAACACAATCAGGCAGGCCCCTTATGGGAACAAAACAGAAGTCATGTAAGTACACAGAGAGAAGTAAGTGTGCAAAATTACAGATAAACACACACTACCCCCACATAAAAAACCAACAGGTCCATAGAGTAATTAACACATGCCAAACATTATTTAGCAAAAGGGTACCTAACAGAACATATGCGGAAATCACGAATTTCAACGCCAAAGGAGAAAATTTCGTATACCCAATTCAAATGCAGATACCAAGTACAAAACAGACAATGTGAAACAATTCAGAGAACACAACACTCCCAGGTATCTAGTTTTGGGACATAAAATGCAGGTCAGGGAAACCCGATAGCAAGGTAACTTGGATACGCAAACACCAGGCAGCAACCGTGAAAAATGAGCACGGCATAAATAAGGAAGCGACTACTACCGCCGAGCGCAACGTCATTGCAAAATGCCACAGTCAGCATAACCACGATGAGTGCAAGGCTCACACGGCCTTCATCAGCCCACACAGCCAGATGTCCATGACATGTGCTCTGTGTTTATACACAGGACACCAAGCTGCTGCTTGCCCGCTGTTTCCAAATCATAAACAAAAATTCCACATGGACATTGGAGAGCATTTCAGAAAGTTTAAACACAGGTTCGTCATTGGTCACATCAAAATCAAGTTACTTACTGCATGCGGGAAATAACATCCACCACACAACAACAGAAACACCACACATCAACACAGAACTAAGTGACAATTATGAAAGACTAATGCATAACCTGTGCCATGAGTTCCACATTTAATTGGGTCATAAACACCACACTTAAGCACACGAGGATGAATGTCACCCACACTTCACAAAAACTTCAACACCAAGTGTCCTTACCTGCCTATACAGGAAAACATACAATGCCCTTATTGATACGGGATGCTCCCAATCTTGCATGGCTCCACACTGATTACTAACCAAAAGCACGAACCAGTGACAGAAATATTTTTCCTGGTCGTACCTACCCAAGAAATTGAAGTGCCCCAATTTAAAATCACTACAGACATAAGCATTTTTGGCCACCCAGTCAAACAAGAATTCCTATTAATAGATAATCTGAATCTCGACATTATATTGGGAGCAGACTTCAACAAAAAGGATGATGTATCAACACCCACAAAAAACATCATGTTCATTCATGCATCAGACAATAATAAAATACTAGAAGTGCCAATAAACACCAACACATTAGTACAAGTTATGAGTTATTCGATAGAATATTATAAAAATAAAACTGAAAGCAGTGAAAAAGGGCACCCCAAGTGTAAAGCTAGGTAATATTAACAGTAAACTACCGTGCAACAGAAAGAAGTGATACAGGAATTATTAAAAAAATATCAAGATAGGTTTGCGAGCTCCATCACGGAACTAACAGAAACAAAAGGTTACAAAATCAAACTAGAACTAATAACAGATAAACCCATATACATCTGACTGTATAGAATCAACTCCAAACTAAGGGAAGAGGTCCTAATGCAGTTAAAGAAATGCTCAATGCAGAAATAATCACAATTTCCGAATCTCCATATGCTGCGTCGAGCCTTGTAATAAAAAACACCAGCGTGTAATCAGATTAACTGACTTCAGACTACTTAATCAACATCTAAAGAAGATTCAGTACCACATACAGAAGATATAATACATACACTACAAAACTCCAAATATATTAGCTCAATTGACATGTTTAGCAGTTTCTATGCAATCCCAGCCCGAAAGGAGGACCGCGAAAAACTTGCATTTTCAGTCGACAGGGTAGGCCTCTACGAGTATTTATGCATGCTCTGGGGTTGGATACAACCCCTAATTACTTCAGAAACTTTGTGGATATTATGCTAGGCCCCTTAAGGTTGAATACCCGAGTCGCATATATAGATGACATATTCACAATAAAACACATTTCAGTAACACTTACAGAACATATAGAAGAAGATGGATCAGTTGTAAAAAATTTAATGTAAAAATAAACAAAAATAGTTCCTTTGCACAGGAAGAGATAAAAATCCTTGGGCACTATACAACACCAACAGGAATACGAACAGACCCAGAAAAAATTTACATCATACAAAATATGACACCTCCCAAAAACATTAAACAATTACGAACATTCCTTGGTCTCATGTCATACTTACGACGATATATTCAAGGTTACGCCCACAAAGCAGGACCGTTAACCAAACTCACAAAATACAATGTACCATTCAAATGGACTACAAACGAGCAGGCAGTGTTTGATAGTTTAAAAGCAACCATCCACAACTCTCCCGTATTATCTAAATTCAATGAAAACAGACGCACGATATTAGCTTGTGATGCATCGCAAACGGCGATAGGCGGAGTGCTGATGTAAGAAATTACAGATACAAAAGAGCAAGCAATAATAGCATTCACATCCAAAAAGTTTTCGCTGAATAAATAACATTGATCAGCGACAGAAAGAGAGCTAGCAGGTGTCAAATACTTTGTTACATACTTCCAACAGTATTTGTATGGCAGGAAATTTATCATTGAAACAGACCACGTGAGTTTGCATTATCTAAATACCATGGCTGAACATAACATTAGAATCCAAAAGATGGCCAGTGCCCTTACAGAATACGACTTCGAGCCCAAGATAGTTAAAGGGAAATTAACCAAACTGGCCTATACCATGAGTGGACTGCCCACCACAGGTAAGGCCAATATTACAACTATAAATATAAATAATACCAGTTACACAATTAAAAGGATATGATTAACTACACCTCCTTTTACGAGGCCATAGCAGAATCATTATTTCAAAATAACGAAAATCGCGAAGAAATTAAAACCACTATCGCCAAATATGTCACCAATAATTGGGCGAATATAAAACACCTTGTTAAACAGGAACTTCACACAACCAACAAAGCTTGCGTGGCGAAAATGTTTTCTAGCGATGAATACTTGCCACTACAGGCAATAGCCAAAATTATTACCACACTTTACCAAGTGAACGTAGAAATTTCAATGGAGGTACATGACAATAAAATCAAAATGATGTGCGTAGATCCCCTTGTTAGTTACCAGATAATTATAAAGTGTCACAACAATACATCACATTATCTCCCCGTTTATTACCACAAACAAAAACTATATCAAAATGGAGAACGATACACACTTACTTTTAGAACAAATCGTTAACAACACATCACTATTTCTAGACAAGTACTCTAATGACCCACACATACAATAACTAAACATTGCGTTAACAGAACCTGAGAAAGTCACCACCAAGTATTGCTGACTAGCGAGATGCTACACCATCACTGCCAACGACAAAATATACACGAAATCACACACACTAGCAGGCAAAAAGAAATTGAATCTAGTCCGCCAATATTATGTCCCTGAAATTATTACTTCACACCACGGTGCACTCCTTCGTAGAGGTCACTTTGGCCAATTTAAGACCTTACAAAAAATATAAAACGCTTATTATTGGGACTCAATTATCAAAGACGTTAAAAACTACATTAAAAACTGCCCTGATGTCAGAAAATCAAACCCACAAATCAGAAACCTATTGGACAAATTACACCAAATCCCTCCCCCTCCTGCCTTTTACTTAATTCGTGGGGTTTGGATGCTAAAGGTCTTTTACAAACACCAGCAAAGGGGAATAAATATATTTTAGAAATGACAGAATTTTTCAGTTGTTACATGGTAGCAAAACCAGTTAAGTCAATTGATGTGTTAACTTGTGCTAACTTCGTCAAGGACGTTACACTACAATTTGGGTGTCCGAAAACTATTTTAACAGACAGGGGTATGTCATTTAACAATGATCTCATGGTGGAGGTATTGAAAAATTTGCAGATTAAGAAATTACAGACCACAGCATACAATTCCGTGTGCAACGGACTCAGTGAACAAGTTAACAAAATTCTTTCACAACAACTAACGTCATATGCCAACAAAGATCCCACCCATTGGGACGAGTATGTACACTACATAATTTTTAATTATAATTCAACTGTCAATCATAGCATCAAATACAGTCTCTTTTACTCTGCATGGCGTTGAGGCAGTACAGCCCTCACATATCATTACCCATGAATACTCTGAACGAGGCAACAAATGGTGTGAACAGTTAGCTCAAGATTGTGAACAAGGCAGGATAAATTTAATCACATTGCAACATAAGCAAAAGGAAATATTTGACGTCAAATTTAGAGCATATAATCTAAAAATAGGACAATGTGTATGGGTAAAAAATCATGCCGGCAAAAGACCCTAACCTTCAATTTCCAAAGTACTTACAGAATACACGACATACAAGGACCGTCGACGATATTTATTGAAATATGTAAACAAGGGAACACGAAAATCTACAGTCAACACCAGAAATATTAAACTTGCTAATATACTGTGTTAATATAATACCATTATGATACTGGTAACACCAATACATCAACCTACCAATCTCCAGGTGTCGCGCCACAGTGCCTGTTATACCCGGAAAAGCACTGTATGTGTCAATGCAGAAGAACTCCATAAATACTTCAGTGATACTACAACTACCATTGCCGATGAGTTTCTAAATGAAATATCTTTATCTAGCAGAATAAAATGAGGCATTACACTCCTCGGGGATGTCGCCAGCTGGTGCTGCGACATCCTCACCACCCGTCACCTCGAATCCCTTCTCTCCAATGACGAACAGTTGGCAATCCAGTTAAATGAGTTACAAAATGATGTTACGGTTTCTAATAAGAACTTGATTATATCTGCTCATGGTATCTCTGAAATTAAAACACAAGTAGAAGTCAAAATTAATTCAATTATAAATAAAATCAATTCTATGTCAGACAAGTTCACTAATCAACAACATGAAGTTGAAATTGCAAAAATTCAAGGTCAGGTGTTAACAAGTATTTTATTACAACTGATGAATAACATAAAAATTTATGTTAGAATTGGTACCTACATTCAACACTGTCAGCGTAACTACTTGCCATTACAAGCAGTGCCACGTAAAATGCTAACGTTAGATTTAGAAAAATTGCAAGTGACCCTTAAAGATCTTACATTTAAACTTAGCATTCCCACTTAATAGATCATTAAATATTACACAACACCCATTATGGAATGTACATTATCGAATATCAAAATGTTATTAAAAATTTAAGTTCCAGTACAGAATATCATTAATAACTGGCAGTTTTCCGACCCACGAAGGTACCATATTTATTTTAGAATGAAATCCGCCACATTGCAAACCCGAATTAAGTAATTGCCATTGATAAACACACCCAAGACACACATCAGGTGTTCAACCACGCAGGAACAGGTTAGCTGAGTTTATTTTGTTGCCAAGCAGATAGCCGTCAGTCCACAAGTAAACTGTGTAAAAACAGCTATTAAGTTAACCATTATTGACCAGTTATACCAGCATTGTAATTCACTTGCATACCAGGTAAGCCTTTATTTGTGAACGCTATCCAGCCACACCAATGTGCCATTACAATGCACCCAACACATTGGTAATACACTGTGTTAACGCATCGCTCAGTAAACAAATTCCAAACACATCAGTTGGCAGTATTGAAGTTCACATTGCTTGTGGGTGTAAATTAACGTCTGGACAATTGACACTCTTGTACACGACCCACATTTGCGACACCAGGAGCCCCTACCAATCTCTCACACAGTTGTACCAATTTACTGGATGAAACAAAACAACTTCGAGGTGAAACAATTGAAACTAGATAAGAGAATTTCGTTTTAGACCTTAAACGACAGTATAAATAAACAATGGAAAATCCAACACATGGAGTTACCCACGTTAGAGTACACTTAAGACAGTTACGCGGCTTTACAATTTCAATCACGGGTCTTTTCAGTGCTACAGCAGAAGCACTTCAATTATATAAGTATGGCACCGATATTATGTCTCACCGTCGCCCTCGCTGTAATGTATTACAAAGTGGTCAAACTTGCGATTTTGCTGAACAAAGCAGTTCAAACAGCCTAGGCGTAATCAGTATGCCAACTTACCTTATGCAAGATCTCACAATAAAGTTATTTCAATGACAACTAACAGCCATTTTTTTTCAAACACACACCGCACACATGTGGCTTTAGCGAACTTTCACAACGAATTAAGACCCTAAGCAGATAGAAGATAATATGCTAAGCAGTCGTGCTCAGAATCAGAAACCTGCTAATGCAAATTATGTACTCAATGCTTACGCACCGCACTAACTTATGTATGCACAAAACATTGCAATGGTACAACATATGTATGGTACATCTCACATAGGTCAGGCATTACGAATATAGGTATTCATATTTTGCATCAGTGGGTGGCAGTTACACATAATTCCTGCACGAGACAGAACAAGTAGCGCACTCTTGGAGCATTCAATAGGAAGTGCATATGCATCAGGATGCATGGGATGCTACGATTGCAGCTTACTCCAGAAGAGTGCAGTAGTGCATTGCAGCATGATAAATATTTCCATTGCTAAGCTCTAGAGATTGTTTGGCAGTCTTTAATCATAATAATAATGTAATTTAAATTAATATCATTTCACATAAGCTCCCCCAATTGATTAAATTTAAGGTTCTATGTTATTGTATCTTCCACATATCTAAATAAACCCCTCTTTCACAATAGTGCTCTACTAATAATCTCTTGTCATTCAGCAACCCCCCCCCCCCAACACCTTTTTGTGCGGAGTGACACATTTATTGATATCATGCAATTAATTGAACTCATAAAAGCTACTGCGACGGTGTCAAGTTTACCCTGTACTTCGCTAGCCATATGTCGTGATGCGGTGACCACTGCTTGTGCCAACTCGGTTTCCCCTCCTTCGCTATTCCCCTTAATCCCCATTCTTCTGGCCTGTGGCAAGCTTTAATTTGCTAAGCCATTCTCGTTTGTAACTTCGTGTTTGTTACTTCACTTCTGATCTCATCATCGCTGTCATGTGGATGTCACTTGCTAGCCTTCTAACCTGATATACAATTCGACGAACAACATGAAATTACGTTTTTCAGTTTTGCTTGGTTGCTTGTTACCCTTAGAGTAAAGTACGGTAGAAGCTACAGAAAGGCACAAGCAATTAACGGCCATTCACGGCAGTAGTGTTTTGCAATGGCTATTTTCAGTATTATATATTGTTTATTTTGGTGTGGTACAGGTTGACTTAGCAGTAGTTCTCAGTATATACTAAATTTATGTTCAGCTTTCCATACCAAATTTTGTCTCGACCAAGGTAATGCGTTACTGCTGCTACGTCGTATTGTGTGTTGGGATTTTTCCAGTGTATACAGCCCAAAGTGGGGCAGGTGAATTGCGCTTTCTCTACTGCCGAGCCTTGTCGTATGGTGCAACGAGTTAATAATTTTAATCATGTTTTGTGTAATTCATTTTAAGCCATTGGAGCTTCGTTATGGGCGTTAAGCTACCTCCACTGCCATTACGTATTTTTAAATTTAGCTTTTTAGTAAGGTTTTAACGTGTGTTTTTTATACCAGGTGCTTTAATTGGGCAAAATGTGTCGCTCCCTTGCATTCAGTAATTGCCCCTTTAGTGTTTTTAACTCCAGTCATTTACGTGTTATATTTGAGATTACTAATTAAAATGTTTTTTTTGTAGTCTGCTGTTGTTTGAATTATTACGTGCTCACATACAAGTATGTATAGTTTTGTTTATTGGCCTGTAATGTTGTGTACAGTTGGTTTAATTCCTAATTGAGAGGAGAGAGTTTAATTCAGGAAGTGAGTGACTGCACCTTCTGAGCATTATCAACTGTAACTAATAACTTTTGAGTAATTGCGGTGTGTTTTGTGTAGTTCATTTACTAAGGTGTTAATTACTTTGTCTGTTACGGCCGAATCAAATTTGGTTTTAATGAGGATGTGTTTAATAATAATATAATTGCATTGATGTCTAACTGGAGTCACGTTTGTATGAATTGTAAGCTATGTATAGATGTAATTGCTTATCGCCATACGCAATAAAATATTGGGTATGGTATGAGCTGTATTTAACATAGTTAATTTTTTTACGAGACATTGTAAATAATTTAAATAACAGTTTTTATTTATTCTATGTAATACGTAGCAAGTATTTTGAATCTTTTAATGTATTTTAATGAGAATTGTTTTATGCTGCACGAAATTATTGTGTGGTTTTAAAAGAGCACATAATCTTTTATGCTTTATTACAAATATACCTAACTTTGTACAGTAAAACAGCCATGCTATTGAAGTGTCTTATGTAGAAACTTGTGCTAAGACACAAGTAAGTCTGCCGCAACTCTGTGCATTTCTGTAACATGATCATCATGACCGAGGTGAGATTTATCTACGTCCTCAAGAAAGAGGAGCTGGTGGATTTTCTTCGTGACCTTAATCAAGTCGTGGACGAAGAAATGATGTCTGCCGACCTGTGCAAGATGGCCATGGGGTTGTGGCGAAATCAGGGACAAATGGCGACGTAATTCTTAGGTGAGTGCATTCAGTGAATGTGGCTCTCAAATGTCCTCTCAATTCCATAAACAATTTTTCATGTATTACAGCTGGTTCTCCCTTTTAAACTGTGTCAAGAAGATTGCGTTTCCTGAAGGGGGAACTTTTTAGAATTTAAAGCACTGAGTTATTAGAGCCTTATTTCCACCGTGCATCAAGTGCCAATACGAGCGAGGTTACACGTATAGATACCGAAGCACATGGAAAGTATGTGTGAGTTTATTCATTCGATCTATTCCTATCATGATGCACTGTGTCTGCATATGGATGAGGGTGATTTAGTTGGTGTAATAATCGATAACCTGGCTCCCCTTATGCATGCCCAGTGCACTCTGGTAGCCACTCCCTGCACTTTGCAGAAACTGCATCAAATTATAGTCGATGTACAGAGCCGATTGGTTGCATCTACCGAATATAAGGCTCACTTTCCTCCTCCCGTACGTATTGATCAGGCTCGGAGTGCCGCTTCTTCCGGTCACTTTTCCTGTATATAGGATGCCGATCAGTATCGTAGCCCAGTGTGGGGTTGCAATTGTTCCGCTTACTGCCATGTCGCTGGGAAATGTAGAGCTAACAGGCGTTCCATCGGAAGAGTGTAAATATTTCTGTTGCAGTTAAGTGGGCCACTGTCCATTCAGAGGACAAGTAAAATCCCGCACTTGATCAAGAAGTGTTATGTCCTTGTCACTATTGGTAAGCTTAATTATCCTGCATTGGTTGATACTCCATGTGACGTGAGTGCCTCTTTTTTAAACCAGCTAATGGAATCTAAGCTGATTTCTAGAGGGCGTATCAGCCATTTTCTGGAGAAAAGTTTGTGTGTGTTGCAAATGGTGAGTTGGTCACAAGTAATATGGTAGTTGATCTCCACTTTAAGGTTGGAAAATTTTTGTGGACATTTTAATTTTTTTCATTTTTTCACGCCTGCCTAATGACGTCATTGTGGATCTTTATTTCCTGGGAAAGACAAGAGCCATGGTAAAATTGGATGACCATTATTTGTCATTTGGGTTGGTTCCCAATATAAGAATAGGATTGCAGGAAGATTCTGGTTTGGAGGGATTTTCGTCCTTAATGGATGGTACCAGAGGTAGTAATTATTTTCAGCAATGGTTAGACCATCTGAGGGAAGAATTTCAGGTCATCATCACCTCCCACATAGGGGAAGTGTGATGTCCTTCTTTATAAGTTTTCCCTTAAACCATTTTATAGTAATTAGCAACTACTTTTGATGAATCATTTAGTTAAAATTATAACATCATCACTTTAACTGTCCTCCACCCAAACTTCAGGCCTTCAGGAAAATTATAAATTGATTGCTGGAAGCAAGTGTCATTGTTCTGTCCACTTCAGACTATTGTTCACCAGGGATTTAGTAGGAAGAAAAACAGTGACAAATACTGATTAGGTGTTAATCATTCTCTAAAAATCGCAAGATTCATAAAACCCATTACAATTTCCCACCATGGATGGTGCTCGCAAACATTTAGGCAAGGCTCACATGTTTTCTGTTTTGATCCTTAACTTAACAAACATTTTTGTCTGTGCCTTCTTGATCCCTTTTGCATAAAGCACACTCCCTTTAATACACCATGGAGCCAGTACGAGTTCACTCGTATACCTATGGGATCGAATTTTGGTAGTAAGGCCTTGTCGCGAGCACTTGACATTGTTTTGTCGGACTTCAAATTTAAGTTTGTGTTTAATTTCTTAGACAACATCATCGCCTATAGTGAGGATCATGAGTTTCATTTATTTCATCTCCGCCATGTGTCCCTTAAAATGTGATAAGTTGAACTGATGGTCAACCTGGAGAAGGTAACCGTAGGCACAAACAAGTTCAGGTGTTTAGGTTATTTGTTGTATGAGAGCCACCTCATTATCGGTCCAGATCGGGTAGCTCCTGCTCTGCACTTTACCCGAACTAAGAACTTGCAGGGAGTGCAGAAGTTCGTAGGGATCCTAGGTTACTACTCTAGGTTTATTAGTGGTTTCTTCGAGATCGCAGCACCACTGGCATTTCTGAAGAAGAAAGGAGTGGTGTTAAAGTAGGGTCCGGAGCAAGAATCGGTCTTCTGTATACTTAAAGAGAGTCTGTGCTCTTCTCCGGTACTTCACCTATTGGACTTCAGCTGTAGGTTCGTAGTACTCCCTGACTCTTGTTGCTGTGTTGAGACAGCGAACAGAGCAAGGTATTTCTCCTATGGCCTCCGCCAGCAATAGCTTGACAGAACCTGAACGTAGACTTGGGTTTATGAAAAGATGATGCTAGTGTGTATATTTGGCCTGGAAAAGTTCACCTCATATATATAAAATGACGAGTGCATCATTTACATATATAATCAGGCCCTGAACTAGGTGCTCGCCAATCCCAAACAGTTAGGAAAGTTTAGGTGCTGGGTTCTGCAGCTCTGTCGTTTCAGATTCAAAGTGCATCATGTCCGAAGTTCGGACAACGAAGGGGCAGACACATTTTCTCTAATGTATGATTCGACAGAAATTTAAACTGTGGACTTGGTGGAATCTGAGGCATCGTTGAGTGTATTTCAAGAGTTTCCTGAGTTTTTTGTGAAATTATGTCGTAACTAGGATGAGGACGATTTCTGTGTGCATGTTTCCTGTGATATCGACAATGGAGTCGCAGTTCCTTATGTTTTATAACAGGGTATTTGTATTTTACTGGGAAAAATGATTGGGCTCAGATGATCTTGGTTTCTGTGACATTTAGATCTGTTGTTCTGTCTTACTTTCATGGCTCTGTATTTTACGGTCTTTTGGGTGTAAAACATTTAATAAGATTACTGATAATTTTGCCTGGTCGACGCTCAAGATGGAATTTTCTGAGTAAAGTCGCTCTTTTTACTGGTGGCAACATTGTAAGCAGGCACCTCATGCCAACTTTGGACAGGCCATTACTCAGATTCCTCAGGCTCCTTGGAGCACCGTCCATCTGGATATATTTGAGCCGCTTACTAGATCTAGGAAAGGCATTTTGTGCATTTTGATCTTGTCAGACAGTTCTTGTCAGACACATTTACGAAATTTCTCATCTTGTTACCCTTGATGAATATGAAAGAAACTTCTATTGTTTGGGCTCTTCCGGATCATGTGTGGAAGGTCTTCAGTGCTATCTAATAATATTAAATTTTTTACTTCTATTGTTTTCAAAAACATGTGTTTTCGTTGTGCAGTCAAGCACTTTACCTCTGGTCTCTATTACCAGAAGGCTAATCAGGTGGAGCATTTCAATAAGAACCCGAAGTCCTGTCTTACAATATTCTGTAATCACAGCCATACCCTGTAGGACCAGGATATAGATTTTATTAATGTAGCATTTAATGGTGACACCCATGATACGGAAGGAATTCCACCCTCTCTCCTCTTCCTCTGCCATCCACTCAGTTATCCACTCCTTAATGTTGGGACGTTCCTCCCATTCCTTCTTCCCAGGGTCTCTGACCAGGACCGCTTACTCGAGAAAATCCACCATCTTGCAGTGGTGAAGCAACAGGTAACAAAAAAGTTAGGTAAAAATAAGGCCCCAGTTCAGTTTAAGCTATCAGCTCTAATGTTATGTAAAAACAATTTGTTGGCAGACTTGGAACAAAACATACCGAATAAGCTCATACGCATCTTTGTATGACTTTTTCGTAATTCTAAGTTTTTAGCACCTACTACTGTGAGTTTGTGCGCACCTAGCTTGAATAAGCTTTCCCACAAGGCACAGTTCTTTCATTTTAAGGCCTATGTGCCGAGGTACTAGATTAAGTTTTCTTTTGTTATTATTGTTTGTTTAATTTATGCTTGCTCCCCCATTGTCCCCTTTTTTATTTCCTTTTCAACTTAGTTGTTTGGGGTTAACTTTTGCTATATCTTTTATGTATTTTGTATGGTTACCACCTTCCTCCCAAGTTGTGCCGAGCGGATGGTGGCGCTGCGGCAAGACCTGGAGTTCTTCTCCTTATTAGTTATTTTCCATCACCATTCGCAGCCTCCAAAAGTGCAGGACTTATGTGTTCCTCGAGCCCATTAAGAGACCCTCTGCTCAGTGCTCAGTTTTGTACTCTGCTGCTCCCCCATCCCTGGGGAATTTGTCATGTATGTCTGCAATTTCATCATTATGAATGTTCATTCACCGATTTCATCATGGACATCAGTGTGTACATTCTATATTTCGAAATGTCCATGAAAAATATGGACTTTAATGTTGCTTTATGATTTTCTGTGGAGAATGTATTGGGTGTTCGTCGATACTGTAATGTTATATGTTACCCTTATCGAGTATACTATGGTTCTTTTCTTCTGTGTCTACAGTTTGAACCTGTATTTAGGAGTAAACTGTTTGCTGTCTAAGAATATTTGCAGAGGTGAGTCGTCAGGTATCAGGGACTTTTGGGGTAGGGGCTGCGACAGTGTCGCCATTTACCATCTACTTTGCTGCCCGTACTTTTTGGTGCAGTGGCAACAGCTTGTGCCAACTCGGTTTCCCCTCCTTTGCTATTCCCCTCAGTACCCTCCCTCCTATCACTCTCCTGACCTGGGACAAGCTTTAATTTGCTAAGCCATTGTCATTTTTAACTTTGTGCACGGTATTTCACACCTGTTCTCATCATCGCCGCCATGTTGTTGTCACCTGCTAGCCTTGTAACCTGTTAGAGAATTGGATGAGCAACATGGAATTACGATTTTTAGTTTTGCTTGTGTGCTTATCACTCTTAGTGTAACGTGTGGTAGAAGCCATAGAAAGGCATGAGCAATTATCGACGTGTCACTACAGTAGTGTTTTGCAATAGTAATTTTCATTTTAGTAAATTGAGTATTTTCTACTGTGGCACATGTTGACTTATCAGTAATTTTTTGTATTTTGTAAATTTAGTTTCCGCTTGCCATTTCAAATTTTGTCTTGACCAACATAATATGTTATTGCTACTACATTGTAGTTGTGTGTTGGAATTTTTCCATTGTATACAGCCCAGCATGGGGCAGGTGAATTATGCTTTCTCTACTGCCAAGGCACATAGTATTGTACAATGAGATATGTATGTTTATCATGTTTCTTATGATCCTTTTAAAGCCATTTGAGGTATGTTTTGGGCATTAAACTGCCTGCACTGTTATTATGTATTTTTTAATTTAGCTTCAATGTAAGATATTAACATGTGTTTTTATACTCCAGGGACTTTAATTGGACAAAGTGTAATAGTCCTGTTAGTATTTTTAACTGCAGTAATTTACGTGGTATATTTGAGAATGCTAATTAAAATGTTTTTGTAGCCTTCTGTTTTTTGAAATATTACGTGCTCATGTACAAGTATGTCTAGTTTTGTTTATCGGCTTGTAAAATTGTGTACAGGTGGTTTAATTCCTTATTGACAGGAAAGAGTTTAATTCAGGCAGTGAGTAACTGCAACCTTTGAACATTGTCGATTATTACTAATAAGCTTTTAATTGCAGTGTGTTTTGTGGAGTTCATTTACTAATGTGCTAGTTACTTTGTTATGGCCAAGTCAAGTTTGGTTTTAATTAGCATGTGTTTAATTATAATTATCATGGCATTGATGGCTAACTGGAGACATGTTTGTATGAATTTTAAGCAAATTATAAATGCCCATGCTTACCACTGTCAGCAATGAAGTATTGGGTATGGCATGAGATGTTTTTAATGTCGTTAAGCTGTTTTCACAAGACATTGTAAATTATTTGAATAACATTTGTAATTTATTGTATATAACACACTGCAAATATTTTTAATCTTTGAATGTGTTTTAATGAGAACTGTGTTATGCTTCACGTATATTACTGTGTGGTTTTTAAAGAACTTATATTGTTTATGCTTTTTCACAAATGTAACTAACATTGTATAATAAAATAGCCATACAATTGAAGAGTGTTTTGTAATTGCTTGTGCTATGGCACAAGTTTATCAGCTGAGACTCTGTGTTTTGTTTACATACCTGCTTTTCTGTTACCTGATCATTATGAATGAGTTGAGTTTTATCTATCCACTAGAGAAAGAGGAGCTGGTGGATTTTCTTCGTGACCTTGATCAAGTCACGGACGAAGAAATGGTGCTTGCCGACCAGCACAAACGACCGCGGGGTTCTGACGACGTCAGGTCAAATATTGCCATCATACCCTGAGTAAGTGGATTCAACAAGTGTGGCCCGAGGATCCTCTCAATTCCATAAACTGTTTCCATGTCTTTACAGCTGGTTCCTCCTTTAACTTCTCGCGATTCGGCACATATCTTACCATTTTATATAGCTGTCAACACATTATCTATGCTTAGCCTGAGTTCGGAGGAGAGACTGTTGAAAGCTATTACTGTTAATTGCCAAAGCTATGTGTTGCAATTACTCCGAAAGGAGATTGCTTCTCCTGAAAGGGGACCTTTTTTATATTTTAGACACTGAGTTATTATAGCTTTATTTCCACAATGTGTCAAATGCCAATGCGAGCGAGATTACATGTATAGATACCGAATCACAGGGAAAGTATGTATGAGTTTATTGATTCGATCTGTTCCTATCATGATGCACTGTGTCTGCATATGGATGAGGGTGAATTAGTTGGTGTGATCAACGATAACCTCACTTTACTTGTGCATGTAGAGTGACCTTTGATAGCTACTCCCGCACTTTGCAGGAACTGCATCAACTTGTAGTCGAAGTACAGGGCCGACTGTTTTCACCTGCCTAATATCAGGCTCACTTTCCTTCTTCTGTACACATTGATCAGGTCCGTGGTGCCGCTTCTCCCAGTCACATTTCCAGTTTACAGAGTGCATAACAGCATCGTAGCCCAATGCGGTGCTGCAAATTGTTCCGCTTTTGGCCATGTCGCTGGGAAATGTAGAGCTAACATGCATTCCACTGGAAGAGTGTGTTTCCGTTGTGGTCAACTGGACCACCTTCGTAATTCATGTAAGCACTAGGGAAATTATCCCTAACTGACGGGTAGCATGCTTGTTCCAATCAGGGGACAAGTAAAATCCCATACTTGTCACTATTGGTGAGCATAATTATCCTGCATTGGTTGATACGGGTGCCACTCACTGTGTCATAAGTACCTCTTTTTTAAAACAGATCCTGGAATCGAAGGTGATTTCCAGAAGGCTTGCCTGCTATTTTCTGGAGAAAAGTTCGTGTGTGGGAAATTATGATTTAATCATAAGCAATATGTTGGTTGATCTCCTCTTTGGAGTTGGAAGGTTTTCTTGTACCTTTCATTTTTTTTTTTTATGTCTGCCCCATGATGTCATTTTGGGTCTTTATTTTCTGGGAAAGACATGAGCCATGGTCGACTTGGATAAATGTTATTTGTCATTTGGTTGTCCTCCCAATATAAGAATAGGGTTGCAGGAAGATTCTGGTTTGGAGGGGTTTTCGTCCATTGCCAGTTTTTGTAATGATTTTCAGAAACAGTTAGACCACCAGGGAAAGATTTTCAGGACGTCATCACCTCCTGCATAGAGAAGTGTGATGTCCTTCCTTATAAGTTTTCCCTGACGAACTATATCCTGTTTCGGGATAGTCACTTTAAGTACCCTGCACCCAAACTTCAGACCTTTAGGGAAATTATAAATAGATTGCAGGAAGCAGATGACATTATTCCATCCACTTTGGACTATTGTTCACCACCACTTTTAGTTAGAAAGAAAGACAGTACCAAATACAGATTAGTTGTCAATCATTTCCTCGTGAATCGCAAAATTCCCATTGCCCACAATAGATGTTGCTCTCCAACATTTAGGCAAGGCTCGCGTATTTTCTGTTTTGGACATTAACAAGAGTTTTCATCAGAGTCTTCTTCATCCCTCATGCAGAAAGTACACTGCCTTTAGCACACCACTGAGCCAGTACAAGTTCACTTGTATACCTACGGGCCCAAATTCTGGCAGTCATGCCTTGTTGTGAGTGCTGGAAATATATTTATATTACTTCAAATTTAAGTTCATATTTAATAAAATTGACAAAACCATAGTATATAGTGAGGATCACGAGTCTCTTTTATCTCAATTCCACCAGGTGTTTCTTAATATGTGAGAATTTTTCCTGATGGTCAACCAGTAGTAGGTGACCTTAGGCTCCATCAAGTTCAGAATTCTAGGCTATTTGTTGTGTGAGGGTCAATTGATGATAGATGCACATTGAGTCGTCCTGTTCTGCACTTTACCCATCCGAAGTACTTGAAGGAAGTGCAGAAGTTCTTAGGGATCCTGGGTTATTACTCTAGGTCTATTAGTGGTTTCCCAGAGATCGCAGCACAACTGAACTTTCTGAAGAAGAAGGGAATGGTGATATACTGTCCTCTCCTCTGGTATTCCACCTATCGGACTTCAGATGCGGGTTCGCAGTACAGGTTGACACCTCTTCCCTGTATTTTGTTGATGTGTTGAGACAGCGGACAGAGCAGGGTCTTGTTCCTGTGGCCTTCGCCAGCCATAGCTTGATAGAACTTGAGCATAGTCTTAGGGTATATAAAAAGGAGATGCTGTAAGGTATTTTTGGCCTAGATATGTGCACCTCGTTTATCGAGCACCATGTATGCTATGTTTTCATGGATAGTCAGACCCTGAGCTATGTGCTCGCCCAACCCAAACATCTTGGAAAGTTTGGGTACTGGGTTCTGCATCTCTCTCATTTCAGATTCAAAGTGCATTTTTGTCCAAAGTTTGGACAACAAGGTGGCAGGCGTGTTGTCTCGAATGTATGATTCGGCAGAATTTTAATTTGAGTACTTCGTGGCATCTGAGGCATCGTTGAGTGTAATTCAATGGTATCCTGAGTTGTTTATGAAATCACGCCGTGCTCAGGATGAGGATGATTTCTGTGTGCAGGTTTATAGTGATACAAACAATGGAGTCACAGTTCCTGACGTTTTAGAACAGAGTATATTGTATTTTACTGGGATAAATGGTCGGGCCCAGAAGATTTCGGTCACTGTGTCACTGAGGTCTGTTGTTCTGTCTACTTTCATGACTGTATTTGGCGGTCATTTGTGGAAGACATTTCATAATATTGCTGCTCATTTTGCCTGGCCGATGCTCAATATGGACGTCTCTGAGTATGTCTGCTCTTATGACATGTGCCAACATTGTAAGCAGACACCTCATGCCAACATTGGACAGGCCATTACTGAGATTATTCCGGCTTCTTGGAGCACCGTCTATCTGGGTATATTTAAGCCACTTACTAGATCCAGGAAAGGGAATGTGTGCATTTTGATCTTGTTATACACAATTACAAAATTTGTCATCTTATTAGTCTTGATGTGCATGAAAGTGACTTATTATGTTAAGACTTTTACAGATTAGGTGTGGAAGGTCTTCAGTGTACCCTTAGATATAGTCACTGATAATTGTAAATATTTTACCTCGGTTGTTTTCAAAAACATGTGTTTTGGTTTCAGGGTCAAGCACTTAAACTCCAGTCTTTATTACCCAAAGGATAATCAGGTGGGGCATTTTAATAAGAAACTGAAGGCTTGTCTCACAATATTTTATAATCAGTTCCATACACTTTGGTACCAGCATCTAGATTTTATTAATGTTGGATTTAATAGTGCCTTTCATGAATCGACAGGATTTTCACTCTCTCCCCCCTTCCTTAGCAGTTCACTAAGTCATACGATACTTATTGTTTCGGACATTCCTACCATTTATTCCCCCACTGGGTGACGCTGACTGGGACCGCAAGTTCAAGGAAGTCCACCATCGTCTAGCAGTGGCAAAGCAACTATTCACAGCCAAATTAGGTAAGAATAGGATCGCAGTTCAATTTAAGTTAGGAGATATGGTATTAAGAAGTTTTTAGCACCTACTATTGTGAGTTTGTGCACACCATCCTGTAATAAGCTATACTGCAAGGAACACATCTCTCATCTTAAGGCCTATGTTCCGAGACAGTAGGTTAGGTTTTCTTTTGTTGTTACTGTTTGTTTAGTGTATGCTTGTCCCCCCTGCCCTTGTCCCCTTTCCTGTTTAATTTTTAACTTAGTTGTTTGGGGTTTCCTGTTTCCTTGTGCTATTCCTTTTATGTCTTTTGTATGGTTACCACCCTTCCTCTCGAGTTGTGCCGAGCAGATACCGCTACCGAACCTGGAGCTCTTCTGGTGAGTGGTCATTTTGCATTACTATTTGTAGCTCCCCCCCCCCCCCAGAGCGCAGGACTTGCATGCTTCTCGATCCCGTGAAGTGACCCTCTGCTCAGTGATCAGTTTGATACTCAGCTGCCCACCATTCCCAGAGGGACTTCGTGGTGTACATCTGGACTTTCAACATTCTGTATTGACTTTCGTCATGTTCATCATGAACGTCGCTGTGTACACTATATACTTAGAGCTATCCATGTACCATTTGGACTTTCATCGTGCTTTGTGATATTCTGCGGAAAATCTCTTGGATGTTCGTCGATACTGTAACTTTGTATGTAACCCCTATCGAGTCTACTATTGACTTTTTCTTTTGTGTCTACTCTTTGTACCTGTATCTATGAATAAACTGTTTGCCGTCTAAGAATATTTGCAGATGTGGGTCGCCAGGTATCAGGGACTTTGTGGTTGGGGAAGGGGGGAGGGTTTCGAAAATGTCTCCATTCACCCTATTATTCTCTGGCCTTAAGTCGCGGTGTGGTGGCCACTGCTTGTGATAAGTCGGTTTCCCCTCCTTTGCTGTTCCTTTCAATACCTTCCCTCATATTCCTCTTCTGACCTGGGCAAGCTTTAATCTGTTAAACCATTCTTGTTAACTTCGTGCTTGCTACTTCACTCCTGCTCTCATCATCGCAGTTGTGTGGATGTTGATTGCTAGCCTTGTAACCTGTTAGAGAATTTGATGAGCGACATTGTATTACCTTTTTCAGTTTTACTTTGGTTCTTATCACCCTTAGTGTGAAGTGCGGTATAAGGTACAGAAAGGGACGAGCAATTAATGGCGGGTCTCGGCAGTAGTATTTTGCAATGGAAATTTTCAGTATAGTCGATTGAGTGTGTTTTCTGGTGTGGTACATGTTGAATTAGCAGTAGTTTTGAGTAATTTATAAATTTAGTGTCTCCTTGCCATTCCAAATTTGGTTTCGACCAACATAATGCGTTACTGCTGCCATGTCATAGTTGTGTATTGGAATTTTTACAGTGTGTACAGTCCAGAGTGGGGCAGGTATATTGCTCTTTCTCTACTGCCGAGGCCCATCGTATTGTGCAACGAGTTATGAATTTTAATCATGTTTCTACTAATCCTTATTCTTTTTAATCAATTGGAGATCTATTTCGGGCGTTAAGCTGCCTACAGTGGCATTAGGAATTTTTAAATTTTGCTTTTTAGTAAGATTTTAACATGTGTTTTAAATACCAGGTGCATTAACGATATTGTCACAGTTAACCTATTCGCCTTCAACATCGTTGTTTGAATTGTTAGTGTTTGATAGTGTTGCTGTTGAACTATGTATTTGCGATTATTTGTGTATTCTTATAAATAGTGTATTATAGATATGATAAATATGAATGGGGGCTGGTTTTTGTAATATTTATTCAAAGGTTTCACTTGTTACATATATGCTTTGTCAGTTTTTCCAATAAGAGTTCTTGTGAGGGAATAATGTTCAGAGACTGAGATGGTGATAGCACAGGGCGGGTTCTGTACTTTTGGATATAGAAAACATTTTTGAAAAGACAGAATAATATTGTATGTCTCTGTATATGTTCGTCTCTGTACATGTTCATGACTTGTGGGTTGTCACATTGCACAAATGTTTATAGAGTTAATGCAGCTTAACGAAAATTCGTTGCCTACAGGGTTGATACGTGTGTGGAAAGTATAGTAAGAAAATTGATATTTACTTTTTACCCCAGAAATGTTGGTTCACATGTTAACAGGAATTGTAATGTATTGGGTTTTACTTTATTATGTAGCAAAATAGGAAATAAATTAAAATTTAAAAAACAGTATTTATATTAATATACTATAATTTGTAGGATTGTGATAATGTTTATGTAAGTATATTCGAGGAAAGTGGTGATGGAGTTCTCTATATCCCTATGTTCGCATGCGTCGTTGACAAAACGATTAGTGTCAGTCATTAGTAAGGTTGAGACATTTGCATGGGTTGTGTGTGTGTGTGACGGGGTCTAAGTGTGTTTTATATATTGCGAGATCTTGGTATAAGGTTTTTCGTAAGGCAGTTGTGATCTGCTGGGGTGGTGGGGAACAAATTTCTTTGTTGTCGCCACACATCCCCTAGAATCAATGTTGGAACTACTCTCGCCCTCCCCTACCCTCACACTCATCTCCTTTTGCAAGTCGGTCGGCCCTACACATGTCCACCGTTCGAGAGATCTAGCCTCTTGGAAATTTGCTAGAGATGTGCTGGTCCTTCTTGTTTTTTACACTATTCTATATTATGTTGGTTTAGACGTTATTTACACGATATTAAATTAACACTGGCATGCAGTTAGTAAAACAGTATTTGTATATTCACCCCCATTCGGATTTGAAGTAATGAATGCGATACTATAAATGCGAATATCTTTGTTGAGATTCAAGTAGGAATATCTTAGTATCTTTTTTAACATTATCGACGCGAACAATTCCAATACAAAAAACTTAGTCTCATTGGGAGGTGAACCAAGGTTTTATATCATAGTTAGCTTCAATGAGAATTTCTAAAACTTCATGTCTGATTGGTAGATGTTTGGGGAATTAGATTGTCATCAGAAATTATTTATTTTTTTAACATAGAGTAATATTAGCATTTTTGTTTTCGAAGCTTATATGTGAAAAACATTAATCGAATAAATTTAAGGGTTTTTAGTTATTTTGTTAATGTTAGTATTATGTAATAATTAGAAAATATTTAATTTTGAAAATATTTTATATAGTTTATTTGAATATATGTGTAAGATTATTATATAATTAACACGAATGTGAGTGTTTGTGTAGCCTTCCCAGTCAAGGCTCTCACCTGCATCTTTTCTGCTCTATGCAAGTCTGTTGTTCTCCTTTCCAGAGACAACAACAGAGTGACGGAGGACTGGTTGGGTAGTGGTAGGTAGTTCTTCGCCACCCGACGATCTGTGGTAGCTAGTTGAAAGTGCAATGATCATGGCACAAAAGTTATAGATGTAGTGAGATAGGTAATGGAAAGGTTTGACTGTCTGTTGTGTAGTGTGTTATGAAGTCATAACATTGTAGGTATATAAGTTATCCATAATATCAAACATATGTTAGTCGGAGGTTAACTTTGGTCATGGTGGTATGTGTAATTAAGGTGGAATTAATCATGCTAGTTGTTCATTATGTAAATGATATTTATACATATTAATTAATTATGTGAATAAAATTTAAGTATCCTTGATGGTATATGAAGCAAGGAGAATGTTCTCAATCCTACAGTAGTCCTCCGACCTCATTTGTTGTGTTTCATTAGCTGATGGGTAGTTGGTTTCAGCTCATTACGTACATAGTACTTGCATTTGTATGTTAATTATGCAAATACTATCGATAATTTACTTGCTATGCGATTAAAATATATATTTACCCATTATGGGTCTTGAATCAATACATAAATACTACTTGCATGTAGTTATTTCATTACATGTAAATAGTCTCACTCAGTAAACATTACTTCTTATGCGATTACATATATTTACTCTTGATGGATGATGAATCAAGTACTCAAATCTCTTTATGTAAGTCTATACCATACTCCATAGCTTAACATCTTCGATACAATTTTTCTAAAATTTTTCTCAAAATTTTAATCTATGCAGATATCAATTAATTATAACATTATTCGGAAACGTGCGAGAACTTGTCAGCCATTCACAACACATTATTCCTAGAACACATAGAAAAATTAAGATGTATATGGACATGTTAGCAGTTATTAGGGCTTGCACGGTATAATGTTGTGCATCTGACTGTGTTCCACTATATCTCTATGGGATAAAAAGCATTGATGTATGCAATCTCAGGAAATTCGCAAGCTGACTGATTTAAGGATGTTATGTGGATATACGGGTGTATGTAATTGGTGTTCATGCAATAAATAGATTACACAAGTGTGTAATTCATTGCAGATTATGCAAGTGTTTTAGCCAGTCATTCGTTTAGGTATAACGGGTCATACAGGTTTGGTGTGGTAATGAAACAAAGCTTGTGTTTGCTATCGACTGAAATTCGAAGTGCGGCAATGACTTTGTGTTTATCAGACTCTAATATTTATATTTGTATGAAAACTTTCAATATTGCCCGCTTGTTAAACTTTCTTTTTGCCTGGACAGTGGCAAGATAAAGTGATACATTCACTCTCGGTAGACAGTCTCGGGGCAGGTTCACTGTATTGTTCTCTTCCACACGAACCTCCTTGCTACATCTTGTGAAGGATGCTCAGCTGTTTGCTGGTTGGTAAACGACTGATTCTCTGATACACTGGTGTAACTCTGTTGTTGATGGCTGAGTGCATCGAGTACCCGTGTGCAGGACTCACTTGCTATACTTCTATGGATGTAACTCTCTTGTTGATGGTTGCATGCGCCATATATCCGGGTTTAGAACTCGCTTGTCATACATCCCAGGTGATGATGTACGTATCTTGCATCACAGGTTGTCTGTGAAGCGATGTCTGCTGGTTCCATTCTTGAAGTGAATATTTCTTAAATAACTCTTACCCTTTTATATGCTAAGCCCATTCAAGGTGGCCGTGGAGGTCATGCGATTAATTAGCCAATGCGAGAACATTGGTGGTGATAGGTAAATAGGGTTTGATATATGCGAACAATCTTCAGTCGAGAGCTAGGTGTCATGTGGTGCGGACATACTCTTTCGATACATTATGCAAGTGTATACTTGCTAGGCTGTGCGTGCTCGCACAGTTACAGTTACGTGTGTATGTGCACACATGTGTATTTGGTAATTGTGTAGTGAGTTGGAGATTATGTAATGGTAATTATGGTTACAAAAGTGTGTATCTGCATATATAGCAAATATTCATAATTTGTGATAGTCTTGGAATTCAATATGGCAGTCAAATGCAGATGAGTAATTAGCCAATTGGAAAACATTAGCTGGGATGAGTCTTATGCAACTAATTAGTCGAATGAAGGTGAGAGACAAACTCTAAAACAACTTACGGTAGTCGAATGCAGGTGAGAAACATACTCTTTTGTAAATGTCAACATGATTAGTCGAGAGCTGGTTTTAATAGAGCGTTGATGTGTAATTAGTCTCATTGCACAAGTGTGCAAATAAAATGTAAGTATGCTGAACAGGAATCGAACTCTGTACCAATCCACCCAATGGTCATTAGAGATTGGTGGATAGGAAGCATAATTTAAAATGCCTTTTCTTGGAATCGAACTCCGTATCAATCCAGCAACTAGTTGTTAGAGCTCGAGGATAGGATAAAAAACAATTTTATTATGCATTGTCTGGGAATCGAACTCCTTACCAATCCACTCACTGGTCATCAGAGCCACCTACTATAGCAGGTTTCCAAGCTACGATGTCCGCCAACACAAATCCTGACATATCCGGTAGTCTCTCAGGTTGTAAGGAAATGGGGAAGGGACGATGGGATAAGTGAAAGTACAAGTAAGTGCACTTTTCCCTCCAGACCTCCTCTGTTGTGAACCGCCAGTCGATGGGACAACACGCCAGTCTCTCTGCAGCTATCGAAGCATCAACATATGTGACTGCGCAACATCTCATTTTCTCTCAGACCTCCAAAGAGTCTACATGTGTGATTGCTTAAGTAAATGGACCTGAATTTCCCCCTCCACTCATCCTTAGTTGTGATCCAACAGTCAGCATGTGTGATGACATTATAACCAAAATTCCCAAAATCGCCTTTCTGGGAATTGAACCTGATAAACCCAAAAATTTCCCAAACTGAACAATTATGTCATATCCTGTTTGGGAATCGAACCCAGTACTCCGACAACGAAAATAATAAATTTCATAAATTGTCTTCAACAGAAATTGTACTCACAATTTCCCAAATACAAAAAAAAATATATTAAGTACCATCACTGGGAATCGAACTCAAAACCACAATTTCGCAAAAATATAAATATTTTATTGTTCTCACTGAGAATCGAACCCGGTAATTCCGAAATTGAAAAAAAAAACCCTAAGTCAACACATACAAAAGTATTAAGTGCTCTGCATGGGAATCGAACTCAAAATTTAAAATTTTGCATAACTGTCCTCACTGGGAATCGAACTCAAAATTTCCCAAGTCCAAAAACAATAAATTAAGTACTCTGTCCAGGAATCGAATCCGGTACACCCAAAACTTTCAAAATCCAAAAAATAAATTAATTCCCTGTCTGGGAATCGAATTAAAAATCAAAATTTCCCAAAAATAAACCAAATTCAGTACTCTGTCCAGGAATCGAACCTCGCACTAGAAGTGCCCAAATGCAAAAAATTTCTAAGAATTGCATTCACCGGGAATCGAACCGGAATTGCACGTGCATTGGAAGTGCATGTGCGAAAAATTCCTGTGAAAAAACTGCAACCGGAAATATATGTGCAAAAATGCAGTTTTCAAGGTTAAGTGTGGCAAATATGCACTTTTCGGGAAATTAGGTTAAACGTATATTCAAAGTAGGCCACGACGTCAAAAGTGAATCCCAAAAGTAGGTCACGGGAGTCAAAGGTCAAAGGTAAAACTGGGGTCGGACCCTTGTGCTCCCCCTACTTGCGCATTCACTTTAATAATATTTTGGAGAAGGACTATTTCTTAGTAGGCATTAGCAACACTCCTATTTGATTCCTGTTTTATCCATTGTATTATAAATTTAATATTACAATTTATAGACAGTTAATAAGTGAAAGTTCAATCTAACCAGAAATAGGCTTTTATTATGTCGACGAAAGTATACAACACTTTTGATACATGCGATATTAAGGAAACAACCAAGCACGTCATAAATGGAATGATTTTTCAACGGTATGATTTAGAAAGAGTGTAGAAACCTTGAATATTATATAGTAAGCGGGTTGTTTCGGCACCTCACAACGCAGAACAAAGTTTCTCAGCAGATAGGTTCGACGTGTGAGTGAGTATTCAGAGAAGTGGTGGTCTGAAGTGGGGGGGGGGGGGGGGAGTTTCGGTCTAGCTCGCCCCGTCCTTGGGGGCTGGAATTAATCACGCGTGGCTTTAATTGACAACGCGCCGACCGTGATTGGATTGGATCGTCTCAAATAGGTCCATCCCTCGCCGACATGGAAGGCCGGCGTGCAGGCGCCGACGGCAATTGCACACTCCACCGGAAGAATTATCGCAATTTTTTTTATTGTGTTATTGTTGCACTGGAAACTACCAAAGGCAAAGGCAGAGTAATTATTTTCATATTGTCATCCGTGTTTCGTTGCGTTCTTCAAAAGCAATTTCCCACACAACAGTTTCTGTGGACATTTTACATCTTCAAAATGTGTTTTGTCAGAGAAATTTAATTCCTAAGAATGGCGAGTATAGCTATTATTTCCTAAGTAAGTGTTATTACCAAGTTATTAATACAACATATTTGAAAAGCGTTTTATTTCATTTTATAGCTTACGTTGAAGAGCTCACCTTCGTACATTGATGTCTTTCTCCGTGACTGTGTATGTGTAAACGTGTTTGCCACTCAGAATGTTAGAACCCTTACACCGAAGTCGACCAAACTCGATACAGGCATACTTGTAGTGGTTAATAAGTATACCCAAAATGTAAAGTTATCAACCATACCGAATGTTTGTTTTCGAAATAAATTTGGTTGTCAGGGATCATTCAACATATTTTTAACCCAAATTACTGTGTTTGCAGTACGGAAATCAGCACGGAAATGAAAAATTTATATTTCAATTTATTCTCCATCTAATAAAGTAAAAGTCAGCTGAAATAATATAGAATTTACGTTATATCTCCGAAACCATCCGACCGATTGACACGGAATTTTTAACGACATGTAGTCTCAGGTAAACTTATATCGTATTTGTAGTTCAAAACTTTTACCTTGTGAATATTTTATGTTAGTTTGTCGTATATTCCTGATTTCATATATTTTAAACACACGTAGTAGGCTGGCAATGCCTCTTGGCAAAAATTTAAATTTACGAAGTCGTTGTACTCACTACCCCCCATTTGGTAAGATAGTGCCATCCGCAAAAAAAGAAATTTCAAGATTTTGTGCCGTGTCTCAGAAACTACAGAAACGAAATCGAACCAATCCAGTAAACAGACAGCGACACAAAAATTTTAAATGACAAAGGCAATTTTTTCCGATATAGCAACCACATGCTTTGTGTTGCATTCTGTATCTCTACAAGTATCAAACGTGTTCGATCCCCATTTAAATTCTAATATAACATATTTCATGTGTACTAAATGCTTAATAAACTCTTTATTCCGCCATTTTGGAAGAAATCTCATGTAAAATTGCGCTCAAATATGATCCCTTAGTAACTTTTCAATCGATTCACATCCCATTTGGCAAATCAATAGAACTATTAATGGACACGCAAAATAAACTTATTTCGAAAATCACTTTTGTAATATTCCATATCTCTGGACCCATATAAAAAAGTAATTTTGGTGTATCGAAATATCTACCGTGTGTACTAAATGAATTAAGTAACGACGCATGAATAAAGTGATGGGGCCCATGGCAATGTTAATTTTACATAATGTGGGAGAATACATAACGTGCATACAAGTAGATCTTAAGCAGGGCTTTCAAAAGTGCTCATTTGACAGTGAACTGCCTATACATGCGTGGACTCCCTCACCGAGTGCGAGCTCCGTGTTTTCTAGTTATGGGAGCTCTGGCATTGCCACTCATCTCGACTCTCCCCTCCCGCGAGGCAGACCCTCTCCCTGCTCCATCGCCCGGCGGCCGGGGAATTATTGACAGCAGACGTGGCTGCCGTCACAGCCCTTCCTCCCCTGCCGAATGAGTCGACGATTTGAGAGGACGAAGAAGAATTTTCTAGTAATAATGTATCTTGGTGCAACGCGGCATTTGGGAAGTTTCTGGGCTATAGCCCGACACTACAATACCAAAGGGTGAGAGGGCGTGATACACTGATAAGCAGAGGGCCAACTATGCAAGGGGGGGGGGGTGTATTTTGAACATTTAGGACTGGTGCAATTTAGACTGAACTAAGGTGGTACTGTAGGTACACATGATACGGACTTTATTGTAAAATACTGAAACTTTCAAATATGAACATATCATTTTTAAAATAATTCAATATGTTTTGATACACTTTTTATTGGTACTTATTTTAGTTATTTGAAAACATTAATTTATTTGAGGCGGTAGTAAATTATATTGATTGAATTTATTATTTGTGAATAACACGCGAAAGCAACACATTGTGATGCTAAGTCGAGAGTATTTCCTTTGTAGCTGTATATCAATTAGGAAAGTTTAATAACACTTTCATTTAATTAATACCTCCGCCCCTTAAAGAGCCTAGCCTAGCCAATTGTGACAGTATATATTAATTTCTTACAATTATAAATTCTTAGAATTATTTTAACCAGATCATTTATTCCACGCCACTATAACAACTGCAGAAAATAAAGGTTAGAGACGCTCATGATTCGCGCTATTATATTGTTTCACGCTAGACTTCACTGCCGTATACCTGCTTGAGTGCAATTCGCGGTTTAATTGACTACTAACAACTATTTGGCTTGCTGAAACGTGTGATCGCTATACTAGAGATTGGTGCTCAGCAGTTGAGCATTTACCATTGACTAGACGCGACCTTGGGGTGTGCTACGCAAGTTGTCGGCCGATGGCAGTAGCAAAACGACCATATAATATCTTGAACTTCAGTCTAGAGAGACAAAATAATTTTAATTTGTCAGGTTTGTTATAATTATTTAAAATACCCCTATCTTGTAACTCTACGACAAATATGAGGGACAGGGGATGAGATCGGTTTTATGCCCGAAGGCTTATCACGGGACGGCTTACAAACTTACGTATTACCTAAGTTAAACTAACACCCATATCTTGCTTAGGACGGGCGGGGGGAAGGGGCGGTGGTGTAGTCGTTAAACTACTCGCCTCCCACCTTAACGGGGTCAGTCGCAGATTTTCGTATGTGGGAATCGTGCTGGACGATGCCGCTGGTTTTCGGTTTTTTTTTTCTTGGATCTCCCTTTTTCCCCGCCCTTTCATTCCAGCGCTGCTCCACACTCGCCCTCACTTCACCCACATCGGCTCTCAACACCTGGCTGTTAAGAGCCACCCAAATCTCTCCACTTCATTCCACGGGAGGTCGGCAAGAGACTGTGAGGTATACGCAAGTTCTTCCAGGGCTATGTGAAAATTTCCGCGTGGTGGTTATAACGGCAAAACAGGATATGAAACACTTGAGAGGCTTGACCTTATCACCCTTCTCATTGATCCACACACATCCGTATCGAGGCGGAAAAATCGATCTGTTCAAGCCTTAGACTAAATACGAGTAGACCGCTTATTCGTCTTCTGCGCATGTACCCAACATTGAACTATCCCAATGGAACGCAACTGCCGAAGTCACATGGTCAACAGTGATGAATGTGTTTGTTTACATCTTAATATGCAAATGACAAACACTATTATATGCATAAAATACTACTACCAGTTTCGATTTAATCAAACTACATTACAAATTGATTAGACGAAGTATACGTACATCTCAGATCATTTGTTTACAAATCAGTTTTCTAACTTAAAGTCCAAATTATGCCGATTTCGCTAGACGTGTTAGCAGAAAAGCAGTTCAACGTTGGGACATGGAGACTGGTTGTCCGCAGCCAGCGAGGTCGGTCTACCTCATATTTAGTGCATGGTTCAGGCACCGCGCAGTGAGAAGAACTGGTGGACTTTACACGGCTCGGAGTACTATTGTTATTCTCGTTGCGAAGTCTGCCTGTAGGCCTTCGAGAGCTCTCCGCCTCGTATCGATCGAAAATGCGTTGAATTATTTGGTTAGCGCTGACTATCGATTTTGAGGCCGGTTAAGGTATTTGGGTTTCCTTAAAGTGGTGACTAGAGTTTGCATATCGGTTGGTATATCCCCACCTCTTTGTGTCAAGTAGGATACAACGCACATGGCTTTCTGCAAACTTTTTCTATCGTAAATGCGAGTGCATTATTATGAACCGGAGTCTACTCACGTACCAAACGTGAAAATAGTTTTTAACAAAGCATTAATTAATAGGATTGAAAAAATGCTTTTCTCGCTATGCTACTTTATTTCCATATTAACCAACAGTTCTTGGTTTATATTTTAGGACGGCACAAATACAGTCACAACTTGTATGCGAGCTTTATATGCACTCTACTTTAATGATAACTGCGTTCAGTTTCAAGAGTAAACGTAGAGAAGAAGCATTAAAAATGATCGTCTTTCCGTAAAACATAAACACGCTAGACGGTTCTTTAACTTAAAATGAGTGAACTTACAGTGGAAGAAAAACTGTGAATATTTTCCACGCAGGTGGAAATGAATTCTGCCGTGAAACTAATGATTTATTTGTGTACAAGAGAAATTGATTTTTTTAACAGGTAATAAAATATTATTTTTTAAATAAACTGTATACAATATTGTGCAAAACACGAGTAGCACGTAAACTTCTATTAATCGCAGCTTATAGACCCCATGCGCCAAAATCAAGATTTTCCTCCGTGGGTTACGTGGCGGACGTTACTAGTGGCGTTGCTTCTTCACGTCACAGCTTGCCCTAGCCCTAGTTCACTGCCAATTGAGCACTATTGAAAGCCCTTCCTAAGATCTACTTTCGATCTCATTTTGTATCCTTCCGCTACATGTAAGATTAACATCACTATGGACCGTCGCACATAATTAATGTGTCGTATAAGTGGAAGCCAAGACATTTTAAAGAAAGTTAATGACTTAATTATGTGCAAATCCGTGCGTGCGTGTGTATAAAAACAGTGGGCATAAATTTACATATTAAACTCTCAGTCATTAGGTCTTAGAACTAGTTTTATTAATTCGCTTCCAACCTAACTAAGACGCTGCGTGCCAGTGTGTAATGTACCGTGCGAGTAGTCAAGGACAGTGATTTTTTTTTTTTTAATGGTTACTTTCAAAAGCCTTTGAAATCACTGAGCTTCACATCAGCTTTCCAGCTATAAAATGCTTAGTCTACTGAAGTTATTTACGTCGCCATTTTTGTAACCAAACGGCTAACAGACAACAGCTTACAGTCTGAAGTAACCTTTAGTTACATCTAAAACCGCCATACTCGCCCCTTGGGATCCAACCGAGCGGCTTCTTCTAAAGAAGCGCCTGACAGCTCGCCCTTGACAGAGATGTGACATCTTCGAGAGCGTCGAGAATTGTGTTTCCTTTTGAGAAATGTCTCGGTGCAGAATAAGGTTTTCTTTCGACGAGCGTGAGTTATGAATACTCTGGGCAGCATTGGCGCCGCGCCGGTAGAAACACATACCTTTGTCCTGCCGATGGTAGTTTTAGGATAGTGCACAGGAATGTCCAGCGAGTATTCTTCGTGATTCGACGAGCTGCGGTGATTATTGACGGCATCTTCCGTCACGATTCCCACATAGTCCAGGAATATTAGTCAAATGAGGGCAAGAATCTCGGAATGAGAGACAGTCAGCTATAAACTTGTATAAACCTTTATTTTGACACCCTAAAACTTGTCTCAAAACCTACCTATCGTAGGGTGTCCGCGACCACAGATATTTCAAGGTCAAAGGTCAAAAAATCGATTTTTTTTACACATTTATTGCAAATATCTCGTTTCCTATGGGTTTTATGCTATTTGTATTTATTATAAATATTGTAGAGGATTAAATTCTCTACAACTTTTGTTTAAACATTTTTTTATATCTTGAACCATTTTCGAGATAGAGGGCAGAGCGCGCGCAGTGTTTAACTATTTAGAGTATCATTCGAGGTCAACCTGTAGTCCAGATTAAAAACACTCCGTATAAAGTTTATAAATTATTGATAAATATATAATTCTAAATAATTTGCATTTTTTATTAACTATTACGTTATAATTAATAATTTTTTTCAATAATTCAGTATCTATTCATTTAATAATACTTACCTACTCGTGTACTTATAAAGTTATTAAGGGAAATACTTTAATTATTTTTTAATTCTAATCTTATTTATACTAATTACTTCCTAACTAAAATAAAAAGAAAATAATTAAATTTTTAATTAATGTTTTTATTGAAAAATACCATTTCATACATTTATGAACGTCGAAATTAAAAAAATTGAATAATAATAAGAACTACAAGTTCTAATTTCAATTTTCTTCTTCTTCATCATCGTCTTCCAGTCGCTGTAAAATTTCAAATTCCTCCGTGTTCTCTTCTACAGTTCTTAGTCTTTCTGCTTGAGGATTTAAGTTTTTATTATCGTACCAAGCTTTTGATAAAATATTAGCGTGTGAATCACGAAAAGAAATGATCGTAAAAGCTCCTACTTTTTTCGTAATTATTATATTGGTTAAGTACTTTTGTTGTAGCCTTGAAATAATAGTTTTATCATCTGGTACATACCCTGTCAAGACATATTTAAGCTCTTTTAGTGTAAATTGTGAAACATTATTTTCTATGTAATTGAAAATCTCTATCATAGCTTCTGAAACTTGATTATCTTGACGAAGTTTCGGATGAGACGATGGTACTTTAATTGTGAATAAATTCGTATAACAAACAGCATGGTATTTAGCTTCAGCAGCAACTAAATCATATTGAAGAAATATACGATTTTTCACCAATTCTCCGAAAGTATCACCACCTTCTTCTGCTTTTTTCATAACATTGTCTTTAAACTCAAGAGTACTCACTGCACTTATCTTGCGTCTATACTTTTCTTTTCTCTTTGTCTCTGCGGCCTCGTCAGCTATTTCACCACAAAATAAACACTGCTTCTTGAAATCGAACACTTCACTTAGTCTTTTATGCGGTACAGTTGGAGAAGCTGTAGTTTCATCTTGTTCTAGTCGCCGTTTTGCTGCTAATATACAATTTTTGCTAATGTAAACAGTTCGGCACTTTTCATGCACTTGTACAGAGGTTACGGTTTTTAAATAATCAATAAGACCGTCGTTTCGTTCGATACTTGCAGTTCTCAGAGTTTTTATACCACGCACTAGATTCACTAATGATTCACCTTCCGAATCTGACTTTATACATATAAAACACAAATTATCCATCACTCTTAAAATTGTACGTCCGTAGTTACCAAGATACGATTCAAAACAAACGAATAACAGTGGTTCCTTGAAAAAGAAACCGGTCGTGAGTAAGCAATTGAACATCTGTCCTTTCTGGCTATAAATAGAAAGGTTCGTACTATACAATAGAGGTCCGTTGTCCCAGGTATAATTTTTAACGTTTTAAAAGAATCTATAAGTTTACGGATTTCAATATAGATGTACTTAATTATTTTCTACTTAAAATGTAATTAAAGTATTTCACTTAATAACTTTATAAGTACACGAGTAGGTAAGTATTTATTAAATGAATAGATACTGAATTATTGAAAAGAAATTATTAATTATAACGTAATAGTTAATAAAAAATGCAAATTATTTAGAATTATATATTTATCAATAATTTATAAACTTTATAACGGCGTGTTTTTAATCTGGACTACAGGTTGACCTCGAATGATACTCTAAATAGTTAAACACTGCGCGCGCTCTGCCCTCTATCTCGAAAATGGTTCAAGATATAAAAAAATGTTTAAACAAAAGTTGTAGAGAATTTAATCCTCTACAATATTTATAATAAATACAAATAGCATAAAACCCATAGGAAACGAGATATTTGCAATAAATGTGTAATAAATCGATTTTTTGACCTTTGACCTTGAAATATCTGTGGTCGCGGACACCCTACGATAGGTAGGTTATGAGACAAGTTTTAGGATGTCAAAATAAAGGTTTATACAAGTTTATAGCTGACTATCTCTCATTCCGAGGTGAAACCCCTAATATTCCTGGACTAACATGCGAAAATCCGGGAGCGACCCCGCCAGGAATCGAGCCCCGTTAGCCTTGGTGAAAGGCGAGTGCTCTAGCAGCTGAGCTACCGCGGCCCCTTCTAACAACAATCCATTTTTATAAAACAACGATTATTTTTTATGAAACGGAATAACACTATCATATTATTGCCAACATTGATACGTTTTAAATTTGTTTTGCTTTTATTTATTTTCTTTAATTTTGGCATATGCTGACTGTACTCCTTTAGATTTTTACGAGGCAGAAACTGAAGAAGTATTTGGTTTTAATATGAAGTATGTATGTAATGTTTTTAAAGAGGATTGTCCATAATTTACCTATGAGCATATTATCGTGTATTGGGCTTGATATCAGAAAATATTCTTTATTTGAGTGTGTGAAACTGTACACTTACGTTACAATAAGCCAATATAACTTGCTCGAAAGTGTTATTTACACTTGTAATTCAATTATCTATTTTTTTTTTGTTTTTAGTTTTAATTTATTGCCAGCTTCTGATTCCCTTGATAAAAAATACTACCAAGTTTTATTTGCGCACGGTTTGTAAAAGTAACAGACAATAGTTCTGTGCATAAAATTATTTAACAAAAAAAATTGTGGGGGAGGAGGGGGGTACTGGTTCTGAAAACGTAGAGTGATTGATATGTGAAGCTTTAAGGGGCTGACTGCTCTTGGCTGCAAACAAATGCAGAGGCTACGAAACTCGTGTATAGGATGTGCTTTAAACAGTAAGCTAATCTTCCTCGTTTTTATGACGCATTCTGTTTTATTTTAACAAATGCACTCATTGAGCCCAAAACGTCTGCGAGGAGTAACGAGAAGGAGAGTTCTGTAACTCAAATTAGTTTTAAAATTACTTAAACCTAACATGATGATATTCTACCATTCTTCGCCAAAAACTATTCAGAGAACAAATGCATGCTGGCAATGTACGCAACGTGAGCGTGTCCACGCATGATGCTTTGGCGAAGATGTGAGCTGGAAACCACAGAACATTCATAATTGTTATCATTTTTGCAGTTGCGTCGCTTAAGGGACGAACTGTAGCAATCGTTTACCTGACACTAACGTTACACTATCCGATTAGTTTTCTTATTGTATTAACCTTTTTGTATTCATACACATGTAATTTACATGATTATATTTCTCTCCAAAAAAGACACAGTAAAATTTTATGTACGTTTTACTACTAATTCTTTGCAAACTGATTACCAAAAATCTGCTTGTATCACTACAAATAAAATATGTTCTGTATCTTTACATCACGCACTTTTATAAAACCTACAAATTATTATATTTTATTTGATTTTCATTAAAAATTTTAATTTTAAATACTTTAGTATTTTACGTTCTACGGTAACGCATTCAAAATTTCTTCTAATTTACCCGTTCTGTTACAAAAATAATTTCGCCAACCGGTTTTCAAAGAATTCCTTTAAAACATGCAACTATTTTTACACTTCTGTGGAATAAATCGGACATATTATAAAAACTGGAAATCGAAAACCGGTTAACAAAAAATGTAAGGTATAAAAAAAATTCGAAACTAAAAACATTAAAAAAAAAAAAAAAAAAAAAAAAAATTGTTCGGTCAGAATTTGTAGTGTAAAATTGCAATACGTTCGTAGAAATTTGTTTACAACATAAATAAATGAAACGCTCAAATGGAATAAAAGTAATTATTGCACAATTTTCTCTTAGTTAATTTTACTCCTTTTTTTTTCCTTTTCCTACTTCAGAATGTATTCAGAAGAGAAAGGGACATTCCCTCTGAGTCATTAGGTTGTCTTGTACAACGATACGATGCGCAGAAGTAATCTTACATAAAGATAGAAACTGCGGTAACATCATTTGTTTGCCGTTTATCTACGGATCGCAGGTTTGCATAGCGTAAAAAGCAAGTCAAGCTGAGTGAAACTCGGTCCCATGCACACATACCAAAAACAGCTGCAAGCAAGTGCTACCTTAAATTATGTCGCTGTGTGAATATATTTGTCAAGGGAAAGTAGGTTTCTTTCCTCTACCTCATCTCATTATTTAAAAAAATGTTAAATAAAAAAACCAATGTTGCAACAACAGAGGACAAGACACTCCTTTCCCTTAGCCACCAAGGAGCACTGAACACACCGATGGGGAAAATGCACAGACAAATGTGTTTCATATTTGGGATCTCGCTTTGACCAAGGACAGGATAACATAGCGCTAATAAACGGAGTTTCTCGACGATGGAACTATAATTTTCTAAAATTAAAATTGTTATCTTTGGAAGAGGAGCCTCGCTCTATCAGTTCCCCAAAAAACTTAATACACAGAGAAAATGGGTTTGTTGAATCAAGTGAAGTTTTTATGGCGCAAATAAATACATTCTATAGGGGCAATAAAATATTTTGTTGTTGTAACAGAATTATTTTGCTGTTCTTTTTTCGGTTGTCCCAAAAAAAGAGATTTGGTTGGTGCAACCAAAGATTTGTTTGGCACAGCGTACATTAACAGGTATCGGTTAGTATTAAAACAATTTTAATTCCGACCGAGATAAGAAACTGGATCATCTACGGCCGAGTGTTATGCATTAGCACCCTCAGTTAAAATGACTACACGAGAAGTTGGAATGTTTTTAAATACATATATTTAAATTACTATACCGTGCGTGTCAATAAATATTTCCAGTTTTACAGCTCTACTTTTCAGTTTCCCGATGAATCATTACTAAACACCGATAAATGCACTAACAAACACTGTTAATATACCATCACAAAAAAAAAAAGCAAACCAAATCTCGAACTGTATTTCCGAATGAAGGCAATCAAATGAGTGGCCAAACAAATATACATAGCTTATTCAACCAAATATTTTGTTGGCAGTCTAATTTCCATTGAACCAACACAGGTTTACTCAACAAAACATTTTGTTGGGAAACTAAATATATTTTTGGCTCTATAAAAACAAATATCTTGTTGGCTATTATCTCAGTTCAGTAGTGTACTCAAAAGTATTTGGTTGCCCATCAGTCGTTTTAAATAAATTAGTTATTGCTGAAGTTTGCTAAGACAACAGTCCGAATGTTAAAGAAAATTTGATACAGCTTCGTTGATTTCCGCTACTTCTGTTCACAAAAATACTTTAATTTTTTTTTTCAAACGTCATACCGTGAGGCGAAGCCTAATTCACGCAGACGTGTTGATGAAGACAGAATATTTCGTCTCACATGCAAACGTTCCCTTCTTGGCCATCAGGAAACTGAGAGCTGTCCTTCGTCGCAGAGTTGTTGAGGCATGGGTATTATTTACACGAAGTTCTGCGTCTCTCCTGAAGTTATTCAGGACAAAATATGTTTGCTGAAAGCCATCCATCACTCGTGTGTCCCCGAGTCTCCGATGCAAATCAACCGCGCCTCCGTTGTGTCACAGAATATATAACCATACAGAAGTTTAAAAGCGTGCCGGTTCGGGTTTATATGGGTGCACCCATTCGCTTACAATCTGCGCGGAACTCTGGGACGGGCCCTTGTGTCTGAACAGAAACTGCGCGATGAGGGATATTTCCTATTGGCAGCGTTGCCAGCTAGCAAGTCGGTTATCAGGTTTTTATTGGCGAACGGGCCTCGTGTCTGATAGGCTACCACGCGCAGCGAAGTGTACCCTATTGGCTGGGCTTCTGTAAGCCACCAGGCGCTGATTGGAGAACGGAATTCTGACATGTTGCAGGCCACTGACGCCATTTTGGTGGGGCGTGCGACTGGAGTAAGCTGTTATTTCACATACGTATTCTTGAGCTGAGTCGAGCTGTTTGGTCGGTGTCTTATCGCGGTGAGAGTGAAGTGATGTGGAGATGGAACAGCGGTGGAGTGCAAGGGCAAGGGAAAAGGGAGTGCCCCCCAGAAAACCCGCTGATTATTAGCAACGTCCGCCACATTCACACATGCGAATATTCGGTAAACGCAGTCGGGAATCGAACCTGGTTAGCCTTGATGGGATGCGAGTTGTACACTACCGCGGTTCCACCCGTATTTTGTGGTTGTATGGTAGATTTAGCTTAGTGTGCGACACAGACATTATGCTGGGAAAAGGGGATATTTTTTGTAAGCTAAACTTCAGACTTTGGGAGATTTGGTATAAACCCTGTGGTATGACATAAGACGCCACGACAAACGAAACGCCACGCCGTTTGGTCTGTATATACTCACCTGTTCTGCGATAGGATCGTACCACCTAGATGTTCCTGGCGCAGAACTGTTTTCATTTTTCATCACCACTCTTCTGCCTGTTTCTTCAAACTTAAAGGTTCTTCACGATAAAGTGAGCACTTTTGAAGTGAATCTTAGAAAAAAGTCACTGCCTCTGCCTGTATTTATTATAATGGGCGCACTGAGTGACATTCGCCCAGTAAAGTTGGCAACGATGGATGGAAAGTAGTTCCGTATCTTAACCTCGAATAAAAGTGTTAGGTAACTATTTGTGATAACTTAAAATTATTTCTTTCGCTTTCTGTTTTTTTTTAATACATCGAAGTAGTATAAAAATGAGCAGATTTGTAAATTATTTACTTTCTCAATAATTTCACAGTTTCACTTGACCAACACATTAATAAAGTGACAAGGCCGATGGCAATATTAATTTTACCTAAGGTGGGAGAATACACAAAGTGCATACAATTAGATTTTTATCAGAGCTTTCAAAGGTGCTCATTTTACCGTGAACAGCCTATACATACATACATTTTGTATACTCATCAAGATCTGCACTAACAATAAACAGATAACTCCACGTGTTAGTATGCCACTTGAAAACATATTTCATGCAAAGTATTTGACAAAATTTAAGGAAACTTCTTAAAGCGACTCCACAAAGTGCACCCAGAAAGTCAACGTATGCAACACTTCTCCGCTAAGTATCATCAGAATGTATAATCAAGATCTGAGACGCAATGCAGGTATGTGTTATGATGAGTTTGGATTTTGCTCATCTGTTGATAGTATTTCAAGTAATTTCAAAACAGATCGCATCACTTATGTAACACAACTGATTTTTAAATATAATATATGTAAGTTTATAATTGTATTCGTTACTGTTGTAAGTAAATATTACTACGTTAAATTTAGCTATACAATTAAGGAAAAGTCTATTAATGACAATGAAAGGACTCGCTGTGCGGAATTTCAAAAATATAAAATCAAAAGTTGTATTAACATAACTATCACCTACAGCAGTTTTTGATACAATATATAGTTTCCGAATAAAAATATTGTACACCGGTTTTCGAATAATAACGGATATAAAACACAAAATTAGTACATATGCAAAGAGAAATTTTTTAATATTTATAGCATTTAATTATTGAGAATTATATAAAAATCAAATTTAAAAAAAAGTCGTTTTAATTAAATTTAGTTTCTGGAAAGCTCCTGTAAAACATTGTTGAAAAATCACTTTTATTCAAGAAATATTATATTTGATATCATAGAGTTGCAAATAATATAGTTTTATCGGTTTTGAGACAATTACTTTGACATATCTACTGATTATGTGGCTTATAGCCCTCATTATTCCAAAAAAGTGAGCAAATTTTAAACAGAAATCTCTAGACTGTATCATTTATTGCTGTAGTGTATATGGTTGTTACAGGCAATTAAAGTATTTTGTCGATAAATTCAACCCCTATCAAAATATATGAAAAAGTTCAGATTCAGCTCTTGGTTTTACATTTTCGGAATTCACGCACTGGGAGACCTTTCCATGGCTCTTAAATAACGAGAAATCTACGAAAGTTATTTTAATCCAATAGAGACATTTGTATATTAAGAAACAATTTAATGACAATCACAACCTAAGTAAAACCACGCAGTACCTATAGACCTAAAAATTGCCTGGATTCATTTGGCAATTAGCTATCTTCCACGAACCTTTGCATACTGGAACCAAAGCTGGCTGAAGCTTCAGTTTTACCACAGATGCAGCAAGGGATTAGGTCAACTTTTACGTGCAGGTTAGTTATTGGCTTAAATCCCTCCAGGGCGTGGCTTACAAAACACTAGCCAATTGATAATGGAAGTTAAAAGTACACGTGTTTGAAGTATAGTTTGCCCTCAAATGAAGTCGCAAATTTGCAGACTCTAAGTATTTAGGTAGCGCAGCTTCTAGACACTACTTCAAGACAACGAGTAGGTATTGTCTATTTCATATAAGTGGAGTAAAATCTGACAGACAATGTGACCAACCTACACAATATGTAAACAGTAAATGCTCTCGCTCATACAGTATTGTATCAGCTGATGAACTGCTGCGGGATCCGTGTTGTTAGGTTGGCTATTTTGATGATGACTTTGGAAGAAAATAGTTCTCGAAACTAAAAGTTGTAATTTAAAATCTTATTATACTTACAACATTTATAGTTTAAATTATGATTTTTAAGCAATATTAAATTTTCTTGGCTATTAGTAACTGGACTTTAAAAACATGTTTATCATTTATGACAGAGTATGTCGACACATACGAACAGTAAACGTTTCCAGCCAATGGCAATGGCTAGCCATGTTTATATTTCCAAACCGGTGAAGGCCGTTGTGCGTGTGATTTTTTTCTCATCGTGTTTATTAACGAATATCTTACTGGTGGTGTTGGAATATTCAATCGGTAGTTAATAATTTTTTCATTTGCTTTTTCCAAACATAGTTGGTTGTAGGTACTGTTGTAGTGAGTTTTCTTGAGTGAAATGTAATATTAATCGGCACGTCGTTAAAACTGCTCGTTCTGCCATTTTCCTTACCGTCTTCCACAATGAAGTGACGGGAATATAATTTCCGTGTATAAGTTTAAGTTTGTTTGTATCAGGAAGCGTGCGCAGTGTTGATTTTACTGAATTATTTTGCAAATAAATTATTTTATGTTAGTGACGAACAAACGCGATTTTAGTGAAGTAAACTCCAAGGAGTGCCATAGAAAAACACGTGTTCAAGAGGTTCCAAATACACTATCTACAAAAAAGTAATTGGGCACCTGTCCACAATGTTTGCTCGGTGGTTGCCACCCCGTTAGGAACCTCGTAGAGCCACCTCTTGCGGCTATAACAGTAGCCATCCTGTCTGGCATGCTCTCTACGAGTGTGTGCAGGACATCCACGGGGATTCGTCGCCATTCCTCTTGCAACCATTCCATGAGTTGAGCAATGGATTTTGGCCGCGCCTGACGATCCCTCACCTGGCAATCCGATTTGTCCCAAAGATGTTCTATAGGGTTGAGGTCAGGGCTCTGGGCGGGCCAGTTCAATCGGCGAACATTGTTGTCGGCATACCACTGCATAGTAGCCCTTGAATCATAGCACCTGTCGTTGTCATCCTGGAAGTAACACGGGTCCATTCCGTAAACGCCACAATTTTGGGAGTATTTCATTATCCAGAATGTTACAATAGGCCTCTGTGTTCATGCTACCACAGACAAACACCAGCGGTCCTGTACCGACGGCCGTGAAACACAAGCCAATTGACGTACTGAACAACCTATCTTCACGGGTGCCCAATTACTTTTTGATAGATAGTGTATTACAAGCAGTAAGTTTGCGTTATATTGTAAATGTAGGCCTATTTATAAACCGTTAATACAATTATTGAAATGCACGTGGCCGGAAAAAGCCGCATTATCCACACTTTTGTAGAGAGTGAATAATATTTGTTTGTCTACATCGTAAATTCGAATATAAGGTTAACTTCCGTCTATGTGTGTGGGTGTATATATTGCTGCATCTGTACGAATACGAACAGTGACGCATGTATCGCGTTTCGTGTTTTCATTAAAGTTATAATTTTCGAAGTAGTTTATTAATTTAAATGCTATTTCCATACGAGCAAAATTTTCCACTGCTCCATCAAAACAATATGCAACTCAAAATGCCATTCACTCATAAGAACATCAAAATAATCCCGTCTCATGAAAGACGTTAATCTAATCTCCCCCCCCCCCTTTTTTTCGTTTCCGTTTTCCCTCGAAATAAAATATACAGAACCCCAACAAACTCAACTCTGCAATTAAAAAATAAAACAGGTTGAAATACCAACCTAGCTATAATATCCTACATTAATTACTGGACGGAAGTTAGCTAATGTCAGCTTTTAGTGCCTGCCATGCCAGGGAACAAGAGGAAGGAGGAAAATGCAGGTTTGCATTGGACTCAAAACATTAGTTTACAAACATCTTTTTCTTCAGTGACAAAACAACTGCGGTGGAAGGATACACACTGGCCTTAGACTTTGAGATAGATATTTCCTATCGGAATTAAGAATTTCGCGTCTTTTCGGGATTGAGAGTACCTCTTAAGTTAGACAAAAATCGTAACAGAAAGAATCACTTCAGTCACATACATTATATTATTTCCAATGATATATACATTTATATCTCATTTCGTTACTGATGTTGATAAATACCAGTACATTATTTTTGTTGTGAACTTATGGGAAGTTCGGTAACCAACGAGATGCTATTTGACTCTAAGTTCATTCCATCATTAATTTATGTTTTGTGGTGTCGCAAATAATATCATTTTTATGTGTACTGTATTTAAACAGCAAAGAACTTGTATCGTTACCACAAACAATAAGCTGTGTACTTTGTGTTCGTTGATCATTTATATGAAAACAGTCATGACGTATACCAGAGCACGGTTTACGAATCAGACTCCCAGCGAAGATGACTGAGCCTTGCACTGTACAGTAACGACCAAATATAATCTTCCTGCGAGCAAACACGTAAACGATTTTTTACAGGGAGTATGAAAGGGACAAAGAAGCTCATACATCAGGAAGAATTCTACTGACAACCAGAACTCCAGTTAAACAACGTAATAACTTCAGTAAATCACTATACTTTGCATAATGTAGTTGTGTACACGTGAGTACAGTTTTCTTCAGCTTGACTCGAAGCTGTCGAGGTATAAGAAGTAACACCAGGTATACGCTGTTCACGATAAAGTGAGCACTTTTAAGGCCCTCCTAACAGGCACTAACCGCTAGTAAATATATCTCATTGCAGCCTCAGGCATTAAATTTTGAGGGTGGTGAAATGTATACACTGTGTTTATTGGTCACATTGCAATATTTATATCAAAAAGCCGCAGGAAGATGGAAATTGGATGAAAGGAAGAATTTATAAGGGCCTTAAAAAGTGCTCACTTTACCGTGAACGGCCTGTAGGCGCCCCAAGCCGGCGTGATTCACGAGCGCGTGAGGATGGGAAATGCCAAGCAGTTCCAGCGGTAACAAACCACGCTGCAGTTTTGAAACGAGAGGCTTCGACGTTCCAATCAGCCATAGCCCGCGTGCACAGATGCCTTGGAACGTGATCGCTGGTTATTCTCAAATGTACCGTGTCCCCTGCTGAGCCATTAGCGAAATTGCGGCTTTCAACCTGATCAGCTAGATTGCAAGCGTTTTCCCCCTGTTAGGTTTTCCAACCTCTTCCTGCCAATCACTAGTTAATTATTATTGTCGTTATGCATCTTCTTTCTCTTTTATCACACCCTTCCAACTATAATTGTCGGCTTTTTTTTACGCCATTGTCATTCCGTTTACCTTCTCCATGTCCATGTCCACAAGGAACGCTCTTGAGTCGGCAGCAGCATGAGGGCCTCTTGGAATAGGGCACTGGCGCGGGCTAATGAGTGTACCACTGGGCTGTCAAAGTGCCCGTGATGAAGACAAACAGTGATCGGGCATTGTAGGGAATCTTATCCCACACGACACCAGGACGATTGGTCTTGTTATGTGTGGCAATAAATCGTTCTGGGCTCTGCCGACGTTGCCTCCACACATGGATGGGTCGGTCGCCATCACCAAAACAAAAGCGAGAGTCATCACTGAAGATTAACAGCTGCTGTTCTCGATGGCTCCATGACAGTCGGTCACATCTTTCTCTATACTCTGGCGCCAACATCATGGAACGTTAACATTCACACGACTGGTATGGCACGCAGTACGACGAAATGACCATCCCACATCCCGCAGCACTACGATTCGACCCCGGTCTAACACGTCCCCGATGTAAACTGCACTTTAAAGGAGTGCTACCGACAAAATTAGGCATAGTCGGAATGGAATAAACGCACGCCGGGAAGATATTATGTAGTCCAGAACGTAAAGGGATAAGCCTAGCCCTTGTTGACGTCATTTGCGCAGCTGAGCGTGAAATGTGAAATTTGAATATCAGCATATCTCAAATTTTCAAAATCTCTCCACAAAATTTCGTTCCTGTAGGTTACTTCCTTGTGTACTACGGACGTGCCAGCGGTTATATTTTGCTTATTGGTGACGCGTCTCTGTGGGGACACGATATATTAACTTGGCTGGCCAATCAGAATTAGGGTACTCCGATACTGTACGTCTGTAATTCATGGGGAGAAATTTATGTCGCGTAACACCCTAGATTATCCAATCACGAAAGTGGGTCTGAGCTATACTGTTATGAAATACAACTGGTCGTGAAATATTTTCGCAAAATTCGGGTTTCCCTAGCGTTAATTGAATAATTATTGAACTTTATATTTGTGAACCGGAAATACATAAAATCTGAGAAGCAATGAACTAGGTGATTGGTGATCATGAGACGTTAGGATGAACCACTCACAAACCAAACCCATAGAAATGTCCACAACTCACATCACCGCAAGGACGAGAATAAGTACAGTTCTAGTAATATTGCCTTCCTGTGCAACATGTCCAACGCAGTGAACTAATAGGATTAAAGGATGTTCACGATAAAGTGAACACTTTTTAAATTAACCATAGAAAAAGTCACTGCTCCTGCCTGCGTATATTTTTAACGGGCGTACTGAATGACATGTATCCAGTAAATTTGGTAATTATGGATGGAAAGTAGTTCCATAATTTAGCGTAGAATAAAAAGTGTTAGGTAATCATTTGTGAGAACTTAAATTATTTCTTTCGGTTTCTGTTTTTAAATTGCATCAGTGCGTAAAAATTAGCATATTTATAACATATTTACTTTTCTAATCATTCTACAGTTTCACTTGACAGACGCATGAACAAAGTGATGAGGCCCTTGGCGTTGTCAATTTTACATAAGACGGAAGAATACACAACGTGCACACAAGTAGATCTTAAGCAAGGCTTTCAAAAGTGCTCACTTTACCGTGGACAGCCTATAACTTCTTTTCGCCAGTATATATTTACGGACTGATCGCTAAGCGTGGCTGAGACAGTCAGTCGGCATTCGCCTGGAGTTATTTTGGCAGACCATCTACAAGGAAATGAGGATAGCTGGACCAGGGTCCAAACACAGGTCTTCCCAAGTGCAAGCCCTGTGTTACCACCGCACCAAATCAGTGCAATATTTCGCTGCGATGCTTAGGTCAAGAAGTGAAATTTTACAGTCTGAACATTATTATATTATACAGTAGAATTTTTTCCCCGGTTGTTTTCTTGTCCGGCGTAATAATTTCCCGGCTTATTACTGGGAGGCTGCTAAGGTGTGCCGTGGAGATGGGGACATCGCATATAATTACGCAGGAGTGAAATGACCGCGCGAAACTCTGGAAGTGGGCCTTTTCGTCTGATTGGCTACTGCGTGTTGAGGAATATTCCCTATTGGCTGAGCTGCCGCCAGGAAAGTAGGGCACTAGGCGGTGATTGGAGAACGGCGTTACTCCATGTTGCTGGCTAGTGAGGTCATTTTGCTGCTGTGTGCGTCTGAGATGTGTGTTTTAAGCGGCTGTTTGAGTTCTGTATCCTTAATCCATTCATATCCAGAAGGCCAATGATCTTTCCTGTAGAGAACTGATTCGTAAACCGTGTTACTGGTCTGGGTCGTTATGTTTTGTTAATATTACTACAGTCGAGCACAAAGTCTACGGTTCTTTCCTTGTGACAACGAAATAAGTGCTTTGTCGTCTTAAGTGCGCATACAGCACGCATAATAAAATTTATTGTTTGCAACACCTAAGATAGTAGGTTATCCCTTTAAATTACACATTAATTTCACGTACCAGGTGTTGCAAAAGAGGAGATTTTCGGTCTGGCAGGTACTTACGAATTACTTGTAGTAACTTGAACAATGGAACTTATGAGAAGAATTTCTATTGTCTATGGCATAGGCAGCAACCAATCGTAAATGTTTAGTGTGCTAGCAGCAGTTAAGGGGCCCGTCTGCCTAGCGCTAGTACTACGATGCTGTATGTTCGAACTCCAATTTTTTTACGAAACTATCAAACGTGCGTCCAATGTGCTAGTCTACGAAAAGGACGCACACTTCAGACTATGCCTATCTGTTACTTCCAAGATGTCATGCATATTTGAAACACCATTTTGAAGCACTCCAATATAGCTAAAAACGGCTTTTTCAAAGCGCTATGTATTGGTAAATATACCCATTACACACACACACAAAAGAAATAGAGGAGCGTGCACTGAACCTTGTTACAGACTTTCCACCGACAAAATTTTAGAGTCGCCTTTGAAAGTCCCATAGGTAGACGCAGCACGAGAACATCGCACGCCAGTTCAGGGCCCTGGGCGTAATGGCTATGGCGCACTTGAAGCGTTTGGCGGTGTCGCCCTTATCGCTCCTACGCTTCTCGGCTTCAAACGCGGAAAACAGTGCGAGGCGGGCAGGCGTGTCCCTTAATTGAAATAAACATGGAAAAAAGTCTGTGTTGATGATAGCTTCTGAGCTTGTATAGCACTGACCATGATTATACCTATTATGCTACACGTCATATGTGATCGAGTATATTCGGGATAACATGTTAAGGATATAAAGTGGATTAGAAAAGCTTAATTATTCTGTGGTGTAGCTGTAGTGCTTAAAGTAATTCATTGACTCAAACTTACTAATCAAACGACACGCGCAATTTATGTAGTTTATCTGGAATTCAAACCGGAACTTAGTGTTACAAATATGGGTTACCGACCTTGTCGTGCCTTAGTATCTCATTCCCCTTCTTCTTCTTAGTCACTGGTAATTGCGGGCGTGCCTTTAAAACATCCGCTTCCCAAGAATTCGAAAACAGGATTCGTCAGGATTGGGAATAACCCTCTCCCAGGTTCCCGCTTCTCCCTGACATATTCTGGCCTCCAGGATCCATACATTCGACCTTGCTTGCCGGACTTAATAGAACGCGATAATGTTTTGTAATCGCTCCTTAATGTGAGCACGAGGACATTCAGCCACCCGTGGTTCATGAGGTATTTCACTAGACTGACGTGCATTGTGCGTTGATAACACTGGGTGCCTGTGAAACCGCCCCTTCGACGGAAACATTTATTTAATCTCTCGATTGTAACTGCGACTAAGTTATTTAAATATCTTCACTCGCATATGTCTATGTTATTTTTTTTGCGTGATTGGGGAGTACTTAAATGTATACTCAAATACTTACATGATGCAAGCGATTAATTTATATCTTATAGGCATTTTTAAGGAAAAATATTTTCAACGTGAATAGAAAAGCCTGAGATTTATTGCTTCCCCTGACAGTTTAGTTGTCATTCTTGCCTGGAATTTTTTTTAACCCTTTCATTCCCACTTTATTTTAGGGTTTTTGGTCTCGCTAATAACAAAATTTTCGATGCCCGGTTTAGTTGATTTAGTTAAGAACTTGTTTTTTATCACATCCAGTAAGCTGTAGGGATTGTGTTCAATGATTAGTGATATGAACCAGTCTTAACGTAGATCAGTAGCACGGTTTACGAATCACTCACTTACGCCCAGGGAAAGTCATTGGGCGCTGAGCTTCGCAGAATACAGTGTCGCTCAAATATTACCTTCCTGTGCAACACGTAGACAGTTGGCTACAATGGGCGTGAAAGGTTAATTGCTTATTGTTTTAATTTGTACTATACGATCAGTAGAGACCTGAAAATTTCGCGAGTTGAATGACCTGTAAGCACGTATTTAAAATCATGCAAATATCGCTGTTCTTTGGTTGCTTGATGTATCAGCGGAAGATGGTGAGTTGATCTGCATTTAATAAGTGTGTTCATTATTGCATCAGAGTTGCCGAGAAGGTGTAAACTAACGGGTGGTCTAATAGCATAAGCAATACAAATGTACGAAGATTTGAATTCTAGCTTGTCCAGAAATGAAACTGCGACTTTTACAGGTATCTAACTGTCAGACGTTCTATGTCACCGTGTTTACGTACAAACCAAACCTATTCCACACACTATTACTCGTAATTAGATACGTAAAATACTTATATACATATATTTGATGTTATAGGTATTTTGTGTGTATAGCAGAGCAATAATCACCGAACCCGAAAGAATCGCAACCTGCTACAACACACACCGATGTAACTCATGCGTAAATCACCTAGACACAAAGCAAATAAGTATACAGAGGCGAAATGGCGCGGCGGTTCCTTCGACATGATTGGCTACTGCATGCTGCAAAAAGTTCCCTATTGAGTGTTGGTAGCCGGTTGGCGTGCAGGTTGCCGGGCGCCGATTGGCAAACAGCGTTTCCACATGTTTGTTGGCTAGTGACGCCATTTTGCTGCCGTGTGCAGTTGGAGTTCGCGGGGTAAACGGCTGTTTCACCTCCACGTTCATGAGTTCTTGGTGACCTAGAGTTGTCTGAAAATCCAATTTATAAAAATATTTAATTGATTTTCTCCCTTTATAAGCATAAACTTATCTTGTTTTAAGGCCTGAAACGCCCTTGTAAATGCGTAACTCTAGAAGCATAGCAAAATGTATATAGGCTGTTCACGGTAAAATAAACACTTTTGGAAGCCCTGCTTAAGATTTCTTGTATGCAGGTTGTGTATTCTTACACCTTACGTAAAATTAACATTGCCATGGGCCTCATCACTTTATTCATACGTCGGTTAAGTGAAATTGTGAAACTGTTAGAAAAGTAAATATTTTACACATAGGCCTATGCTCAATTTTACACTTCGATTCATTAAAAAATCAGAAGGCGGAAGTAATAATTTAATTGGTCACAAATGGTTACTTAAAAAAATTTTATTCGACGTTATGATATGGAACTACTTTCCCTGTATCGTTGCCAACTTTACTGGACGCATGTCACTCAGTACGCCCATTAAAACACATGCAGGTAGGAGCAGTGACTTTTCCTAAGGTTGATTTGAAAAGTGCTCACTTTATCGTGGACAGCCTTTACACAAGCATATACTGGAAGTATGCATGAGCCCGAAAACATTAATAATTCCGAGGGACACGTTGGTGTAGAAGTCGCACTGTTCGCTTTCCACCAAGGCGAGCCGCCTTCGATTCCCGATGGGGTCAGCCGAATTTTCGTATGTAGGAAACGTGGCGGACGCTGCCGTTATCTGCGGGTTTTCTCTGGGTACTCCCATGCTCCCCGCCCTCGCATTCCGCCGTTGCTTTACATTCACCTCAAAGATCTACTGTTAACAAGAACAAGAATAATTATTTATCTCCAAGTGACTGTCGCAGTTCCCGCTCCAAAGAATACATTTGCAGTTTGGAATGTTCAATTCTTCGCAGTACAACACCGCTTGGCGTATTGAAGTTTTTATATGATTTTATTCGAACAAAAATAGACCACCACGTATTCTGTGACGACAGTGTATTATTATCATCTAAACACACGCATTAGCGAATCAACTCCATACGAATAGAAACTAATTTTTCAGCGCACTGTAAAAAATATATATAAATTTACACATGAAAATTTCTGGTATTTAAAATCTTTTGATGTACAATTCGTAAAAAAAGACTGCCGTACGTGTAATTTAACATAAATGCGTTTAGGAATATCGGGAGTAGTAAAATTATTTATACACTCAAGGTAAGTGTTGTTATAAATATTCTATTCTGTAATTTTAAAAATATTATGTATGTTTAAAATTACTTTTAATTACAGAACATCTGTGCGTGTAGAGCAACACGCACAAATCTGCGGTAATTAAAAAAATTTTTATGCGAAGTTTGCAAAAATGAATACAGTATTTGTAACTTTACAGTAATATTCCTGGGATTCCAGAGAGAACTACAAGACTGTTTAAAACAAACCGAAGTCTGCTTTGTTAACAACTTCAAATTATAAAATTTTAAAAATGTGCTATAACACCCGTACGTCAACTAATGACGATTTTCTGTAAATCTACACATTAAATGTGTAATTTACAATATAAAATTACTGGTGTAAAAATCCCTCTAGTGGAAGAGAGTAGAACTACTCTAATTTCATTGTATGCTCAAATAAAAATTAAAAGTCCAGCTAATGTAATGTGCTTGTTGTTTACACATACGTTTTATACAGCCTATATGAAGTTCATATTTTGTAAAAGAAAAAATACCTTTTATTATTTAATTTAAATCTATAAAGTTACAGAACGTAAGTAGTATTTATGTTCTGACAACCAAGTGTTATACTGGTTATGTAAGTCGATAAAACAGTTGGGCAAGATAGGTTTCGGTTTCACAATTATAATTGTAAATGGGACATATAATAATGTGGCTGACACCCTTTCACGTATGCATGACGCCGCGAAGTTTTGCCTTATTGAAGTTGAAGATGGTAATGATGATGTTGAGGAACAACAATGAGTTATAGCTGTTCACGGCAAACTGAGCACTTTTGATTGCAGTGCTTAAGATGTCCTTGTGATATATGCTGTTCACGGTAAAATGAGCAATTTCGAAATCCTGCTTAGTATCTACTTGTATACATGTTCTGTATTCATCCACCTTATGTAACGTTAACATTGCCATGGGCCTCATAATTTTATTCATGCGTCGGTCAAGTGAAGCTTTAAAATTATTAGAAAAGTAAACATTAAATATGCTAATTTTTACACACCGAGGCGTTAAAAGAAACAGAAAGCGTAAGAAATAATTTAAATGATCAGAAATGGTAACCTAACACTTCTTATTCGACGTTAACACATGGAACTACTTTCCATCCAGTGTTACCAAATTTACTGGGTGCATGTCACTCAGTGCAGCCGTTAAAATATATGCAGGCAGAAGCAGTGACATTTTTCCAAGGTTGATTTCTAAAGTGCTCACTTTATCGTGAACAGCCTTTACAGTTGTGTATTCCTCCGCCTTATGTAGAATTAACTTTACCATGGATCAGACCACTTTATTCATGCGTCGGTCAAGTGAAACTGTGAAATTATTAGAAGATTAAATATTTTACAATTTTAAAATTAACATTTGTATGTATTGACCCATTCAGACCCACAGTATAAAATGGTGTGCATTACGCACGTGTAAGTAATTTTTGGTGTGTACTGTACACTGCGAAGTTCAATGAAAATTTATCCTACATGTGGAATATTGATTCGCAAACCGTCATACTGACCCAAGTCATAACTGGTTCGTAAAAACTATACCCTACAGCTCAGTGGCTGTGACAACGAAACAAGTGTTGTGTCGACTTAATTACAGCACGCATCATAAAATGATTTGTTTGCAACGCCTGAAACCGCAAATTAAAATGGGTATGACATTGTTTATAATAGCAGACAGCAAAAGAAATCACATCAGAATCCAAAAATGTTTGCTTAAAGCACTTTTAATTTAACGTTACTACTTTCTCTCCGTCAATACCAACTTCACCGGGTGCAAGCCACCCAAGTGTGCCTATTCAAGCATATGCAGGTAGTGACAGTGTAATTTTTGTAAGGTTAATTTCAAAAGCGCGCGCACGTAACCGTGAACAGACTTTAGTATATTGAGCGACCCCGGAGTAATTTGTGAATTTTCAACATTGGCAATCGTTAGGTAGCAAGTGTCAACGTCAACGTCATTTAGCTGATATTCAACAGTGTTAGTTATGATCTACAAAGAAATATTTTGGCTAAGCACCCTCGTCAAGGGAAACAGTTGGCGTATTTGCCACTCAATTTGAGATATATGATTTTTGAGTGAGCACTACCATCGTACTTCAGTGCCCATTTTGTTATTGTGATCGAAGGATTGTGGGAGCGATAGCATGTCTTCAGCCCCCCCCCCCCCCAACTGCGATATGCTAAACTCTCAGTAACTAGAATAGCACAAATTCAAATATTTGCTGCACGAATTTGCACAAACTGAGCACAAATAAAACATACATTTTTATTCTGATCGGAGTTTATGCTTTGTGGGGGTGAGGGGGGGAGGGGGAGGCTGATGACATGAAACTTCACTTCTAGTGAGATGTGTAACTTAGCTTTCTCGTGGGGTATTCATTTGGTAGAAACCAGTCCGTACCACTCTGAAAGTAACATGGTAGAGAGATACGACAGTGTTATTTATAGACATGAAGAATTCGCGGATTCATTTTGGGACAAGTTAGAATTCAAAACACGTGTGTTCATATAACATTAGCCATTGGCCCACACACGGTGTTTGATACCTCCTGGAGAACTCTGGCCCAATCATCGCCTTCCACTGTGAAAGCAGACAGCCAATGCACAGTTGACATCGGCAAATATGTATATAAGACTGTAGAATATGTATAGCTTGCAGGTCATTCAACTTGCGAATTTTTCAGGTCTCAAGTTACTAAGGTTGCTTTGAGTGCTTTCCTCCATGACGTTCATCAATATTGCGACCAAGCTATCCACTTTTTTGAATCAGCAATAATTCTTGCCGTAATATGTCAGCCAACTATACACACTGTCGTTATATTTTTCTGGATATGTTTACCATCCATTGATGAATTCATGGGATCTCAATTTTGAGGTAATAGATGTAATCGACCCTCAGGTTGTTGCTGGGAAGTTCTGAACCGATGATATTGAGAATTAAAAAAATAATACCATTAAAATATTCAAAGAGTGCATTATAGCGATTATGAGTAGTGTTAAGATTAAGACGGTGATAAAGTTATTATTAAAGCCCATTATTTGAATAAGACTGTCGACAAATTTTCAGCTAAGTTGGCTATCAAATACAATTGTTCATTTGATATTGTAAAATCTCTTACTCCCGTTACATTAATAGTCTGTGATAAGAGTATTTATACCATGTTTAAAGTGCATTTAGCAAAAACCAAGCCATTTGTTGGATGGCAGTGATGATGCTGGTACTTCGGTACCCTTTTAATTAATGTAAATTAAGCCTCAAATGCATTTCCACCTGAAGGTATTTTTGCCTTACATTTTGCCATAGAATCGTACGCAGCATTCCGTATTCGCGAGTTCTCAACCACCCGGTATACGGCCTTGATTACAATACTGTAATGCATTGCCTGTAATATAAACATAAGCCGTTAATCTACTTTAATTTTGAGGCATTCCCTTTATACAAGAACATTAAGATGGCGGATGCCAATGTGGAATGATAGAGCATGCAAATAAAATCCAATATGGTGGGGTTGAAATTTAATTAAGCTAATTTTGACAAAAGCTCTTGAATTGCTATTGAGTTGTAACGAAAAATAATTAAATAGGCATTGCATTTATAATCTTCATCACGAAAAGTCAGTTTTACATCATGTATATGAATTACGTAATATATGTATTGGTAATTTGAACACTTTGGCCGATTCCTGTGACATTAGATTCACATAACTTTGTATGAATTTATAAATTAAAGGTTTAATATTTCTGCTAACTCGGTTGCCAAACATTTAACATTTTGCTCAGTCTACCTAAATGTTTTTTTTTCTACAGTCACTAACAAAATAAGTATGGGATCACTACGTATATCTGAAATGTTTCATATATTAAAACATCCATTGATATTTTTGACAGTATAACTAAGTAGGCAGTATGATCAAAACATTTTTTCATTATTAATATATGTAAATAAAAGTTTTTTTAAGATTTTCGTTTGTAAAAATTCCACTTAACCTCAACTATAAACTATTTCTTCTTGATAGTATGCAAAACACTTTTATTTTAAAATAATTGTATATAGCAAGTAGTTTCACTTTTTGTTTTACTTGAAATGCCGGCTTGAAGAATTTGTACAGGAAAGAAATATTATCGACCTCGTCCACTAAGATAATTTCGTTATGAAACGTGACTGTCGAAACAAATGACGATATTTTCTAAATAATACTAATTACGTAGGAATTGATCAGTACTAGGGCCTTTGCGTAAGCAGCAACCCACCACTTGAACAGAATATGAATACGTGATCACCGATTTCTAACTACACGCCCAGTTCTCCGAGTTACAAGGTATCTCAACCAAATTACAATAAAATAATGACATCTGAGAAAGTAGGCCAATAATAACCGATATGCGTTTAATTAAACTCTTTTTGAAAGGACCGTAAAAAAATGTCCTGCCTGTAACTGCGTGTTAAATAAAACACTGACCGACAAATCAATGTATGTGTTGGCAGAGAATTAGAAAGAACCCCCACCACCCCACCCCACCGCCCTTCACTCCCCATACCTGAATTATTGTAAACTAGAATCGACTTCAATTATCTTCGTAGTAGTCAAATGAGAGGTGGTAGGTATAGTCTATCTGTCGTAATTTCCAAGTTTTGTGAAGTCCTGCTAAAGTTCTTCTTTTCTCGCGCTGCTCACTTCGTGCCGCCATCATATAAACACGACGTAAACCAGTCTGCGAGGAAAACGCGAAGAAGAAATCAGCGTACCTAACTGAATATCAACATGATCTTCTCTGCAACTAAATTTCTGATCTTTGCATTTACAGTCATAGCTTTCTGGAGCATTTTGTAGCATTTGAAGTGAAATCTGAAATTCGATGAAAAACGAAGCAATTTAAGATCAATATCAAGTAATTTTATCGTTTTCAAGCAACTTTTTCATGTTTCTAGAAGCATCAATTTTCGATCCTCAAAAACAAGGACATTTAAGTCAAAATCATGTAATTTTAAGCTAAAACAAGCAAATTGTTATATTTTTCACAAATGACCGTGCATGATATGTGTAAATTAAAATATAGCAAATTTTAAGCGAAAATCCAGTAGATTTCTCGATTTTAAGCAACTTTTTCACGTTTTATAGAAACGCTAATTTATCAAGCGAGCAATCTAGTTCAATCAAATCTAATCCAAAATCGAGCAAAATAAGCTAAAATCAACTGAAAAATCATCTTATTATTCCTTACAAATTATATTCGAAGCTCTACAAACTTTTTAAAAACTTCTATCTTCTCAAAGTCGTCACCTATTTCATAAAGTACATATTTATCGTCAATGTTTTCTAAGAGCAACAATTGTAAGTTTTGTAGATCTAGATGAAATTTGAAAACTAAGTCTCTGAGTTCGTCAGAAGCATTATCTAATTCATAGGAAGGTGTATTTAAAACATCACCACCTTAAAAAAAGTTTTGTCATACTGCATGATAACACTGGCGTTTTCATTTTTATTTATAAAGAAAGAAATTTATTAAGAGGAAAAGTATATTGCACAAAATAAAAATGACACACAAATCCTGTACAAACAAAAATGTTACAAATCCAAATTTACGCTAGCAGAAAAATCTCATTCTGGCTTAACAAAATTATTTTTTATTCGATTAAACAACTAAACTATAGATCTAAAAATTCGTTTTAAACTATCGAAAAATTTTGTTGTTTCCGTAAAATCGTTCACATCCTCCATTTATTAATTTAAAAAATTTACACATCTTCAGCAATATTTTCTTTCAAGTAATCATAAGTTAGAGTCCTTTGACTAATTAGAAACACATTACAAATTGTTCCTGCTTCAACAGCTTTGTTCAAATCTGCACTAATTTTTATGTTTGTTTTATATTTAACAACAGTTGTTTTTCTATATAAACAGTCAATAACAAATAACGGTCTTAGCCCCAAAAATGAATAATAATTGATATCACCTTGAGTGTTTACAGTTGGTTTATAATAAAGTTCATTATTTCTATATAGAGTATCTAGTTTTGATTTTGAATTTATAACATCATTATAAACAAGAAAATTTTTAACACAAAGTTAATTGTCAATATCTAGATGCCAATTTTCTTTAGGAAAGATCTCATTTCTTCCATTCTTAACAAAAATATTTCTTACATTACAGTGATGAAACTGAAATATAGAAGCATGTAGTACATACTATTCAACACGATTTTTTTCTATTAACTCGAACGCCTACAATTACAAAATCAGGCTTATCAAATTGTAAATTATTAAACTGATCTCTTATATAAAAATTAAAAACAGTTGTTCCAGCAGGAACTTCCTTTTCTAAAAATTGCCAATTATTAAAACTAATAGGCATTTTAAGATGTTTGTTTATTTTTTCTTTAATTGCAATTGCTGTGTTATATTCGTATTCAACAATTGGTCACATAATTTCCAATTTTTGAATAACAATTTTTCCTTGAAATAACAACTTGTTTTGGAACTACGCATTCATAATAAGTAACTTAAAAAGCAATATTTTGCATTATATGGAAAATAAAAAACAAGTATTACTCATAGAAGTCACTATGAACTGAAAATCAGACTAAATCTTTAAGCCACGCTTGTTTTAAAAATTGCTTTCATGCAGGCTACTATTTTCAGTCTGAAAATTAATACACACACTTATGTGTCTGCAGAAAATGAAAATTACGAGCACAGGCAGTTAAAACTTGTTTCAACTACAAAGGGAATGTCAGTGCATTTGCAGAAACATGCAACCCCATTTTTATTCTTCGATTCATTTCTTTATAGCTTTTTTGGCTTTATCTGATACTGATATACTGATAATTTGAAATTTTTAGAATTTTTGCATTTTGCAACAATAGTTTCTCAGTAATTGTAAGAAAGGGGTTTAATTATGTTATTTCACAAAATACAAAAAACATGATACAGTTGTATATTATTTATTTAAGGTATTTCAGTTACTTTATTACATAAAACTACTAGGTAAATCCTTACTTAACTAATTATGGTGTTTACAAACTCGTCTGCACCACCTACTGATACTACAGTTGTACAAATATTATGTTCTGGCTATATGTGTTGGCAACACTTAATGCAATTTACACAATTTCAAACACACATAAGGGATTTTCTTTTCTTCCCAATGACATGTTTGTGCCATCAGAAACTACAAAGTATTGGTTCGATGGCTCTCCTGCAGACAGAACGTACAGCTGTATATTGCCACTGCTTGCTTCCTTTTTATTTGTAACCATGTCTTGGAAGTTTGTATCACCCTGCAGCAGAACAGTCAAATACGTTAATGCCATGCCAGCACAAAATATTTGACAGAAGCATATTACAAGAAAATCATATAATTATCCATATTGAGACGTATAATCAAGTAATTAACTGCAAGTTTATTTACAAACACAGCTATAATACTGTTGCTGATACACCAACAGTACATATGTTATAAGGGAACAATGATGATGTGAACATACTAGTACTGGGATAAACTCCACTAGTTACACATATGTGGTTAGGATGAGGAATGTGATAAAAATTGATTTAGCTAAACTCAAACTCAGATGTTGGCCATGATGAGCATATTTACTATTATCTGTCACCTGGGTTCAGAGGATGAACACAAACTGCCTCAAAGCAGCTAAATTTCATTGCTATGCCATTGGCGAGTAGGAAGAAAGTGAAATGAGCAACAATCCAACAGCGAATGGTAAAAGCTGTAATGCCTGTTTAGTCATAGAATTAATGAAAAGCCAGTATAAATTAATTAAATATAATTTCAATATTGCCGAACTTCTCAGTTTAGGTGCTCACTACTTTTTATGGCAATTTTACTGTGTTATAGTGATTCATTAGTGGCACCATAAAAATTACATTTATTTCCAAGTATATCATACAAGTCACAGTTAAACTATTTGCTTTTTGAAGGGTACAAATAAATCTGCACAGCAGGTTTCGCAAAATTGTTTTTTGGATTAGTTAAAAATTATGTAGCAAATAAAACAGTCGTGGTATTATTTACGTAGCAGTTGCAAGCAGAAATTTATTTATACATATATTTACAGCTCTACATTAATTTTATGTCTGTTAAAATAAATAGAAATGCGACACCAAAGCACTGACATCAATCAGTACAGCCGTATGAACAAAGTACCTCTACACAAAACAAATTCTCTTTTTAAGCGATAATTTTAAGAATTATGCTACACTACCAGCTTTCCCCAGAGTGAAATACTCAAAGCAACTGAAACAAAAATTCTAGTAGACAGAAATAAGTATTTCTACATAGGCACACGGGTAAAATCAGAAACAATACTTGAAAATAGTATACACTATTATATAATGAAGCTTTAACAGATGACCTTGTGCGTCAAGATAAAATAATATTTAAAAAAAATCTAGTGATGGATAGTTAACTTTATCTTGGTTCAGTAATGTTCTGATTCCCCTAATTTTCTCTGTTCTTCTGACAGTGAAATTACATATAGACTACACCATCCAAATTTGTTTCATTACTTTATACAACTTTATTCACATCTAAACGCTAAATTCTATTACTTATAGGTACCCATTTACCACATAGGTTTTTAAAAGAATTTAGTAATAATTTTATGAACAATTTTTTTTATAAATTGTATTAAAATTTATAAAAAGTCTGCGAAGTTGGGGATAACCACTGTTCTATTCTTATAAATTTGTTTGTTTGTAGATTACAAAATTGTTTGCGGTTAGACGAATATTCGATATACTACGTGAGATTCAACCACCACGATATTATTACGTATCACATTTGACATTACCAATTAGTACCAATCCAAAAGTTTTTCCAAATGTCTGACCAATTTGAAATACCTTTGCATATGACTAAATAATCTACATACTGCAAAAACACTATCACGCCTCAGTTTATCTTTTATTTATGCACACCACGTCGCATCAGTTTGTTATGTAAATAGTATTAATATGTAACATTTATTTATGCATAAAATTATTTTGTGATATATATATATATACTTTCGTAGAGCTCTTATTAAAATTATTTTTTACAAGTTATTTTATTATTTTTTTCATTTTCTCTATTTAATTGTATTTATAAGTATTTCGGGTTTTCCAACTAAGAGATAATATTTACTTGGTCTCGATAATAGAGCATCTTGTTATTGGTCGCCAAGGAAACAAGCGACGTTTATACAATTTTTAATGTAGCTTCTCGTGATTGGCGCTAGGTTTGAAAGCGTCATGTAATAATGAAGTTTAAGGCGTTCTAGCCATCTTGAGGTTTTCCGTCAGGCAGGTTACGACCCAGTTGTCGTGGGCCTGATACGTTTTTAATCTTCATAGTGAAACTGGTCGTCACGTCATTTATGCAGACTGCCTTGTAGGCGAAGACGTGCCGCGACTTATCAAGAGAACGTCAAGACATCCAGCGTCTATTATTAGTTGTGTGTTATAATTAATCGTTTATTCTACGTAGAGATTCTACAAGAAATGAATGACAAATCTGACCACATTAACGAGCTATTTAGTACGCCATCATAGAACGCATTATAATTTATCAGTTGCTCTAATAACACTCACGAAGAACCCAACTTGAGAGATTCTTACTTCTCCCAACTGAGTTGGTGTGAGCTTAATGAATAATAGCCAATACTAACATAACTAGATATATTACTATTTTGACACAATTAAGAGAAGACCACATTGCTAGTTATTGCCACTTTAACATACTTAATAGTCATGGAATTATTAAAGAGCTGTACAATTATTCTTAAAATGTGCACAGATAATTGTCCAATGATGAATAATTTTCCTGAGATTCGAAATTTGCAAGTAAATCTTTTTTCTTTTCACCTGGCTAGCTGCAGATACCAGTAATCTTATCTGGCACCGCAAACCTAATGTGGAAAGAATAAAACAATTTGGGTGTTGTTGTCTACTACGTTGCCTATATGTCTATATTATATATCACATATTATGATATTACACTCATAAATAGATTTTATTCTACAGGATTTGGAAACCCTTACACTGGTCAGTCTTAAAATATCATCACACAATAATTTGGCACCTTACGGGAGGCCACTTTACTACACGAAATATTATTTTATCGGTGATATCAAAGCCAAACAGAGTTATTGATGAATGAGTGAGTGAAGAGATTTGGGCGGCTTTTAACAGAGAAGTCTTGAGAGCCGATAAGGTGATTGAAGTGGATATGGAGCGGTGCTGGAACGAAAGGGTGGGGAAAACGGGATATCCCCGAGAAAACCCGACGACCAACGGCATCGAACAGCACGATTCCCACATGCGAAAATCCGGTAACCTGGTCAGCAGAGGTATTGATGTTCTGTTCCGTATATGTGGACTTTCTTAACTCATGTTCGGTTTTGTCAACCAAAATACTTATGAAAAAGTTGTCTAATCACAACAAAATTCAAACACATTGTATTGGAAATTACCAAAAAATGTTTGGAGGCCTTAAATTTTTCAGTTCGCTTATGGACATCGCATATGACACTACACACAATAATGTCACAGACTCTACAGACATTTATTATCTGGGAATTTGCAGAATTCAACTGAATCAAATTCATAAATAGAGAAGAGCTCATGAAAGTCACACAAATTGTATCGCCCTTTTAACTGTGCCACATGTTTGCCGCACAAACTATGTCCCAGTGTGTTTGAAATCAGTGATTTTCAAACAAACTATTTCAGGTGCACAAAATCTGTTTTCACACAAAAAAAAGTTACACTAGAGACACATCTCTTTCAATGCATTATGCATATTGCAAACTTTAATTAGAGACCTTCGTTATTGCCAAAATATCAGACTGCTGTATCTTAACAATATTCAGTGTGAAAATAATTATAGCTACTGACCTCGATATTTGGTTTTACAACAAAATTTCCAGAAATAAAATGAAACATGCCCATGCTCAAGTCTTCATAGTAAAAGCTAGATGACGAAAAGCATGCACACCAGTTCAGAGTCTTGCGCATGGCAGTGATGGATCACTTGAGATGACAGTGTCATCCTTATCGTTTACTTGCTTCTAATTCTTAAAATAGCACCAGACAGGCGGAACATCAACTATGGTACACCTGCAAATCCGAACTGCACTACGTAATTATGCTGGGATGCTGGAAATTCTCAGTTTCAGCATCTTATGTTAAGAAAATTTTGTGTCAAAAATTTTAGGTAAATCTGTACAAATCATTACAACAATAGAGGTTAATTTATTAACATATCTAGGGCCCCCCCTTATTTCCGCAAAAATATTCTTGTTCACATTACATATACTATCCAAATATCCAATGTCTGAATTGCAACTTTCATTTGGTTACTGGATGCTTGTTTTTTAAAGAAGACATTTCTTACTTGATTGAACCAATCAATATTTAGTCACTTATAAAACTAAACGTCCACGATTCATAAGCACACACCTCAGACCGACAACAGTCGAAATCATTAAATCAAAGAAATATATCTGAACTTTAGTGTTGTAAAATACAGCTAGTGCTGAAATCTTTTTGTGAAAATCAGAGGGCCCTGAGCATATCCAAATATATGTGGCCAGGCTTAAGAGAGACATATATACAACCCATGTCAAATAAAACAACAAAATTGAAACAACTAACATGAAAGTAACATGGCCATGGGCCTGATCACTTTATTCATGTATTGGTGAAGAGAAACTGTGAAATTAGTGGAAAAACATTTTGCGAATGTGCTAATTCATTGCACTACCAACGGGAATACACATTTCAGTTAAAAGTTTTGTCATGGGTATTGTAGTTGTACTTAAATTATTGTACTGACACTGGTAGTATTATTTCTCAATAGACAATGTGGCTGACAAAACACAGATAACGATGCTAATACAGGATATTGTAAAATTGCATGTCAATACTTCGGGAAAACATTCCTTACATCTCAAGAATGAAAAATTGTTATCTGAACATAGGTGTGCAAACGCTTCGTTTCTTTACTACAACCCGTAATATATAATGTACAGTGTATGGCCTGCGGGCTGGATCACGTTACTGTGGAATTCCATCGCAGCTGTAATTGGCAGCCCCCTGCCAGTCCCCGAGGAGCTCTGATTTGAATCCACTAGATTTTTATTTGTGGGGACATTAAAATGCACTTGTGTATGCAGCCCCAATGGACGATGTGGGGAACCTACGTAACCGTACTCTGGCGGGTTGCGAAACAATCAGGAATTGCCCAATGATTCATCAACGGTTCAGGGAGTCCATGCAACGGGTGTTTGATGCTTGTGTTCGTGCTGATGGAGGGCATATTGAACATTTACATTAGTTCCGACGTCGACGATAAGCTTTCACACATGTGTAACTAATTCCTGTGCAATTCCTACTGTTCTAGGTGTAGTGTAGTGTGAGGTGTCACGTGTCCCGCGAACGAACGCTGCGATGGCATTCCACAGTAACATGATCCAGCTCGCGGGCCATGCACTGTACGTTATGTATTACGGGATGTAAAAAATAAACTAAGCGTTTGCGGACCTATGTTCATACAACATTTTTTCATCATCTAGATGTGAGAAATGTTTCCCTAAAATATTGACATTCAATTTGGCAGCAACGTGTATAAGAAAAAGTGCAGGAACGGGGATTTATTACAACGGGCTCAGGACATCTCTGTGCTCTTCATCCTTGTAAGAAATGAACATCAATAGCATTTTTCAGATGCCGCTAGAGAACCGCGATTGTAATCAAGATGTAAATGAGCTTACATGCATCATGACAGGGGGTGCGAGGTAACCAAGTTACAATTTTTCAGTGTTTATCAGGTCCACCTCACTCTCTTCTTTGAAGCTCCCTTGTCAAATTAACTTTATTCCTGAGCGCCTTAATAAACTGCTTCTAGGAGTTAAAAGAACGAAACCTCACCTCGCCAAACACTAAGAGCTTTATTCATAGTCGTTTTTAGTCCGGACTGAGGATAGATCATCCTGCGACCAATTTTTTTCGTATTCAGAGAGCATTTTTATTGCTAGGCCGGGGATTATCTTGCTTTAGTACGGCCTAACTTTTATCCCGGACTGAGGGTTGGACTAACGAAGTACTAAGGTAAAAAATAAACATGGCGAACATAAAATACGACAATTTCTTTAATATTACATGCCAGTGAAAACTAGATAAGAGTTCATGAAACATAACAATTACGTTTAAGGCCGATTCTGTCAATCTGTATGCTGACCTAATGGCTGAAATTTTCCGTGAATAATAATTCAAAGGCAATATACCTAATAAGTTTAATAATACATAAGTTTATAGCTACAGCAACGCCTTTCTATTTTGGTGTCAGCCTTCTCTGAAAACTGATTCTTACGAGGAGTCTTATATTAATACACTCAAAAAGAATTTAAATACAAATCTTAGTTTGCGAATATATATGGCAAAGTATATAATCGTAATGCTAATGTATCGGTAGCTCATTGGTAATATCGTGGGCTGATGTGCAGAAATATGCAAGTTCTAATTTCGTCTGGAAAATAGAATTTCAACTAATTATAATGAATTTTTGTAATGTATTTAGCATTGCAATATACATTTAACATCATTATAAAGACAGTATTGGCGTAATAAAATGAAACCAGCCTATATTACCAGTGCGTAGGGGTGTGCTATGAAAATTTTAACAAATCAATATGAAATAATAAGATATTAGTATCTTAATTGTATCGTTCTCCATCCTGCAGTATTACCATATATGATAGTCAGATATTACAATATACGTATGATAGAGAGTAATAAAAACAATGTTAAAACGAATAAAGTGGCGTTAATGTAGTGGAAAATAACGAAATTGCTATTCTCGCTTAGTAAAATGTCGTGGACGAGTGTAAAAAGAGATTGTACATGAAACTGTATGAACAATGTAATTTTTTGTTTACACGAGCAGGCGGAAAATACTCAGAATACTATCGAGAATATCACTTTTGAACGGAAATAACCAAACCCTAATAAGGTGCCGAGACCTTTTATGTAGCCTTTTGCTTGCAAAATTGCTTTGTATAATATATGTATATCTACAAAACTTCTACGCTTATTTTCAATTCAACACACAGTATAATAGATTATATTCTGTTTCTTGTTGCGCATATTAACGCTTCTTGTAAACTAACTTTCCTGTGCTACTTCGTACGCATGACATTTAGGATTTGGAATCTCTCTTGGTAAGGAATAAGGAAAGGAGGACTGCCCATAGACAAAAAAGAAAGGAGAAATGACGGAACTTTATTTAACAATGCTTTTTTGTATGCAATAATCCTAAGAAAAGCTTAATCCAGTACCTATGTACCCTAATCATCATATTTTCGGAACCGTTTGAGATATCTCGATGAAACAAAGACTAAGTTGGTCCTGGGGTTATTAAGTGTATATATATGTATATATATATATATATATATATATATATATATATATATATATATATATATTCATTCGTATTCATAAATCCCGACTAGAGAGAGACTAACTTTAGTCGAAGGACCATCGAAGTACACTGTTGCCAGGTTCACTGTGCATGCGCACTGCAGATTTTCGTCTCTAGATAACGCTAAATACAATATTACTTATTTACAAAAAAAAGTATCTCCTCTTCAAATTTAATGGTAATCAATACAACTAAATAAAATAGAAGTGCCTGTCTGTGATTTTCGAATTTTCGACTTTTAATTATTTTTTCATATAGTATAAGTGATTACTAAGACACATCTAATGTTATGTTCTTTCATGTCTGTCTGTCCGACCGGATTTAACTCAAAAACCACTGAACGTATTGACATTATATTTACGCAGTATATATATATATATATATATATATATATATATATATATATATATATATATATATACACACACACACACACACTTCGCCGCCATGTAATTTGTCTTTATATTAACAGTCTAGATGAGCCAGGGGTACAAAAATTTGATTCCTACAACCAAATTATTTTTCTCAAAGTCGATGTGGGAATGCTTCATCAGTATAGTCCAAATAAAATGTGTTCTCCAGCATAACAGCTCTGTATTGTTTATACTGTTGAGGCATGAGCGCTCACACTTGAACATATGAACGACATCAGGATCCACAACATTTACAGTATTTCTTTACACAAAACAGTGAGGACTGAGTCTTCGAGGGAAATTGTCACGCACAGTACTACAGTCCGTAAAAGATTTTTTTTTTTTTTAAATTTATGTACTATTATTTGGTGATTACGTGTGTATCACGCAGTAAACCGTGGCATTAGCTTACTTTGTAAATGTATTTGTTCTTATGGCTGCAGCCTACCGATCTGGGGTGCGGGAGGCTCTGAGTTCGAATCCCGGGTAAGGCGTGACTGTTAATTTAATTTAGGTCATAAGTTAGTCTGTAAGCCGTCCAATTCTATGCTTTCCAGCATAAAACCGGGGGACGTTAGAAAGCCCTTTACAATTACAATTATAATGGCTGCAGCAAAACAGAAAAAAAATTGACATCAAGCTTTAAAGAATATGTAAAATGTAAATTGTTTATTATAGGAAAATGTCATCTCATATGTATGTGTGTGTATATATATATATATATACACACACACACACACACACTTCGCCGCCATGTAATTTGTCCTTATATTAACAGTCTAGATGAGCCAGGGGTACAAAAATGTTATCCCTACAAACAATTTTTTTTCCTCAAAGTCGATGTGAAATACTTCATCAGTATAAATGTCAAAGTTGAACAACGTTTGGAACAAATATAAAATTAATTCATTTCTTTTGTATCCAACGTTTTTGAGCAATTCTGTGCGAAACCACTTGATGTAAAATCTAATAGAAGTAAAGCATAGCTATAAGGCGATGGAGCAATATATTAACTCGTGCAAGTAGATACACAGTAGGGAATCGAACGCGTGACCTGTTATCCGGACGACCTTGGGCAGGCTCACGAGCGGATTTGCCCCATCCATCAGTAGATGGTTGGTTTCCCCGGAAGACAGAAGTGTATAGAGATGCGCACATTGCGGGAAAACCCCATGAAAAATTCTCTGGAATTTTTTTCCCCGTTCAACGGTTGCGCAAAAATACGTGTTCATAATTCAAGGTGATGAGTTTAAAGGTACATCGCGCCTTCTTTTAAGTTCTTTTAGGAAGGTAATGTAGGAAGGAGAGGAACGTTTTATTGCCACCAATGAGAAAAAAATGAAGAATATCAAACACTTGCCACTCAGAGAGAGTCAGTTTGCAAATCCTTTTACTATCCCAGCTTTCATTTCTTTCCATCTCGCGTAAGTGGGGATGATGAAGCGAAATATTTTTAAGTGAGAAGAAAGTGAAATCAAGTTCAAGGTTTAAATAAACTTGTCCCTTTTTTCCACTTGTCAGCGGTAATTTTTTCCGTGCTTAACATGCGAATCTGCTGGTCGGTCAGTGCTCTTAAAATTACGTTTGTTTCCTTACTAAGAACAAAATTATGAGCAGGTTTTGTTACGAAGTTATTATTGCAAATATCAATAAATGTTTTGAATGCTAAAATAAAACTCATAAATCGGCTAGTAATAATAAATCCTTCCCACTTCTGACACGATTACTACAGCCTGTTTAGAAGTTGTCAGTGTGGCAAGATAATTCGGACCTAACAGTAGTATGTGACTTCGTCTCTAGCATTTAGATCGCTTTATAGAAAATAACTTTTACAGGAAATAAAATTGATGAATTTAATTAGTGTGTAATTCTAACAGGAACTACAGCATTGCATAAGTCGAGAAAAAAATGCGGGACATAAGCATTACATCAAAAACTGCGGAAAAGATTACAGGACGTGAAAATACGTAAGTGTTCAAGAAAATTCATGAGTAATGAGTTATTTTGTCACCTTAATTTTGATTTACAATAAGATATAGCAAGTTTGGCATCACTAGCGCAGACCACGTGCATTAGTGGCATAGAAAACATATTCATAAACTTGTTTTTTCCAAGCCGTTTGAGGACTCACCGAAATACATTTGTGAACGTTCTTCAGGAAGTTTAAATTTCTCAGGCTCTCTCCATGTCTTCAGACACGGTGGTCCTCAAAATTTCTAAAGTGATAATTTATAAATGACGTGGGCAGTAAAAAAAATTTCAAGAGACGAAAGATATTCACTACCAAGAAGACACCGTCGTAAAAAAAAAAAAAAGTTGAGCTTATTGTGCTAATGTTGAAAGTTTGATGGCCGAAAGATGAAATATTGCAATTCTGCATGCCAAGCAGATGTGTGGCCTATCGAAGACAAGAAAACTTACGTACCGATCATAATGCACGATTTTACTGCTATAGGCTATTCATGGTGAAGTGAGCACCTTTTGAAAAAAAATATTACCATGAAAATATTTAACTCAGTATGTATATTTCACCGCAATAGGGAGGCTAAACTAATACACATATATTTATTGACTTATTTCAAATGAGAGAGAGGGCTTTAAAATGTGCTCACTTTATCGTGAATAAACTATATCGTCTATAGCTTTTCATCAGTCCGAATTATCATTAAATATAAATAAAAATCCTGTCTCTCTATAATACATTTAAGTGCAGGCAAACACCTGCAACTGTAATTTGATTACTAGAATAAAATAGGTAAGGAAGGAAAAACGGCACGGTGCACAAGCGCCAGGCGCCAACTAGCCACTATGCTGTGACGTCACCTGGACACCATATTGGATACAAGTGACCTTGATCTTGATCTCGGGCCAATGATCTCAACCCCGTGCCCGTAACTTTGAATGACCTTTAACCCAAAACATTTTTAAAAATCTAGAATATTCCAAAAGAATTCAGAAAATTAAAAATATAAAAACCTAATAAAAATTATTTAAAGACTTACACGCAGGAGGTCCGGGATTCGATGGCAGGTGGAGCGACTAGGCGCCTGGCACGAAGACACGGCCGACCCTCGCCAATTTTTATTGGCTCTTTACTCGGCAGGCTTCCGCGCAACCTTTATTTTTTTTCATTAGATATGCAGTTCAATCTGTCGACCACCTGTACCAATTAATCATTAGCTTTAAATAGCAATTGATCCTTCCACCCACACCAATCAATTACATCGCCCATTAGATTACGCTTTTAGCCCTAATTTCCACGGTGCGTGCTGATTGTGGTGCATGTGCTGCTAATTGTGGTGGGGTGGTGCTAATTGTGGTGTGGTGTTTCTAATTGTGGTGCATGTAGGGCTCATTGTGGTTGGTTTCGTGTTTTGGTACACGAGGAAGTGAATGTATTAGTAAATAGCGTAATTTCTTACACGCACAGAAAACTTTAGGTAGCTATCGCCTGGCGTGATTTCGGGAAACCATGGAAAATCGAAATCAGGAAGGCTGGACCGGGATTCGAACCACGGTCCTCCAGAATACGAGTCCAAAGGTTAACCGCTGCACCACCTCGCTCGATTAAAATAAAGTGATTTCAATAGTAATTAAGCCTAACTGTATCACTTCACGTCCAAAGGAAGTGGAACAATTTTTCTAATTCGGTACAATATATGTGGTTACGGGTAGGTAATATTTTAAACTTGACTTTGAAAGTGTTTAACTGAATGCGAGACAGCTCCTGTACACACTGCGTGGAACGTGCACCTCCACATAGAAAAATCATCTGCAGTGTTAAAAAAAATTTTAATTTTAATTGAGAAATTGTTTGCAATATTACAAATGTTTTTAACAGTATAAAATTTCCTCTTGTAAAAATTACTTGTTTGTAAAACTGCAAGAGCCATGTTTGCAATAGACCTTAAGAAATGTTTGTGCTATATTGAACCGTATCCACAAGCCCAAAAAAAATGGTTGATACTTAACGACATAAAACCCTATATAGCTGTTTGTGCGAAAACAAGAGATGATGTCAGATGTTGTGTGTAAAAAGAAATGCATTGCAAGTTTGAATAACGTAAAACACTAAAAATAACTCAAATTATCATAATTAAACGACTATAACTTCAAAAACACGTAATGCTATTACTTATTCACTGTTAATGTTTCATACATACACAGAACTACTAACATGGAATAAATGCGTCCTTCTTAACTGAATATCTTCTCTAATATTATTTAGGTATTTAATACAACATTCAGTACAAAAATAAAATAAAAAATCCGTAAGTGAAGTTGGTTCTGTGGTTAAAGGTGTAGAATAATAAGGCAGAGAACGTGAGTTATAGTTCCGTGCTGGCAAAGTACAGCATATTTTTTGTGAATAATATTTTGAAGTATTTTTTCTCAAAATCTGTGATATTAATTCATCGAATTTATTTTATAGAAGAAAGGAAATAATATTATGTGCACTTCTCAATACTATAACTTGTAAAACAAGGCTATCAATAATTATAATATTATTACTCTCTCTCTCTCTCTCTCTCTTTCTCTCTCTCTCTCTTTCTCTCTCTCTCTCTCTCTCGCTCTATATATATATATATATATATATATATATATATATATATATATATATATATATATTGCAGATTTTACAAGACACCTGTTTGAAGTTTTACAAAGAGTTTTCTTTGAAACTGGTATTCCAAGGACTTTGCTTGTAAAAGTACAGAAATATTTTCTCAATACGTTTGTGTGACACACCACGAGGAGTCCTAGTTCGGTGACGCCTTTCTAGATAAAGCTTCTTTCACATTTACGCTGATCACGCGAGATAGAGCGAGCACAACCTTTAAAGGCTATTCACGATAAAGTGAGAACTTTAGAAATGAACCTTAGAAAAAAGCCGCTGTCCCCGCATGCATATATTTTAATGGTCACACTGAGTGACATTCGCCCAGTAAAATTGGTAACGATGGATGGAAAGTAGTTCCACTATCTCAAGGTCGAATAAAAGGTGTTAGGTAACCATTTGTGTTTATTTAAAATTATTTCTTTCGCTTTCTGCTGTTTTTCTTAATGCATGGAAGTGTAAAAAAGAGCAGATTTGTAAAGTATTTACATTTTTAATAATTTTAGAGTTTCATTTCACTGACGCATGAATAAAGTGATGAGGCCTGTGGCAATGTTAATTTTACATAAGTCGGAATAATTCACAACGTGTGTACAAGTAGATCTTAAGCAGGGCTTTCAAAAGTGCTCATTATACCTTGAACAGCCTATACCTTGCAACAGTTCACCACACGCCACTGGGGTAAACTGCCGCTTGTGCAACGAACTCCAGCCGCACACGACAGCAAGATGGCGTCACATATCATCAACATGTCGGAACGTTGTTCGCCGATCAGCGCCTGGCAACATACTCGCCTTCCTGCAGCGCAGCCAAAAGAAAATGTTTCCCACCAAGCAGTAGCCAATCAGACGCAACGCTCGTTCCCGGAGCCTCGCGGCAACCAATAAGAAAATGGGCGCACCCACATCGAAGGAACCGCTTCGCCATTCCGTGAAATGGATTGGAGAGGTTTGGGTGGCCCTTAAAAACGAGGTCTTGAGAGCCGATGATGGTGGAGCTAGGTACGGAGCAGCACCAAAATGCAAGGGCGGGGAAAAACGGAAGATCCACGAAGAAACCCGCCGAACAGCGGTATTGTCCGGCACGATTCCCAAATGCGAAAATCCAGGAGCGACCCCACCGGGAATTGAACACGGCTCGCCTTGGTGGAAGGCGAGTAATCTAGCCGGTAAGCCAACCACGACTCCCGCACACTGTTGCATCTCTGCGTGGTTATCTACTCAGCGTTTTCGGCATGACCCGTGTGGGAAACGAGGACGAATTCCGAATGGCTAATACATAGGCAGACACCTGAAAATTTCGAGAGTTCACTCATCTACAGGCTAGACTCTGCAGTCTTAGTGCAAATACGTCGATATCAACTGTGCATTGGTTGTCTGATGTCACAGTGGAAGGCGACGACTGGACCAGCGTTCTCCAGGAGGTGTCAAACAACCTGTGGACCAATTTCTAAAGGTATATAAACACACGTGTTTTGAATTATAGCTTGTACCAAAAGGAATCCGCGAATTCTTCAGGTCTCTATACAAAGGGACACCCAAATTTCGCAAAAATATTTCACGACCAGTTGTATTTCATAACACCTTAGCTCAAACCCACTTCCGTGATTGGATAATCTGGATGTTACGTACCTTATGTGTATCCTTGTGAAACACAGACGTGTAGTATCCGTGTAACCTAATTCTGATTTGCCAGTGAAGTAAGAAAACGTGTCCTCCACAGAGACTCGCCGCCATTAAACAAAACAAAACTGCTGGCACGTCCGTCGGGTATTGAAATATAGCACGTGCGGAAATCTTTTCGCGAAATTCGACTGTCCCTATTGATACAGCTTCCCGCTGTGGCTGTTCGACGCTGAACCAGGCATAACAACCGCCGCGCTCTTGCGAAACGAGTCTCGTTGAAGAACAGGCGATTTTCCCTCGCGGGTCAGTTCGCCGTAAGCGCGGCCGGGAATTACCGGCCATTGAAAAGACTGCCAGACGACTGGCTACCGCAGAAACCACAGCGCACTAGCTGACAGTATCAACAGTTTGTCCGCCGGGTATTATGGCCGGCTTCGTCAACACACTTAGTTGATGCCCGCGCGGTAAACAAGATTCCTTTTTTTTTTTTTCTCCGCGGTCGTCCTCCCGAGCTGAACGAATCAGCGCGGGTTCACCTCAGCGAATCAGGCGGGGCGCTACCAATTACGAAATGTTTCAATGGGCAAGTATTCCAGCGCCGTAAAGTACGTGAGCACACAGATGTGAACCGGAGGGTTCCTTGATAATGTGGGCGTATAGTCCATTCACGGTCATTTCCACGACTTTTCTGAAGCCCTGCTAAAGTTCTACTTCCGTGATATTCCTCCGCCACATACAAACCATGCTCCACATAGTCTAGAATTATTATTATTTTGCATAAGAACTATTTCTTACTAGGTATTGTTATTTTTTAATAACCTGAGGCGTTTTAAGTTATTAAAGCGAACAGGTTTGGGGTGCGTAGCTTAAGGTAAAGACTGGGTTAATTCAAACGTCTTTATTTATATAAAACCCAAATAATTAACAATTAACTCAACTCTCTAAAATCGCTGAGTTAAAGCAGGGGAGTCTGTTATATCTGCTAACCAATTAAACAGAAACCAAGCTATTATTAATTAACTAAATGTCTCTGAACCCACTGGAACTTGTTCACCTTAATCTCGATGCCGAAGGCTGCTTCGCGTCAAGTCATGAGAATCTAGCGGGACAAAATTATTCAAGCAGGAAAATATTAAATTTATGCGATTAATTCATTATATAAATGCATTTCAATTCAAAACACACGAAAATGAGAAAAAATGGTGTAGTTTAACAAAATTATTTAAATAGTAAACTAAAGGAAAAATACTGCAACTAATTGAAATTATTTCTAAAACAATTATAAATATTTGACCTAAAGTTATTTATTTTAAATATACATGTGAATCAGAATTCACATTTTAAACAAAGTTTCAACTATGATTCATTCACTTCATTTTTATATGTGAAGAAAATATATGAATTTATAACAAAATGCACAAGATTTTTTTTAGGTTCAAAATAAGAATCTAACTGGGCGAAAATTATTCAAGTAGGAAAATATAAAATTTATACTATATATTCATTATATAATTGCATTTCAATTTAAAAACACACGAAAATGAAAAGAACTCGTGTAGTTTAAGAAAATTAATTACTAGTTAACAGTAGGTAAAATACTGCAACTAATTGAAATTATTTCTAAACAATAAAAAATATTCATCCTAAAGTTATTTATTTTAAATATACATGAGAATCAGAATCCACATTTCAAACAAAGTTTTAAGTGATTCATTCACTTCATTTTTATATGTGAAGAGACCATACAAAAATATAGCAAAATGCACAACATTTTTTTAATGTCATACAGAAATTCTCATCTCGTATAACGACCAATTTTATTTTCTTTGAATCAATCACTATTTGTACGGCGAAAATCTTGGAATTTTTACATTAATGCCTTATTTCTTTAACGTCATTAGAATTTTTGCTGGTCAATAAACTACCAAAAACCCAAATTATATCTGTGATAATTAATGTAATCGATTTTCTACTTGAAAATGAATGGTTGCAAAGTACTTGCTAACATAAGTTGCTGTATTTTAATTATTATTATTTACAATTTGAAGGTTTTTCTTCTTACCAACATTTTCATTTCATAAACATTTCGTTTGTAAAATGTTAACCTTTCCTCTAAATTTAGTTTTTCCAGTCTAAACACTCAGTTGCAACTGTTTGAAAGTAGTTATAGCATTGCATGTTATTCAATGTCGGATGCAGATCCTCCTGCGATTTCAGAATGGGAACTTCCTGGAGCTGATGGACATTCGAGCATTCTCAACACTACTTATCCCAATCTCCCCTGCTTACTTACGCTGTGGAATTTTTCTATAGTTGGAAATTACAGGCTCGGAGGTAATTCGCAGCATATGGAACAAATCTTCCATATTATTTTCTCTTGAAAATTTGCGAGTATGACTCTCTCGAAACCTCTTGCAGTTCTTCCGGGCTTCCTGTGCCTCTTCCGATAGCTGTCCAATAGGCCACAATGCATCTTCTATGATTTCTGATCCGTGTATTAGTAGCTTGTGTACGCTAGTTGGCATGTAATACCGCGGGTACAGTTCAGTGTACAGTACATACCTTGGTTTTAAGTATTCATAGGTTTGAAAACACACTGTAGGCCCACACACTGGAACCGACGTGCTCGTTTCAGAGACCCTCACACAACTGCTGCCCGCGACGGAGCTGCTTATCGCGAGAGGGTTGACTTCGAGGCTGCTTATTTTGCAAGCCAGTGCCGGGAAGTCATTTATAACTCCCATGTGGTGTGCTGGGTGGCTTGGGTGATAACTTTAGATAGGAATAGTTTTTTTTTTAAAACATCAGAAATTAATTTTGTCTAGCTATATTTCCATATTTAACCACTGTGCCGGCGGTCCAAGGTACGCCCTTCTGCGGTCTTTCTTGACCCCGCGGCGGCCGACTTGCGTCAGGCCTGGTTTCATGTCCCCGCGGCGCTAAATACTCGCCGCGGGTTTACAAACTTACACTGTTTCCAAAACGTCGTTCGGCTCGTGGCCTCGCCCTGATTGCAGTGGCGTGTCGCTTCTTGTGCGTGGGGTGTCCGTTCTAGCCAGTGTTATAGACATGACTTGCCCACGCCGTAACAACGTGCTAGATTTCAATGCCCTACGGACGTACCAGCAGTTTTATTTTGCTTATTGGCAGCGCGTCTCTGTGGGAGGACACGTTTACTTACTTGACTGTCCAATCAGAATTAGGTTACTCGGACAATGTACGTCTGTGATTCACTAGGAGGCACGTAGAGCGCGTAACGCCCTAGATTATCCAATCACGAAAGTGGGTCTGAGCTACAGTGTTATGAAATATAACTGGCCGTGAAATATTTTCGCGAAATTTGGCCGTACCTACCGATCAGCCGCATTTTGGAACGCCGTTCGTCAGTCACCGCCTGATAACGTATTTGCAATACGGCAGAACAGCCAATACGGAATATTCCTTAATGTGCAGTAGCCGATCAGATACAATGCCCATTCCAGAAGCCTGAGGCGACCAACCATAGTCGGGTTACCCCACATCTAGAAAAATCCAAGCCATTTCACTTCTGTGTAGTTAGCTATTTTGACTTAAACCTTGAAATGATAAGTGTTAGCACTAATTGATACGGACGGCGAAACTTCAAAAACTAGAGCAATAAGGAAACCGGAAAACAAGTGTGGATTACTTTCTCGTTAATATTAATTGGTTCGCGTATTATAAATGCAAGTCGAAGAGATAAGTGGACATGGTCTTGGGACAGTATAAGAGGTATTTAATTATATATATATATATATATATATATATATATATATATATATATATATATATATACATATCTGTACCCCGGAGGTAAAAGACACCATGTACATTTTTGTATGAAATTGAGTCGGCACCATGTCTATGATGTTCATTCTTCGCTCTATATAGTGTTATAGGACACTATGTCCAGTTTCAATAAATAGAGAAAATAGGCAGTGGGAAATAACCCCATGACCAGTATTGTTCGGACGTAAAGAACGCTATATGGACATGATTTTCTACACTTCTGAATACGTTAGAGGTATAAAAACTTCATGTGGACATATTGTTGTATACCTCACACCAGTAGATGTCCAACGGGTTTGTAGCCTATCTTTAAACGTTTGGTGACGAGACTTTTTTTGTGTTATGTGTTTTGTGTCGTCTAATGTGCCGCCTTGTGGATCTCTGAAAGTCATAAAATTTCAATTGGTGTATTTATGATGTTTTATGTATTACTCAGATTATTAATTATTTACTATGGCTAAACGGGAAACCGATGACTAGCATATACGAAGAAAGCTAACGAATGAATTTATGTTGTACACACTCGCTCTTTTCTATGGTCTAGTGGATTAATTATCAAATACTCTGTTCTATGTCATGATGTTTACAAAGTGCATTGACCTAAGAATGCTGTTATTTTACTTGTGATTATTGGAAACTGTCTGGTGAAATGGATTGTAAATACCTATCTCGTGGAAGGAAAATAGTAAATTTGGTTGTGTTAAAGGATGAATACTCTGCAAACGGCAAAGGTAAGACTCTTTTAAATCAGTGTTGGGAAACATAACCTGTAAACTGTGTAATCTAGGCGTATCTTGCACATTACGTGAGTGGAGCATAATTTATGATATTCTATCTTACAGTAAAATATTTAACTAACCTAACCTCTCTTGTAATGTAACCTAATATAATAATACTTAAACTATGATAGGTTTATCGACTTTAATTTTATTCTGTTTTTTTTAAATTTCAGGTTCATGCGAGACTGAATATCAATTGCACAATAAAAATGTTGCTGAAATTGAAGATAATCAAATGCAAAATAAAGAAGTTGAAATTGTTGGTGGCAGTTGTTGCATAACAAAGAATATTAAAGATGGTTATTGTGATGAAGTGGAAGAATGTTTGGACCATAATATGCCTACCTCACGATCTGATTCCGTGGAAAACGTGATCTCTGCAGATAATTTTGTGTAAATGAAGTATGCCTATGCTCTAGCATTTTAACTGTCGCTGATATGAAACGGTTGCAGTTTAATAAGCCATCTGAGTATCGTAACCAAACTAGTTAACTAATTTAACTTACTGTGTCCCACATTTCGTGCCGACTATGAAATGCTTTAACGTACATCAGCAGCACCTCTTAGTAGCGAGGGAAAACTTCTTCTAGGCCGAATACCCACTTATATTTTAATGATATGCCTTCATTTTGGAGACTAACTCCGAACAGCTTTTGCATTACTTCAGAGTTGGCCACTGACTAGTCATTTGACCTTCTAACTTTACTTACCATATCTACCCTACCTTCTTACCATCTGACTTAGGCCTACTAACCAACAAAAAATTTAATATTCTTTTCACTATGAATAAAATATATTGTGATGTCTGGTAATTATTTGCAATATTTTTAATTTCAGATTCGCACGTAAACTGCGATATAAGAAGGCAAAATAAACAGCCTAGAGGTGACATTGAAGACAGTTGGTTAAGTGATATTGAAGTTGATGACTCAGACGTGGACAAAGGTTATGTGTCAGACAGTGATGCAAGTTCCTCACACTTCGATTATTTTAAGCCATATATAAGCAAGGTAAGCAACAAATTGATTACTGGGAAGCAAAATAATAACAAGAAGACTAACGGACATCAAAATAAATAAATAAGTTATTTTTGGAGACTGATTTATGCCTTACTAGTGACAACGAATGTAATAACTCAACTCCTTTGAGTAATGCCACCCCCAGAAAAGTTAAAAACCAAACATCTATTGTATATAAGGAAAGAAAAAGAGTGAGAAACCCAAATGCCTGGCTTTGCAATGTTCGCAAATGTAAGTTCGCTGCAGGTGAAGAATACGTTGGTAAAAAAGGTAAAACTGTAGTTGCTAAGGTAATGAAACCACCATGCTCATGTCGTTTGAAATGTTATGAGAGGTTGTCTGAAGAAAAGGGATTAGATATTTTTAAAACATACTGGGACAAAGAAAAATGTTGTAATGTAAACAGGCAATTCATTTTATCATGTTTAAACACTTGCTCTATTGAACATTCACGAAAAAAACTAATATTGCCAAAAAAATCAAACGAAGCACTCTGTCCTATTACTTCACAGTAGACGAAAACAAAATAAAACTCTGCAAGGTAATATTTTTTAATACACTTTGCATATATAATACTGTTGTTGTAAACACACTCAAAAAACCGCCAACCAAGGGGTACTGTTAAGATTGATCAGAGTGCAGAAATGTTGGATTTTATACAAATCTGCCCTTTTTTTTTTACCAATTTTAATGTGATTTATGTAATTTAAAATTCCAAGTGGAAAACCATAGATGTTGTAGTGGTTACAAGACAACTATCTCATAGTGAAATAACAGTATTTACAAATAGCGTCTGACTCATAGTGAGCTGCGGATTTTATGCTAGGGAACCTACTGCCTATGTGGACAGTAAGGGGATACTACCACATTATATTTCCCAAGTAGTCATGTTATAACTCTCTGTGTAAAAGAATCCTGAGGTAAAGCTTCTCTTCACTCGGATTCCCGGGAAGGGAATATATTGAGGGGAAATACCAATGAAAGGAAGACGAAAAGGAAAAGGGAAAGGAAGATAAGGATTGGAACATGGAATGTATGCACGCTATTGCAAGCAGGAAAGCTAGAAAATGCAAAACAGTAGATGAAAAAGAACAGATTAGATGCACTTGGCATGTGTGAAATGAGATGGGGAGATAGAAAGTGAAGATTATAAGCTTTTCTACTCAGGAGAAGATAAGAGTGGTAGAAATGGTGTGGGAATACTGATAGGACAAAAAATTGAAAAATAAGGTAATGAAGGTGCAATATATTGATGGAACATTGATAATGATATGGCTGCAGGGTAGTTTGAAAGACGTGATATTAATACAGGTATATATTCCAACTAGTCATCATAGAGATGAAGAGGTGGAATAATACTACGTAAAGATTGAAGAACTTTGAAAAAGAGAATAAAAATGCCTGTATCATTATTATGGGGACTGGAATGGAGTGGTGGGTGAAGGAAAAGAAAAAGATATAGTAGAAAAATTTGTGTTAGGGGTAAGAAATGTGAGAGGTGGAAGACTAATTAACTATTGCAAAGAAAATTCACTAGTGGTGGGCAACACCCTATTTGAAAATCACAAAAAGGAGACATTATACATGTGTTTCTAGTTTGAACAGAGAAAGGTACCAGCTGGACTACATCCTGATACATAAAAGGTATAGGCACTGCCTGAAGAATACCAAAGCTTACCCAGGAACAGACATAAATTCAGATCACAATCTCATAGTGGGAGAAATACAAGTAAAGTTGAAGAATATGGAGAGATATAAAGCAAGGGAAAGTTTAAACTTAGAGACACTCAAGGAGGTAAGTAAGGCTTCGAAGCTGGAAGACAGGTTTATGGAAAAATACCAAAGAGGCAGAGATGAAGAATGTATAAATAAAAAACTGATAAAAATGAGGGAAGGACTCATGACATCTGCCAAAGAAGTTCTAGGAATTAGAGAGTCCAAAAGCATAAGGAATGAATGGATAACAGAAAACATGTTAAAAAGATGGAAGAATGGAGAAAGTGGAAGAATATGGGAAATGAAGAAGGAAGAGGTGTAGGAAACTGAATAATGAATTAAGATGAAAAACTGAACAAACAAGAGAAAGATCGATGACAGAGAAATGTGAGGAAATGGCGAAAGAGGGAAAGTATTAAATGATGTACAGAATGGCTAGGGAGATAGCCTTTGAAGGCAAAAGAAGAAAGCATACCATGGAAATACAAACAGTGGATGGCACATTAGCCAAAGAACCACGTGAGGTGTTGACTAGATGGCAAGAATATATGGAATGTCTGTATAAGGCGGATGAAAGACCAAGTGAAAGTATGATTGAAGAGGAGGCACAGGTACCAGAGGATAGAAGGGGGTACGGCATCTTGGAAGCAGAAGTAGAAAAGGCACTCAAGGAGATGAAGAATCGAAAGGCGTGTGGAATCGATAATTTTCCAGCAGAAGTGTTAAAGAGTTTAGGAAATAGGGGGAGGAGGGAGATAGTCTACCTATGTAATGAGATATATGACAAAGGGGAATGGCCGGGTGACTTTCTCGCAATGGTAATGATACCAATTAAAAAAAAAAAGAATATCGATAAATGTGAAGAGCATAGGACTATTAGTCTAATTTCTCATACAGCTAAAATATTGTTAAAAGTGTTGAATAGAAGGCTATATGGGAAGTTATATAGATGGATTGGAGAGGAACAGTTTTGATTTAGAAGTGGAAAAGGAACAAGAGATGCTATAGGCCTGTTAAGAATCATAGGGGAAAGATGTACCGAGAAAGGTAGAGAAATTTATGCTGTCTTTATTGACTTGGAAAAAATTTTCGACAGAGTACAATGGAACAAGCTGATGGACATCTTGAATAGGAAAGGAGTAGATTGGAAGGAGAGAAGACTAATACAGAATATATATTTACAACAGAAAGTAAGAATAAAAACTGGAACTGAATTGTCGGAAGAAAGCAGCTTTGGGAGGGGCGTTAGACAAGGCTGTTGCCTTTCTCCCTTGTTGTTCAATTTATACTTGGAAGAGATTATTGGGAAATGCTTACATGGAAGAAGAGGAGTACGTATTGACGGGAAGAGAATAGAATGTATAAGATTTGCCGATGATATGGTTTTATTAGCAGAAAGTGAAAGAAGTATAACTAAAATGCTAAAAGATCTGAATGAAACTTGTGAGGAGTATGGAATGAGAATCAGTACATCAAAAATGATGAGTATGGAATTCAGCAAAGGAAGGAAACTGGTAAATATTAAGATAGGACAAGTTAATATCTGCCAAGTAAGAGCATTCAAATATCTAGGAAGTAAGATAACTGAGGACTTGAAATTTCATCAGGAGGTGAAGACTCGTATTGCGGTAGCGAAGGAAGCGTTCAATGCGAAGAGGAGATTGCTATGCGGAAAACTAGATAAAGCATTGCGGAAAAGACTTGGCAAGTGTTTAGTATGGAGTGTGGCACTCTATGGGGCAGAGATGTGGACACTGAGACGTGAGAACGAAATCAGGCTAGAAGCATTTGAGATGTGGATGTGGAGGAGAATGGAGAGTATAAGCTGGGTGGAAAGAGTGAGTATTGAAGAAGTGCTGGAAAGAGTTGATGAGAGGAGAAAACTGCTGAAAGTTATAAGAGAAAGGAAGAAGAACTGGATGGGACACTCATTGAGATGGGAGTGCTTCCTAACAGATGCTATGGAAGGAATAGTTTGTGAAAAAAGATTGAACGGAAGGAGAAGATACAAGTTGAGAGATGGCATAAAGGAAGCGGAAAGTATATGGACCTGAAGAGGTTGGCAGAAGACAGGAGAGCATGGAGAGATACCATGCGAAAACCTGCCTCTGGGCAGAACACAAATTTTGATGAGAGAGGGATAAATATTCCAACCAACAAAACTCCAGATCAGACTATTGAAAATGTTATTCAACATATATCCTCCTTCCCTTGCTACGAAAGTCATTACAGCAGAGAAAGAACCAAACATAAATACTTGGGTCCAGAACTGAATAAAGAAAACATGTACTCCTTATATCTACAGTTTTGCAAGGAGAACCACATAGATGAAACATTTATAGCTAAACGTTGGGTTTACTTTCATGTTTTTGAAAAGCATTTTCAGCTTTCATTCAAGCCACCAGAGGTACATGTGACCTTTGTGATTCATTTCAGGGCAGGCTTAAAGGTAACACATTGGTTCAGACAGACAAAATCATACTCACAGCTTAATACGAGTAGCACCTCTTTGAGTCAAAGAGGAGGTACAATCTGAAAAGTGAAGATAACAAAATGTCTAAAACAACTCCCACACATAAAGTACTAATAGACTGTCTTCAAAAAGGTTTGACCACACCATTGCTAACAAACTGCATCAGTTTTTAAAGACGTAGGTTGTGGACATTAAACTACAACCTTTATGATTCATCTGACAAAAGTGTTCGCTGCATGATGTGGGACGAAAGTAAAGCAGGGTGTGGGGGTCAGGTAATAACATCAGCTATTTTTTAATTGGCTGATAGTGTAATCCCTACATAAGATGTAAATGAGATTACATTATGGTCAGATAATTGTTATGGCCAAAATTAAAACATTCCCATTATCATGTGTTTCTTCTGTATAATGAACAAGTATCCGCAAATTAAATGAGTAAACCTAAAGTACCTCCTTAAAGTACACACACACACACACACACACATGGAGGCCTGACACCATCCATGTATTAATAGAAAAAAAAAGTAATAAAATTGACATGACAACCCTGACCCCATGGGACTGGCAGCAGATGGTGTGTCAGTGTTTGAGTAGTTATCATGTTCACAACATGGAACAAGAAGATTTTAAGCAATTCACTTCACTTTTTTTCAGGAAGAAGTGCGCCATTTATTTACAGATAAATAAGTGTTGAAAACGATAAGGTTCTTCTCACAAATTGTGTTCATATTCAAGTGCGGCAGGAGAACATAGGTATGCTATACATGAAATCATCATTTGACAGTGAGTTTGACACAGTTGACCTTAACAGATTGAAAAGGAGAAGTGGAAGATTTGAGGAGGAGATGTGAAGTCACGTCCCAGTCTCTGAACAAAAATGTAATGACCTAATTTCACTGTTACCTTATGTACGTAGTATTTATCATGCCTTTAATAATAATCTCCAAAAAAGCAGAGTCAACGACCGAGACTATCCTGAGAGTGCTGACAGAGATTCATTGTAGCACTAAAATTCTTTCTTCTTTAATACTGTTGGTTATTAATGCCAAATTAAGATAGTACAGTACAATTTTTTTTTAGTGTTCAACTTCCTAACATTTGCTACATGTTTGCACTTAATAAAAATAATTAGTCAGCTATAAGTCATAATGTTATGTTTGACCTATAATTATAGGCTTATAAAAAACTATTAAACAATGATGAATAAAATAATAAACTTTTAAAACTCATGCAATTAAGTCCAAAAAGCGATTTTCATATTCAAAGGTATACAACAATATGTCCAAAAAAAACATTTTTTTTAGCAATTAAGACCTCGACCTATAATCTTGGAAGTAGTATGTTTGTCTAATAAAGAATACCAAGGATAATGTGTTAACGTTTCATAAAGCAATTCCTATTAGTACCGAAGAAATCTGAAAACAACGTTGTAAAAAATCGAAATATTGCTCTCCTGAATAATTACAATTTTGTGACATGGTGTCCTTTACCTCCGGGGTACAGATATATAGACTGGAAAATTTTGCGAATTCATTTCAGGGAAATCTTATCTTTCAAACACATGTAGATTTCTGTTGTGCTTGTAATTGGGTCACAGGTTATTAGACACGCCCAAGTGATATCTGTGATATCATAAGATAAGTGCAATGAAGCAAGCACTGGACCCCGCGCCACCTGCTTTGAGGTAAAGCTGGCTACACGCTGGGGCAGCAGCCCATCAACAGAAAGCATAAAATACGTAGGACTGTGGAGTCTAGCCTACAAGTAGTTTAAAACGCGAAATTTTTGCGTCCCTAAACATTTACAGGACACTTCTTAATATAACTAAACAAAAAAAATACTAGAAATTTACATTAATTTTCGTGAAATCCAGAGGAACGTCATTATTCAGAAAGCGAAGTGTCAGTGTATTTATAAACATTTCAGGTTAAATGTTTGCTGTTTTTTTTCTTTCGTAATTTCACTATTTTGTGTAGTTTTGTAGTATAAAGAGAATATAAGAGCTGCGTTTGAAGTTCCTTGGAGTGTGGTGTCATTAGATACGATTGTGTTGGAAAGTTCGCTTATATCACATGAAACCAGCTTTCTTTAAACTTAGTGTAAATTCGTTCATAGAAGCCGCAATGAGAGTTGTTATGGCATTTGTCATATTGTTTGCATTTCCGACCAGTTTTGGTAAATATATCTGTCCTTTTTCCAACGACAGGTATTACTCCAGCTCTCGGACTTGGTCATTTACTGTGCAGTCGCAGAGTAGTAAGAACACAGAGGTTAAACAGCCGCTTAGCCCGCAAACTCCAACTGCACATGCCAGCAAAATGGTGTCGCTCGACAGCAACATGTGGAAACGCTGCCCATCAATCCGAGCCTGGTAACCTGCACGCCAACCGGCCACCAACACTCAACAGGGAACCTTTCGCAGCATGCAGTAGCCAATCAGACACAAAACCTGATCCAGGGCCTATCAGTGAATGGGCAAGCCCCCGTCAAGGGAACCTCCACGCCATATCGTCTGCATATACTGTATTTATTTATTTACTCTGCTGTGCGTATGACGCTCCACTGCTTGAAAAGAATTCACGTTGAAACCAAAAGGGATGCTTCCATCTAAATTACACATCCATGATGTCTAAATTAATTCAAATAGTTTTAAAAAATGGTAAAGTCATATATAATATTGACGAAGACATGACGGAGGAAAGCTGTTGTATGGAAGTAACCCTGTTAAAATGTTTTTTTTGTCATCCCTCACATTAATTGTCTAGCTGCCGCAATAACAGTTTGTACATATTGTTTTAAATCGTATACAAGATTAAACATTTTTCCAACTTAACCATTCAATACGGGTGTGTTTATTAAATAAACGCATATTAAATAGTTTTAGATCACGCACGTTCCGCTGTTCTATTTTTGTATAGGTGATCTACTGATGTATGCTCTGGTGGGTAATCCAACGAAGTTAGTTAAATATTTCTCCATGACTTTTTTAATTGAGTGTGCGTCATAATTTAAAGATAAGAATAAATACATTATGCGTTATGAGCATTATAAGTAATGCAGCAAATACTTGAACAATCATGGCAACTTCACATCACTTTCATAAGTTGAAAATGCGATAATACACATTCGACTGTTCTAATTTGCCAATAGTAATGAAACAGTACTGAAGAGTGCTAGTTGTTTGATACACACGCACGAAAATACTGGTTACCAGTTCTATGAGTCCTGTATGATGCATCTGTCTGGGCACCCGCCACAGAGTGTGCCTCATGCTAGCATACGACAATGTACGTCAGATGACTGTCCTATATAGTCCATTCACGGATACTTCCAACTTTTCTTAAGCCCTGCTAAAGTTCTACTTTTGAGACATTCCTCCGCTTCATGGTAAACAAAGTTTAGCAAGTCTAGAAAATTACACCAAACGGATAACGCACAACATTCGTGCGAACTCTGTTTGATAATATTTTGCAACAGAACTATTTATTACTAGGCATTACCACACATATGATTTCTCACTGTCTTATTGATGCTAATTATGAATTGAATATTCAAATTTATAGCTAAAATGTATGTAAAATGCCAATTTTAAGAAAAGTAATATTTTTTTTTTGGGTTAACAGAAGTAAGCATTTTTTGTAATACGTGACATATTCACGAAAGAACCAAACACGTCATACTTAGGGTTATTTTTCAAAGGTTGGATTAAATAGTTGTAAAGAAAAGGCGAATGGCCGATAAAAGGACTTTTCCATGGCAACTCGCATTGAGACTGGTAGATCGGATCGTACACAGGCCTTACAGAAGATTGTACAAGAAAATGTAGGCAGCAGGTATCGTGTAATATCGGCTTACGAGAATTGCCTTAATTTAAATCATACAGCTCTCTCTTTCGAACATATACGTATCTCATAAGCTGGAATTATTACGGCTGCCACGTTGTCGAGTCGTCTTGCAATTAAGGTAGGTAGGTGGCTGGGCTTAACGTCTCGTCGACAGCGAGGTCATTAGAGACGGAGAAGGTTGCACCGGAAATCGAACCCGGGTCCTCCCGAATTCCCAGTCCAGCGAGTTACCACTACGCCACCTTGCTCGTTGTCTAGAAATAAAATCAAACGTTCAGATTAAACTCATATCTTATCAGCAGTTAATTTCGCTGAATGCAACCACTGATTCAGATAACTAGAGACCAGGAAATTTCGCGGATTCACTTCGTTACAAGTTGACCTCCTTGCTCCTTTGTACACTCCATCCTCAGTTGGTTGCTCATTGGCTGATGCTGCAGTTTTACCCCAGCCCAGGTGTAGTCTGTTCACGGTAAAGTGAGCACTTTTGTGGTCCTAGTTACTCTCTCCTCCCAGCCATTTTTTATCCTTCAACCACCTTTTTAAAATAAATACTTCCATGTAAGTAATAAACACAGCGTGTGTATTCCACCATACTCGGAAGTTAAAGTCAAAGGCTAAAATAAAGTACATTTATTTAGTATTATTCCAAAGGAGGAGCTTTCAATAATGCTCGCTTTACCGTGAATAGCCTATAGCACTAGGTACGGTCCTCTCTTTTCTTGCCATTGGTTCAAATCCGTTCAGGGCCTGGCTTACAAACTGCGGTCCAACCGAAAAAGAATGTCAAATGTACACATGTTTGAATTCTAGCTTGTCTTCAAACATATTTGCGAATTTTTCTTATCTCTGCACGTATCTCACATTGCAATCCGATGGTCGGCTTTCATGCTAGGTGTTATTGCATTCGCCGAATTCGCGCTTCAAAGAAAACTACTGACGCACAAGCGGGCGTTTATATCATGAAAAGATTAACTTCTTCAGGCCAATTGGGGATAAACACTAGAAAAAATCACCGCCCATAACAACACGCATACATCAGTATAGTTGATTCACGGTATCTTCGGCCTTTTCTGAAGCCCTGCTAAAGTTATACTTCCAGGATATTACTCCGCCTCACGCAAATTAAGCTTAACTAATCCTGGAGAATTTCACCAGGGGGACAACGCACCACGTTCGTGAGCACTCAGTGTAGCAGTATTTTGTGAAAGGACTATTTCTTACTAGGCGTTACCAACATACATATTTTCTCACTGATTTTTATTCAAATTATATAAATGAAGCATTTCATTTTAACAAAAAAAAGAGTAACTTTAATGAAGACAAGTATAAAACTCTTGTGATACAGGGCGTATGTTGGAAATAACCAAGCACGTCATACTTGGGGAGATTTTTCAAACGTTTGATTATAAAAGGCCGAAGAAACCGTGAATGGACTATGCACGCCTACACGCAGGCTCCCATGTTATGTTGGCAGTGGATTTATAAAAATAGTTCGAAGCCCTGACTTTGTATTGAGAGTCCAGTGTGTAAATTTATGAGAACTGAAATAAGAGCCGGAATCTGTCTAATGTTAAAACATTTACGTTCCTAAAAATTATTTTGTTTCCACTTAGATGTCGCATGAATAAAGTGAAACGGCCCACGGTTATGTTAATCTCTCATATAGCGGAAGGATACAAAAAGACAGGGAATGTATATCCTCAGCAATGCTTTCAAGAGCACTTAACCGCGAACAGTCTGTATACTCTCTTTGCCCCAGTAAAATATTAGTGTCAAGACTTATCCCCAAGTTAAAGGAAACATTTGTGCAAGATCAGTGCCTTTCTCATGGACGCAATGGGGCAACTTTAGAGCCCGTTTCACCTGCCATACTTAATTTTTGTTTAGGTCCTCCTAATTGTAATTTAGGAGTATTTATTGAAAAATGCGACAGTAGAAGTTTAGCTACTTACTTTACCCACATTCCAGACATAATATATGAACTGATAACGCATATTTATGCAACAATTAACTTAATATACATTTTTCATTATTAATTTATTCTCACAGTCTGACAACAAGGGAACAGCTCTTAACGATCAGGTACAAAAATTTGCCCAAAAATCAATAAATGTAATGCTTCTATAATGAAACATTTTCAGTAACGGCCCTGACTCTTCTGTTCTGACACTAAAACAAATAATTTCTGTATAGGCTGTTTACTGTCAAATGAACACTTTTGAAAGCCCTTCTTAATACCTACATGTATGCGCGTCGTATAGTCTTTCGCCTCATGTAAAATTAACATTGCCATGGGCCTCATCGCTTTATTCATGCGTCGGTCAAATGAAACCGTGAAATTGCTAGAAAAGGAAATATTTTACAAAATTGCTCATTCTTACTCTTCGTTGGGTAGAAAAAACGTAGAAAACTAGATAAATAATTTAAGTTGTCACAAATGGTTACTTAACACTATTTATTCGACGTTAAGATATGGAACTACTTTCTCTCTATAGTTATCGACTTAACTGGGCGTATGTCACTCAGTGCACCCGTTAAAATATATGCAGTTAGGAGCAGTGACTTTTTGCTATGATTTATTTAAAAAGTGCTCACTTTATCGGGTGACAACCTTTATAAGGGCTGATACAGCATCTTAAGCAGGTGCTAGCTTCACATTTTAGGGCACATTTCTTTGTGCCTTGAAAACAATACTGATGGTAGTTGTCTAACTGAAGCTGGGAATGTGCTGCAGAGTGTTTGAAAAGTGAGATTTCTGACGAAACTATCATACGTGCACACAACAGCTTCACCTACGAAAAGAAACTATATCTCAGACGATTACGGAATGCCACTGACTTGACATTACGTATATTGGAAACATGGTCTTCATGCCCTCTAACATAGTTACAAACTGCCTTCTCAGACAGCTGTATCTCAAATAGTACGGACCGGATACATGCGAAACTGCAATAGAGGCATGCACTGGACTTAGCTATGGAGTCGCGTCCAATTAAATTGCAGGCTCTCCACTTAAAGTCACGTTCATACTAGTCGCCTACGGAAAGACTGCAATACAGTCGAGCGCCTTGTGCGTAGAGGTGATACCTCTGTACGTACGCAGTTCGGCGTCGCCATTAGCGCTTTCTATCGATTGTTGCCTCACTCATACAAACACACCACTCATTAGGCGACCGCCTTTAGGTTTGGCTTCTCCCGTTTTTGCAGCAATGTTTCCTTTTTCGCGTTATAATTTCGGATTCGTAGTAATTACTAACAATGTACGATTATAGACAATTTACATTTTACGGCGCTCAAATCACTGAACTCAACTTTCTCGACATTTTACGAGTTGTTTAATATTTTTGTGCGTAATTTTTATTGTGTGTTATCTGCTTATTGTAAAAAGTCGAGAACATACTTATATTTTATTAATGTAAGTTCTCGACTTTTTACAACAAACATATAACACGCAATTTAAATCATAGACAAAAAATTTATAAAAAACTCGTAAAATGTAAAATTTATATAATCATATATTGTCAGGTCAGAAGTTAATATGAATCCGTAGGTACCTGAAAAATTCGCGGTTTCATTTCCGGATAAATTAGAATTTAAAACTTCGTACATTTGTATTGCTTATGCAATTGGTCCACACTTCATGGACAACTCTGACACTATAAAACGCAGACCAAATCATTGTCTTTCGCTGATACAAGCAACCAATGAACACTAGTAGTTGCATTATTTTACATACGACAGTGGAGTATAGCCTAGGTCATTGAAATCGCGAATTTTTCAGGTCTCTATGAATCCGAAATTATGTCTCGAAAACGAAGAATGTCTGCAAAGGCGTGAAACCCAGCCTTAAGTTTAGGGCGGAACGCTCTAAACGTCATAATCATTAGGAAATGTCGATTTATTGGTTTGGTGCTTTCATAACGATACGCAAATTTTCTCTACCAAAAGCGAAGTGAAGAATTTTTCCAGTTTACGCTATACGGTGATTACAAAACGCAACAAGGTTAATTTTCAACTCATGTCTAGGAATAATACGAACCATAGTGATGCATTATTTTATAAAGGACGTGCTTTCAGCGGTTGAGAACTGGCTGCGAATTTAACCAAGGCACATAATATCTATACCACGAGAGTTTGGAAACTCTCTGCAATGGATAGAGCATATCTAAATTGAACTTCCTATGTAATTGGTAGGAATGCATCATGTTTCCATTTAGGGGCCATAAAGTTAGTTTGACGCTGAACCTGTAATTTATTTTGGTCGTTTTTAAACGCATGGTTGTTGTCTGAAAACTGCTGCAACAAAAAAAAAATGTGTTTTAAATTGCCGTATTATTAACAAGCAAGGAAAATAGCGACAGCTAACAAGCACTTCACGAAACTTGCCCGTATCTTAGTAGAGTTACCAACCATTTTCGATGTAATTCCGAGCAAAAGTTCAATGTTAATTGTACATAACATTACAGGCCATTAATTTTTCGGTAACCAATTTCATAAAACCCGTTTTATATTGCGTAAGTTGTGAAATGTTTCTTTTCCTCGCACGACACATATAGCTAAGTACGTAATCCTTTTGCCATAAAACATTCAATGCAGTGGTACTAAATACACTAGTTCTCTACTGTATTTAGCGGTACTTATTTATTTTTAAAGAGACAATGTAAAATTACGAAAACATTTTGTGCCAATATGTTTGTTGAAAAGCTGTAGCAATACATCCCTTTATGGCAGTGCAACATTTATGTTTTTTACGCAGCCCAACTGCTTGCAGGTTAATAACAAAGTTGCAACGTTAGATTACCAGAATACTCACTATCGTATAGAAAATGGTAAACATATACATACACAGACGACAGCTTATAACGAAAGTTAAAAACATGTTAAAACTATACTGTAGGCTTACCTCGCAGATTATCGCACCCAGAAATAATGAACAGTGTTTCTTGTCGGTAGGGACAGCAACATTTGGCGAGTCCAAAGGCTTGTAACGCTAAATACTACAGTTATACGCACGCATGTTTGATTCGTTTTGCCAAGTGAGTGGGGACAGTTGGCTTCAGATTAGGTCAAGCACGGGGCCACTGGGGTGTAGTGGTTAAACTTTCTTTTTAATTTATTTCATTGACCCTCCTTAGCAGTACTGCCATCCAGGGTGTTCGATTCTATCACGACTACTACAATTTAACAAACAGTATATTAATAATATAGATTCACAATTTTTTTTGTGGGAGGGCGGCTGTTCGTCTGGGCTCCCGTAATTTAAGGTACAAATTCTTTTTCTATTCAAAAGCATCATTCACACCTAGAAAGGTGGTGAGCTATTCTGCCCCTACCGAGACAGCTCCCCGACGGGTATCCTTTCGGCCGCCCCCCGTTTCGCCGCCCACGCCGGTGTAACCGTGGAATTTTACTACCCGTGATTGTTTGCACCACCTCCCCCCCCCCACAAAATTCATTAGTAAATTTTCACTCCCTAGCACAGGGTGGCCAAAGAAAATTAAGCCAAATAACCAGTGAATTTTTACTCCCTCACAAATCTGAATGGGAAAGCACTCCAATACGTAATGAATAGGCACAGTGGGGAAGTAAAAATTCCCTAGTGATTTTTTAATCCCCAAAAGAAAAATGTTGTGCAGTAAGAAAAAAAATTAAATAAAGGCACCCTGGTACGCTACTTATATGTATATATTTAATGTATTTTTATTTTATTAATCGCCAAAATTGAATCTTAGGTAATGCTTACTACACCAACAAGCTGATATAAGCTATTAGGCCTTAAGTCATCTTATAATCATATCTAATGGCTTCTTTAGGCCATTACGTCTTCAGCAGTTTTATAAGCATATATGACCATCATTTCGGAACAGATAGACCAAGAAACATCAAAATCGTACCTTAAGAAATACATACGACCTAGTACAAGTTGAAATATGCCACTATGTCTAAGGCATGTTTATAAGCATACCTGGCTACCATTAGGCCTACCGAACCGATAGACTTAGAGACACTAAAATTAAATTGTAGGTAAAACTTACGACCTTCAACAAGCCGCTACAGGCCATTATTCCATAGCTAAATTATAAGCATACTTGGCCACCATTTCCGAACCGATAGACTTAGACACATCAAAATTTAATTGTAGGTAATGCTTACGAACCCCATCAAGCCTACACAGACCATTATGCCATACTTAAATTTATAAGCATACTTTGCCTCTATTTCCGAACCAAAAGACCTATAGACATCAAAATTGAATTCTAGGTAATGCTTAGGCCCCCCAAAGCCGATACATATCATTATGCCATAGTTAAATTTATAAGCATGCCTGGCTACCATTTGCAAGCCGATAGACTTTCAGACATTAAAATTGAATTGTAGAAAATGCTTATGACCACCAACGAGCTGATATATGCCACTAGGACTTAAGTTATTTTATAGTCATACCTTACAACTAATTTTGAACCGAGTTAAAGATACTTCTTGCGTTCTCCAACAGGTAGATATAAGCTATTATGCTCTAGGGACTTTTATAGACATATGTAGTTACCATTTTCGAACTGATAAAGTCAGAGTCGCCAAATTCGTATCGTAGGTTTTACATGCGAGCGATTCCGAATATTCCATTATGTCTTAGACAATGGTTCAGACATGCATAGCCTCTATAACTGAACTTATGGAAATAGATGAATCAAAATCGTATCGCCTGAATCCCGCCCGACTCCGAAGTAGATTAAATGCACTGTTACGCCCTAATTCATTTAATAAGCATAGTTAAAAACAATTTCCGATTCACAGAAGAGATCTGCGATAGTCAGTTGGTAGCCAGCCTCCCCCTTTTTTTTTTCTCTTTCTTTTCGATAAACAGCGTGTACAGAGTACAGGAAACTGGAAAGCATGAATATTTGTGATCCGGTAACAAAAAAGAAAACAAGAACACACGTGCATGTGACTTTTACGTATTTGTTTTATTTATTTAATTTCTTATTTATAGTAGCAAAGATTGAGCCCTATAGGCACTCTTTTACATCTAACCAGCTGTGAACGTTCATTTACACGTAATGCAGTCATTATTTTATTACTAAGAAGTACTCTTCCAGTGTATATTTCACTTGTTGTTTGGAAAACTGAATATTAAATATTTGGTAATGAATTATTATATTTTATGCTGGCAACTTCTCATTAGGCTGTTCACCTACTGCATTCCTAATATAAAAACTAATGTGTATGGACAGTGAGTTCCGTTATTGATTCTCAAACTGAATGTTTACATTAACTGGGTGTCACTATAATCGAATGAATCTGCGCTCTTTGTAATTCTAAGGAGTTTTTTTTATTAATGTCGCGTAGTTATCCTGTTCACTATTGATACATACAAGTAAAACTTAGTTTCCCCCCCCCCCATAATTTATGTTGATCTAAATTCTTATTAATTTTATGTTAAACTTTTTATGACTGTTTAAAAATATTCTCATTAAGTGTAAAGTAACTGGACAGTACGCCTTGAAATTTTATTTTTAGTCTTAAGTGACAATTTTGGCGTAATCTGCATCACTTTGAACACACAATAAAAAAATTTGTGCTATTGTATGAACTATAATATTGTTTTATCCTAATGACTTCTGCAATGGCGATGAACAGTTAATTTATTATTGCAGACATACGCCTTTGCAGATCTAAATTGTTGCAAAACCAAGAACTTGAAAATAAAACATCAAACAAGCCCATAATAGCTATTGTTAAGAATTAAACAACGAAAAGCACAGGCCTTTATAGTTCAGTAGTACTGGTATTCATTTTAAAAGAGATTTTTGCAACGACATAAAGTCGCACATTCTTGTGAATTTTTAAAATTATACTACGATAACTTTAACATTGTATTAATATCGCCATTGCACTTTTTACAAAATTATTAACACAATTTATACGAGCGCCACCATCATTTAATTGCATATCGGTTTAAATACAGTAGACAAAATTGTTTTCCATGTTATATCTGTCTTGGGATTCGACAAATATTCGACAAACATATAATGAAGAACAATGACGAATTTTGATTAAATACGCTGTTGAATATATCGCCAAATAAATTCATTTTATTGTTGTTTTCAAATATACTAAGGTATTCTCATATTCAAAAAGGAACGTCAGCTGAGCTGTGATCAATAAATGGCGGTGGATTTGCTAAACACTACCTGTAAAGGTATTTCAATAATATTAATTCTTAGAGGATAAGAAAAATTTATAAAATCTTTAAATAGAAGAGTTAATGTTGGTTCAAGAAAGAATAGCGCATAGTAATGACACTTACACTGAAACAAATTATCACAAAACGTACGTAAAATGCAGTAAGGGAACGCACACTTTTACGAAAGCCCTGATGCAGTGAGAGGAAAGCTTTTCTGTAGACCTTACAATAAACTATTAAGTTTTCAGTTAACTTTTTACCCAAGTCATCAAAAATGTAGTGTATATTAAACAAAAGTTTGCAATGAGGCTTCAGAATTAGCAATAAACATAATTTGCAACGACGCAGATGGAGGCCTATAATATAGGCTATGTTTACCTTTCAGTATCTACAGAAACTAATTTTCCTATGAACAGACAGTGAGTATACACACAGTAGTATGAAATATATCGAAAAATCTACTAGAGCATTATCAAATAATACGTAGAAAATAATTGTATATAGGACATTTGGCCTAGCTCTAGTACTGGGAGAGTTTCAGTCTCGGGAACATGCAACAAAGAGATGTGTTTATTTCCAGGAAACAAAACACTATTGTAAGTGGGACGATATGCGTCAGTGGTGGCTATGCAGGTATGCAACAGTGTCTCACCGATAACAGCTCTCGTGATAGTAACAGCCAGGGACGCAAACTTATTTATGTGGAAATTATTCGTAATGCGTTATGGATGAAGTCTACGACAGAAAAGTGTTCTGCATGCCAAAGTTAACAAAATAGTAGCTGTGTTGTAGCTATACACTCAGTGGAGCCGTTTTGCAGACCCAGCAGCACATATAGATAAAGAGTGGCGCCTCACAATTTAATTATGACACAGGTTCTCCGTTTCATAGTTGAGTGCCCACGCAACCTTATAAAGTAATTAAATAACAAAGACTACTGTCCCAAAAGTACTTTTTTATAACATGTTTCTGCAGTTTCAAGGAAGAGTTTAAAGGAAGAGTTAGACCATATTTCCCCATAATTTGTCGCCGTGGTTCACGGAGGAACTTTTAGATATAATTGAGAAACATTCTGTTTATTGGCAATCTGTTTGTTCTATATTTAAATTGTTTGTACTGATTATTTTATTTCCAGATAATTTTTACCAGTAATGAGGATATATTTCAGAGCGAACCATGTGCTAACTACAAAAAACATGGCATACAGCTAAATTCACATGATAAAACCAAAGAATTGATCTTTTGCAAAAATATTGGCTTAGTGGTATCAAAAACAATGTAAGTGACAATAACTGATAGTTAGAAACTCAATTATTTTTAAATTGAAATTAAATACGTAAATATATAGCATAAAATAAGAGAGCACGCAGTAATGAATAGTAAATTATAACTAGTCGTAGAAAAACATGTCAGCTCAAAGCTCAATTACCAGCTGCAACGTACGAAAGTGAAACGGGGATGACAACAAAGAAAGACACAATAATACATGTTGTGGAAATGTAGTTTTCTACGCGTTTCATAGGTTCTTTTTTCTCGAGTTTCTTAATCAAACCATACACGTAAATTCGTGACATTATTATTTTGTATTGGCCAATTCTGGAGAAGCTTCCATTAATTAACATTAAATTTTAAACTTTTTAAATAAAGAAATTCTCTATTAAAACTGACATGTCTTTAAACCTTCATAGGCCGAAATCCTCACAGAAAATTCACCAGTGATAATGAACAATTCTTCTGCGAATCTATTATATTTATTATTGAATCTTAAATGCTACAGTTATGTGATAATTAATTAAAATGTATGCATATGCACACCAGTTGACCTATTACAGAAGTAGTTTGTCTTGAAAATGTCAGTAACGATTGAGATGGACGTCGTAATAGTAAACAAATCGCCTGATATATTACACACACGCTGTCGATGTGAAGAGAGGCTATTCCAGCTGTAATAACAAGCAGCAAGTTACATAATCATCCAGGAGACCTATTTTACAGCAGTGTTTTCTGAGAGGAAACACGAGCGGTGGCAGGCCAGTATGCTGCCTGCTACATCAGCCAGCGGGATTCCAGAGGATCTGAAAGCGGGCGACTGTGATGACAAGTGATGGGATTAGCAGACAGCAGGAAGTAATGGTCAATGTGGGTTCCGGTTGCGCAGGTACAACAACTTTCCGATAAGAAAAGTACACCTATCTAGTTTCCAGGGTTGTCCACAGCACATCTGCAGGCAACACGCTCGTTCAATACTGAAGTCAAAATATTTGCTCATGCTAGAAAGACTAGGCTACGAAATAAATACACAATACCTTTCTTCGACTCATGTTTTTTTTGTGCTAAAAACCAATATAACTAAAATTTCATACAAGCTAAATTATAAACATTCATCTAAAAAAACCTAATATTTACTTCTACGTAACTACTTTAGGAGGGTGGGAAAATGAAAGTGTCTCGCTATCGTCCAGCTATTTAACTTCTTTTATATAAATTGAGAAGGTTGAGTTGAACCTGAGTAGAAGCTGTACGTAAACACTTATTAGTTATTTACTACCCATAATATTAATCGCGAAATTTATTGACTCAGTGAACCCTATAACAGACATGTTTATTCAAGTAAACTATCCTTTGGCCTATATCGCTGAAACATTTTGGTTGTTAATGGGAACAATGAGTCTTATTAATGTACGCTTCGCGGAGCAGAGACTACAAACAAAATAAAGTAAACGTATGCGAAATTAAAAAGGTGCATTAATAATAGTTAATTTAAAGAATAAATAAAAATTGTTGTATTAATCAAGTATACGTTCATAAAATGAATAAATTTTATGTAATGATTTCGAAATATTTTATTCCTTTCGTTCTTAGTTTTAAATGCTGTAAGTAAATAAAACTTTTTGACAGATTCTGTCAGTCCCACAATTTTTGCTCGCAGAAAGTTATCTTGAAAATATTATTTTTATTTTAATAATTATAATAAACTAATTATTCCTAGTACCTAATATAGAAATAATGCAAAATAGTATTAAAATGAGCAGTAATTTTGGGACTGATGAAATCTGTCAAAATGTATACTTTCCTTTGCATATTCAATTGTTCCTGAACAAATAAAGGAAGCCTTTGTTTGAATCATGTGTTTTCTTGAAAAATACCAGGTTACATTAGTGCTGTGAGACCATTAGTCATGCAAACTTATACTCATTCTGAAAATAATTTTGTCCGTACATTGAGACATTTATTCTTTATTTTAATTACTAAATGCAATGTACACTTATTATATTTATTACAATAAAATTAAAATTTTACTATCTATAGTATAAAAATTAAAAAGGAACTATCTAATATATTGAGAAAACGTTTTATCCTAATAATTTATTGCATAACGTCTATATATTATATAACGACAACTATAAGAACCCCACACATTCAAATTGTGCGAGTTTTTGAACATCTAAAAATTACAAATCATCAAATTTTCGGTTAACTTCGTTTTGCAATAAAGTTCTCTTAAAAGTATCGGATGGCAGCAATTTCAACTGTAAACGAACCCCTGAAGTGTTCAACCATTTAGTATAATGCCATTACTTTGTTCTGTACATCTTCAGACGTAGCACTACATGCTACTAAATATTCCCTAAGTGCTGGCATGGCGCAAAAAAGGGCGGAATGCAAGGGACTGGGATACTAACATTTCCCGAAAAAACTACCAGGTTTCCCCGCATGTGAGAATTCGTGTGAGCTGGGAATCAGTTAACTGAACTGAAGACTGCAGTGGCCCTGCTTAGCAGCGAGATGACGATTTAATGAAAGTGAAATAAGCGTGTTATGAAGCAAGAACAAGGCGTGTTTAGTTTCAGAAACAAAACACGCCTTGTCATTGCTCCTTAAAACGCAGAGTATTTCCAGACCCCAATAGGCATATATATTTTTTGGCTAATTTCTTACCAGAATGATCACCATCCAGTAAATACTTGCTGTAAAATCTAAAATAAACTGTTATTGAATCAACATAGAACCACATTTCTACTTGCATCCATTCATTAGGCCTACTTCTGCATCATAAACGTGGAGCAGTTTGAAATTGAAACACATTTGTACTAAAAAGTTAACACATATAATGAATAAATACTTCCTAGGAAACCTCAGTAGATGGAAGCGTGAGGTTAGTAATCAAACAAATGTGCTCTTGTGTGTGCACACGCGCGATGTGAGTATCGCCGTGTTCGTGTATGTGCAGTGTACTTGCGTGTATAGCTATGCCTATAAGTAGTATGTCATTTTTTCCCTCCGACTGTTTCATTTTTTTAACTTAATGTAATATTAGGTGCTGTTAGAATTATTTTGTGTTTTTCTGTATTATGTATTTGTCTGTTGTACTTCGTACATTTTTGCTATATTGTGAGTAGATATATAATGGGGGTTATGGCACAGGGGGTTCATGTAGCAGAATTATTTAAGAAGAATTATTTAATATTTAATGTTTAATATGAGTGGGTTTAAAAAAATATCGCACATAGTCATTCATATACGTGTATTAACCTCTTTGGGATTTGAAACAGAGGATGTGTTAGTATAACAATACATGCCTGCACTTAGTTTGAAGTATTGACTTAATCAGTATGTATGCATGATTTTATGCTTTTCGCAGTAGATAAATATAGTTACTTGTAAATAAAACTTAACCTTCCTCTTAGATGAAAGAATGTTTAGTTGTGGAAATACTTGTTACGCAGATAAGATAAAAGTATTCTAAAAGGATCGAATCAACTTTTAAAAACAGCAGATCTTAACAAACATTCTTTGATTATGGAGTTTTTATGTGATCGCCAATAAAACATACCTGTTTGACCAACGAACCTTAACAATGACCGCAAGAACATTTACCGTTGTGAACTTTAAAACATGTGTGTGAGAAAACATTTATGTATAATATTAAGCTACGAACTCTTTGAAGCTATAATACGACTAACCTATTTTTCATGTCCATCACTGACTCTGAGTAGAAACGTATCTTGTTACTGGAGAAAAGGCAACATGGCTAGCACAGATAAAACATGTCCTTCTTGCATTATAGACGGCCTGACTCTGAAAACGAGAACTCTGGTGTTTTGCACAGGTGTCGCCGTGTGGCGCTGACATCACTTACGATAGTTGGAAAGCACAGAGCATGCGCCAAGTGACGCAATTTCCGCCTTGCGACAGTTGTGTTTCAAAAATTAAAACTTGGTGGAACCTCTTACGGTCCCTGATTGGACAAGCATATTGCCATACCCCGATTGGAGTTATTTTATGGCTTCTTTGCATAAATTGTACGTAGACGGCTTCGGGACATCAGACATGGACAGCCTGGGGTCTCCGACTTGAAGCTAAGTGTTTGAACCAGTTAATGTTGTAATTAAATAGAGTCATGGCTCATCAGGCCTGAAAAATAAAATATACCTGAGTTCATAATTGTAGGCGCCTTAGAACATGGCGCAAGTGAGACGAAATCCATGCATTGCCTACAAATCGGCATTTGTAAAATTTATGAATTTTTAGTATTTGACGAAAATAATTGAGAAATGAAATCATGCAAAGGAAAAAATGTTTTACCCATTTATTTTTTATTTATTTTTAGCTTGGGTATATGTTTGACCTTTTATGTTTCATTTGTGTCCACTATGGACTTTATGCTAATATAATGTCAAACTATTTAGGTGAAAATGGTCTCTTAATGATTTCTATCTATACATCAGTTAGTTTTGTCAAAGTTGTCATGTGTTAAATAGACACAATGTATGAAGAGTTTATAGCCACACATTTGGGCGTTCAAATTAATACTGTAACACCTTTGATATGTGTTACAATATTACGGCCAATCTCATTAACTATAAAATATAATTTCTGAGATATGTAATGTAATATATGAATGTGTAATGTAATGATCAAATATCGTTGTACATGTGGATGAGTCTGTAAGGTTATATTAATGATATAACTCGGCTTAACTTTATGCTGCAAAGCTAAAAAATCGGCGTATTCATCCAAATTTCAATTACCACTGCAGTTAGAAACAATGGATCATTAATTCTAATAAACAAACAGAGAATTCCTAATTCAAGTAAATCAATAGAAACGAATAAAATTAATTTGATTTTAATACTGATGAACTAAAACAATTTAAAATTATATGGTACTTTTGCAGAACTTTAGTTACGAAATATTATACTATACTAATACTCAAAATTACAAGCAACACCAGCCTGCACATTGCACATCAACCGATTTACCACCATTTGACTTTACTGGTTCTGGTGTCATAAATACATTTACATTTGCTTGAGGAAAAATACGTCTTACCTGTGTCGATAGCGAGAAATAACAGCAAATCTGCCGATGTCGTGAAGTCATCCTTCACTGGTGTAGAACCCAGGAACAGTTCTCCCGCTTACCACGGACAGCACATCTCCCGCTTGTGTTCAGCGAACTCGTCCTCTGTGGGCCGGAACAGCGGAGGTGGGTGCAGAATCGGGACCTCACCAGAATCCGCAGCCAGTAGTACTCCTCTCGCAGAATTTTCTTTCCTAACACCAGACGCAGCGTCGTCCTTGGTACGAAGTCGAAAACCCCGAAGTCCTCCTTTACTGGGCCGTCCTTCCTTCCGGGCTCATCGTACAGCTTATGTCGAATAACTTCTTTTAAACATATATAGGCTCAGCATTTCAATAGTGCGTGAATAATTATGTTTCTCCATCGTAAATATCAAATTTCCCCAATCAAATATTATAGATTATCTTTCATACTCAGGACTGACGTCTTTTCTAGCTGGTCTCTCACTGATTCCAAATTAGATTGAATAATTTATTTGTTCTATCAGGATATTGTTCGAAGAAAAAGAAAAAAAAATAGAATGTGTAGTCTGGTGTAGAATGTGTAGAATGGCTGGTGTAGTCTGATTCTTTTGAGAAAACGAAAGGTAGTGCTTGTTACAAAGACAAATACTCATGCAAAGAAACAATAGATAATCATTAGGCTTGCATAGCTTATACAACACAACTGTCGAAATAAATAAGCTTATACATATCACAATGAACATATGCTAAACATCCTATACATTGCATTAAAGTTCGTCATTTAAATAAAATTTAAAGACATAGAATAATCATTATAAAGTCATAAATATTGAAGTGTTACAAATATATGAGCTGTACGGCGTATTAGAAATTTAAAGGTTGCCATATGCACTGGCATGCATTTAAATATATTTAACATTAGTAAAGTTTGATGTCATGTGCATTTATATTGCACATGTCATGTGCATTTATATTGAAAGTTATGATTCTCACTTTTGTCCATGTGAGACATCTTAAAAATATAATTAAATGAGTTTAAAGTTGTGCAAATGCGCTGTCAAACCGAAGACTGAATTTGTGACTCCAGGATCTTTAAAAATAGTGCATGTTAAAGTTTGATGGTATTAAAATTTGCCACTTGTGTGCATTTATATTGAAAGTTATGATCCTCACTTTTGTCAATGTGGAACACCTTAAAAATAGAATTAAATGGATTTAAAGTTGTGCACATGCTCTGGCACACCGAAAACAGAATATGTGACTCTAGTAATTAAAAAAATAGTGCATGTTAAAATTTGATGGTGTTAAAATTAGCCACATGTCGTGTTCATGTATATTGAAAGTTATTACTCTAACTTTTGTCCATGTGAGACACCTTAAAATAGAATTAAACGAATTTGAAAGGTGTACACATGCGCTGGCGCACTGAAAACTGAACTTTTGATTCCAGTAACTTTAAAAATAGTCCATGTTAAAGCTTGATGGTATTATATTTACCCACACGGTGCATCTATATTGGAAGTTGTGGTAGTAATATAAGAAATTGTAGTACAAAAATATTATGCATTATTTAGTATGATGGAAATGTGAAGCACGCATTTTGGAATAAGTAAAAATAATAATTCGATTCCAGTGTTTTTCTTTTAAATAATGGTAGATTGTTTTGGACAAGATTGCAGGTTTACACACCTTTGAAGTTTGAATTGAGAAAGTTTTCAAAATACATAGTTGTTCTGCTTGAATTTTGGGTAGTGTTATGCCCCTTTGCCACATCCTTGGAATAAGGGCATCGCATAATAAACATGTTTTGATGGTATATGTAGTATGAGATAGCACAATTTGAGTGCGATGAGTGTTTGATTTGGATCTTAATTTAGTTTTAATTTATGTTGTATAGTAAATTAGATAAACAGAATTTTGGTAAGGCTTTTTTCTTTTCGTATATTATTATCATAATTATTATATATGTGTGATAATGTATACTGGGAGACAGACGATGGAGACTTGTTCATATGTGTTGTGTGATAGTTTTTATTTAGTTTTGCTTGTGGTGATTGATGTTAGGGGTTAAGTTGGGTGTCATGTTGATAGTAGCATAGTTGGAGGTGGTTCCATATTATGATCGTGACTGTTTTTGTACGTTTTGTTCATTTGAGTTGTATCATATGTTAATATAGATTTAAAGTATTTTGTTTTACTTGTAAAGTTTGATGGTATGGGGTTTTGCAGTTGCTTGGTATGGTATGTGCAAATGAGTTGTGCGAGTGTGTGTTATAAAACTGATGCCTGTAACTTTGGTTTTTGGGAAATTATGAGTTAGAATGTTTATGAAATAACTTTAGGTGCATTTGACCTTGTAGTCTTGTTTGTTGTTGGGGTTGATGTGTGTGTGTTATGAATTTTATCACTGTAGCTTTGGTACATGGGAAATTATGAGTTAGTGTGCTTAAAAAAGGCATTAAGGCATAATTGACCTTGTCAGAATGGGCATAAGGCCTAAATGACTTTTCCATTGTGTTGGAATTCGGATGTGATGCCTAAGTTATGAATTCTATGATTGTAGCTTTGGTAAATAGGAAATTATGAGGTAGTATACTTATAAAAGGGCTTTATGCATGTTTGACCTTTTAGTCTTGTTTGTTGTTGGGGTTGATGTATGTGTGTTGTGCTATTGCATGAAGAAATGGTTTATCAGAGTAATTCATTGAAATATTCGTGTGTGGTTGTTGGTATACATTGAAACCGCATATACAATTTTTTTTTGTTAGAGTTCGTTAACCTTATGTGAATAAAGCAGGAACTGTTTTCGCTTGAAAATATCCTATGAAAAATATGATTACAGTGAGGTGTAGTTCCTCGGGAGCGGACATATGTATCTCTACATATAATGTGCATATTCATATGTGTGTGTAGTGTAAGTGTAATACCTTCAACAACTTATAATTAAAAAAATAATACTAATTGCAAATTCTGAGACAAATGAAAAGGTGTATGTCAGTTGAAGTTTGGCTGTTTTGCTGAGAGTATACATTACTTTGGTGAATGCTTAGTTATTTACTATTCATGTGTGTAAGTGGATGCCTAGTAAATATTCGTCGCATGTTTATGCAAGTACGGATTTTCACGATTATGTTAATTACATGATTACATCATATAACTGCATTTCCCACCATTCTCGACCTTCGAGATTTGATATCGAACATATAACACGTGAGTTGAGCAGTATAAACTGATCAGGTAATATGATAGACAGTGATTGTAAGTGAATGCATAAAAATACATTTCCCAGAATTTTTTTTAACTATGAAGTCTGTCCCCTGGGAATCGATCTCGGTAATCTAAAAATTGCATTACATTAATTACTATAAGCAGGAATATAAAATAAATCTAAATCTTTTTTATTCAGAGATAAAATAATATAAGGTGTTCTGACCGAGACTCGAACTCGAAAATCCAAAATTGCCATAACATTAAGTAAGCATAGCACCTACCCAAGTCACAAATAAAATTTTGTTAAAATGAGAAATGAATTAATGTTTCGTGCCCTGACTAATGAATCGAAATCCGAAATTAACATATTATTAGCTATCCCTAGCACCTATCTAACTCACAAATAACATTTGGTTCAAATCGGAAATTAAATAATATTACATGTCCTGAATGAGGATTGAACTTCAAAATCCAAAATTAACATTATATTAATTACCCCTAGCATCTTCCCAAGTCACAAATATAATTTGGTTAAAATCGGAAATGAAATAATATTAAGTTGATAAAGATGTCTTTGATGAGTAACTGACCTTGCAAGAAAGGGTTTAGCACCTAAATGCCCTCACCATTATGCTGGATATCGGCAATGATGGCTATGTTATGAATTTGATTAGCATAGCTTCGATTTTTTGGAAATAATGACTATATTTTAAAATGGCTTAACTCAAATTAAACTTTTGCCAGAAAGGGTTTTACAGACTAAGTACCCTTAAAGTTATGTTGTATGTCAGGTACGGTGTCTAGGTTATCGATTTTATGAGCATAGCATCAACGGCTCAGGAATTATGAGTATGGGTATAAAAAGAGCTTAACTCGGAATCGATCTTGTCAGAAAGGCCATAGGGCTTAAATTTTCTTACCAATGTGACGTTGACGTATATCAAATACGGTGTCTATATTCTAAAATTAATCCTTATTATATTATCAACGGTTCGGAAATTATGAGTATATTTACAAAAGGGCATAAATTCATAATTGACCTTGTCAGAAAGGGAATAACTCCAAAAAATGCCCTGTTGTAAGGTAGGCTATGCATTGTGTTTGATGGTCGGAGTGGTTACATAATTATTTTAATAATAAAATAAAGATTGCTTCCATGCTAGCTCAAATTCAAGATGGCCATAGTTATGTTTGTTTTGTAAGAAATTAATAAATATATTTTTAATTAAAACACATAATTTTTCTTAAACATTATGATAATCCCAATCCCAAAATGATCGAACCTAACCTATTTTTTTAGGTGATTGTCGATAAGGGCGAAAAAGGTTAATTCCCTATACCAACCACACCTCTTGAAACTCTCCCCAGGTTAAAACTTATTTCACTAGGCATGCCGATGACGATAATAGTGTAAGAGGTGGAGCAGACTAAAAAGGACATCAGAAAGTTGGCTAGTGGAATTAATGCTAGAGGCTAAATCCAATATGGCATCGCTGGAATTTTTTTTGGTGGTAAATTTTCAAGATAGTGGAGGGAATGTGTATAATCGAATGATTTGGAGAGACAAGAGTGAGAAAGGAAAGATAGTGAGAGAGAAAGAGAACGAATGAGACAGACAAGATAGAAAGAGCAAGAGAGCCAACATTGGTTCATAGAGCATGAAAAAACAAGATGAAATTATAAAGCATGAAAAGCCAGGATGGAATGACAGAGCAGGAAAATCTAGATGGCATGATAAAGCATGAAAAACAGGATGGATTTATAGAGCAGAAAAAACCAGATGGAATGATAGAGCATAAAAAATAGAGATAGAATGGTGGTATGACATCATGATCGTATTCGACTTGAAAAGACGAGTCACGGTGATATATAACACTTAATACTCACGCCTTTAAACTTTTTAATTATAAAAGTATATTTAATTTTATAAAATTATTATTTAATAAATTTTATTTTGTCAACTCCTCAATGTGACTGAGTTTCGTGGTATCTCAGCCGAATTGAGGAGTTATGTCAGCCACAACGATGAGAAAGTACTTTTTCACAAAGTTTTGGAAAATCGAAATTTTTAGGTCAAAATGGGAAATTTTTAATGAAGAAGAGTAATTTTTAAAGAAAAGCAGGAAATTTTGAGGGGAAAAAAATGGAAATTTTGAGAAAAAGAAAGTGAATTCTAAGATGGCACCCAGGTTCCCCGATCCCCCCCCCCCCATTTTTTTATCATAACCATTGTTCGCTCCGTACCAGGTGAGCCAGAACCCCCATTATTTATCTACTATTGTGTACATTTAAATTAAGTATGGAATCGAACCCAGGGAAGAGCAGTTGTAATTGGTCAATTCGAAGAAAAGGAAACCATTATTTAACTGCACCTTGAAGCTAGAAAATAAATACACAAATAAAAACAATTTAGTGAATTTTGCATGATTTGCGGGGGCCAAATATACTACAACATTAAATGGTATGTATTCGAAATAGAGTCACAAAACATTCAACCAAGGAAAGACATATCCATGCCCAAGGCGTTTATTCTGTGTGTCGAAACGGAACTCCCAATCGTGAAATAACGATTTACGCAATATTTCCGGGTTTTGTTATTCTAAGTTAAAGGTGACTTCTCGATTCTCGTGAGAAAACGATCGAGAGCACTCGACAGCTATATGTTGTCGAAAGCCACGTCCCGATCGGGTAGTGGAAATTCAACATGGCGGGTGAGAAACGTGGCGGTCGTATTTATTGTATATCTTATGGTTTCGTACTTCTTAGACATAATACATAACATACAAAATGTTACACTTAATTGGAACATTATTATATGCATCTTATTGTATCCACACATGTTCGGGAGTCTGAATTTATATTTCTGTATTGTGAGTTAATTATGTAGTGCAGAAATGGTAGAGAGGTTATGTGTTTATATGAGTATCGTGTTGGTGTTGTCAGAATAATGAATAGGTAGTTAATTATTTGTGTATTTGCTTTCTTCAATCATAGTTGGTCGTAGTGCATTTTCTTGACTGAAATGTGTAATAGTAATCGGCGCGTGTATGCCGCTTCATAACACTGCTAGTTCTTTTTCTTAAACGCCGTATGAAATGAATTGACGAATATAATTTACGTAGTTAAGTTTGTTAGTTTCTGGAAACCTGCACAGTGTTGATTTTACTGAATAATTCTGAAAATAATTTATTCAATGCTAGCGACGAACAAACGTGATTTTAGTGAAGTACACATGCGACGATTAACCTAGAAAAACAAGTTTTCAAGAGGTTGCGGTGTTTACAAACAGTAAGTTTGCGTGTTTTGTATACAATATATTATGTGAATGTTCCGGGCCCTTTACAGGCCGCTTAACTATACCGAGCACTTTCCTGCTTTGAACTGGCTATTGAAAGCTTAATTTGCAAATATGATTATATAGGAGTGCTAGGTTATTTCAAGACTAACGTACTGAAAAATTATAATTCCGATGTGAATTACTTAGCTAATATTTTACAAATATCTGAAGTTACGGACAAATCCATCTACGAAAACGCTTAATAGCTCTCACTATTGTAAAAAATTTTAGCAAATTGCATGACACAGGTCGATACAGACTTTTGAGCTTTACAGAACGTAATCTAGTTCACTTAACTTACTCACTTTCCGTCCCAAAACCCCGTAATGTACATAAATTAATTCGCGACTATCATCAGATAGTCTCAGTTATTTATACGAGATCTGATAAGCCTCACATGGCCTATAGTGTTAGACATTAATACAATCTGTAAAAAAATGGGGAACAACATTACTATCGCGGAACTATTTGATAGACACACACTTAACAAATTTGTAAGGTACAAAACCCGCAACGCTCCTTGGGTGATAACTGGGATAAGAAAGAAAATGAAATATCGAAACTAAGCAAAGAAAAAATAATAAAACCAAAGACAAGATAATGAAGTCCGTTTTAGAGTTTCACAAAATAGTGTTAAGTATTTCATATACGTTAAGCCTTACTAGAATATTTCACATAAATTCCTGGATATACCTTGTTACGGATCAGGATAGTTAACCTGATCGCCGCACTGAGCACAGAAACCAGGATAGGGACCACGCGCGTTTTAAATAAGAGGTATGTTGTTTGATCATCATGGGCCTTATATTAAGGCGGGCAGAGCAGCGTCACTGAGTCGCCGCCGAATGGAGAATGGGTATTGCGGCTTCCGTAGGCGAGAACGGTATCAGCCGTCGGCAACACTATCAAGGTGAAGACGTTCCTAACAGACGTAAAATGGAGCCGTGGTTATAACTCTTTGAAGTTTATAACTTTCACACTTAAAAGCATGCTAATAACTTAATAATAATAGATTCACTTTCAACTCCACCGAGTTCGTAATAAAGTTAAATTTAGCGAGAGTTATGTTAATTATTTTATATAAAGAATACTTAAAGATGTGGAGTTTTGAATTAAAATAATTAAGTGCCGCCTCTGAGCTATGTATTCCCCAAGCCAAATATAAGTAGTTTGCCCCTTCTTAAATGGACATAACAACCTGCTACCATGTTCCTGAGAACCAGTCGGGTTTTGATATGGAACCAAGTTAGTCTACTCCACAGGAGTACACTGCTTAAATATACAAATGATAAAATTATGCACTCCATTTTGTGCTCCCATGTTAACACATATTCATATATTTTTTGCGATTTTCAGCCTTCCTTGGACAATGAAGCGGTTCTAAAACCATCCCTGTAGTAATAACAAAATTCCAACCTGAAAGAATATAAGGATCTGCGACCGATTAGTATTCTTCCTGCATCGTCAAAATTAACTGAAAACTTTGGTTAAGGACAGTTAGTCTTGTACACAGAAAGAGAAAATCTTGCGTATGAGAAGCGATCGGATTTCTGAGCTGGGTATAGTATAAATATCATGCGATAGTTGATGTGACCGCCAGTATTTACAAAGCAGTAGACTAATTCACGATCAAGGGTGAGAATTCGTGAATTCAGTGTCAGCAGAACTTCACAGGCTCAATGGGATAGAGAAGAGAATAACCTCTGCATATCACCCACAGGCAAATGGCCTTGTCGAACGCCAAAATGGAATGATAAAATATGGACTGCTGAGAATTTCGCTGGAAAATAATACCACGATTGGCCTAGTGCCATCCAAGGAGTGTTGTTGCACACAGATGCAGTAAGCATAGTTCAACTGGCTACTCCCCATTGTTCCTGTTATATCAAAGTGAGCCTATCGTTCCAGTTGACACATTAAATTAAGACTGGAGACAAAATGACAAAGAAATTTGTGTACCAGAGAGTTTAATTAATTAATCGACACAGCAGAACTAAAAAAAAAATATGGCCTCTATTCTGGCCATGAGGAAAAAAGTTAATTCGTGTGTCACCGAAGATATAAAACAGTCGCAAGAAAAACAGCGTGATATGTATGACAAAAGACAGAAATACAGAACAGTAGAATAGGAGTCGGTGACAAAGGTTAGGTGAAAAATGTGCGGCGAGATGATAGGAAGGGAGGGTGGTGCGATAGACCCTGGACTGGCCAATACATTGTGGGGGCTATAACTCGCCGTGGGTGAGGAGGGGGGGGGGGGGGAGCTACAAAATGTTAATACTGGCAGTATTGATAAGCGAAAGCACAACATTTCACATTTGAAGGCGTTCTTGAAAAGAACGTCGTACTGTGACCAGTCTGAGGATGAGCCATTGAATATATTTGACCAGCTCAAAAACACAGCTGACTTTCAAATTATAGATGTGATCAATCAGGAAAACCATAGTCGCGGTTTCTTTCTTGTTGACAGCAAATGGCAAGAAGTAAAAATTATTTAGCAATTTTTTTCCAACAGCAGATGAAAGTGTTTCATCAGCCCAAAGCTTTGGGTGTTCCCAAAGAAATACATGAAACCATGGCTGATGGTAATTGTTGGTTTCGGTGTATATCGTTTGTTATATCTGTAACTGAGAAGTATCACATTATACTAACGTCACGTATTGTTAAATTCATGTCGCTAAACGAAGACAGAATAAGTGTCTTACAGGAAGGGGTGACAGATTATATTTGTACAACCGAGATGTTCAATGACAAAGTTTGGGCAACTGAGGTAGAGTTTTTTTTAAATTGTCAATGACAATGTTAATTCTATATAAGGCGGAAGAATACGCAATACAGCAAGTGAAATCACCTTCGGGTACCCGAATTCGGGTACCCGTTTGCAAGTATTAGCCATAAGGGCACATGAACTTTTCTTAATTTTGTAGGTTACATGTGTTATCGTCCAAAAAAAACACGATCATGTTAATTAGTTGCCAATGTTAAGAAAAATTTCGTTCTACCAGTCTATGAACAGTTCATGCTAATGGGAGCTGTAAGCTCGGAGCACGTGGCATGCGAACAAAATTGTTAGATTTTACTTGGTGCTGGAGAGAATCAAAATTTCGTCTGCTGCGTAGGCCAAGAAGCAGCACTCAAGAAGAAACGCTGAAAGGCTGTGAAGAAATCGTCCCAGGAGGGATGTTGGCCACGATCTACTGCATCGTAGAACGAAACTCCAAAACGTGCACCGTTGCAAGATATATCAAAGAAAAAAATAATGTGGCTCGACACACACAAAAAAAATAACACGAACAGCAAATAAAAACACCAATAGATTAACTTACCCTTATCGGCGGGTGAAATTACCAATTACATGGAATGAAGAAAGTAGAGAAGTTGATAAATATTCGTACAACAACTACCTGCTGTATGGTTAAGTTCAACAAGGTTCAGTCTGGTGTGACTAATCGATACGTAATACAATATTTAGAAAGAGGTATAAAACAGAAATAACTAACAATTATTCAATTCGGTTACTTTAAATTATATTTGCTTCTTGCAAATACTTAATACTCATTAAATTATTAAGTAGGATTTAGTTTTCGACACAACATAGACATATCGCATAATAAAATTATTTAAATTTACATAAAATAATTTGCCTCTTCTAGTTAACAAGACCAGGGGAACAGTAAGATAATTTAAATAGATTCTCAATGTTTTACATTTTGACTACCATAAACAAATCAAATAAATGTAACTGGAGCACGTTTTAATTAAACCAATCATTTTTTGGTGAAGAAGTAATTAATGAAGAACTTTTTAAATTAATAGTAACCAAAAAAATTAAAGCTGTGCCAATAAAACTGGCACACTACACACACATGTATGAATATATGTGTCTTATAAAATTATAGATTATTTGTAAATATATAGTGGTGGAAATATCTAAGGCAAAATGTTGTAAATACAGTGACTGGTACTGAATGATTTGACAAATGTAATATTTTCCATGCATGACTGCATATAATTAAAATGAAAAGTAAAAAAGAACAATATTTGACCACATTTAGAAAATTAACATTGAAGGGCTTTTGTTGTTTCGCATCACTAAAATATTCATAACTGGCGACTGCATTTCAGAACAGATGAATAGCATCCAGGTGACATACATACTGCGAAAGATTACATTAAAGGCAAGTTTTTGGACTAGTATCACTATTCATGTAGGAAATTTTCTCTCAGTGTCAGTATTTTTTTTATCCACATCTTTCTAAAAACTTATTTATTCACATGGTTAATTTTAAGACTGTTAAATAACTGGTGTAACTTAATTTAGTGTTTTTTTGATAATTCAAGTTCGAATATATTCTAAATTAGTTAATCTAAACATAAGAATATCCAGTGAAGTAATAGTTAGCATGCTGGGCTGTCAATGCAAGCAGTGTGGTTTCGTGCCCTCTCCTGTGACGGTAAGCATAAGATTTTCATGTCGTATAATGTGTTTAATAGTAATTTAAAGGAAATTTAAAACAAAGAAATGTTTATATTGATGTTCGAAATAATTATTTTTAAGACATACAGTTAGATATATGGTGAAAGCATGGCTAGCAATCAGTAGGTCATCTGATGGCTGTGAAATGGTGCATATATGGGTCATTGCTGTTGTAAGTATATCAGCCATGCTTGGGTCATTTGTGTTCACCACACCTGGGCTAGTTATGGGCAGAGTATGGCTAGTTAGTGGTGCCACATCAAGACCAGCAATGTTGTCGGGTGCATGCCGACTGTACACCATCAATGGGCCATATGTGGTTTGCTACATGGGATCCGACCGAGGGTGGAATGCTGTGGTACGGATTTTATTCATTCCTAAAGTCCTATCATACTTTTATCACTGGCGGTCTTTTATCTAATTTTTCTTTTAAAATTATGGCAACTTTTTTCTCTACTGATAATTTAAGTTTTTCCTCTTTCATCCATATTAAAGTTTTATCCATTATTTTTTGTTTCTGTTATTCCATTTCCTTTCTTGTATTACATTATCTCAAAATTATACAATCTTCCGCGAATACCACAACTTTCGAATCCTCATTATTGCTCTGTACTATGTAATCGTTTGTTACTAAATTCCATAGACTTGGCCCTATTAATGAACCTTGTGGACAGCCGTGATTTATTTCCCTTTTTAACATTATCTGATTATTTTGTACTATTATGTTCCGGTTATTCAAATAGTCCCATAGCATTTCTTTCCATTTTTTCCCTATTGGTATTTTATTAATCTGTTCTTTAATGTCTTTCCATGTCACTGTTGAAAATGCGTTGATTATGTCTATTGAAATGTCAATCAAATATTTTTTTTGTAGTTGTTTCTATTAAATTTAATACCTTATTTATTGTCTGTTCGGTTGACTTTTTTTTTTCTCCTCTAAATCAAAATTGGTTATCGTGAAGCGTTTTTTCTATTTCTGATTTAATTTTACTATATATTATCCTTTCGTATATTTTGCCCAATATTGATAAGTATTGGCCTGTAGGACGAATCCTCTGTTATTAATTTATTCTTACTTTTGTGTAAAAATATTATCTTTCCTGTTTCCCATATTTATATATATTTGCGCAATGTATAGTATTTATTTCTAATTTTTGGTAGTATTGATTTAATTTTTCCCCGGCTTTTATTTATTACTTCGATTGTTATCCGATCGATTCCCGGTGCTTTTTTAATGCAGCATCTTTTTATTGCATTTTCAATATTCTTCCTCTTTAATTTCTTCAGATTCTTTTTCTCGTCTTCTTCCAAAGTATCTATTTATATTTCTTCTTCTGTTCCTTCAAGATTAGGTATTAGTTTGTCCATCATAACTTTATGTTTCCTTAATTGTTGTGTATTTTTCCCCAATTTTTATGCTACTGATTGTTAATTTTTTCCTCAACTTCTCCCTTGCCAGTTTATCTACTAAATTCCATGGTCCCTTTCTCGCTTCTTCTTTAACAAATTCAATAAAAATTTTTTCATATTTATCCTGATTAACTTTTTGTATTCCCGTCTAATTTTTTGCAACCTTCCTTATAAATCAATTTAGCATTACATTCACAACAGCTCCTATATTTCCTGTGTTTATTTGTTACTTTATTTCTTATGATTTTTAGTACGTTATTCCACCACCAATTTATGTTTTTATTCTTACTTTTGTTTGTCGTTTCTTGTTTATCACATATGTTAACTATTGCTTCCTGGAACTCATCTGTTATTTCTTCAATTGTATCATCTTCCATTCTGTCATCTATCATCTTAACAACGTTTCTTAATTCTTCATTAACCTTTTCCCAGTTAGTAACTTTTAAATATAATCTTTTTTCTATCTTGATTTCCTGTCGAGTTCCAATTTCTATCGCAAAATTAATTTTGTTGTGATCGCTTATACTATGGTTTACTATCAAATTTCTAATTTTTCCTTCCATACCTTTTGTGGTTAATGTTAAATCAATATGTTAAATCAATATTCTCTTGTCCGTTGATGCTGTCAAATGTATATAAATTGCCTTCTTCGTTACAAATTATCTAATTGCGTTTGTTTATTATTTCAATTATCTCTTCTCCTTTTGTGTCTGATATTTTTGAATACCACAGTCCAGATTTCGCGTTAAAGTACACCTGCAATTATTAGTTTATTATTACCTAGTTCTACTATTATTTTATTCAATTGTTTTAATATATCTTTTATTTCCCGTTGCGGTGGCAAATATTTTGAAATTAATGACATTCTTCATAATTTTTGCTACTGCAATTTCTTTCGTTATTAGATGTTGTAAATTAAATATTTTATATTTATTAGCTATTATTATTGCTGCTAATGATTGCCCTTTCTCGTTTTTAATAATGACATAGTTTCTGTTTAATTTGTATAATTATTATTAAACAAATATGGCTCTTGTATAAATGCAATTTCGTATTTATCTTCTATTAATTGATGTTACCGTACGGGCCTTTTGCATATTTTATTGTGGTTAGACTACTCGCCTCCCACCAAGGCGAACCGGGTTCGATTCCCGGTGGGGTAGTCCCTGGATTTTCGCATGTGGGAATCGTGCCGGACGATGCCGGTGGTCGGCGGGTTTTCTCGGGTATCTCCCGGTTCCCCCGCCCTTGCATTTCGGTACTCCTCCATACTCACCTCGCTTCACCTCATCGACTCTCAAGGCCTCGATGTTAAGAGCCGCCTAAATCTCTTCACTCACACACCACGTAGCATGTGCTTATTCCACTGCAGGCATTCATGCACAGAATACCTATAAACTGTTCACGGTAAAATGAGCACTTCTGAAAGCCCTGCTTAGGATCCACTTGTATGCACAATGTGTATTCTTTCGCTTAAAGAAATCTAACATTGTCATGAGCCTCATCACTTAATTCATTCGTCGGTCACATTAAACTGAAATTCTTACGAAAGTAAATATTTTAGAGATCTACAACTACTTTCTCTCCATCGTCACCAACTTCATTGGGTGCGTGTTACTTAGGGTGCCCGTTATATATGCAGGTAGGAACAGTGACTTTTTCTAAGGTTGATTTCAAAAGTGTTCACTTTGTCGTGAAAAGCCGTCACATAAGAATAGCGAGGTTCAATAAACAGCCGCAAATCCCGCGAACTCCAACCACGCACACCAGCAAGATGGCGTCGCTGGCGAGCAACAAGTCAAACATTCGTTCGCCAATCAGCGCCTAGTGACCTACTTGTCAACCAGCAGCTCAGCCATTAGAGAATATTCCACAGCACGCAATACAGAATCAGTCGACCACGCCCACTCACAGAGCCTTGCGCAGCCCGTCAGCAAATGGCTGCAGTTCATTCACGGTTACTTACAACTTCACTGAAGCCCTGCTTAAGTTCTACTTCCAGGATATTCCTCCGCCTCGCGAAAACAAAGCTTAACCGAGAATAGAAAATTACACCAGAGGGACAACGCACCGCATCTGCGCGCCTTCAGTGTATTAATACTTTGCATAAGAACTATTTCTTAATAGGCATTACAAAGCGCCAATTTTCTCACTGTTTTAATTCAGTTTGTTAGAAATGAAATATTATAATCTATAAATAAAATTTTTGTTAAATTTGAACGTAACCACAAGTAAGAAACGTTATTGTTAACGAAAATATAAATAGTTTGTTATACATGCCGTATTTAGGAAATAACCAACACAACACGTCAAGAGTGGGATGATTTTTCAAAGGTTTGACTCAAAAAGTGTGAAGAAACAGCAGATACACTACGCTGATATCTAAGGAACCGCCAAGCCGTTTCATCCCTCTGATATTAACCTATACTATTTCCAGGGTGTCTCTTATTAAATGCGATATAATTACAAAACTGACTTAAATATATACGCGGTTCACGGTAAACTCAGCACTTTGGAAAACACTACTTAAGATCTACTTATATGCTCGTTGTGTATTCTCCCACCATGTGTAAAATTAAAATAGCCTGGACTTGATCACTGTAGTATTAATGTATCGGCCAAGTAAAATTGTGAAATCAATAGAAAATTAAATATTTTATGAAATTGCCAATTCCTATAATTATATACATTTAAAATAAAAGCAAGCCTAATATATACTTTCGGTATTCACAAATGTTTACCTAAAATGTTTAATTCAACATCAATATATGGAACTACTATGAATCAGTTGTTGTAGGCTGTTCACGGTAAAATAAGCTCTTTTGAAAGCCCTGCTTAAGATCTGCTTGCATGCACGTTGCGTATTCTTCCGCCTTATATAGAATTAACATTGTCAGTAACGTCGTCACTTTATTCATGCGTCGGTCAAGTGAATCTGCAGAGTTATTAAAAAAGTTAATATTTTGCAAATCTGCTAATTTTTACACTTTGATGCATTTAAAAAATAGAAAGCGAAAGAAATGATTTAAATTATTCTCAAACGATTACCTAACATTTTTTATTTGACGTTAAGATATGGAACTACTTTCCATCCATTTTTACCATCATTACTGGACGCATGTCACTCAGTGCATCCGTTAAAGTATATGCAGGCAGGGAAAGTGACTTTTTTCTAAGGTTAGTTTCAAAAGTGCTCACTTTATCGTGAACAGCCTTTACCAACTTTACTGGGTGCTTCTCTGACAGTGTGCCTGTTAAACATATTGTTACCAGACGCCTGAGGGAAGCCCTGCTTATTTTCGCATGTGGGAATCGTGCCGGACGATGCCGGTTAGTGAGGGATGGAGGTCTAAATAAAATTAAATAACTAAATTTTATTTTAATTTATTGACACAGCTTTTATTTACATCATTAATTTATCTATCGTCACTATAACTCTTTTTATATTTCAGTGAGCGCAATATTTAATTTCTAATTTTATTCAAATTAACACCCTTCTTAATGTCTCTGTTTGGTTATAGACAATTAACTCATACTCATTAACACACTTTCTGTCTGCCTGTTGCCATAATTTGTAAAGTCTTCACTGATGCATCCAGCCCAATAGTCCAGCCTGCCAGTCGCCTGCCGATGCTCGCAGTCACAGACTTTCCTCCTGCTTGTCACTTCTCTCGCCGCGCGCTTCTCTTCTCACTCATCGTCTATAGCTAAAACTCCAGCCACTCATCTGCTCATCAACTCCCGCCCGCTTTCAGATCCTCTGGAATCCCGCTGGGCCCGGCCCGGACACCCATCGCACTTTTATACTGGTTGGCCCTGACCTGGAAACTTCGACGGCCTCGGCTCGCGCTGAGATAAACCTGCGGCAGCAAACCACTAGAAAATTCTTCAGATAAACGCAGGAATTCAATCAGCTGAAGGTCGGCAGCGCAAGTGGCAAAAGGTTTATCGCAGGGCAGCGCTCGGCGGCAAGCCTGTGTAAGCTGATCTTTGGGTACACCGCCCGCTGTTGGGTACATGCGAACCTTCACACATTTCCTATATCGCAAGGAACGTGAATTAGAGAGCTCATACGAATATTATATGCAGTTACCGGCAGTAACAGTTTTCAAAGGTTGATTTCAAAAGTGCTCAACTTACCTAAACTGCATTTACCTGTGTTTGAATACCTTGTCCTTGGGGTCGCGGTGGTGCAGTGGACAGAGTACCTACGCGCCTTTCACCTAGGCGAACCGCGTTTGATTCTCGGCGGGGTCGCTCCTGGTTTTTCGCACGTGGGAATAGTGCTGGACGATGTCGCTGGTCGGCGGGTTTTCTCGGGGATATCCCGTTTCACCCGCCCTTGTATTCCGGCTCTGCTCCATGCTCACCCTCGTCGATTCTCAATACCTTGATGTTAATAACCGCCCAAATCTCTCCTGCACTCCTTGTCCTTAAAAAGACTGGTGAAATTTTCTAGTCCCTACAAACTACGACACTCTGAGAAACAACACAATAAATATTCGTATGAACGTAAAGATCAGCATCAAAATTTGCTTAACTTGAATCTACCAAAACCCGGATTTTTTACTGTACACGAGGCTATGACGTATTATGAAACACATTAGATGAAATACCTACAAAAGTATGGAAAGTAAGAAAAAATTCTAAAACGTGTATCCGTTGGAATTGCCGTGTTTAATTCCGCTGAATCGTGAAGTGCCTCATGCGTTGAGGAAGATACGTGGGAAAGACACATCGTAATTCATAAACCCAAACCACACGGTTGTTTGCCGAGTGAAAACTTCCGAATGATAATTCTTAAAGTCGCCGCCACACACTGAGTGGGCCTTAACCTTTCCAGTTATCGTGGCCTGTATATTGCACTGCAAAATGTTGGAGCGCCGTTCGCCAATCACCGCCTGTTAACCTTCTCGCCAGATGGCGGCACATTTCAATAGAGAACCTTTCGCATCTTGTAGCAGCCAATGAGACACAATGCGCGTTCCCAGAGCCTCGCCCAACCAATCATAAAATGCGTATAATCCATTCACGGTAAACTGAGCACTTTTAAAAGCCCTGTCATTTGGAATAATAGGCAGTAAGTTAATTTTATTTTAGTCTTGGACGTTAACTTTAAGAGCTGTGGAATATACATACTGTGTTTATTACTTACATGACAATATTTATTTTAAAATGTGGTTAAAGGATAACAAATGGCACAAAGTGAAAAGTAACTAGGGCCTCAAAAGTGCTCACTTTACCGTGAACAGCCTATACACCCTCACCAAAGCAACTAACACGCCATTTCGTCTCTGTTGATTGATATTCTCTGTGCTTCCGTGTTGGCGGTCTATGCGGTTTGTCCCGTCGTCTAACCCCAGGGAAGGTATACATATACTTCGGCATTTTATAATAAAAGTCAAAAGTTTTCACGTAGGTGTCCCGTCACGCGTAAAACATTACTTAGAGACGATTGTTTATTACGGGAAAAGTTGTCTGATTATTATAATTTTCCAACGCTCTGTAACGTGTCGTATATATTTATCTCATTATTGTTCGTCGTGCGTGTATGAAGTTCCTTCAGTATTTCTCTGGGCCAATGAGAATGTGGTACTCTAGTGTAAAACGCTTGCGATTGGTCTGGATACATTTTTACGCGGATCATCACGTATCATCTCATTGTAAAGTGATCAAAAATTTACAGTGTATTCGAATAAACGTTGGCTCAATAATGTTTTGCGATTTTGCAGCGTTTCGAACAATTCTCTCTTAGTTCACAGAAATCAACTATTTATTTTCTATGTTCTCTACAAAGTGATATGTTGTGTTTGTAATGGATTTTTTCCACTCGTGGGTATATACGGCACGAAACATCGGAAACTTTCCAAGGGCTATGTTTGCCTGACTCGCATGTCCAAGGACGCATATTCAGGTTTGTTTTGATCCACAAGCCTGGTAAAGCCGATGCAGCTGGTTGATATGGTCCTTTCTAATTTCTTACTCATTATAAATGTCCTGCCAACATATGCTCGTGAAATAAATTATATTGATATTAATAATAATTGGAATTCTGGGCCATTGCAAATTAAATGTGATAGTTCCACTTAACGGAGAGTGCTCTATGAGCGACGATTCAGTAAGTTTCCTACACTAGTCACAGTATTACAAGTGCAACAAGTGACAAATTACCGTTATATTTTAGCTTAGTTACTCTAATCACTCATTAGACGGCAATTTTCGCGTGAAATGTTCTGAATCCGCAAGTCATAAGTAGTATGCTATGGAGAGAGTTGGTGCAGGATTCGGGATTTGGCTCTCCGGCTCTGGTCGCCATCTTAGATTCCGGACTTTCCGCTCTGTCATGGTCGATGGTGTCGATGGGGTCGATGGGGTCAGTATTGTGAAGGTTCGGTCCGACAAGAGGAGTTAGTTCTCTACTTTAAGTGTAACCATGATTTATAGGTGAGCGAAGAACTTGTCTGGAAGAAACTGTTGAAGATATAACTGCATGCTAATGTGATCAAGGAACTAGCGTCTAAAGCCTGCCTACCTGCCTCTGTGTGATGTCTCAATGCTCGCATGTGATTGGTTAGTTGCAATCATGTGTTAACTTGGTGAGTGGCTGGTTGGTATCTGCACAATGTATTAATGGGCAGTACGATTAGTTCAAAGTCAATATGACGCCATAAGGCTTGCACACTTGTATATTATAAGCAGTAGGGATGTAAGCTGAGAGGTATAGTTTTACAGCAGCTGAGTGGAAGGTGGATCGTCTCGACTATTTTCTGCCTTTTCTCATAGATTTTTCTCGAGTTATGGTTTTTAGGTCATTCAGGGTCATAGTGTTAAGGTCAAGGCAGCCTGCATCTAATATGGTGGTGGTAGTCTGTGATGAACGTTGCTTGTTGACTTTTATGTATTATTTCTTGAGTTTTTTATTTTCAAGGTCATTCAATGTCATGGGGTCAAGGTCGTGCTAGTCTACATCTAACATGGTGGTAGTAGTCTGTAATGCATTATGCTTGCTGAATGTTTTGCATTTCTCTCGAATGTTGATTTTCAAGGTCATAGGTCAAAGGTCAATTGCTATTGGGCGTTGTGTTCCATGATGTTGGTCGCCTACCAAGATGGTAGCCTCCAGTAATATATAAACAAATGACGAACGAAAAAACTAATATGGTGGCGTCCAGTAAGATATAAACTAAGATGGCTGCCTCCAGTAGCATGTAAACAAATGACGAACGAAAAAATCAAGATGGCGGAATGAGTATAGGTGAGGGGAGTGAGTGCGAGGGAGTCAATCGTCTGCTGGAGTCGAACAGAGGTACGTAATTGGTGGTGTGGGGGGAGACCTTCGGAAATGTAAGTTTTTAAATTAAAATATGAATACTATTTTTTTAATAAAAACATTTTAAGGGAAATTTTTATGAAAAAAAGGGCAATTTTTTAGGGAAAAGGGCCATTTTTAAGGGAAAAAAGGAAAATCAAGATGGCGAAGAGAATCCTCTGAAAGAATTTTTGTGGGTAGCCGTCTTTTGTAGGTGTGCAAAAAAATGGAAATTTTTAGGGAATTTAGGGGATAATTATAGATTTTTGGGTAAAAACAAGTGATTTTTGGTAAAAACACTTGATTTTGTAAGAAAAATTCCTAAATTGCGGAATCCAAGATGTTGGCATACTTGCTTTAAAGATGGCGGCGTACTGGAATGACAGAGCGGGAAGTCCGGAATCCAAGATGGCGGCCAGAGCCGGAGATCCGAATCCCGAATCCTGCACCAGCTCTCTCCATAGCGTACTACTGTAATAAATCCCTAAACACGACAGCAGTTGGCGCACATGTTTTAGACACACTCGGCGCGTGCGCAGATGGTTCACATAAAATGTACACCCCACCCTAGTAGAACTACTAAAAATAACTTGTGTAAAAATCAGCACATCTTAATATTGCTGTGATACTGTTGGCTGTTTGAACACTAATGCTTAATGGTGTATTTTCAATTTGTTAAAAATGATAATGCCAAGTCACCAGAGTATTTTCCCACTTATTCGCGTAATTTTGAACAGTTCGCATTATATTGCTGTTACGTAATGAAAGTATGTGAATCGCATTCAGAAGACCTAGTAAAAAGAAAAGCTTTCCACGACGTTTTTAACGGATGACCAAACTTGTATTGCTATCGCAGTCCAAGCCTCTATCACTGCGATAGTAGAACATTAACGTGCTTTTTATTTTAAATACGGAACATTTCTTTGAAAAACCGCTCATATTAAGTGCTCATTATAACAGTGACGTTTGCAATATCCTATACCATATCCAACATTAATTAAAACGTCGTTGTCGTCAAATTTGTCTTTGTCGTGTTTTAAATTCATTTTAACTAGTTTCAACCTGAAGGACACATAATCAAGATTGAGATATCCTTGATTTCTTCATGAATTAGTTTAAAGCAGTGGCCCCGAGGAGCGCCTTAAGAGGGCACGGGACATAAATTAATGCCATTGAGGTTCATAGCATTTTACAAATTTTATGAAAGCCAATAGAGAAAGCAAAAAAAGGGCAACCATACAGAATAGTTTTACTTACTACAAGAGAAAACATTTTGCCTTATTGACGAGATATTTCTGACGCCGTCAATTTTTGTGTGTTTTCGTGGCCCAAGACACTATACTAAATTGATACAATAATACTGCAAAATACTTGGTCGTTAAGTTCGCAAAACCTATTATGTATGATTGCCATTTTTACTTTTTTCTATGTTGGCTTTCAAAAACCAGTAAACATCAATTTAGGTACTTGGTGTTAATTTATGTCCCACGCCCCCTTAAGTTCTGAAACAGCAATTTGATTGGCCAAGTACGAGAGATGGCGTGGGAAAATCACGCCGTATAAGGTGACAAATGCCATGACGAATTCCGTACTAGTTGGTATAACATCTACTATGGCAGACCTTGCACAAACTTTTACGAAATCTGTCACCGTGTAATATGACCGCAAGGCATTTTTGTAGTCTCAGAGGCGTGAGTCAGGGTTCAGACCAACATTAACAACAAGTTGCGATTCTACATGTTAAATTATTTCAAAGAAATTTTCACACTTCCTCCACGGGAAACCAATACCGTTTCAGTAAATCCGTCAGATAGGGAAAACTGCACGGGATGCTGTGGTTAAACATAGAAAAACGTACAACAGAAAGTTGTCAGTGCAAATGTCAGGAATTCGCCCCCGGCTAGCAGAACGGTTAAGGAATGCCATCCTGGAGAAGGCTTAGCATGCACTGGCAGTTGTTCGCGAGGGAAAGGTCACTTCATGACAGCGCAATTTTTCTAGAAACGCAAGTGTTTTAAGATTTAACTTCGCCCACAGCGACGTCGTTTCCAGTTTATTGTTTATATTTTGTGGCTGCGGTGGTGTAGTGGTCAGACTACTCGCCACACACCAAGGCAAACCGGGGTCGATTCCCGGTGGGATCAACCGGAATTTTGCAAGTAGGAAACGTGGCGGACGTTGCCGCTGGTCAGTGGGTTTTTTTTTCGGAATACTCCCGTTTCCCCCGCCCTTGCATTCCGTCGCCGCTCCATACTCAGTTCACGTGATCCTCACAGACCAAATCCTCTCAAATCTCTACTTAGTATGTTTTCTTTGTAGTAAGCATAGAATATTTCGCCTTACAGCCAGGTAGGTGGTATTTTAAAATATTTCTACCTAATATAATCATTTAATCACAACAATCCGTTCTCGAACTGAAAATTTACCTTGCCAAGTTCAGGAATTACATTCATATTTCGGTTGTGCCATAATTGATTTTTTTAAACTATCTCTTTTCGGGGAAAAAATTGTGCACGTAAGTTTTACTTGATACGAGACAAATGTTAAAGCTGGGGAAAAGTAACGCAGTTTAAAATTCACACGTAGTACTAGAGGACGCTATTATGAACTGCCTAATATGTTTACTCTAAACCAGACTTGCACCCGCAGCAAGGCCTGAACATTTCTGTCCTCATGGTTATTCTAATACGCGCCATGCGGTCAGCATCCAACAGCTCATTCTACTACATTACACAAGTCTTTCGTGAGTAATAAGCCTAAAAACACACAAGAAAAACTACAACGTCGTCTAAAATGCGTAGCTCTTTGCTGGGCCCATGCCATTTACAATCTGCCGGAGTTCGCGAGCGAAAAACAAACAGGCAAAAAGCAGTGGCGGCATCAAATCCTTAGAATTTCCTTGTGTGCTCAATAGATTAGTGGCAACACAAAACACAACGACAAATCTTCGGAGCACGCCATCTTTATAGAATGCCTTTCGGTTCCAAGACAAACTTTTGCGAATATCTCATGATCTGTACTTAAAAAACTTCAAGTAAATAGTTTCCACAGCTTGAATACGAAGACACCTAATTTATTTATAGGCTGTTTACGTTTAAATGAGCACTTTTGAAATGAACCTTAGAAAACAGTCACTACTCCTACCTGCATATAATTTAACGAGCACACTGAGTGACATGCGTCAAGTAAAGTTGGTAACGCTGGAGGGGAAAGTAGTTCCATATCTTAACTTTGAATAAAAAGTGTTTAGTAACAATTTATGATAACATTAATTATTTCTATCGCTTTCTGTTTTTTAAGGTGCCGAAGTGTAGGGAAATTAGCAGATTGTTAAGCTACTTACTTTTCTAATAATTTTACAGTTTCACTTGGCCGGCACATGATGAAAGCGACGAGGCCCATGACAATATTAATTTTACATAAGGTGGAAGAACACACAACGTGCATACAAATAGATCTTAGGCAGGACTTTCAAAAGTGCTCATTTTACCGTGAACGGCCTATATTTGTGACGCAGTATTGTTATGGTCGTCGTGCTCAAAAATATAATGACGTAAATGTTACGATATAAATATAACCCATTTACTAAACTAGTAAGCGTTGACGCAACTAAATATTTTCCGAGTAATTTTTTAAAATCAAATACAGGCCTACATAAAAAAAATTTGGGCTGTATGACTTTTCAAGTTGCTTCTCCAATAGATGTTCAATTTATATAAAATGTATTCCTACAATAGATTTAAAAAGGGACAAATGGATAAAATAATGCTTAATTCTTATTCGTAACAATTTGATTCAAAATACCACGACCATAAAATCTGTGATCGATTTTTCCTTCTGGAAGAACAAATATCCTGGTTTATGTTTATAAAAGAAATGGCGTTTCAAGTACAAGCGTAAAAAAGAGAAATAAATTACGGATCACAATACTTCAAATTTATGTATCATAACTTCATACATATTGTAAGACTTCTTTTGTGCCTCACTATTTTAGTTGTGAAGAAATTATCGGGAATGTGTATGGTACTGATTTTATTGGTATAGGCTGTTCACGTTAAAGTGAGCAATTTTTAGCCCTAGTTACTTTTTTTCCTTTTAGCTACTTTTTATCCTATAACCGCCTTTTTAAATAAATATTGCCATGTAAGTAATGAGCACAGTGTGTATATTCACAGCTCTCGGAAGTTAACGTCTAACACTAAGATATAATATATATCTATTAGCGAATATTCCAAATAAGAGGGCTTTCAAAAGTGCTCACTTTACCGTGAATAGCCTATACGTTGGTAACATTCTAAAACACTGTACACAAATATCCGGCAGGTAGATCCTTAGCAATAAGCGGGTTTTCTTCGTTAGAATGCATGAAATGTTCTTTGCCGATTTCATTGGAAATTCAGAATCATGTCAATCAGAAATACATTTCGACCAAGTTCAGTGAAATTAAAATCTATTCTATTCCAACGCAAACGTGTATAATGGAAGCTTTTTAAATGCTTTTTTTTTTTATTATAGCGAATGGAGTGAGATATACTACTGACTTTTTCCAGAGCTGAGGAAAACATCGAAGAGACTTCCTTGTTAGCTGCGGGTAAATAATAACCTCACACACGCTGAGTACAAGTCCCAAACGAACTTAGTTAACCGCTGATTAAATAGTTTAGAATCCTGCTCTCTGGCGTGGATAAATATATTTTTATTAGTATACTTTAATGAGGATAATCGAAAAGCTGACGAGAAAAAAAAAACGCTGACCATCTTGAAGACACGCAACGTATACTTCATTCCTGACATTTTATCGATTCCGGTACTGGCGGTTTCAAGGCCACGCGGCCCACAGAGTACCCCCCCCCCCCCCCCCCCCCCCTCTACGCGTCGAAATACACGACGAACTTGGCACGTGCTGCTACATGCAGCTAGCAGCGAGCGTACATTGTGTGTGACGATCGTCTGTCCCAGGCCGAGGGAACTGCGCATGCGCGAGTGTAAACGGCTCACTGATTTGTGGCATTTTGTGTACATCTTTGACATTAATTAAGTATTAAAATCGAAAAATTAGCCTAATGCATAAAAAAACTGGTCACAAAATTGTGCTATCAATTTCTTATAACAACCAACACTGTAAAAATAAATGTAAATTTACACATACAAATTTTTAGTCATTCTACATTTTGTATGTGTAATATGTAAAAACAACTACAGTGCGTGAAATTTTACAAACTTGTTATTGGTAATCTAGAGAGTACTACAATACACGAATGTATGACTTAATAAACGCGATGTTATTGTTAATTTACACATTTTGGAGCATGTGTAGCACACCAACATAAGTGTATTAAAACCTTAATTGTGTATTTTTATCCGCATTTTGGAGATACATTTTTATAACTCTATTAAACTATATAGTAATAACAAAACGGAGTAAAATAAAGTGAAAATGGAAAAAAACATACGCATACAAAGTATGTGCAATGTGCATTAATATGACACGGTTGTGAAATAACATATACTGACGTTAAATTACTCAGTAAAAGTGCAAAATGTACAGATATTGTGTAGTTACAATTAAAGTGAGTCTGCGCTTTTACTTTTTTTGTAAGTGAGAAAATACACATACATAGTGGTACAATACACTTGTGATTTCTGTGACAATTAATTTGCCTTCGACACAAAAATACGCGAATATTGCAGTTTATTTTCTGCTACATAGTAATTGCAATTTCACACCATTCTATGCAAAAATAGTTGTACATACACGGTACATGTTATATTCTAATTTTAAGTATACATTTATTTGGATGTAGAGGGAAAAAAACATTTACATATGTAGGTGTAAAATTACACCGATGTCAGTGGAGACACTGCTACAACATACATTTCGTGTAAAACTACACAATTTATTTTTAGAGTGAAGACTTTTAACACATATTTTACAATTACAACTTGTTTACTAGTTGCAAAAACAGGCTAAACAGAAAAAATTATATTTCTGTTGAGAATGACTAAAGAAATAATAAAACAAACAACACGAAAGCTTATATAGGCTATTCACGGTAAAGAAAGTACTTTCTGAAGCCCTCTCTTTTGACATAATAGTCAATAAGAGCATTTCACTTTATAGCCTAGTGCTATGAAATACATACACTGTGTTTATTACTTAGGATGACAATATCTGCATCAAAAAGTGGTGGAAGGATAAAAACGGCTGGTGGAGAAAAAGTAACTAGGGTCTCAAAAGTGTTCACTTTATCGTGAACAGCCTATAACGTGAAACGAGTATCACAAAGCGTTAATATTCCTTGTTTGTCGGCAAGTCTCTCATTGCAACTTGCAAGGACTTGGTAACAAACTTAGTCCTGTAACGACCGGCAACGTATACGAGGGCGAACATTGCACATAACTGGCTACAGAGATGGAACCAGCTAGCTCATCGGAAGGGAAACGACGGAGCATACTGCGTTTTATTTGCTTCAGAATATGTGGGAGGATGTCCCCACCGAAAATTGCCACTTGGCTAATAGGTTACACACTCGGAATGCACACAGTGCGTTGTTGATTAGCTGCGAGAAAAAAAAAATGCAGAACACAAGTACAGTGCATACAATAAACACACGATTGCAATGCTTGAACTAAGTGACTAGTCGAGCCCGAACTGGGTAAGCTACCTGTATGCTTGCATTGTGGGCGACGCCCACGAGGCGAACTCGCGTGCGCAGCCAAATGCGGCGCTCGCTGCTACCACATTCGCCTCAAGGTGCATTTCACTGTCATTAATAGATTATCGCATGGAAATAACGAATACTGATGACGTTTTCAGAGTAACGTGTACACGTCTGGAAGTATATTTCCGGTATTACCCCTCCTCTGTACGTGAGGCTTCTTCCCCTAGCTAGACTTCAGACATGCGTGCGTCTATATAACTCCGCACAGTGTTTGACACTTGATGGAGAACGCTGGCCCAGTCGTGGTCTCCCGCTGTGATAGCAGACAAACAAAGTGCAGCCGATGCAGGTATATATTTGGCCGTACGTCTGTGCAGTTTAGCCTACAGGAGGTCATTGAACTCGCGAATTCTTCAGGTCTCTACTAATGAAAATATTTTATTTAATCATAGAAACAACTATATCGCCCTGCGGTATTTTACAGTATATAATTATTTTCGCGTAACATTATTGTCTGCACAAATTACTGACTGTTAATTTACACCAAACTTAGTTTATTTTTTTCACCTCCCCGTGTATTTAGTTTTATTATTGTACTTGTACGACGCCGCAGACACGAATCTTACAGGATTTCAAGCCTTCCTTTGAAAGGGTTGAAAGGGAGGCTAATGGGATCCCTATTTTGTCTGTGTGGGTATATTCACGCCCTTAAAACCACAAAATTTGTGGAACTGTTTTACAAACATTTTAAATCGATTAGTTTTAAAAATTAAGTAATATTATTACAGAATTTATAATGACATATTTTAAAATTCTACATAATAATAAGTATTCTACGTAATATTATCAATATACTACATAAATATGTAATATATAGCTTATAACATATAATACATTATGTATTGCATTATTGTACTATCCTCATATCATTAATAAAATAATTGAATATATTAAATTCCAAAGGAAACATTATATAATACATTTGTGAACCAATATGTTTGATGGGCCTAGGAGTATGCACAAAATGACAAGCAACAGTATGTCAGAAATTGTGAACATAAAAAAAGACTTTAAATAAGATTTTTACTATATACCACACTGTGATAAAATATAAAACAATTATAATTTTCCTTTAGAATATTTGTGATTTTTTTTTACAAATAGTAATAAATTGCCTTTAAATCTGACCGGCAGAATAAGCATTTGACAAAACAGACTTTTGACGAAAATGGGGGCCGTTTGACAGGTTAAGTGTTTGTCTGAAAATTCTATGAAACAACATTTCTTTCAAGTTAGACGTCCTTAGTTTCATAAAAAGTCCTCGGTTTCTGAAAAATTGTATAGTGTTTTTTATTTTATTTTATTTAAAAAAAAAATAGTTGCTAATGGTGTTTTCCTGGTTATAATTTGAAGAAACACTGCAATTTTAAACTTGGAGTTCAATTTCGCTGGTTAACGTTTTCTTGCGAAACGTCCAAAATACACTTTTTGAGCATATTTTTGAACGCTGTCGCGAAATATTTCAAAGTCCTTGGAAACAGAACTTTCATTTCGAAGGGAATATAATTGCCCTTGTCAGTACATGACTGATGATGACATAGCCTCTAAATTATTCTCGATTAACTGTAGCCAATTATGAAGATAATTAATGGCGACGTTCTTAGCAAAAACATTAACTATATAAATCCGTGTCCTGTCCTCAGTATTAACATAGTTACAATTTCAGGATGGTCCTTTATCACTTGGACGCCGTATATAGTCTTCCAGCAATATGACGCGACGCACCTCCTCCTCCTCTCGCGCTGTGTTGCGACACTCAGACACAGAGTAGATAAGCAGACAGAGACGAAATCTCGTGGCAGTTCATCCGATGTTAGCGTGGCCAGTCCCTAACTGGCTGCGCGCGGCTATGGAAATAGGCCTTGTGTCTCCTGCGAAATGTTCCCTATTATAGGCCATTCACGGTAAAGTGGCCACAGTTTAAGCGCCCCCCCCCCAACAGGTGTTAACCACTAATAAATACGTTTTATTGCAACTTTAGGCGTTAAATTTTGAGATTAGTGTAGTATCCGCCGTATCTATTAGTCACATGGTAACGTTTACATTAAAAATTGGCTCAAAAGAAAAATTTAGCAGGTCCTTAAAAAGTGCTAACTTTATCGTGAATAGCCTATAACTGTACTGTCATCTGGCTAGGAGTATGTTACATGACGCGGGTAAGCGAAAATCGATCCAACATGCTGCTGGTCGGCGACGCCATTTTGCTGACGTGTGCACCTGGAGTTCGTGGCATGAACTTCTCATTCGCCTCCGTACATGGCGCCTGAGCTGCGTGGCAGTGCGTTCGAAATAGAAATACACATACTTCTATAAACGATTGAACATGCTTCCAATTTGCTGGTCTAAGAAAACAACACTCACTTTAAAGGCGACGGATGTTGAGTGCTTTTAAGACGTCCCGTCCATTGGAAACAACATTTCAGAGTACTCCGGAATGGCTAAAAACGGCCTTTTCAAAACTCTATATCTCAGAATATAAGCGTCAGATACATGCAAAACTACTCAAGGGCCCTACACTGAACCTTCCTACAGACTTTCTACCAATAAAATAGTAGGGTCACCGCTGTAAGTCCCATAGTTACACGCAGTGCGACTGGAACACTGGATGCCTTTTTAATTTTAATTTTAAACTACCTTCGGGCCTTAAGCCCGACGGTAGGGCGGGATTTTATTACGTCTCAGGGCTAATCCCTTGCGCCTACTAGGAAAAATCATGCAAGGAGACATGCATCACGGCAAAGAGGAATTGGGCAGCCATGGCCTGTACTTTGGGGCCACGACTATCTCCCTAAGTGTACTTAGAGCTAGTCTTAACTATGAAGAGCAAGGGAAAAACCGCCAAGAGAGACGAAAAACCCTTGCGACAGAGAAGTAAAAAATTCAAAAATTATTGCATGCATTGAATTTAATTAAATAGAATGCTACAGGAGACAGAGTGCATGGGAAACATGCTCTCAGTTAATAGGGTTGGAAATACCAGTAGAGAGGCGTTGCACGCCAGTCCAGACACTTCAAACGCGGAAAAAAAGCTCTAGAGCGGGAGGCTCAAGGTCCGGTTTCAGACCGTTTGCAGGAAATCTCCGTTTTCGCGTCATAATTTCGGAATCATAGTATTTACTGACAATGTACGATTATAAAAAATTTGAGTTGTTTAGTATTTTCTTGCGTATTTTTAATTTTGTGTTATCTACTTGTTCTATGAAGTCAGGAAGCTATTGACATTTCATCATTAAGTTCCTGGCTTCTTGTAAGCAGGGAATAACACACATTAATAAAGGGCCTGCGAAATTCGCGTTATTATTTAGCGGCAGACTGGACTCCCCTGCGCATTTTACCAAATTCTCCCATAGGCCGGCAGTATGTCTGGCTGGCCTCGCGGGAATCTTGAGCCAATAACGTAACTTCAGCGGTGCAGTGACCAATCTTCTTTATCGAAGTTAAGCAGGTAGGTGACACCACTTAAAGGTTAGCATCCAATAAAATCACTGACTGAGCTCAGTTATGTATAAGGCACTGGAGTTTGTCCTGTCGCCGAAGGTTGAGGCGAATTTTGCAGGGCTCTATACTTAAAACATTGGATACAGAAGTAACAACTGGTAGTGAAGAGATTTGGGCAGCTCTTAACATCGAGGTCTTCAGAGCCGATGAGGATGATTGAGGTGAGCTGCTTTTTCTAACTTTGCTCACTGCATTTCATTTGAGAACAAGCTAGACTTTACACACGTGTACATTTGACTTTCTGTCTCAATTAGATCGCGGTTTGTAAAACACGCCCTGAACAAATTTGAACCAATAACTAACCTGAGGAAAACTAGGACCGAATACCGTTCTACCTGGTCTGCGATGAGACTAGGGCAGCGGCCAATAAACAACTAATTGAGCTCAAGTACCCAAAGGATTGTGGAGTTTAGCTTGCTGCCAAATGAATCTGAGACATTTCCGGGTTGTTAATGATGGGCAATGTTTAACTTAAATCACATGCACAGTACGAGGAAGGATTTCCGTTAACCACAGTATCGCTTCAAAAATATCACTTTGCTGGGAATGAAACGTCATATAGAGAGATAATACAAGGAGCGATCTGGATGTTTAGGCGATGTCAGAGCATCGATGAGCATTTCTTATTTTCATATTCTGCGTGCGTTCACAAAATGGTTCACGAACTGCCGTAAGACAGTTAAAATCACGTGATAGAAGAGTGAAGTTGGCGTTTATGTTCGGTTATTTGAAAACAGACTCGTGATTTTAATTAAAAAAAAAAAAAAAAAGAAAACTAAAATGAATATATTCACACCGCATTAACATTCGCAACAAGAGAAGCGTACTTAAGTTTCAAAGCACGGATTTATGTAAATACTGTTCCGAACACGAGTCTAAGAGTTGAATTTAAATAAGACTGTAGAAGAAAGGAAGTAATAATATAATATCTCCGCAATTACAGAGCTAGTTACCTTACCTGACGCAAGGTAGCTTTATAATCGATTCCGTTTTCCCGTGGCGCCATCGTCCGACGCGACGAAACAAGTGACTCCTCTTTCTATGAGTCGTTAATGTACACAATAGTTAAACATACAGATGTGAAATTACGTGGCGGTTCTTTTGCTGGGGACCTGCACATTCGTTGATTGGCTGCCCGAGCCTCTATAAAAGTAATCGCGTCTGAATGGCTACTGCGTCTTGCTAAATTTTACAGATCGGCTGGGCCGCCGACTGGGAAGTAGGTTACCAAGTGCCGGTTGGAGAGTGGCGACCCGCCATGATGTTAGCAAGCGACGCCATTTTGCTGTCGTCTGCGGATGGAGTTCGCAGTGGGAGTGGAGATTTCACTTGTGTGTTCTCGAATATTCTGTGACGAAAGGTCGGTTTACGATTTAAAAAACGCGCACGAATTGAACGTGTAAGCCTACGTATCAGAATGAATTAAGGTAATTTCACGAAATAATTCGTGGTCAACTCGTGTGTCGTGTAGAAATATGGGGAGAGATGTGGACGGCTCTTAACATCGATGTATTGAGAGCAGATGAGAGCGATTGAGGTAATATGGAGCAGTGCCGGAATGAAAGGGCAGGAATCTCCCGTCCCCCCTTTTTTTTTCGTTCCGGCGCCGCTCCATATTCACTTCCATCACCCTCATCGGCTCTCAAGACCTCGCTGTTAAGAGCCGCCCAAATATCTTCACTCCCAGAGACATTTCGTTCTTGAGGTTATTAAGTTCTCGTAACTTTAGAAATATTGTATAAATCACGGACGTCATACTTTCGCAAGCTGTTTATGCCACATCACTATTATATAGAGACCTGAAAAATTCGCGGATTAATTTTGGGACAAGCTAGAATTCAAAGCGCGTGTGTTTATACAACATTAGCCATTGGTCCACACGTTGTTAGACACCTCATGGAGAAGGCTGGCCCAATCGTCGCCTTCCACTGTGACAGCAGACAACCAATGCACAGTTGATATCGGCAAATTTTTTCATAAGACTGTAGAGTCTAGCCTGCAGGTCATTAAACTCGCGAATTTTTCAGGTCTCTACTAATATCTCCTTGAGACCCAGTGAATACAGTTGTGATCAATACGTACGTGGAAATAATTTCTGGTCTGTACTGTACATTGAAAAACTCAATGACCAATGATTTTATATGTGGGTATATGATTCGCAAACCCTATTACTGGTCTAAGTCATAATTGGATCATATTATTGTAGCCAAACATATAGCCCACAACTCATTGGTAGAGACCGGCAAAATTCGCGTTATTATTTGGGGACACATTAAACTTCAAACACATGTACCTATGCAATAAGTTTATCATTGGACCATACTTTATTTGACACGCCTTCAGTAACTCTGCCCCAATACACGAACACTTCACAATGATGTAGTCCAATCACGCGCAGTCCAGTCAGAAAGGGAGTGATTTCACTTTTATGCAGCAGCCAATGGTGAAACGACGCCGGCCCGAGTATATACAGCACTATGAAGTTCATCCTGACGCCAAATAATAACGCGAATTTTGCAGGTCTCTACTCATTGGCTGTAATGGCGTAACAAGCGTTGCGTCGACTTAAGTACAGCACGCATCATTACATTTTTTGTTTGCATTACCCAAAACCGCAAACTAAAGTGGGTCTGAAGGGGTTAAAATACAAATCCGCCTATACTTATAAGTTATCAAGAATTTGGAGAGTTTTCAATTTGAAAAGCAACAAAACGTATCCCATCATTTTTATTCACAACACAAAGGTTATGTGATTATAAGAAGCATCGTAGTATACTACTCAAAAAGACCACGTTCTACGTACACGTGAACGTGTTACGTGTTACGTGAAGTCATTCTAATCCCAGCCTCAAAGGCGGAGCTGAAAGACAGGATTATTGTAAATATTATAGAAATTATTTGAAAATGAACAAATGGCTTCCAGGATAATGTGTAGTTGAGTTGAGTTGAGCTGATAAATATGAGCGGCCCTTAACAACGACGTAATGAAAACCGATGAGAGTGAAATGAGGTGAGAATGGAGCAGCGCCTTATAACGCAAAGGCGGGAGAAAACGGGAGATCCCCGAGAAAACCCGCCGACCAACGGCATATCGCCCGGCACTATTCCCGTTTGCGAAAATCCGGGAGTGGCCCGGCCGGGGATTGAACCCGGCCCGCCTCGGTGGTAGGCGAGCAGGCTAACTGCTCAGCCACCGTGGCATCTGATAATGTGTGGTTGATCGATTATCTACGACCACTGCAAAACAAGTCACTGTTTAAGATTATATCAGAAGAAATTAGGGTTCTAACCGTGTGTGTGATGCCGAAGCTTAATTGGTTTTGCAATGAACGATTATGAATAAGCATGCCAAAACTAACGAAAAAGGTCGTCTCGCTTTTTCACTCTAAACCCCACCGTTTGCGAGGAGTTCATTTTATTATTGCACCTGACAGGCAAGTACAACCCATCATGCGTTGTTCACAGTAAAATGAGCACTTTTGAAAGCCCTGCTTAAGATCTACTTGTATTAACAATATGTATTCCTCCGCTATATGTAAAATGAATATTGTCATGGGCTCGATCACTTTACTCATGCATCTGTCATGTGAAACTAAAATGATTAAGAATGTAAATATTTCACAAATATGCTCATTTTACACTTAAATAAATTAGAAAATAGAGCGCAAAATAATATTTTAGTATTCACGTACTTTTTTATCTAAAAATTTTAATTCAACTTTGAGGAATGAAACTACTTCCCCTCCGTCGTTACCAGCTGTACTTTAGGCTGTTCACGGTAAAATTAGCACTTTTGAAAACCATGCTTAGGATCTACTTGTATGCTACTATGTATGTATTCCTCCGCCTTATGTAAAATTAACATTTATATGGGCCTGATCACTAAATTCATCCGGCGATCAAATGAAACAATGATATTATTAAGAAAGAAAATACTTTACAAATCTGCTCATTTCTACGCTTCCATGCATTAAAAAACCAGAAAGCGAAAGAAATAACTTTAAGTTATCACAAATGGTTACCTAACACATTTTATTCGACGTTAAGATATGGTATTAATGTCCATCTATCGTTACCAACTTTACTGGGCGAATGCCACTCAGTGCGCCCAATAAAATATATGCATACAGGGGCAGTGACATTATTCTAATGTTCATTTTTAAAGTACTCACTTTATCGTGAGCAGCCATTAGGCGTACGCCACTCAGTGCGCTAGTTAAAATATATGCAGGTAGGGGTAGTGGCATTTTTCAAAGGTTGATTTCAAAAGTGCTCACTTTATCACGAACAACCTTTACCAGATTGGAGAAAAGCAACCTCTGTATTGTTAAGCGCTCCGCTGCAGTACCGTAGAGAATTTCTCGGCAAACAAATGGACAACGAAGGGTCTTCTCGTGACGCGGCTGAGTTGCAACAGTTCCCTCTTGATGGGAACGTTAGTGCAGGTCCAGGTTGCACAGGCCTGCATGGAGCTGAAGGAGTGGGTGGAGTTAGGCATGGACAAGGGGCGGGTAGGTAGTGTACATGTGGCGAAAGGTGGCGATCTGCTCCGGTTGTTGTGCAACAGGACGACGAGCCGCCCGCTCTTCTCGGTGAAAGGCAGCCTCCTCTGCATCCACCACACTTCTCTTCTTTCCCTTTCTTCCTCCTGGTAGCTGGCCAAGATGCTACTCTGCTCTTATACCCCGCCCGGCACTCGACGGAACACACCAGCGCTATGTAATGCGCTGTTACCCCATTCACGCCGACCCTAATCTCCTTGCAGTGTATACTCAAGTAGCCGCTCGTACCACAGAGCAGATACATGTACAGATACGAAATGGCGTGACGGTTCTTTTGATGTGGGCGAACCCGTTATCTGATTGGCTGCGCGAGATACTGGGAACAGGCCACGTGTCGTATTGGCTGCTCCATGTTGCGAAATATTCCACATTAAGGTGATATTTCGCATTTTTTTTTAAATTTGGTTATATGAGAGAGGTTTAGAAAAGTGTCCCCTTAATGCAGTTGTTAGTTGTCAAATCATTATAGTTTTGAAAATATTGCACTCAAATTTCGACACGAGAGAGTTATACGCAGTTTATAAAGCATTTTGAGAGCAAGGAAATTGATGTTTTCTTGTTTAGTTTACGGTATATTCAGAAAATTTGCATAGAAGTAACTTACCTCAATTTCAAACAATTTCTCAGTTAAATGTGATAGTAATGTGGATACTATGGTCAGTGGTTGATACAATTATACTTGAAAAATAATAAGTAATGTCTGTTACGTTCATTGTTTTGGACATCGTACAAATGAATGTGCTCTGAACTGAACTCGCAAAAAGAACAGCTCCCAATATTAACAGTGATAATCAAAACACGATTCATGCCTTTCATATAATGACCATGCACACTATAATTGGCTCTAGACAATCACTTCGTTGCAACACGTGTTGTGAGAAATATTCTTCCCATCTCAGAAACAACACAGACAAGTAAAAACAACTCGTCTTTTATCTTGTGGTTGGAAAACCTGTCTCGTATTAGAAAGGTCAGGCGTTTAAGATTTAACTGCGGAAATTTACAAGTAGATTTCCACCTGCAATTCAGGCGAATGTCTGCCTTTCGCCGCTCCATTTCTTCATGCGTTAGGCTAAGGTCCCGGTTAACATATGTTCATAGGATATAAATGGCGGATAATACCGCATCTTGCGACGCTGATGAAGCGAACATCCTAAACCGGTTTACACCACTGGAAGGAATGCTGGATGGAAATATAAATTGAAATCTTACAGACAAAAGTGCTATAATTAGAGACCTGAAAAATTCGCGAGGTCAATGTCCTACAGGCTAGACTCTGTAGTCTTATGTACAAATATGCCGATATCAACTGTGCATTGGTTGTCTGCTGTCACAGTGGAAGGCGACGACTGGACCAACGTTCTCCAGGAGGTGTCAAACAACGTGTGGACCAATGGCTAGAAACACACGTGTTTTGAATTCTAGCTTGTCCTAAAAGGAATCCGCGAATTCTTCAGGTCTCTAGCTATAATTTCAAATTGGACTTCTTTATTCTAGCAACGCTGCATAAGCATAGACAGTGCTTAACGTTTCGTCAACAGCGAGGTCGTTAGGCAAATTGCTCAAAGAAGAAGGAACAGGACAGGAGTCAACCATGGCCTGTATAATCCATTCACGGTTACTTCAGACTTTTCTGAAGCCCTCCTCGTGCAAACTAAGCTTAACTAATTCTGGAAAACTTCACCAGAGGGACAAAGTACCGAATTCGTGTGCACTCAGTGTAACAGTATTTTGTACAAGAACTGTTTCTTACCAGGCGCTATAAATAGAATATGAATAACATTTCAATTTAACAGAAAAGAAAAGTAACTTTTATGAACACAAGTATAAAACGCATATGTTGCAAATAACTAAACACGTCATACATGGGGAGATATTTCAAAGGTTTGATTCAAAAAGGGCGAAGAAACCGCGAATAGACTATAGTAAAGAATTCACATGGAGTGATTTCGGGAAACCATGGAAAACGAAAATCAGAATGGCCGGACCAGGATTCGAACCTAATGTCTCTTCAGTGAAAACCAGTGAGCAGCGGATTTTTGCTACAATTCCAATAGAAATATGCACCTCCCAAGTAGGTTTTAATATCATGTGCCTAACTCGTAAAGAAAGTTCTCAATTATATATTTTCATTCAATACCATGCAGTATGTAATATATTCGCAGTTTCTTCAGACTTTTTGAAACAAACCTTTGAACGATCAGCCCATATATGACGCGCTTGGCCGCTTTCTCAATATGCCTGCATGTATCACATGCATTTTATACTTGTGTTAATATAAAAATGCCTCATTTTTGTTCAACTGAAATTTAACTTATATTTGAATCATACAATAGAATATTTCTTTTAAATTCAACAAAATAACAACAGGGAGAAAATAAATGCGTGGGTAATGCCTAGTAAGACATACGCTAGTTCTTACGCAAAGCATTATTATATCACTGAGTGCACACGAATGAGGTACGTTTTCTCTTTCGTGTAATATTCTAGACTCGGTTAAGCTTTGTTTGCATGAGGTGGAGGAATATCCTGGAAGTAGAAATTTAGCAGGACTTCAAAAACTTTGGAAGTAATTATGCATGGGGTTTACCATTTTCGGCAAGAAGAAAAATACGGTCATTTTAATATTTGTAGTATTTGTACTTGTCAATAAAAGGATTTAACAATTGAATGACGTGGGTGCAAAATATTCTGAACATACTTGCTTTGTAACTATAAATATCCCTTTCACAAGTAGTTATAAATCATAGCTCTAACAACAATGAAGCCTGTTTTCCCGTGTTATTACTTTATCTTCGGTTAAGTGAAAATTTACCTATTACGTTAAAAAAATTATCAGTAAGTCTCAAAACTGGCTAGCCGATACTAATTTTCTGCATTATTTCAAAAACATTAAACGCCTTGTACTTACAGCGCAATTTCAAGGCTTGGTCTTTCAAATACGGGAATAGAATTTTTGAGTATAACAGAGGTCAAAATATTTTTATGACATATTCTACAAATCCTTGGTATTGTTACCGCATTAAATAGGGTAAAATATGGCTCGATTTCCGTACAGTAGAAACGATTCCACGCGTGACGTGAAGAGTGTGGCCACAGTACTACTAATTAGGCTATAGTTTCTACTGTTAATTATCTGTCCCAGAGGCCGCCAACAAGCTTGCATATGTCATACTATTGCCGTTTTGCTGCGATACCGGGAGTCGAAATTACCATAAAGAGGACGACCTGTTTTTCGCAGAAATATTCACACACAGACTATATTTCAGTATCGTATGTGTACACCAACAACTTTCCTTTGGGTATTCGATACCTGTCTTTGCGAGAAGACGTTTCCTTACCTGGATTGGGCCAGTCGTAATTAAGGCCACGATCCTTCATTTCTACAGCTTCTGCGAGAATTCATTTTTTGTATCCAAACGGTAGCTGATATTGTAAAATACACTTACAATTTTGTTACAAATAGTTTTTGTTAGGTAACCTAATTTTTCCAATACAAAAAAAAAGTGTATACCTTTAACCAATTCATTAATCAACAAAATTTTGGTTTATTTAGTAATTAGTTAAAATTATACAGTTCTGTTTTTGTGTTAAAAATTAGACTACATAATAAAAATAATTTGTAACAAAATAAGATGATTTTACAATATTGGCTCCCGTTTGGATACAAAAAATTAATTCTCTCATAATCTGTAAAAATGAAGGATCGTGGCCTTAAATTACTCCGATACATGACTTGCGTTCTTCTCGGACAGACACCTAATACATGTAATGATTAGGAGGAGCCTTTTCTCTGATTGGCTGTCGCATGCAGCGAAATGTTTTCTATTGACTGAAGTGCCGACTGGTAAGTAGGTTACATCAGTGAAAGGCTTTCCATCATTTTTCTGGTTGGGACGCCATTTTGCTGGCGTGTGCTCCTGGATTACGCGGTAAAGCAAATGTTTCACATCCGTATTGTTAAAGGCTATTTATTCACGATAAAGTGAGCACTTTTGAGGCCCTAGTTACTTTTTCCTTTCAGCCATTTTTTCCCCTTTAACCACCTTTTTTTAAATAAATATTGCCATGTAAGTAATAAACACAATGTGTATATTCCACCACCCTCGGAAGTTGACGTCTAAGGCTAAAATAAAATATATTTATTGACTATTATTCCAAATGAGAGGGCTTTCAAAAGTGCTCACTTTACCGTGATTACTCTATAATGACGGCGTGCGACTCTTGGGTCGTGATGCACTTGTGGCCAGAGATGACGTGGGATTTCAGTCAGATGTTCAATTGACCCGGTATTTCACGAGCATAAACGCGGATGTTTGTACAGCGCCACATATTTACAGTATTCTGGCACCACGGTGTTACAGATTGAGTAAGTTACCAAAATGAAACGACGTGGCAATTTATTTCATATAAGCGTATTTGGCCGGTTCCTAGCCGTTCACGGGGGCCGCGGTGATTTAATGGTCAGACTACCCTCTTCCCACGTAGGTGGAACGGGTTCGATTCCCGGCGGGGTAGCCCGCGGATTTTCGCAATTGGGATTCCCCAGCCGCTGCCCCTACCATAAAACTCACCCATGGTCTTAGTGAGTTGAGGGACGATGTGAGCCTCGTAAATCTCACCAACATCGGGTGAATGGAGGACGAGTTTGGCTTTACTACAAAAATGGAAAGTCTCCAAGCCATTTCCTTGGCCGCTGTGTTTTTCAAAAACTTAACAGCTATGGAGACATCATTTTTGAAAGATCTGAGTGCTGTATCACTAACGGCCAGAAAGGATGCCATACATCTGTTCAAGAAACGTGAAATAGCCTTGTCAGACTCTACTCGATCGTTAGATATTCGCGCACCCAAAAGTCGTCTCCCGAACGCGGAATCCAAGGCCACATAAGCCAAATACTGAGGCGAACCTACGTCGAGTCAAGAAGCAAGAGCTCGAATAACTCGCCAGTAATCGTCTCTAAACCCAAACACCAAGCAAGCGATATGGAAGAAAAAAAAAAAAAAAAAAAAATTAGTTATATATAACAAATGAAATATATCTGGGGAAAAAAAGACAAATGTAACACAAAACGTATGCGTACCTATCATATAAACACCAATTATGTGTATATAAAACCCTGTGACAAACATGTTTCCCAACACCACTCACTACAATCACCAGTGTTCGCGAGATCAGTTGTGGCGGTGTTTCGTGCGACAGTTAGTTAATGTTGCGCGGAGACATCCTTTTGCTTCGGATGCTGGAGACAGATGAGAGAGTTGGGGAATGTTACCTTTAATAACCCCTGCACCTAGTAACCCACTTCAAACCGTGCGAGGTATGTTACAAACGATGTACCAAATGAGCGTGGGTTACAAAGTAAATACGCCACCGTCGAAAAAGCATCAAACCTCATAATACATTCGACCTCCAACGTTCTTGATTTTATCTAACGTGATTTTAATTCGCTACTGGTGAATATTTTAAAAGAACATTTTGCACTCAATAACAGAAAATCAACTGACTTCTGTCGAACAGTACACACAGCAGTAACGACATCATGCAGCACACACTGTTACAAGAGCTCTGTTATCTGTTGTCGCGAGTCAAACTTCTCTGTGTCCGGTTTTGCCTAATATTTTTATGTCCGCGCGTATACTGCCGGGCTGCTGTCTTGCCGCTCCGCTACAGACCGGTCCGTGCCGAGCCGCAGACTAGTGAATAGGAGGGAACTCGCGTGCCCAGACGTCTCCCGGCCACAGTACAAACATCTTAAATACATTCTGGAGCATACAACACTATATCTGGGTGTGTTTCGAGGAAGTGAGAATAAACTTCGTCAACACTTCTAGGTAGTAGGTAATATGGTATTCGGTGTAATGTGATAAACAGGACATTGGTTTATGTCGGAACATTAAATTAACTGATGCGACTTTTCATTCGATAATGGGAAATGCATAATTAGGAAATGAAAGATGGAGTTGCAAACTTTCAGAAATCTGTCCAAGCAAACCATTACTCTAATATACATACTTAATAACCGATTTACCTGCAGTAATGCCAACATTTCTGGGATAAAAATACGTCACCCATGTTGCCGCTATGAACGTCAACTTACAACAGATATATAACTATTATTTGTTTCTCAAACAAGTAAACAGTTTACTATGAAACAAGCGTCTAGGAGTCGGAGCCGGCCGGAGACCCATTCCAACATGGCAGACGTATATCATAAACATATTAACGATTCACGTCTCAGTTGTGAGCAGTGGCCGGGGTAGGACATATACTTATTCTCGGTAAATGTAATTACTCTCGATACTTGTTGATTATGCAATTACTCATTACATCTAATTACGCATTATGTCTAGTTACTTGTTATGCAATTACACAATTAACATCTAATTACCCTCTACAGGTTTCGAACCAAGGAATGACTTCTTCCCCTACCATTCTATCCTTGGATGTGTTCGGCAGCTGATGGGTAAACATGTGTAAAGGCTGTTCACGATAAAGTGAGCACTTTTGAAATCAACCCTTGAAAAATGGCATTATTCCTACCTGCATATATTTTTAATGGGCGCACTTAGTGGCTTTCGCCAAGTAATGTTGGTAACGATGGAGTGAAAGTAGTGCCATGTCTCAACGTTGAAATAAAAGTGTTCCGTAAACATTTTTCAATATTACAATGATTTATTTTTATTTCTGATTTTTTTAATTGCATATATAAGTGTACCGATCAGAAAATTGGTAAAATATTTACTTCTAAAATAATTGTACAATTTCTCTTTCTGACACGTGAATAAAGGAATCAGGTCCATGGTAATGTTGAAGGATACACAATGTGCTTACAAACAGATCTTAAGCAGGGATTTCAAAAGTGTTCATTTTACCGTGAAAAACCTATACTTAGTATGTAATTACTCTCGGTACTTATTCATTATGCAATTACAACTAATTACCCTATACAGGTCGCGAACCAAGGACTGACCCTACACCCCCTTTTCATTACCCCTTTCCCCTAGCCGTCCAACCTCGTCAATTGTGCTTCGGCATTCGATGGGTAAACATGTGTACTTAGTGTGTAATTACTCTCGGTACATACTCATTACGCAATAAATCACTACTCAATTACACCTAATTACCCTATACGGGTCTCGAAACAAGGACTGAGCATACACCCCACCCCACACCATCCAAGAAATTTCAAAGTCCCGCAAATGTCACTTCGGTGCTTTGTCCACTACAAGGGTACCCCCACAAGGAATCGCCAATCGCAGCACACCTCAGAAGGGGTGGGAGAACCCATCAGCCAATCACAACACACCTCCCAGGGGTGAGGAGAGAGGAGGAGTGATCTGAAAAAACCTTGGAAGGGTGCCTCCAATTGATGTGTCTCTCGGAGATACCCCTTCCAAGGTTATTAAAATGGAACTTAGCCCGTTTTAGCTCACCAACTATTTGAATCCTGTGTGTTACCCCTACTCCCGCCCACCACGACTGGAAAAGGCGTGCCTCTTTCTATCGGACTGCATTCAACTGCAGCCGATTTGTAAGTCTGGTGATAGACCTTATATGTTATGGGACGCAAATTATGTGGCAGAATAATCTCTGGAGCTAATGTAAAGGCGGCAAGACATGGCAATATTCAATGTCTAGGAAATTATATGTACTGTACTGCTGTACATATTGCTGTGTTATAGATTTGGATTGTATTCTCATGTACAAACCCAAGGGCTCAGGCACAGGAAAAAATACCAGCATGCTTAACTAAGTTCAGACTACGCGATAAATATTCTTTACTGACTGGGGCTGCCGGCTAGCGGATAGGTCACTAGGTGCCGATTGGCAACCGGCGTTTAAACATTTCGCTGGCCGTTGACGCCATTTTGCTATCATGCGTAGATGGAGCTCGTGGTATAAGCGGGCGGCTGTTTCACATCTGTATAAGTACTCTGTGCTGATACATTACTGCGTACAGCACCGCTCATAAATACCATTAATATGCAACGTATCCACGATCGTGGGCACGGTGACAGAATGGCGCTAATATATTGTAGGTGAATTACGAGGAAACTATAATAGGGCCCTGCACTCATATTCGGTACAAATTTTCCACCAAAGAAATGCTAGGTCACCGCTTTAAGTCCCGTAGGTAGACGCAACACGAGAACACTGCACGCCAGTTCAGAGCCCTGTGCGTAGCGACGATGACGCACTTGATCCGTGTGGCAGCATCGCCCTTATCCCTCATGCTCTTCTCGGCTTCAAACATGGAAAACATATCTAAGACGTGTATATCGTATGTAAAATTATGCAAATATTGTCAATTTCATGCAAGTGAGGTAAATTTTGACAGTTATAGAAAAGTAGCACGGCCACAGTGTATCCTTACACCGCAGCTGTTTTGTCACTGAAGAAAAAGACGTTTGGAAACAAATGTTTGAGTCCAATGCACACTTGCATTTTACTCTTTCCTCATGTTTCCTGTCTTGACAGGCACTGAAACAATGACGTTAGCTAACTTCCATCCAATAATTAATGTAGTATATTATAGCTAGGTTGGCATTCCAACCTGTTTTATTTTTTAATTACGGAGTGAAATTTGTTGGTTCTGTTTATTTTATTTCGAAGGAAAAAGGAAACAGTGAGCGTAGTGGGCTTTAGTTTAACGCCTTTCGTGAGACGGCACTACTTCGATGTTCTTACGAGTGTCTGGCATTTTTAGTTGCATATTTTTCCGATGGAACAGTAGAAAATTTTTCTCGTACGGAAATAACATTTAAATAATTTAACTTCGAAAATTGTAACATAGTAAAAAAACTAAACGCGATACATACGTAGCTGTTCGTATTCGTACAGATGCAGCAATATATACACAAAAAACACGCACACTTTGACTGAAGTTAACCTTACAGTAATTTAATTTACGATATAGACAAATAGACAAGTATTATTCACTCACTACAAAAGTGTTGAAAGTGCGGCTTTTTCCGGCTACGTGCATTCCAATAATTCTTTTAAAAATTTGCAAATAAATTTGAAAAACGCGTAAACTTACTGATTGTCAAATTTGCAACCTCTTGAACACGTTTTTTAAAGGCAATCCTTGCCAAGTTTACTTCACTAAAATCACGTTTGTTCGTCAATAGCATTAAATAATTTATTTGCAGAATCATTCGGTAAAATCAACACTTCGTACGTTTTCTGAAACCGACGAAGTTAAACATAGATACGTAAATTATATTCGTGTCACTTCACTGCGGACGGCAGTAAGGAAAATGGTGGAGCGTGCAGTGTTATAAGGTGGTAAACACGTGACGATTAAAATTACATTTCACTAAAGAAAACACATTACAATGGTATCTACAACCAACTAAGCTTGAAAGAAAAAAAAATTAACTACCGATTAAATATTCCTACAACACCAACACGATATTCTGATGACAAACACGACAAGAAAAAGACACACACACAACGGCGTTCACCGGGCTGAAAACAGGAAACATAAACATGGCTAGCCATTGGCTGCAAACGTTTACTGTCCGTACGTGTCGACATACTCTGTCATCATTGCTAAACATGCTTTTAAAGTCCGATCACTAATAGCGAAGAAAATCTAATATTGCTCTAAAAACATAATTTAAACCATAAATGTTGTAGGTATAACTAAGATTTTCAATCACAACTTTTAGTTCAGAGTACTATTTTCTTCCAAAGCCATCATCATGAAAATAGCCAACTTAACAGTGCGGATCCCGCAGCAGTTCATCAGCTGATACATTACTGTACAAACGAGAGCATTTACTTTTTACATAGTGTGTAGGTTGGTCACATTGTCTGTCACATATTACCCCACTTATATGAAATGGACTATATCACTGTTCATTGGTCGCTTAATGTATCAGTGGAAGACGGTGATTTGGTCTGCATTTTATAGTTTGTTTATTATTGGCTCAGAGTTGTCCAGGAAGTGTCAACTAACGGGTGGATCAATAGCACAAGCAATGTACGAAGTTTTGAATGCTAGCTTGTCTCGAAATGAAACCGCGAATTTTTCAGGTGTCTAAGACATTATACAGTTTCATGGCTTGTCTCTTTCGATTTACAATAATACAGTTTTCTTTGACATTTTTAAACACTGGTGATGGTAGCACAGCCTTCCACGGATGTTCGCTTGATAAGGTTTGTGTTTACTCTTCCAGCCCCACGATTCGTATTCTATAAAATGCATTTGCGGCATGGGATGAACAATTTCAAACTAACTTTGCAAAAAATAATATGCCCTACTGCCCAGAACTACGTAGGCGAACTCTTAAAGAAAACATACGCCATGTCTACCCCGCACGCTGTCTGCCGGTAGAAGAAAGTAACATTTTACAGTCCATTGCGTGTTTTCATGTTGGAACGGGCCGCGGTGTTAAAGTGGTCACTCCAATCGCTTCCCACCAAGACGAGCCGATTCCATTTCACGGTGGAATACAACCCACATTTTAGCATGTAAGAAATATGGCGCATGTTGTGGTTCGGAAGGGGGGAGGGGGAGTGGGCATGTTTATCGGGGTACTCTCGTTTCCTCCACCATCGCATTCCGTCGCTGTTTCACCCTCATTTCGCCTCATCCCTATCGAGGCTGAAGTAGGCCTACGCAGTGCATTCCAGATCTCGCTCATTTGAGATTGCGTATAGAACCTACTTTGTTAAGCAACTGAACAAGATAATGTTCTTTATTTATGATTTTGACCTCCAGTTCTTTGTTTCGTGTTCCTCGCTCGCAGACTGGGGCCGTATTCCGTTACCTCCACAATGCGAAATATGCGCAGAGAAGTAGTTGGAATCCCTTCTCACAGGTGCATCTGTGCACCTCCTACGTCATTCTACTTCCGACGAATCTCACGCATCAACTGCACGAGGTCTGACGCATAAATGCTTCATGCGCTGACGTCACAGTGGCGGGAAAGTTCAAAGTTTGCCAGAATCGTGCGAGCCTTTTGTGCGTGCGCACTTGCAGGTTATTTAATAGCATCGGCGACCGAAGATGGAATGTGTGTGGTTGTTATTTGTGGCATGTTAGTCTGTAGTGAGAATGAGTACGAAGCATCCTGGGAATTAAAAAAATTATTCTTAATCACTTCTGTGCTTCTAAACAAAACTAAGCGCCGAAAATGGAGCACGGAGATTGTTCTGTTGCCCAGCCCATGCAGCATTAAACGCATGGAGAAACGGAACAATTCGGGGGTATGCAGCTGGTCGCATCCGTGCAGGGATCGGAACACGCCCTGGGTAAGTAACTTTTTGAGAAGGCGTGGCTGCACCTTTCATGTCAGCGAACTCACTCGTTGATTGGGTGTGTGAGGATCTGGGAACGGGTCACCTGTCTGATTGGTTACCACGTGCTGAGAAAGAATCTGTATTGGCTGGGCTGCACGCCGTCTGACGAGTGGGTTACTAGGGCTATATTTCATTTTATTCTTATTGTCAGTAACTCCAATTGCTGATGAATGCTCCTTTGATTAGTGACATTGCTGATGAATAGGTAGATACCTGCAAGGTTCGCGGTATTATTTGGCATCATGATAAACTTCGCAGTGCCGGCTATACTCGAGCCGGCGTCGTTTCATCATTGGCTGCTGCATAAATGTGAAGTCACGCCCTTTCTCACTGGACTGCGAGTGATTGGTCTATAAAATTGCGAAGCGTTCGTTTATTGTCGCAGAGTTACTCAGGGCATGCCAAATAAAGTCTAGTGCAATTGCAAAGTTATTGCGAAGGTACTACATGTGATTGAAGTTTAATGTGTCTCCAAATAATAACGCGAATTTTGCAGGTATCTATGAAGAGGGACACCCGCATTTCACGAAAAGATTTCACGACCAGCTATATTTCTTAACGCTGTAGCTCAGGCCCACTTTCGTGTTTGGATAATCTAGGGTGTTACGAGCCCTGCGTGTCTCCTCGTGAATCACAGACGTACATTATCGACGTAATCTATTTGTGATTGGCTAGTCAAGTAAGAAGACGCGTCTCCCACAGAGACGCGCCGCCAATAAGCAAAAGAAAACTGCTGGCGCGTCAGTAGGGTATTGAAATATAGCGCGTGCGGAAATATCTTCGCGAAATTCGGCTGGCCCTACTGGTGAATCACTGACGCGAGGCACTCTTCAGTCTGAACTGGAGGCTGTACCTTCTGCTCAGGCCACTGATGTGCAAGAGTACAGGCTGTCTCAGCTGTGGCAGACGATCAAAAATGGCAGTGGTGAATGATAATCCTAACCAAGAACGGTAATATTGCTGTTATCGGCAGAGCATGCTAAGCAAGTAAGGATGGGTTAATATTAAATTATTTTAACTTGAATTAAATGCCCATAATATAATATCTACAAATCAATCTCTTGCCGTAGAGAAAAAACTCATTTATTGCTGATGACATGATGATAAACTCGCCGTGCATAGCAGACAACGTCAGCAGCAGTAGACGCCAGCACTTCTGGTGAGTGAGTGAGTGAGTGAAGATATTTGGGCTGCTCTTAACAGCGAGGTCTTGAGAGCCAATGGAGGTGATTAAAGTGAATATGGCGAAGCACCGGAATGAAGGGGCGGGGGAAACAGGAAATCGCCAAGAAAACCAGCCGACCAACTGCATCGTCCGGCACGATTACCGCTTGCGAAAATCCTGTGACACGGCCAGGATTGAACTCGGTTAGCCTTGGTGGGAGGCGAGCGTGCTAATCGCTCAGCCGCCGTGGCCCTTGCTGGTGAGTGTTCCGCCAGTGAGAACAATGGTAGACTGTTGGCGTTCCTAAATGCTTAGGGTGTTAGATTAGGTTAGGTTAAGTTAAAGTACATTATATAAAGCATAGGACGTTCCCCTCTCCACTGGCAGGTGTAACGTTTCGCATCACGCCTGTTGGAAGTGATGATGCCAGTACATGGTTCCTTCCAGTGCCGGAAGTGTTAAACTGGCGTAAAAGGCTGGTTTGCAGCCTGTCTGCCTGGGGTCTCAGGCCGGCCGGTGTGACCTTGACACGAACTGGGTCAAGGAGACCACCCCAGCTGCGAAATCTACCCTCGCTCTTAGCGCGCGGGCGGCTGCCCGTCCGAAGCAATTACCCGATGGAAATTTTTCACGCAAGGACACCTCGCAGATTTCAATCGCGGGAGCTTAACCTTAACACTGATGCAGAAAGGAGAAGTCTGCCTTGCCACTGCTTTGTCCATCGACACTTTCAAGGGCAACCGGTATTAAGAAAGGATTTTTAAGTTTACTGACGGACACACGCAACTACAGCGCGAAGGTTATAAATAGGTATTCATTCTCTCCCAACCCTATTTAGCAGAATTACCTATTCCCACAGGAAAAAGAATGTTCAAACAGGTTAGCGAACTATTCATATATCCACTGTATTTTTTTTTGCATACACGTAATACGCTCTGCGAGGTTTGCCCACTCATATATTTTGAGCGCAGTAACTTAGTAGAAATTCTCTTTTGCTGGTGCAAATTAAAAATAAGAAGATGGCGATTTTTTGAAGTCCACGTTGCTTTTTTTTTTTTTTTTTATACGAATATACCAAACATGTTCACTCTCAATTATCTGCGAAAGGAAAGTACTTTTCAGACCGGGTAGGAATGGTTTAAAATCCTTCCGCCGTACCTTAAAAAAAAAAAAAAAAAGCATCTTGAAATTGCTGTATCGCAAAATATACTAATCCGATGCTTCCAAAACTACATAAGATATAGTCATTTTACTTTCTGGCGTACTTTCCGCCACTAAAATTGTATGTTCACTGCTAACGATTATTCAAGCGATCGTTTTTTTTTTCCCCCTTTAATTTTGAGGAAATTGTATAGTTTCGTGGTGATTTGACAAAAAATACACGTTATACCCGAAACATTGATATCAATCAGTGAAATATCATACACCGAAACTCAGCTGAAAACATGTGACTTATGGTAGCGCAATTCTTGACATTCAGTGGGTATCATCCTATATAATAAGTAGACGATCTCTGTCTGTCTGGCCACGGTGGCTGAGCGATTAGCACGCTCGCCTCCCACCAAGGCGAACCAGGTCAATCCCCGGCCAGCACACCGAATTTTCGCAAGTGGGAATCATGCCGGACGGTGCCGTTGGCCGGCTGGTTTTCTCGGGGGTCTCCCGTTTCCCCGCCTCTTCATTTATTAAGAAGGCTTTAAAAGCAAGAGAAATCGAAGGCCTCCATAGAAGATTCGCTATTCCTAAGGCCACAAAGGAAGTTACTATAAATTCAATTCTAAGGGCCCCTTCTAATGTATTTATTTAGTAAAGTATGGTGTAAAAATGGTTTTATTTTTAAATCTATATTTACATTTTGGTGAACTTACTTTTAAGTATGTTGACTATTATTAAACTATATTGCAAATTTCCAAATAAATATTTGCTCTGGAAACCTGCCTCATAAATAATTTTTATTTTATTTTTGAAAAAATAAACTCAATTCCTTATAATTCATTTTTTGCATATCATTAAGTACACGCAATTAAATTCTCAGTTGACTTATTCTTATTTATAACGTATTATTTTGTTAGTCTAAAAGATATGTAAACAAAGTTCTTTCTTTTAGGACTGGAAAACTTGAAAACAGTTTTTCGCTGCAATAAGAAGAAACCTATTGCAAATTATATCTCTTTATCCGAAGATGGAACATGTTTGTATTGATGTGAACTAGCTTCTGTATCTACAGAAGGATGGATTAACTGTGTGGTGTGTAGAATGTCGGCGCACAATTCTTGTGCGGGTGTAAATGAAGACGACGATGAAGCAGTTCATCTATGCCCAACGTGTCAATAGTATTTTTAATGTATTAAAAATTATTTATATGTAAATACAAATACAAGCTATGGAGAGATTCAATGTTTCAAAGACTTAAACCACACACCCCGTTACGCCCCATGACGAGCTCCATGGCTTGTTCGCAAAGTAAAAATTTTTTATTTTAAAAAACATGCCATATAAAAAAACGATAACTGATAAAATAGATACAGATATACAGAGTCATTTACCTTATATGTGTATTCATTATTAGGCCCCTAATAATATGATACATGAATAACAATAGAGCTTCGAGCTTAGCTTCTTCATCACGCATGGCCTGCGCTCCCCTGTTATAAAAGTAAGCAATAAAACATCAGTTACCTTATAGTAGCAAAGAATTAATTAATGTTATTACAGAAAATTTAATTGTTTTTAAATGGCAAGAAATGAGAAAAAAAATTCGCAACTCCGGTATTTGTACTTCTAGAACAATAAGCACATTGGAAAAATGATAATTTTTCATTTGATTCTGAATTTTAATCATGTCACATGAATTAGTTCTTGAGACATTCCAGTTATATGATATCTTTGCTCGGATTTTCCTGAATGGTAAGTAAGTTATAATTAATGCAATTATATTCGAGTGATTGTATTCACGTGTGTTTGTACATTCGCACACGCACTCGCAAATTTGGTTGGTTATTCCCATTCTGATACATTAAAAAGTTGTTATTGACGAGTAAGATGATAAACTCTCGTACACGAACACAGCTTATTTTAAGAACACTTTTCTATAATAATAATAATAATATAAAAAAACTGTAATCGAAAATGGAAAAAAATATAAAATCTTAGCGTGGTGGTTCCTTTGATGTACACTGAGAGAACAGCCAACAATACATTTGTTTTTATAGGGCCAAAAATATATTCAGGTGTTGCAACAATATATTTTTGTTGAGTAAACAAAACTTGAAAAGCATCACAATTAATTTTGTTCAGCTAACACAACCCGGAGGAAAATAAAAAGCTCTTTGCAACCGTATACTGAAGATGAGGTAGACTGGTTATTGGTCTTCTGTGCATGTAGGCCTATACTCAACGTTGACCTCACCCAAACCAATACGACTGTCACAGTAATGTGGTCAGCAGTGACGAACATGTTTGATTAAATAATAATTTTCGAAAGGCAAACCCTTTCATAAAAATAAAATACTTTTACTAATTTGAATTTAATCTTACTGCATTGAAAAAAGGTCAGATAATGTACACAAAAATCACAAAGCACATATTTGCTAAACAGTGTTCTCACCTCACTTCTTCTCCACGTCGTGTGTGATGGCCGTGTTAGCAAAAGAACAGTCCAATGTTGGGACATCGCGACTGGGTGTGCGCAGCCAGAGAGATCTTTCTACTCCATATTCAAAGTACACTTTCAACTCCTAAAACGATATTATTTATCAGGGAATGAAAGGTTAAATTGAGCGCTTTTGAAAGCCCTATGCTGGAACTATTATTCTGCTCGATTAAAATCCTTTCTCTATAAGTACACATACAGAGAAAGACTTAGTTTTAAACAACAAATTGAAGTACTTAAAAATATATTTTTATCATAAAAAAAATTTGCAGTACTTGCTTAACTATCCTGCATTTTCCCTCCAAACATCGCCATTCATTCCCTGGATCTAATAAAGCATTTAAAAATAATTAGTTGAGCCAAACACGTGTTTGTTACAGCTCCATATACACGAATTAAGTACACACGGCCAATTTGGAAGCAGTTTGAACTAACTAGTTTGGTTGATAGAAACAGGGGTGATTTTTCAAACGTTTGATTCAAAAAGTTTCAAGTTATCGCGAATATTGCTATGTAGTTGAATTGCTCGCAAATTAGACATGTAATGGTAGGATATTTTTACACACAATGAAAGCTATTGCATCAAACCACAATAGCCACTTTGTACTAACGGAAGGCTCAAATTAATATCTTACTTCGAGTGACTGTAACAGTCTGATGTGTCAATTTTTACATACCTTGTGATGGCAACAAAATGAGTTTTAATCAGTACAGGCGTTTATTTGGTTATCTGTAGGGTAATTGGATCATTTGGTTGCCTTTATTGAATATATAGTTCAATAGTTCGTTAGTATTTTTCTATAATAAAAGTGATAACATCCATAGCTGAAATGGACGATTGTAAAAGCAATCATTAAATATATAATTGTAAACATTATCACTCATTTTTGTTGCATACAAAGTTATTATAATGGCGGTTTTGCTTGATAAAGAGTTGAGTAGTAGGGACGGGGGTGTCTCACTCCACTTTTGATGAATCGGATTAACCCTTTGATAACAAATTAATTGAAATGGTTAATTTAAAAAGGAGTTAAATTTTAATCCTATTATAGTCCGATCAAAAATGCCTAATCCAATAAAATTTTTCTAAATTCTATTTTTTTTTTCTGGATTTAATATTTCGTGCAAGAATGGCATAAGTGTCAAATTTATTATTTTCTTTCTTTTTGGGTGGGGAAGGGGGTAGGGACCTCTGCAAGATGTTGGTGGTGTGGTGCCCTGGAGGCGACTGACCAGAGTGGTGGGTTGCAATGTGTTATGAAGGTGTTGAGTTGAGTGCAAGAGTGGCCTAAGTTAGATTTTGTTTTTTTTTAAAGGGAAATTTTTCGTAAATGGTGGTGGCAGATAGGCGACTTTGAAATATGTGATTTATGTGTTAGTAATGACAAACAATTGGAGACTGTTTTCCGAATGCAATTAAAAGCTTCAAATTGTTCTATGGATGAATAAATTACACTCATCAAATCACAATATTCAAAAGACTACGTGAATAATAAATGTTAGTAACGCCTTGTAAGAAGTAGTTCCCACGCTAAATATTATTACAACTGAGTGCGTACGCATTCGGTGCGTTGTCCTTTGGTGTAATTTTCTAGACTAAGCTTAGTTTGCACGAGCGGGCGGAATGTCCTGAAGTAGAACTTCTGCAGGGCTTCAGGAAAGTGTGGAGTAACTGGGAATGGACTGTAGGCACAGCAACATGTTTGAGCGCCGTTCGTCAGTCACAGCCTGGGAACATACTCGCGAGCCAGCAGCGTAGCCAACAGGGAACCTTACTCAGCATGTAGTGACCAATCAGGCACAAGGCGTGTTACCAGAGCCTAGCGCAGCCAATCAGAGAATGAGAACGCCCAAATCAAAGGAACGGCTACGGCATTTCGTATGTATGTTATTACTAGGGAAGGATGTTTTTCGCCAAAAGCTTTCAAGACCTGTTGTACTCCAGAACACTTTTGTTCACATGCACTTTCGTGGTTGGATGAATTAAAATGTTACATGCCTCATGTTTCTGTCCACGAATCATAAACGTTCAGTATCGGCGTACTTTATTACGACTGGCCCAGTGAAATAAGAACATGTCTTCTCACGTAGACGCGCGTCCAATAACTAAAGGAAGTTGTAATTGTGGACGTAGGATATTGAAGTCTAGAATGGTCATAAATATTTTCGCAAAAAACACCTGTCCCTAGTAATTACTATTAATAGAGACCTGAAAAATTCGAGTTATTTTGGTGGTGCAGACTGAACTCCAAGATACAATATGTTCGCTTTACGTCTGTCATTGGTCGACAACTGGCGAGGCATGCTCCAACGTCATTTTTAGCCAATAGTAAAACCTCAACGCTTGAGCAACCAATCGCCAGTAAAGCGGTCTCACAGGTAAATGATGCCTCATAGTTGCCAACAGCCAACCAAATCACGGTTTGAGCTCAAACAACTAAGGGGCAGTGAATTAGCATGTCATAAAATAATAACGCGAATTTCGCACGTCTCCAGTAATTATTTACCCTGTGGCATAACAAGAACGCCAGTTTCAGGGCGTGGGCTATTGAAACAGCTACAAAAAACTACAAACCGAATTAAAATTACTTGTTGGTGTACACAACCAGGACGTTTTCGCGTTCTAAACGATGTGTAGGCTAGACTACACAGTCCTTTATACTGTACAGCCTCGGCTTTCCGTTCATTGGCTGCTGCTGCAGTGTGTATCGAGTTTTACCTCAGCCCAGGTGGCACGGGATTCGATGCTTGTTCCCGTACTGGTTTGTTATTGGTGCAGATTTCACCTGGGCGTGTCTGATTAACTGTGATCCAATTGCAAACACTTTCTCTCTTTTTTGCATGGAACGAAACCCATTTAACTTCTTACTCATTCACTATCCCATTTTTAAGATACCCGTCTGCATGTAGTCAGTGTTGAATTCTAGGCGCAGGAGCAATGCACGTGACACAAGTTTGGCTAAGACTTACATAGACGTTCTGTAACATTGATTAAATATTATCTTGTCTTTCTTTTACAGCAGAGATTTCTTTGGAAAAAATATTAAAACAAGTAATTTAAATTTTGTTCACATATGAGAGCGTGAAGGGATTCTCCCCAAACAATCAACTCTGTAAGTCAGCGTCCGCGCTTATATGAACGTGCGCAAATCTAATAGTTCAAATCTTGCTAAATTCATTTTAACCTACTTACCACTTTAGGTAAATACAAATCACATAACGGGAATGTCTCGGTAACTAATTCAAGCGAGAGAATCGAAAATCAGAATCCAGTGAAAAGTTACTTTTATCCGAATAAGATTATTATTATTATTATAAAACGAAGGTCAATGTTTTGAGAGCTGCGAATGTTTAAATTTATATTAATCTTAATCACATATAAAAAATAGATTTTTTAAAATAAAATCCGTAGTTTTTTGCAACTATGGGATAATTTATAGTTTTACACTTACACCCATTATGTGTGACGTTAAACGTCGCCAGGTTGTATATGTAGGCTAATTGGTTCGTGGGTATAAAATGTCCAAAATAACCCTTTCACGCCCATTGTAGCCAACTGTCTACGTGTTACACAGGAAGGTAAAATTTGACCGGCACTGTACTCTGCGAATCTCAGCGCCCAATGACTTTCCCTGGGCGTAAGTGATTCGTAAATTGTGCTACTGGTCTACGTTAAGACTGATTCATATCACTAATCACTGAACACAACCCCTACAGCTTATTGGATGCGATATATAAACAAGTTCTTAACTGAATTATGTACAGCACGCATCAAAAATGTTGTATTTGCGACAGCAGAAACCATAAATTAACGTGGGAATGGAAGGGGTAAGGTTCCCCGTTTGACACTTATTTTAATAACTCATACTTTCACAATCACCGCTTAGCACTTTCAGGCACGGATAAAAATATTATTTTAAGCGTTGGAAAGAATATATTTTTTTCTTTGAAACTGTATTAGTGTCAGTATACCTAACGCTATTTCGTATGTCGGAACTAAAAAATAAGGGTTTGTGTGGTGATTTTGAGAGCAGCTCTTTTAAGGCCGACGAGGCTACGGAACGTACACTGCTTTGCTAAATTAGACCTACAATCTTCAGCAGGTGATTCCTCATCAAAAATTGGTCGAAAGTAATTAATTTATAATGCTCCGACAGGGAATCTCAGCGTCTGGCACATGCACGTCGGTGCATGATGTTGCTGTTTTAAAAAACACCATGCAATGTTGGAGCAGGTCGTGTGTCGTGTGTTATCCATACCTACCCCAACGAACTATCGCTGATACGCAAGTACGGCCCGTGATAGCACAGTGACTTGACTGCTCGCCTCACACCACGGTGAATCGGACTCGATTCCCGGCGGGGTCGACACGAATATTCATATCTAGGAAACGTGGCGGGCGTTACCATTGGCCAGTGGGTTTTTTTTAGAGGCATGCCAGTTTCATTACCATGTAATTTCGTCATTGCTCCATCTCCACCCCACGTGACCTCCATCGACATGAGTTAATTTCTCGCAAAAGGCGGTATTTAGCATAAAAACACAAGAAGGGATGTGTGTTCACCATACACGGTAGATTACAAGTCTACACGAAACAACAAACAAATTGGCACAGTTACATTTTAATTGCACAAATGTACTGCCAGCCCCTCCCATTTTCGTGGATTGAGGTTGATAGTGGAGCCCAAAATTTTGGGCTTTGTACTTCGTCATTTAGTAATCAGATGTTTATAATTCATTCCGGCTGTGTCACTAGTATACAAATCTCCTTCAACTACACTTTCAAGGGCGGTTATATCCCTTCGGAATAGACTTAGGGTATAGGTAGTGTGTATATTTTCTACCCAATTTTTGATGAGGAATCACCCGCCGAAGTTTGTCGGTATAGTTCAGTTCCATCCTGTATACGACCTAGCGAATCGTAAGTGCGAGTGAAGATATTCGGGTGGCACTTAACATCGAGGTCTTCAGAGGTGAATAATAAGGGCGGTACATATTTCTCAAGTTGTGCCTGAAGCACGAGGGTATTACAAATACTGGAGATGGAACACTGAGTGTCTGGGTAATATGTAAAGTTAATTGTAACGTGCGGGTGGTTAATAATTTATCTTTTAAATCTCAATCATGCTACAGCGTTATGGAGATTAAGTGGAAACAAGGATAGTAGCCGTGACATAATTTGGTGATAGTTACATACAGGTGCCGTTGTGTTTACTGATTTTTGTCCCGTTACACATTATCCAGACTCAGAATGTTTCATCTAAAAAACATTCTTCAATATTAGTAATAAACTGGTGTTTCAGGTCCAATTTACAAGATTAACTTTAGATCATAGATTGTGTGTGTCTATATCAATCACTACATGGTATTAAACGAAGTCCCTGGCGCGCGTCTGTCTGTCTGCATGACTGTGGTAAACTCGAGAACCACTGAATGGATTTGGATGCGGTTTCTACTGTTATAATCTGCATTTATCGAGGAAGGTTTTTGTGTATTAAAAATTGTTGTATCCCTTATAGGAACTGAGCATTAACGGTATCAGTGAACCAAGTCGGGGAAAATGAGCTATTTTGCTGCTTTCTAATCATGCTCAAAAAAAAAACTGCAGGGCCGATTGTTATAATTCTTTCGTTATTAGTAAGCTACAGTCTTCCATATAGCTACAGACATATATCAAGTGGTGCCTAAGAGGTCCAATGGGTAGAGTTTTCTCAAGTGGAGCCGCAGTGGACCAGTGGGTAGAGTGATCCCAAATGGGGATGCAGTGGCTCAGTGGCTAGAGCACTCTCAAGTGTGGATGCACTGTCTCAGTGGATAGAAATATATAAAGTGGGGCCGTAGAGGCCCAGTGGCTAGAGCGATTCCAAGTGGGGCCGCAGTGACTCAGTGGTTAGAGTGATCCCAAGTGAGTGACTAGAGTGATTCCAATTTTCAAAATAAATCAATACCCAACTAAGCAGGCGAGGGTACAGCTAGTACAGATATAAATGTACACACACACGCGCGCGCCTTTTTTCGTAAATAACCAGCAGTCGAATTAGTTAGGTCTAATTTAGTTAAACTCTGTATCCTCAATAACGTCCAGTGTCTCCCACTGGACGCTCTCGTATCTCAGGTACAGTGCAGACCGTTAAACCTATATCCTGTCACACATCTCATTCATATAACGCTGGGTTATGGGGTCCGCCAAACTTATTTTAATCTCATGTACAAAAGCAAGGGAACGATAAACGCTGCACTGCTATGCGCATCAAACGTACCGTCGCCTCTACATGCAAGACACTGAAATCACTTGCGTGTTGCTCGTTGCGTGTTGCTCGAATGATTATGTTGTTGGAAAGTCCGTAGCAAATTCCACTAAATGTTTGTATCCTAGTTCTATATGTACTCGGCTGGTATATTCTGATATACAGCGGACTCGAAGGACCATTTTATAACATTGTCGGAAAAGGATTGTTCCGGGAGGGGGGCGGGGGAGGGGGCTCCGAAGTCCTGTTTACAATGTGCGTGATGTCTCAAACTGGTTCCACAATCAGGTGATACGTTGCGATGCAAAATACGTACACGTCATGAAACGTAAAATTCAAGGTTATTGTTACACATTCCAGTAATGATTTTGTAAAATCTTATCTAATTTACTTGTAGTGTTATAAAAATATTTTGGGCTGTTATTTTCCGAAGAATTTTGAGTAAAAATTGGGTTTGGCTGTGGTGGGTACACCGCCGTTTGTTTTGCGTGTATATGTTTACGTTGACGCGCTCGGACGCCTTGATGTTTATTTTACGCTCCCGGCACCGCTTCACTCGATCATAATATGGGGTATTATGGCTATCACTGGATTGCTTTTGAGATGCTCTTTCCAACTGTATACGATTTCTGTATTTCAACTTGGCTTTTTGAAGAGTACAGGCCGAAATTTTGTTGAGTTTTCGTAATTTCGTACATTAACGGATACAATTTCACCATAACCACGCCACACAAATGTTTCATACACACAATCGATAGATCTTGATGAGAGCTGTCGATTAAAACCTAAACGGACGTCGTAGCTTCTCCTAGTCAAAAGTTATACTACGCGGAAGTTATGAGACGCAACGAAACGAACTCAAAATTCCGCCCCCCCCCCCCTTTTTTTTCACAGTCAAGCGATGCTTCGCTCAACGTTACTCAACGTAACATATTTTCTGATCCTTTGGAAATCGAGTGGTGCAATTGAATTCTGAATGTAGACTATTGATCCGGAGTCGCAATGCCAAACTGTATACCCCGATTTTGTTATCGTGGGATTTTCTGGATTGCCACCCACTATTGTTGCGAATTTAAACACGTATTCAAGTTAAAACACAAAGAAAAAAATCTTACAGAGTGTAGTGGGTACTAAAGGTTAATTGTTTGTACTTATGTAAGCGGTTAAGCGTATTCTGTCATTCTTTGTGTGTCGCCTACGCACGTCAATCGGCCACTGTTACATCAGCGTGCAACAAGTTGCAGCGAGCAGTTAACTTTTCCTCCGAGCAGCAGCATGGACAACATTCCTTCCCCCCCCCCCCTTCCCCTCATCAAGCTCCTCACAAACAGACTGCATCTTCAGGTCCGCCCTTCACTCCCCGGACCGGCCAGCCTTGCCCCGAATCTCACTCACGAGGGTATATACGCAGCCGGCAGGCCACGTCGCCGCGCCGCACCGGTTCCACATGCACACCCGGCCCGCGACCCGGCCACGCCCGAACCACAGAGTAGACTAGTACGCAGAAGCAAAACTGAATGAGCAATGAGAGTTGGGAGGCTCTCAACATCGGGGTCTGGAGAGCCGATGATGGTGAAGTGAGGTGAGTATGGAGCAGCGCCGGAATGAAAAGGTGAGGGAAACGGGAGTTCTCCGAGAAAACCTGTCGGCCGGCGGCCTCGTCCTGCACGGTTCCCACAAGCGAAAGTCTAGAAGTGGCTCGACCGGGGATTGAACCCGATTCGCCTTGGTGAGAGGCGAGCAGGCTAACCGCTCAGCCACCGTGGCCCCCAGTGAAACTGAGTGGCTGTTACTTTGATGTGGGCGAACCCATTCTCTGAATGACTCCGTGAGGCCTCTGGGAACGGGACCTTGTCTCTCATTGTCCACTTCGTGCTGCGGAATGTTCCCTATTGGCTGAGCTGCTGGGCTGGCGATTACGTTACTAGGCGCTGATTGGCGAACGATGTTCCAAGAAGTTGTTGGTCGGTGCCGCAATTTTACTGGCGCGTGCGGCCTGAGTTCGCGGAATAAGCGGCGTTTTCACCTCTGTATTCTGAAGTCTTTTGTGCCCGAACTTAGGTTCGTGTCAGTTCGGGACTCCGGTGCAACACTGCCCAACCTGGTCGTTCTCCTTTAGCTGTTAAGGCATCTCCCTAATTAGTAGAGCTAGTGATTTTTCGAGAAAAAATATGAGTACACGGTAGACTTCAATACTATAAGCACCCAACAGCCGTTTGAATTCTGTCATTGGTTGCTGTCTGTTTGAGAAGGAGTTTTCATATTTGACCGGACCACTCAGAACTCGGCAACATCAGCACGGCTCCTACGTGATTCGCGTGCAGACAGTTAACATATGTCAAAAAGTAATTCAGTCAATCAATCTAGGTAAACGACCCTACAGTGTTATGAAATATAACTTGTCCTGAAATATTTTCGCGGAATTTCTCTACCCCTACTAATAAGATACTGTCTGTAAAACAGTGCTTTGCGCGTTTTTACATCTTTACTATTAAGTGCTATAAATTCAAAGTGAAAAATATAGCGGAAAGGTTTTTCGGTGATTTTTCTAGTTCTTTTTTACTGCGTAGTTTCCTTAAGCGAAAGTAGAAAAGTTCAAGTGGTGTGTGTATTTTAATACATTCGCTTACATCGAGAGTAGTAATATCGTACTGATACATATATAATTTGCGAGAAATTCGGCTTGCAGGAATGGATTTCGTCTTCTCGAGATACTTCTTTATGGCCAAACGTGTCATTGAAGCTTTTAAGATTGTTTACCAGTGATTCCCTTTAAGGTACATCAATCAATCTATAGACAATGACGTGCGCCGATTTTAATATTTTGCTCATGTCCCCGACATTAACTCATACATCGGCAATAGAAATGCCGAAATAACGCTGTGAGCAGTGCTGAATGCGTTTGTTTCCATCTGGTTTCACTAGAGATCCACACACCCTGTCGCATTAATGTAATGTTTTGGCTAACTTGGGCGTATACTAGCTGCTTTGAAACAAAGCCAGAGAGCATGTAAAACTTTTCAAAACAATTAATAACGTTAACTGTTTTCTAAATTAAAATGATATCCAAGTTTGTTTTGATAATGCTATTGACAAGAAAAATAGTCCAAAGTTCTAACACAGCTATACGATTCAATCTTCGCCATCTCGGATTTATAAATTTTTTTGATGTAAGTTCTATTTCAAAATATTGTACGAACTTGTTTGCACAGAGGGTTATACAAAACAGCCTTACGATATTTATGAAATTGCTACAGCTTAACTACATGTATTAATATTTAACTTTCAACAGCCGAGAAGTATTAACGAAAGTTTACTATTAAGAAAAATTTTCACTATAGCAACAATGTGTAACTAATAGAGCCTCCACTATTTCGCGGATTGATTGGGCAGCAAGCTAGGCTGGACAGCCCTCTACACACTCGAGACATAATCGTTTGCTTATTGGTTGCTCTAATCAAGTGAGGCCTCTACACATGACTGTTCAACACTCGCTCACACTGCTGCTCCTTGCTTCTTACTGGCTCATAGTTAAACGGGACGTGTCTGAAGATCTGTCGTCCAATCACAACACCAGGAGAAAAGATCAAGTGTTTGGAGCCTACCTTGCCTCCGAACGAATTCGTGAAAAGCTCGTGGTTCTTGTTACTAATAATAAGTATTAAAAAGAAAGAAGTGAAAGTTGAAAAAACTGAAACTTTTCTTTTTTGCAGTTTTTTTACTGTGCCTAATTTGTAATAGACAAAACATGTATATAGTTTGAATTCCGCAGTTTATCAACTATAAGCATTTTTATTGTAAATACGGTAGATATTAAGAGTAGTCCATTGACGTAACTTTCATAGTCCATTTATAGAAACCTGTAGCATACATATGAATAAACCACTTGCACTTTATTTAATTTTTTCCCCCGTAAAACGTAAGGGATGTTTGTATCCATTAAGGGTGCTAAAGAAAAGCGTTATATTATTTGTGTGTACACTAATTTGTTCAATGATGTTGGTGCATCATTTATTACGCTGTAACACAAAATACTTAACCGGTCCTTTAATGGCACATTTCCTCTAATCATTCATCACCTTACGGAAATCAATACAATCGCTCAAAATCAGTATTTATAAACAGTTTTCTAACACAAACTTTATCACCATTAACATTATGCTTATATTTAATAATTGGTAGTCACAGTAATCATGATAAAATCTGTAGCATTTTTCCATTCATTACCAACTTGATTCAGTTCAGATACCATCAATCTTTACTGCCCGAAATGTTCTGGACCGCCTCGAAAGCGCTAGTACACAGCCGCACTCTACTCGTCGGGTAACTCGCCTTCTGAAGTACTCTGCCGTACTCTCGCACTATCGTCCGTCGTCACTGCACAAGCACTCGTCCATCGCAGTCATCTCCACATTCGCAGCCGGTCCTCTTCTTCTTTCACAGCTCGCCGCAAAAACTGCTTCTTCTCCAGCCGCAGTGGTATTTATAGTCGCAGGCATGCTGGACCAGAACCTTCTTCACATGTCGGGTTGCGCCGAGGTAAAGGAAGACCAGAGGGTTCATTCAATACTCCGCTGCCGACTTCTTCAGAAGGAGACATGGGGGGGGGATGACGCTAGTTCAGGTAGCTGTCAATCATTCCGCCCGCCAGGTGACGTATGAGTGGCCAGGTAGAGGAGACTCATCTCTCCGCTGCAGCAAAACGATGGGCACGCGACTTGCTCCCGGCAAGAGGGTACACACGTTACAATATACTAAATACTAAAACCAGCAGTCAGGCAATAACGGCTATGGAAAATGTTGAAAGCAATATTTCCTGCTTTGTCAACTTGTAACACGTAAAATAAGATTTTTTAATAATTCATAATGTGGTGATAATTCCATAAATACGAAATGGTCCTTCTTAACGGAACTATTTTCAAAGCTCTCCTAAGTTTCTTGTTTCAGCTTTATTCTTATTTTTCTACAACTTGCTAACTTTGTCGTCATGTCGTCATAGTCTATCAACATTATCTTCTCTGCTTTAGAATAAAACCTTTGAAAAATTACCTCATGTAAGACAGATTTGAATTTTTCATAACTTTATCATATTTCAGAAGCGCTTTATACTTCCCTTAACATTAACGTACCTCCTGTTTTGGTTAAATAACATTTTTAATTATAGTTGGTTTATAAATTATAATATTTATTTCGTAGTTAATATGAATTAATAACAAAGAGATAAGATGAATGTTGGTGATGGCTTGCAAGAAATAGTTATTATTTAGAACTAGCAGAACTACCCGGCGGTTCCCGTGTTTTATAGGACAGTGAAAGATACACGGCATAATTTTAGGGGCTTCGGGCGCAACGGGGGCTTGGAGACACAGTGCCTCGTTTTATGGTTAACTTGCTTCCAGCATTTCAATAACTATATAGACAGTGTTTGTGTTGTAATTCATGTACGTAGGCCTACTTACAAGTAGAAATATATTCATGTCTTTAAAGTTTGGTTATAAAAGCGATCAGACACTGTGAACCATAAACCAGTAGTTTACGACTCACTTCTGGTGTCTTCTTCGGTGATGCGAAGTTAAGCTTACGTTCGTCTACATGGAAGCATATAATCTGTATTGGAGTATATTACTAAGTAGGCCACAACGTCTCATTGACAGCAATGTCATAAGAGATCGAACCAGAAACACATGCAATAGTAGTGAAACAATTACAAATATTCATGTGCCTTATCTAAAACTCGAATCCAGAAAACTTCGTGCCATAAGCTATTACGCAATCAACTGCATTACAGAGGTATGATTCGGTGCATCAACTTCGAATTTAATCAACATTTTTTTTAGATGCTAGATTTTACTACACTGTAATATTTACAGGGCCGTAATTTTGAAAATAAATGCCTTAGTCACTTTAAACACGTAAATTTACAGGGCCTACCGCGGCGCTACTTGTGTGAAGAATTTGACAGAAATCGGTTGATAGTTACAGAGATGTGGCATGACAGTTTATCTTATTCGATGCTATTGTACAAAATTGCCTAAAAGAGAGCTTCTTTATACGATGACTTAACAGATTATGTCTGTATAGAACGTTGGGTTGAATTTGGTTAAATTGCTTAGCCTAATAGATATGACGAACTTAACTAACTATTTATATTGCCGCTATTTTGAAAATCAGCTTCTGATCCACTCAAATATACATGCTCTTCTGTAGCACTACTGCTGAGGAAAATTTAGTGAAAATTAGTTCAATGGTACCAAAAAAAATCCCATTTTCTCAACTGGCACTTTGTACAAGATGGCCAGCAAAAGAGGTTCTCTGTACGCATATTTGATTATTCAAATGGATACTGTTAGAATCCCAAATTTTGTCGAATCATATCGAAATGTATTTACATTAACGGAAACAAAAAAGACATGCCCCCCCCCCTTAAACATGTATGTTTATAAGCTCTACAGTAGCACTACACGCGTGTAAATATAATGGGAATCGGATGATTGGTCCACGAGATATGGCATGAATTCTGCTTTTTTCCATGGGACGATCTTCATAAATATTTTAACAATAAAGTTATCTGTTAGAAAATTTGATGAATTTCATACACAGTGACAGCATTCGCTTGGAATTTTTGCGACATATGGCATACTAGACAAAATTATTTATATGAATGATATAAAAAAATATGACCAACCTCATAAATCTTATAAATTCAGCTGGAATAAAAAAAATATAGGCCTACCTTGTCACGTGAATTTAGTAGGAATTATATAATTGTTTCTCGATGTAGGACATAAAATCTTAATTTCGGATGTAATGCTATCTTCTAAAATGGCAGAGAAAATAGTTTATATATTAACTCATTGATGTTTGTATAGATACTACCAGTATACAAAGTTAATTTATAATTTGTTAATGTAGTATATATATATATATATATATATATATATATATATATATATATATAGAGAGAGAGAGAGAGAGAGAGAGAGAGAGAGAGAGAGACACTATTCTTGATATTCTATCTGGCCCGCTTAAAATACATAAATTAATATGACCTTGCATAGTACCTCGTCATCGCCAAACGCCAAATTTGGTAGGAATCGGTTGATTGTTTCCCCGAGATATGAAATAAAAACGTCATTTATTGATGTGGCGTTACCTTTCAAGGTGGCTAACAAAAGTGACTATGTGTTGCCATATATGATGCTTGTAATCTATAGTTTCAACATTCAAAGTGTGGTCGAAAATTGCTTAACTGCATACTGGCTATAGCAAATAAATCTAAAATATTTGTATTGTGACGCATCACCCAAAAATTGACGTATTTTTAAGAACGGAGTTTGCTTAAAAAAATTTTCTTCACGAAAAAATTGTAATCCTTTCTACCTGCCCGCTTTTTGTGAAGAAGTGGTTTTTACCACGTACCAACTGTTTGTACCTTGTTACGACGCAGCCCGGGATGGGCTGCACCATCCGACGTTGTAGCCACCGGCGTGGTTTCCAGCAGCAGTTCAGGATATCGACTTTCCACCAGCTCCTTATCAGCATGTATGGCGGGCGCCCGGCAACGTGGACGTTGGTGCTCGCATTCTAGCGGCGCTCCGATGAACTACTGCTGCTTTCGTCACATTCAGCGGGCCAATCGGCTGGGCGCGTGATGCTTCACGCGCTTGTGACATCACTTCCCACAGCCTGCTTGAACGCTGGGAGTTTTGTGACATGTGAGCACGTGTGCGACCCATATTTGGACTTTTGCGGTCCAACGAGACTGGATTGGACAGCAATAGATCAACCACTATAAGGAGTAATGCTTTCTTTCAACGAAATTTTCCTTAAATGGACACCTGTATTTCTATTGGTTGTGGTTCTGCACATCTCTATCGGGGATATTGCTTTGTGAATTGTATAAATGTTGGGCGCACCTCTAGCTTGTGGTCAAATTCTTCTGCAACTGCCCCAGAAGGAGTCACCTTGCCACCTGTTAAGTAATGTTCAGTAAATTTTTGAAACAGGCACACTTGGTGTCCTAAGTAGGAGACAGGCATCTAATTTGCGAGAAAACTTTAAAACTTGCTCAAGTCGAGAATGTTAACACCATGCAGTATTTTACTCGGCAGCAATTTTTAAAACCAATCATTTAGCTGTTTGCAAGTCATGCGCCAAATTTTACCCTGTTTTAAGATGGGAATTTTTTGTGATGTTTTCCCATAAGTATTACATGGCAGGTTACATTGTAAATTTTTTAATCCTGTTAAATTTTGAAATGAAATGATGTATTTTGCTGGATTTGGCAAGAATAAATTAAGAGGCATTATGTTTGTGGGCCTCGTAAAGAGCATATAAAGCCATAATTAACTACGTGAAAGATTTTGGAAAGAAAATTAAAAACAGAAACTTTTACACTTTAAAGTTAGCCAAAAGAAAAGATGGAAAGTAAAGCAAAATCTTACTATCAGTAAAGAATCCAAAATATTACCTTTTGTAATTTTTGGGCCATTAGTTACTTTGACTGCCGATAAGATTAAAAATTTATAATTTTGGTGTGTAATCTCTGATCATTATGGATAGAGAAAATTATCTTTATTATATATTTGCCTTAATGGATAGTAAATATTAAGCTTTCTGCCTGTTCTTATGTGTGGAGGAACTTTATGCTAGGGAAGCAGTATAAACCAAACTTTCTCATAAAATATACAATTTTGCAAATGTAGTGTGAACTGCTGCAGATATAGAGAATCGCCTTGAAGGGTGGGTTGCTTATATATTTACTTGATATATTTCCCTCCAATTAATTAGCACGGAGGCTTATAGGCCAATATATATATATATATATATATATATATATATATATATATATATATATATATATATATATATATACATAGGTTTGAGAAGTAGTTAAATCTAGAATACATTATTGAATTCTCTACACGATTGATGCCTTTTGGCTAAGCAATTCATTATTTCAATATGTTGTTCTAATTCAGCATTGCGGTGTTTATGAATCATTCTACTTCTGATTAAATATGGCAAAATGTGTAAATTGCAACATTTATGAAAAAAGACAAACGAGTGACAGAAATATAACAAAATATCTTACCAAGTTTTAAACATCATGTTTATTTAAGGTTTTCATTTTTGCTCTGCTTTACGAGGGGTTTTGTCTTTTTTTGGGAGTTTATTGATCTGCGGACTTTTTGTCCACCTTGCCACGTCATTGGGGGCAAGTGCGTTGCAGTATCTTAAATATTTGTATGTCGACCATTTTTAATATTAAGTGCCTTATTGATTTAAATCACATAGGCCTATGTTTACATGGCATACCATAGCATTTTTTACTTGCCAAATTTGACGATAATCGGTTCAGTAGTTTCCGAGATATATTGAAAAAGCTTCATTTTTTCATGTAGCGGTATATTAAAAAATTACCGATTAACAACAATATATTTGTAAATTCAATGCTTAAATGATGCACTGCCGACATATAAAACTAGGGGTTAGCGCGTGACCGTGTTTTCAGAATGGTCACGTGCCTATAATAGTTAAGATGTTACAAAACCTTGTTATCATACAAAGACCGAACAAAAAAAAAGTGAAATTAACTCAACACTGGATATTGTTCTATCCACTGCGGCCCCACTTGGAATCGCTCTAGCCAATTTGCCCCTTTGGCCCCATTTCATATATATCTTTCCACCGGGCCACTTTATATAATTCCATCCACTAAGCCACTGTGGCCCCACTTGGGATCGCTCTATCCACTGAGCCACTAAATCCCCACTTGGAATCGCTCTAGCCACTTGGCCACTGCGGCCCCACTTGGGATAGCTCTAGTCACTGGGCCACAAAGGCCCCACTTGATGTGAAACTAACTCAACATTGAAGCGAGACATTTGGCGTAAAAAAAAATGAAAATCTATTACCTTCATATATCTATGCAATAATCTTTATGCGTCAATACAAAACTTTCATAGGAAAATGTAATTAAAAATTAGTTTTTAGGGTCTAAAGTCACAATTGCGTAATCTGATCTTGCTGAAATTTGAACTTGACCTGTATTAGACCCTGAGGTTCGCTCTACAAAATTTGAAGAACTTTTGTTGAGTCTCAAGGGACTTAGAAGTATTAAAGACGGACGGACAGAGATCGTCTCCTTTTATAGTAGGATAGTAGGATTTTGTTGAAATCGGGTGAATGGTTCCCGAGGTATGGTATAGTGCCACAAGCATTTAAATTGTCGCCATTTGGAAAGTAAATGCCCTGCGTGGTCGAAAACTATAAAAATCTGAAGTTTGTAGGGGGACACGTACACACACAGACACACATACGCAAGCAGACACACAGCCAGGAAACATATCTCGTAAGCCTTTCCTTCCTTCGGTAAGTAGGCTAAAAACAGAGGATTGAATGGTCATCTCTCTGGGTAGGTTAAATAACTTCTTAAATAAGACTCGTTCCGTTTCTTCACAGATTGACACGAGAAATAATTAAGGCGCGACTGCGGTTTTACTGCAATCACCTATCCAAAAACCTATCTTCTAAGCTAGAGAGGCCAGCTGGAAAACAAGTGACCATAGTTGAGACCAGTATAACGGTACTTGGAGCCGAAACTAAAAGAATGCAACCTTGGGTATTTTCGTGATGCCGCCTGACCTGTCTGCCGTGGTACGGAGCGGCGGGCAACCCAGTTGGCACGAAGCCATGTAGAAGGAAAGGAAAATGAGAAGAGGGGCGTATTGAAGCACCGATATTACGTCTGTACTTCTTTGGCTCTCTTTCTCCATTTAACAATTTCGGCCTCTCTCCGACTTTGCGCGAGCTGTTAAATATGAAGACGATTGTCGTACAAACCATAAGAGAGTTCCTTGAAGTTTTTGGAGATTGTTTACTGGCCTGACACAAGATCGTTCTGCAATCGAAACAAGTTGGCCCGTGGCGACATCGTGCAGCGAGTAACGTATCTCACAATATCGTTCTTTCTTTACCTACACTGAGAGAAAGTTTTGATTAAACCAAATAAATACTTGTTTGTATATATACGGCCAAGCGAAGAAGCAGTTTCTCTAATAAAATATTTCATTTACTGGATAAAATCTGAAACGCGACAAAACCGATTAGGTTCAGCTAAAAAATTATTCGCCTGAGCTGACCAAACTATATTGGGCCGACAATATCTGCCTAATGACAAAAAGTTTGGTTTAATAAATGGCATACGTTTGTTTGGGCATCTACAAACAATAGTATTCATATTCAAACAAACCTCCCTCTCAGTTAAGATGTTTTAATTTATGCGTATCCATGCTGTTGCAGGGCTGACGGAGAAGGGGGGAGCTGGAGAGTGGGCGCAGAGGGGGCCGCGGTGGTTGAGCGGTTAGCCTGCTCTCCACCCACCAAGGCGCGAACCGGGCTCAATACCTGGTCGGGTCACCGGATTTTCTCAAGTGGGAATCGTGCCGGTCGACGCCGTTGGTAGGCGGGTTTTCTAGGGGATCTCCCTCCCCCCCCTCATTCCGATGCCGCTCCATATTCACTTCAATCACCCTCATCGACTCTCAATACCTCGCTTTTAGGAGCCGCTCAAATTTCTTCATCTCTTCCGGGGGCGCAAATGAGTTCTGATTTGTAGATCTAAAATATGCAAATATTTTTGCAATTTTAAAAAAATTTAATTTATGTTCTAGGGAGCTTCATTAATTAATTTATAGGCATCTTGCTGAATAACTATTCAAAACAAACAGAAAAAGAGATTCGCCTCTAATAACGTATACTAAGTAGTGTACGTGAGAAGGACAACTGTTTATCAAACGGGCAGTGCTTTGTAACAGTAACGCAAATTTACGTGTGGCCTTTGAGGAAACATCCCAACATTAAAGGATTTCGTATTATGAGCCGACATTTATATGGTACGAGAAAAAACGTATTACTTATGTTAGATTTTTAGGTTTTCTGTCAATTTGTTTTGCATGAAATGTCGTTAAAATATATTTCATTAGAATGTCCGCCCTACTATGTAAACGATAGTCTCCACAATGCACCTGTATAGGTATCGATAGACCACATTGCCATTTTAGATGGTAACCATACGTCACGTCATACAACGGAATAGATAAAAACACAGAACTGAAATGGCGTGGCATTTCCTTTGATGTGGGAGCATGCATTTACTGATAGGCGGCACGGGGCTTTCTGATTGGCTACACAGTGCTGCGCTAGTGTCCGGGCTGCCGACAGGCAAGTACGTCATCACGCACTGCGGGTTAGTGAACCGCATTCCGACATGTTGGTCAGTGGCGCCGTATTGCTAGCACGTGCGGCTCTAGTTCACGGTATGAGCGGCTCTCGCACTTACACACTACACTTTCATTCCCACATTAATTTCTCATTTTTGGTGTTGCAAACTATAAGTATTTTGGTGTGTGCTGTACTTAAGCTGACAAAGAACTTGCTTCGTTATAACAACCAATAAGCTGTAGTCACTGTGCTTGGCGATCAGTGTTATGGACCAATTATAACGTAGTGCAGTAGCATGGTTTAAGAATCAGTTATCCATAGGGAAGTGACTAGGCACTGAGCCTTGCAGAGTACAGTAGCGGTCAAATATAAGCTTCCTGTGCAACATTTTGACATTTGTCTACAATAGGAATGAAAAAAGTTAAGTATTTCTGCCGTTGTAACCATACTTCTTATTGATGAGAGAATTGTTAGTGATAGCTGGGTTTTTATACGCATTTATCTCTGGATTTGGAACATGTAGAAAAGTACTTCAACGTCTGGAAAATCGGACGTGCTTGTATAAGTAAACATACAAAACTCACAATAGTGTTGGTTATTAATTTATAATCCAATTAAGGGCACGTATTCCTACTAAATGAACTCACTCGTGTGCTTGCAATGTTCATATTTTACTTGATTATGTAGTTATTGCCAACTTCCTAAAACTCCCGATTCTTTTTCATACTCTTCAATAAGCACGGCAGAATTAAGAATGCTGTAGATATATCAAGACTCACACAACTGCTATAGCGTGTCAGTGAAAAGTCAATGTATAATCTCGTGGTAGTTCTTCGTGGCGTATTTCACTAAAATAATTTCTCCCTCTAAAAGATAAATTTAAAGAACTCTACTTCATGTACCTGACGAACGCTGTGGCTAAAACTCTCATTCGTAATTCATGAGCTGAAGAGAAACGTGCATCGATGATAACACAGCTATTACAGTTTGAAAATAAACCGTATATTGATGTTTTGAGCCTATCCAGCATGTTACTGTTTGCTAAAGTGTAAGCTGTTTATTTCACATTATTTATTTATTTATTCTTTGTTTTCTAGGGAATTGGAAAACATATTTATATGGAGTAGAAAACTTGAGAATTGTAGTGGCTGTAGTACTTTCCCAGAGAAGCTCGTTAGTGTGCGATATCGAACCAGACAAACATAGCTATTTCTAATCGGAACCAATAGCTTTGGAGATAGATATACTACTTTAATTTCAAGGTTGTTACAATACCCCATTTTCTCTGCTATACTCGGTTTAACGATTTTCCCACTGCTATACGTTTCCTCCTCTACATGTAGTCCAGCAGGAAACTGTCAGCAATACACACTTCAGGCCTACAATCAACTACTGTGAAAATGAATATTGAATGCACGTATTAATATTTTATTTGTTATATAAGTTCTTCGCAAGCGTATGAGAATTCACTTTGCTCCGTGTCATTAGAGAAGACACATCACATAATGCTGCGAAGTTTCTGAGTATTTCTGTGTACCGTGTTTCTGAGTATTATCTTAGGAAGGCGTATTGAAATATTTTGATTGTTTATGATATTGATAAAGAAGATGATTCATGGCGTGTTAATGTTTTTAATGTAGAATAAAGTTAAATACTTCTTTCCTTCTGTATCGCTTTGGTCTCCAAGGTATAACTGCTTAAGCATGTAATGGACTTTCGGAATTTTGTTTCTTTCGAAAGGCTCATAATGCAAAAGATCCGACATTTACGGATTTGTCGAAGTGGAGCCGCGAGATATAATTTGTTGGAAAACTATTCCTCTACATACATGAAGGTGTTGCCAATCAGAATGCTGTAATTGGTTGCTAAAATTGCCTGACTCAGCGATGACCGTTAAAAAGTGGAGGAAAGCTAATTGTTTGAAACGTTCTTGATTACTCTTCTCGACAGCAATCGACATTGCCTTTATATAAGCAGCTTGACTTGCATCTGTGTCTGCCATGACTATTTTCTATCGAGGATGGAAGATTGTCACAAAGCCATTTTACAATTTTGAGTTGAGTGATGCACGTTTGTTAGTGCAGTCTACAGCAGAATGCGTGATACTTGCTGGTAAATCCAACGAGTGCATTGAGATTGTGGTCTCAGAAGGAAATAATAATCGAGAGACAGACCAAACTGGACACATTAATGCATAGAATTGTTAGATACGGTAGATATTTCATCAGAAAAAGAAAATAAATTATTCGATTTCAGATCCTGGGCACGGGTTCCTATCGGAATGCGACTATAATTATGAGAAAGTAATATTGAGAACCGCGTTGATAGTCTGAAGTATATTTTCATAAGAAAATATCTGTGGGAACATATCAATATAGTTCCCGCAACCACCAATCATTTTTTGTTCGTGAAGGAATGACATAGCTCAGTTTGTTTACATCGTGGCTAAAGTAAAGCTGCGAGCAGTATAGAAGAACGAATGCCACGAATGGAAGTTGCCACCGTACACAATATTGGCTGCATAAAGTCATCGTCTACTGGAAACAGAGCTGAATTCTGGGCAGGTCGCTGTCACAATGGCTGGAAGAAACAGTTCCGCGAAGCTTTGAAAAAAAAAAAAAACGCCACGAGAAGCAAACTAGCAGTGGCACAGAGCATCGCCATGTTTGGAATGTCGTGAATCAAGATGTCTCCATCAGTTACATCTATGGAAGGCGGTTGCTAAGGCTCCTGCGGATAATATTTAGTAGCATGGACTCTGTATGTTAATATCTGTAACGATTCACAGTGTAGGCTTTTCAATTCACCATTGTGCCGTTCCCATTCCTTCGCACGATAAAGGGTTTACGTTAGTAATTTTAAACGTGTATACTCTGTATAGAGTTAACCCTCACGCGGCAAAAATATGCGATGTACATGTATGGTCAGGTATTGTAACAGGTAACTTCCTCATATGACCATAATAATCATTACATTGTCTTCACAAATTTGTTAAGTGATCTTGGATGATACCTCTCAGACATAATCGAAGACATGACGCTCGCAATGCGACAACCTGCAAGATTTCAGCAAGACAGCTCCCCATGACATACCACTGTTCTTGCTAGAGTATCAGCATGCCATGCATTAAGGCTACGGGACTGAACCCATCGTTTGGCCACCCAGATCACCAGACCTACCAACGATTGTGCTTTATATTTTTGCACTTAGTGCTGCCAACATGATATTATGTCACCTGCATTTAGTTTACTTGTACGGGGTTTGCGGTAACATTAAGACATCTGCATCTTTGAAGACACGTGTGAAACATTATTTCGCCGACAGTTTTCACGAGGTTCTCTGCCATGTAATATTACATCAACAACAATCAAAGTGTAAACTACTCAAATGAACACGATAGATTACATACCACTGTACTTAGGAAAGACCATTTAATTGGGACACTTCCAACAAATACAAACAACTGGCCAGTAATAAACTTTATACAGTATCGTATAGAGTAGGCTGTGCACAGTAAAGTGAGCGCTTTTGAAACCCTAGTGACTTTTTTATTTCCGCTAATTTTTATCCTTGAACTAGAGACCTGAAAAAATCGCGAGTTCAATGACCTGTAGGCCATACTCCATTGTCGTATGTAAAATCATGCAAATATCACTGTCCATTGGTTACTTGCTCTGTCAGCAGAAGACGGTGATTTGGTCTGCAGGTATAGTGTGTTTACTATTTGCTCAGAGGTGTCGAGGAAGTGTAAACTAATGGGTGGACCAATAGCATAAGCAATACAAATGTACGATGTTTTGAATTCTAGCTTGTCCCAAAATGAAACCACGAATTTTTCAGTTCTCTACCTTGAACTAATTTTTGAAATAACTATTTCTATATAAGTAACAAACACAGTGTGTATATTCCACCACACTCGGAAGTTAATGTCTAAGGCTAAAATAAAATATATTTATTGACTATTATTACAAATGAGAGGTCTTCTAAAAGTACTTCCTTTACTGTGAATAGCCTATAAGCGTGTTCGGTGTTCTATGAACCAATAGGATGGTTGAAAATGGGAATACAGAAACTAACATAAGTTGTAGGCATGTAGTCATGAATATAGGTGACTCACTTCTAGCGTGTCATGTCAGAACATTTGTACGCACTCAAAGAGTGAACCCTTTCAGACATGGTGGTACATGTTCTGGACGTTGCACAGGAAATGGGTTTCACATACTGCACTGTACACGATGTACCAAAACAGCAGAAAACTGTATCAGCTATGTAAATCCATTTTTCTTGTGCGACGTTTCATAATTTCTCTCATGTAATACATCACCACTCTTATTTATTTGATATAGTAATTGTAACATACACCATGTAAATACAATCTTTCAAAGTCGCCTATCTCCCAACACCATCTACGAGCAATATCACCCTCCAAACAAAAAAAAAACACTTATACCACTATTGTACAAAACTCAACACATATATATCCCTTACCCAGTACACCAAACCTCAGTACAACGACAGAGCTCCAAGAGTGAGGACGTACCAAAGCTGCTCCCCACACAAAAAAAAAAAGAAAAAAGTTATGTGCCTTAACATACAACAATTTTTGATTGATTAATTCAATTAAATTAATTGGATCAATCAATCAAAGTTTCATACCATCTTATCCGATTAAAAATTAATCGGATTAATATCGGATTAAGGATTAATGGAGAAATTTTCATCGGATTAAAATCGGACTAACAATTTTTGATCGGATTAAGAATTAATCCGATAAATTTCATATCAAAGGATCAATTCGATTAATCAAAGCGGCATCCCCTTTGATCTGAAACACCCCCGCTCCTACTACTGGCGTGGCGGTTCTTTTGATGTCGACGTGCACATTCACTGATTGGTTTTCGATCGGGCTTTGTGTGTGATTGGCTACTGCATGCTGCGAAAGGCGAGTAGATAACAGCCACCGATTGGAGAACAGCGGTTAGACATGTTGCTGCCTACACTGTAAATTTGAATCAGCGGGAAACCAATGATCGGCAGTGAAATTCAACTTTTGAATAAGTGAAAATGGCTCCACTTAAAATTAGCAGAAAACCTCTAATTGTGCCAGTGAAAAAATCTCACTGATCGAATTAGTGACATGAAATTATTTCACTGATTTAATAAGTGACGGCCGACTACAGTGGCGAGTTAAATATTGCTTTTATTGAATATAGCCAAATAATTATGTAAAACAAACTTATTAACAATAGTTTACTATATATTGCGCAATTTACCGTAATATAAAAAGAAAAAAAATGTGAAGAAGGCCAATATTCGAACTCACGCCTCTATCGACCCGTAGGCCGTTACCTTACCCTCTGCGCTACCACGCCAACTATAATAACGAAGGAAAATAAAGGTCTTATAATTTCGTCGCGAAATCGTGAAAATTTAAATTGTATGCTATTACTGTTCGTTTTTGGTTTAATTGGTACCGTTAGGATCATTAAAACGGATAATATATATGAGTGCCCTCTTTCCATCACATTGTATGCAGTTTAAACCTTCAAACAGAGCGCTGTGACGATTACATGAAAACGAAATGAAAGACGTAAAAACGGAATGAAAGGCTGAATGTTCATATTACATCGTAAAATGGCGTTTTGAAAGACGAAACACATTTTAGACAGTATTTTATATTGATTTTATTAGTTTATTCGTTGTTATTTCACTTGATACACTTTGTTTGACGGCCATTTTTACACGCTGTTTAACTGATCCATCAGTCAAAAATAAACTACTGAGTAAACATTTTAAAAAAATACTGATGAATCAGTGGAAAATGTCATTGAATCAATAAAGTGAATGAAATTTGGCATTTTTTTTCTGATTCATCAGTTAAATTAGCTGAAATGACTGCTGAATCAGTCAGATACGTTTGATTGTTTGAAACAGTGAAATTATCACGGATTCAGATTTAGAGTGTAGTGACACCATTTAGTTGGGGCGTGCTGCTGGCTGGGGTTCGCGGGGTAAACGGCTTTTCTACCTCTGTATTCTTAAGTATTCTGTGGCCTTATACTAATGCTTGTACAGTTCCGAACAAAAAAACTGTTCGTCGCAACGCTTAAAATTGTGTTACGTCCTGAGATTGAAATAGTTAACTGAACGCGAATTTCTTCACTTCGACTGAAGTGGAGTCGGCATGGGACCTCGTGTGCTGACTCGTTACTACAGCTGCGCCGATCAAGGATCTGTAATGAACGTGAGACATCATCACGCGATCACTGCTACTCTGTTACAACTTGAAAAATGCCTTTCAAGAATCTACTTATAAAATGTAATTTTGTTATTATGAACAATCACAGAAACTCAAATGGTACAAATATTTCTCACTACTTACACCTCGCTAACATTTGACAGTGCAATTAGTACATGTTATGTGTCGTGGACTAGTTGGCTATCGCCAGAACTATTTGTGTAGGTGTAGCAGTCATAACCACATAGTTAGATACCAGTCAAATAAACAACGCTTCTAGTTTTTCAACCCCTCGCTTCTAAGTTACATGTTGTTGTCGATACACTCACAGTTGAAATATCTTTGCCGTCATTCTGTCTTACACTACTGTCATATTTTCGGTGATAGTGTGTTGGACATCTCGAATGTAGTCTAATTAAATATAGTAACAATCATATCAAGATTCGAAATCAGCGTCTAACACACAGAGTTAACAATTACTTTTTCGAAAAGTCACTTATCATTTACAGTGACAGCAATTTGAATTAATTACTTCCTCATTTTCCAGTTAATGGTGGCCATTTTTAATTTCCATTTCCTTTGGCATATAGAAATCCACTCTAACGCTTTGCTGAAAATATTTTGTTATAATATTTCTGAAATTAAGAATTCCGTTGCAATAAATGTTAGACACAGACCCGATGTTGGTAATACAGCTAGTACCCGAACACAGATTACCATAGTCCCTATTTCTCTATATGTGCAAGACCGCGGTGATGTAGTAGTTAGACTATCCGCCTCCCATTAAGGCGAACCGGGTTCGATTCCGGGCGGGTACGTCCCCGGATTTTCGCATTTGGGAATCGTGCCGGACGATACCGCTGGTCGGAAGGTTTTTCTCGGGCATCTCCCATTTACCCCACCCTTGCACTCCGGCACTGCACCATACTCACCTCGTTTCACCCTTGTATTCTACTCCGTGGTTGGGGCCACGGTGGCTGAGCGGTTAGCCTGCTCGCCTCCCAACAAGGCGATCAGGGCCACTGGATTTTCGCATGTGGGAAACGTACCAGACGATTCCGTTGGTCGGCGGGGTTTTTTTCTCTCGAAAACCTTACATTTCCCCCGCCATTTCATTCCGACGCTGCTCCATTCTCACCTCAATCACTCTAATCTGCTCTCAAGACCCCGCTGTTAACAGTCGTCCAAATCTCTTCACTCACACCGTGATTGTCCGCTGATAGAAAGACAAGGAGTAATGGCGCTATAAGCAGACGGAAACCGTCACAGAGCTATCTCGTGTCGGTAAAGGGAATTACCTGGAAAATATAGGGAAATAGCCTTACAGCGTCAGTCCTTGAATGGTGTCGTTAATATTCAGAGTAGGCTGGCACGTGAGTCCAGAGCATGCGTGTTGTGATGAAGGTAAGAAGGGGGAGGGGGGAAGTAGTACGTGATGGCGGAACACTACGAGTGTGGTCGCCGGGTATCATGTCCGCCTCGGCGGGAGGTCGCCTTGAATAATGCATTTCCATCGTCGCGGAAGCAGACTGCACCGGCCTGCACATACTCTCTCTCCTCCTCCGCCAACAAAAGACATCTGCATGAATTACTACTTACTCGCTGCGCCGCGCCGCCGTCGGCGACGCCTGCTAACGAGCGCCAACTCACGAAACAGGTGATTGCGCAGATGTTTAATGGCTAGAGACCCCGAGAAATTTGCGAGTTTAATGACCTGTAGGCTAGACTTCACTGTCTTATATACTCTCATACATATACCATCTGTTTATTGGTTGCTTGTTGTGGATGTAAAAAGCGGTGTTGAGCGCACAATGTATTGCGTGTTTGTTATTGGCTCATTTATCTCCAGGAGGTGTCTAACGACACGCCGGCAAATTACAAACGTAATATGAACGTACACGTGTGTGAATTCCAACTTGTCTAGAAATGAACCCGCGAAATTCTCGGGTCTCTAGCAGTGGCGGCTGGTGACTTTTGAAACTGGGAGGGCTGTAGCTATCCTAACTAATATCATAACAAATATCATTTTCTAAATAGGCACAGTGACAAATATATACAAAAAATAAGTGTGGTTGTTTGAAGAAAAATGTATCATCGCCCGATTTGTAATGGTTAACATACTGTGGCCGCTGGTTCAGATATAATCACTACCACAGGTATGTATTTGTTTTAAGTTTGTTTAGGTTATATGCCATCCAACCAGTACTTACATGATGTGGTACATTACATGAGACGACGAGAGATAACATAATAATACCAATTCTACTATACTAATGATGATAATAACAATATACTAAAACAATTATTTTTAAACCAAATACTAATTTACATACCCTACAGTACATACAAAATGAATGTCAAATTTAAATTATAGGATGAAAGTGGCATATCTTAATATATATATATATATATATATATATATATATATATATATATATATATATATATATATATATATATATATATATATATATATTCGTCAACTTGTACGCGCTATCTAACTGGGAATGTATATTCACCTTACCAAACAATGAAAATTTTATGGCATTTTTAATATATTGCGAACATGATTTATGTCTTTTAAATATTGTCTCCCAAATGTTTTAAATCATTTACCCTATTGACAGTCCACGCAAGATCATTAGGTTTCATTAGCAAACAAAAATGAAACAAAACAACAAATTTCCAACTTCACACCCGCATAGCCAGTCCGCGAAATTGTATGTACTTACGTCGAATTTTCTCGTATACGAAATATTTTCTACCTTGGCTTTGTTGTTGAATTATATTTAACTGTGGCCTTGCTGCTCCCACATTCTGTAGCTCTAGTTTATACTCGTAATTGAAAGTCTTTGTCGTAATAAGGTTTAAAATGTTAGTCAGCGAATTAACAATTATTTACACGTTTATACAACACGACATTAACAACTCAACCCTGCTTCTGACCGATGCTCATAGATCATCATTAATTAACATCAAACTTATTGAGAGTATCACACACTATATTTGAAGCTCACGCGAGTTTGAATGATATCTATAAATAACAAACATTCGAAATAAATACAAGCATTGTAAAGAAATGTGCTTAACAACTGCAAAAGAGTGGAGCGTGAAAGTTATCAGCGGCTCATTGGTCAACGACGTCCTTAATTGCCGCTGGCCAGCGCAGCTATTTTGCTGCCGCGTATGGTTGGAGTTCGATGTATCAGCATTTATTTCACTACAGTATTATTGAGTTTTCTGTGCCATAGAATCTCGTTTATGCCATTTTTCATCGCTGCTAAAAATTTTCGCTAGGCAGGCCCCTTATTTTACTTGACTCGCCTCACGATACATCCGCAGTCAAAGGGAACTCTAAGCCATTTCACTTGTGCGTGCTCATCTATTATGCAATGCCTCCACAGTCAAACGTACGCGATTACGATGCTGTCATCCGTCCATTAATAAAATAGTTACAAAAAAGCAGAGAAAATCTCTTGCGGTTTTGTACCGTCTAGAGAAGTCCACGGGCTCAGTGGGTTTATTGCCTATTGAGACCTGAAAAATTTTGCGAGTTCAATGACCTGTTGGCTATACTCCATTGTCGTATGTAAAGTCATTCAAATATCAGTGTTCATTGGTTGGTTATTGCATCAGCGGAAGACGTTGATTTGGTCTGCATTTTATAATTTATTTATTATTAGCTCAGAGTTGTCCAGGAAGTGTAAACTAACGGGTGTACCAATACCATAAGCAATACAAATGTACGAAGTTTTGAATTCTAGCTTGTCCCGAAATGAAACCGCGAATTTTTCAGGTCTTTTCAGCGAGAAGGTTATGTCTAGCCACTATTTTATTCCTTTATGAGTCATATACCGGCTGACTGACAATATCTGCAAATGCTTTGCAGAGGAACTGCCTGTCCAAAGACGCTTCAAGTCAGTTGAGATTTTTCTGTAAATTAATACTAGTTTGTACGTCTTCGTGATTCCACAACTGCATTGAACGGAAAACCTTTATAAAGTATCTAGTCTGTTAAAAACTAATGAGATTCATTTTAATTCATCGCTTAAAATATTATATTACTTACTATGATTCTAAAGCCCTTACATTCTCATACATGGTTGTGTTACGATAAAAGAATACATTTTAAAAGCCTTGCTTCGTTCTTTTCTCTATACTTATACCTATGGATTCTTTCGCTTAAGTAAATTCATGTAAAACGTCAATGAGAGGAAACGATGGAATTGTTCCAAACATAAAAATGTTAATATTATATCAGTTGTTATACTAATGTTTATTAAATACGTGGCCACCGTCCCCGATGATACACTCCCAGTTAAACACCAATAATACACAAAACAAATTTTTGCTATCTCCTGCTAACATAATTATAAATATGCCCGACAGTATTTATTTAAATTTAATAGGTGTAAATGCGGATACCGCCAATGTTAAATTTAACAAATTCGTAACCCTCTCCCGTTTAAACGATTTAAGATGAGATACAATTTTTACAGGATGTAGGCTATATCCATACTTTGTACACTTGATAATCTATTTTAGGAAAATACTATGACCAGAAAGCAAAATACAAGATTAATATATTTTTTTCAATGAGTTTTGATTTTTTTGGCGAAATTGTGTATCTACATTACTACAATAATGTAATGAATAAATTGTGCAAATTTCAAAATTCTAGCTGAAGCCCTTCCTAAGATAATGGGAAACTTATGCAAAAAATTATAGTCTCAAGAAGAAAAAATAACTTATAAATTGAGACACCACTCAAAACCCTCCAGCACTGAAATATTTCTCTCTTTGAGTAGCATCCTGATGGTATAGCAGCCATTGCACCCAATCTCTCTAATGCATTTTTCTGCTTAAATTCAAGGAATACTACAGCCTTCTAGATAAAATAGTACCTGAGTTTTAAGTTAACAGGTGCCCACAAATACAAACAAAAAAAAATTGCTCGTGTGGTAACATAATAAAAAATTAATAAAAATACTTATAATTAGTCAACGGCGATTGTATACTATAGGCTTATGCCAAATTAAAAAGAAATCTCCAAATATTAATGTAATAAAAATTTATTGGTTCGCCAAAATCAACGAATTCTATTTTATAGTTGATTTATAGCCTATTCAAATAAGATTGAAAAAACTGAAGCATTATATAATTTGAGATAGTGTACTTCAAGTGCACTTAAGATGAGGTACACAATTTTCGTTTCCTGTGCATGTCCCCAACTTTGGTTCGTGAATTACAAGGATAATTGTCAGAATCACGTGATAACTCAGATGTTTGTGTTTGGTTTCTCATCAAACACGTGCTTTAATGAACCAAAATTATTCTGCTTAATACGAGTAACTGATATGATTTTTCAATGATTCTTGCCACCACCTAGACCATCACAAAAATAAAACAAGACGAAATAAGAAAGACAAAACGTCAGACGAACACGATGTCTAGAACAGATGGATGCGCACTACAAACGACATGGAAAGGCCAACACGGACAAGCGCGATAGGCTTCTATTGTTGGCAACAGGTGCGACGTTTCGGGAAAAGCCAACACACACACTCACATATACACATATGTACACACACACATATATAATATATAGACACACAGAGTATGAGGAAAGCCTACATACTGGCTATAGAGTTTTTCCATGTTGTTTTCGTTGTTTCGTCCAGATATTTCGATATTTCATAGTTGTACCATTCTCATCATTTGTCTGTTGTGTACTCATCCTGTTGTTCTCGTGCCTCATTTTTTGTGACAACTGACCAGATTCCTTCTGTGGAATTGTATTCTATGATACATGCGTATTTACTGACGACAGTCGACAATGACTCGTTTTTATTTTTATTTTACTGTTTGGTGTTCAATATTTTATGACGTATTTCGAATTTTCTCCGACTTGCAACCAATTGTAGCAATGGCGTATGCCGGAATTTTATATGTCATACTTACATCACAACTCGGAGCGTAAGACTACAACAATTCCAAAGAAAATATTTATATAAGCAGATCGCCAATCATGTCTTCACAAGGTATTGATAGTTTAAGGGACCGCGGTGGTGTAGAGGGTAAATTACTCGCCTCCCACCTAGGCGAACCGGGTTCAATTCGCGGCAGGGTCGCTCCCGGATATTCACATGTGGGAATTGTGCCGGACGATACCGTTGTCGACGACAGTTTACTCGAGGATCTCCCACTTCCCCCGCCCTCGCATTCCGGCGCTGCTCACTTCACCCTCATCGGCTCTCAAGAAATCGATGTTAAGAGCCGCCCAAATCTTTTCACGCCACTCACTCCACTAATAGTTGAGAACTGATGCTCGTACGGTTTTCCGTTCTTTAGGACGGCTCCCAGTAGATGATAAAGAGGCTTGTGCTTAGTGGTCAGAAATAAGGATGTGGTAGAGCAGCGTCGAAAATAAGACTGGAGAGGTAGCTGGAATGTTCCGAAGTGGAGTGGAGAGATTTGGGCGGCTCTTAACACCGATATCTTGAGAAATGATGAGGGCGAAGCGAGGTGAGAATGGAGCATCGCCGGAATGAAAGGGAGAGTTAAACGGGAGATCCCCGAGAAAACCTACAGACCAGCGGCATCGCCCGGCACGATTCCCGCATGCAAAAATCCGGGAGTGACCCGGCCGGGGATTGAAACCGGTTCGCCTTGGTGGGAGGCGAGCATTCTAACCGCTCAGACACCACAGCCCCGGCACGTTTGAAATGCGAAATTTCCCTGTCCCTATCAATTAGAGAATGGGTACAGCCACATCAAATGAGCAGCCACGCATTTTCACTTACGTACACTGACGTACTCTGTGGAAGAAATGTGGAAGGGACAAGAGCAGCAGCGCGGCGCAGCGAACCATGTAACCTACACCCTTGAACTCGCGGTCAGCGGGAAGCTTTTGTTCGCGCAACGCAGCAGCGACCATGGTGCGTCAGGAAATGGTCTGCCTTTTTTTTTGTATTCTATCGACGCAATCTCAAGGTCACTCGGCCACACCGATGTGTCATGTGTCACTCGATCGATTTCCCTCCCCCACCCCCTCTCTTTATGCACCGACCAACACGCCGCTGCTGACAGTCGTCCGTGGTTTGCATGGTGGATCAACATCTGCCCTCGGACAGTCACCGAGTAGATAACTATACAGAGGCGAAATTACATGGCGTCTCCTTTGATCTTGACGCACCCGTCGTTGATTGGTTGCCCTAGTATCTAGTAAAGAATGCAGAGGTGAAAGAGCTGCTTGTGCATATGAATAACGAATGCAAAATTGTCCTTGTATAAGGCTGTTTTACTTCTTTTAAAATTATCTTGGAAAAAAGGGATTCCATATCAAATTTATTGTAAAATGTTTTTTATTTAATTTTGTCCCTTATTTCGGGGTACATAATGTCGCTCGAGATGAGGTCTGCTGAATTCATCTCGTGGCCATTACTCATGTTCGTCTTGTTACAGTTCATTCGCGTCAGTCGAGGTTTGTTCCACATGGCACATCTATGCCTATATATATATATATATATATATATATATATATATATATATATATATATATAGTACCGTTTTCTCCTATAGTAACAAGTACTAGCAAGAGTACTATTTTTATCGTATTGGATTACAATATATGCCCTTTAAGGTTAAGCAGATACATTGCACAGTGCAGCTATGCCAATTAAATCTAATATGGCGTAGTACATAGGATCATAATGGTTTAATATTTTGTCGTATTCGAATTCGTCTTCAAAATACGCTACTAATATTATGTCACATGCTGTAATTACAGCCACAGTTATAAAATATTTAAAAAATTAAATACATTTAAAGGTTAATTTGTCATATTGAATCGTAGATAAGTGATAACTTCCTATTTGTTACAGTGACAAATGCCCAAAACGGAGTCATAGAAGCAAATTGTGGAGTTACTCGGCCTGTGTGCAGATTGCACACAGAAAATAAATTTGGGGGGAATTTTGCGGGTTCGGAGTGAAATTAGGGAAAATTGGAGTGAAATTCAAAAATTGTATTGTACTGGAAGGAAATCAGGATATTCGAGGGGAAAACAGTGACGCCATAAGAGCGACGTCAATTGAAGATGGCGGCCGTCCGTGAGATGCAATCCAAGATGGCGGATGGCTTCTGGTTCCTATTCTTGAAACGTGTGCGCAGGGAGGAAATGTTTCTAACTACTACAGGCAGCTGGCATGCGTACTCTACTTCATGTTCCCTCCGCGGCAGTAACCACTATCCGCGATCCAGCACTGGAATTCTTTTCCGCCAATAGCACTATCAAAACAAAGGTGATTGGATCTGAGATTAGCAGTGTTCATGTAAGTGAATACTTTGAAATATTTATACTCTTCTTCTGGTCTAGAATATACTGAGATTAGTCAAAATATTTTATTCATATTCAGAGTCTCGGCCTTCAGAAAAACAATAAACACATTCATTACTTTTGACAATGCAATTTTGACAGTTCTATTGGCTATGAGTGAGTCACGCTGGGGGCACGTTTTGATAACGTAAATCTGTCACATGTCCTCATAGTTTATAGACCAGAGAACTGCCACTGTCTATAGATAACACTTTCGAAAGAGCTAATTCACAGACTCTGCACGATGTAGCTCCACAACTGCTTCCGTTTGTTCATGGCTCCATCGTGAGGTAAACCAAGTAACCCTAATCATTGCTCTTGATTTTAGCGAGTAGAGTGTGCGTGTGAACTGCGAAGCGACCAACTTCCAATCCTCTACACGAAACAGTTCATTTGTCACCAGATTTATCCAAGTAGCGTCATAGAGTAGGTTAGCACACATCAACATGACTGCCGGGGGGGGGGGGGGAGGAGGTTACATTGTTGTGAGCGTACCTAATCTCTGATAGCTGCACGAGGCTCTGGGAATGGGCCTGGTGTTTGGTTGGCTATCGTGTGCTGCAGGCTGGGCTACCGGCTGGGGCGAAACTTACAAGGTGCAGATTGGCGAACGGTATTCCATTCAGACAAGGGGCTGGCAAGTGACGCCATTTTTCTGTGAAAGTGCGGCTGGAGTTCGCGGTATAAGCGCTGTTCCATCTCTGTACACTTGGCTACTCTGTGTCGGAATCTACAGGTGCGGAAACGCCCATGTGACCTTGGACACAAAGACCACTTTTCAATAAATAAGGAAATATACTTGTAATATTGACGTCCGTTGATGTCTCAAATTAAGGAATCCGTGCGCCATGTGCTCAAGAGACAAAATAGATTGCAAAATAGCTTAAAAGTGCTTTTAATTTAAAACTATCCACTGCTTAAAAAAATTATTTGCAAAACTTCAGACAGATACGTGCACAAAAGTTGCATTTCATGGTTGTTGAGTTTTCCTTATAGTACCTACATCTTTCGGAGAGGAAACTGCTATGACTAGTGTTTCATAGTTCATCCACGGTTGCTTCCAACTTTTCTGAAGCCTTACTAAAGTTCTAATTCCAAGAAAATCCTCCGCCTCATGCAAACAAAGCTTAACCGAGTCTAGAATATTACACCACAGGGGCAACGCACCGCATTAGTGCGCACTCAATTCAACGATATTTTGCATAAGAACTATTTCTTACTAGGCATTACCAACACACATTTTATTCCCCTCTGTTATTCGTATTGCATAAGAATAAAACATTTTTATTTATATATAAAATATAAGTAAAAGTCCAATTTAACCAAAAGTAAGGTGTATTTATGCTAACGCAACCATAAAACGCTTGTAATACGTGACACATTTAAGACGTAACCAAATACGTCATACAGTACCTTTTTTTACCAGTGATTTGATTCAAAAAGTGTAAAAAAACTGCGACTATAATTGAAAATACTGAGGTGAACCAGCCGCTTATACCGTAAAGTCACTGACAAGCAAAATTTTGAAACGGCGGGCGGAAGCTTGGTGATTCTATCACAAGGCGGCAGCTCAACCAATAGGGAATATTTTGCAGTATGCTGTAGCCAATCAGTAGGGACACCCGAATTTCGCGAAAAGATTTCTGCACATGCTATATTTCAATACCCTACGGCCATACCAGCAGTTTTCTTTTCAAGACATTTTCCTACTCGGCTGGCCATTCAGAATCAGGTAACTTCAACAATGTACGTATGTGATTGGCGCGCGCAGACATAACACGCGTAACACGGAAACCATCCAATCACGAAAGTGGATCTGAGTTAAAGCGTTGTGAAATATAACTGGTCGTGAAATCTTTTCGCGAAATTCAGGTGTCCCTACCAATCAGACATACGGCACGTTCCCAGAGCCTCGCCCAGCCAATCACAGAATGGATTAGCTCACATCAAAGGAACAGCCACGCCAGTTCGTCTCTGTGTATTTATTTTCTTTGTGGTGTCATAGATGTGACACCTCTACTGCTCCGCGACTCTAGGTCTCGGACACGCGGAACACCCACAACTGAGGGGCGTAATCAGTAGCAGTTAGTAACTTTACACTGAGCTTTACCTAACCCGTATTGGCACCGAAAACGGGACATACTGCCTGGCCTGGTAAATAGAATCCACGCCCTAAACGTTCGCATTTACGCTACTTAGATTCTTTTAGACAGTTCAAGTGAATGTCGGACGTATTGATTGGCGAAGCATGTACGTCGTCGATAAAACACATCATTTAAACGTATAGCCTAAGTGGTCAAATACTTAGGGCTATATGCATAGTTGTATGTAGTAAAGTTGGAGTGGGACTTCGACTCAACCTTTTCACGCTCAGAGTCAGTAAAATGTTTTATTTGTGCTGTACTTTAGCTGACACAGTTTTTGCTCCTTTATCACAGCCAATAAGCTTTAGGCTCTTGTGTTAGATGGCATTGATGTGAACCAGATATAACCTAGTACGGTTTACGAATCACTTAGCCGCGAGGAAGTCCAGTGGACACCGAGTCTTGCAGTGTGCAAACAAAACGTTCCCATCCCTTACGTACACACTTTTGTACATTGGGCCTGAGTGTGTTTGATTCTAACTGCCGTAACAAATTTGTAAGGGAAATCTTGTCTCGGTGTTTAGTTATGTGTGCAATGATGTCTAAAAAGTTAGCATAGGTAAAAGGCTTAATTTTGTTTAAAATATAAGGAAACTGTGCATACGGACCTTAAAAATGGCGCTTTAAGAGTACATTTTAGTGAAATGACATCCAGTGCACAGAGTGGGAAACATCATACTCCGTTTATTCGTCTTTTATAGCTATGACGTACCCCGGAAAAAGACCAAAGCCGTATTAGGAAAATTATCACCCGAAAGGTTTGAGACAGTGTACAGGTTGGTTACCCTTTCAGTCCCTGTGTGCACTGGGGATAGTACTGGGCGATGGCGCTGGCCGCCGAGTATTCTCGGCGATAGCCCGTTTCCCTCATTCCTTCATTTCAGTGCTGCTCCACACTCACCTCTCTTCCCCCTCATCGGCTCTCGAGACCTCGATATTAACAGCCGCCCACAGCTCTTATCTCGACTCCCTGTGCCCGCTGCATTGGCATGTTGCACAGAAAGGCAGTACATGACTATAACTGTGGGTGATGTGATTTGTGGACGTTTCTACAGCTCTAGCATGTGAGGGGTTGATTCATGTCCCATGACCACCAATAATGTATAGTCGGTTCACGACCGGAACCGACTTTTGAACAACACCTTAGTCGTCGGCTGCATGCGTCGTTACTACAAACGGTGACTGGCGCGCATACAGTTAGTTTGGCAGCACGGAGAGAGGATATAGTTTTAATGTTTTAACGTATTTTTAAATCAACTGCTTAAAAATGGGAGTAGGAAAGATTCCGAGAAAGTCTGTTCCAGTCGTGAAAGGACTATAGTTCATTGGCTGCGAGGATGAAGCAAAAGTTAAGTCAATATAAGTACAGTACGAACTAAATATTAATTTATGACATCAGAAACCATAAATTAATGCAGAACTGAAATTGTTAAATAAAACATGTCTTTCGAACATTTTGGGTAAATATTTTTATACCTTAAAATTAGTGGTGTGTGGTGAACTGTTGTAAGGTAAGCTGGCGTTATCTCTGTGCTGTACTCTGTTGCTTACTAGTTTACACTTCCACCAGTAAAACGTAGCTCGGTAGGTGACGTCACAAGACGCGTGTAATGGGTCCCTTGCTGCTCGCCTGTGAGTGGTCGGAATGCATTCGGTTTCTTTCAAATCCACGGCGGTTACTGGCTCCTGCTGCGTAAACCGAGAATGTACAGCAGTGAGCAAGCACCAGCTCGCCTCGCAACACTTCACCACACGCCACTCCGTAACATGTACGTTCTTTACAGTAGCTTATCGTAACATGCACTGGCATATTTATATTTTTCTTCTGCCAAGCATGTTGATCGATGAACAATTGACACACATGTCACATACGCTCACGATTCCAAGTCAATACAATTCGTGATTTAGTTTTTGTAAGCTCATATCAAAAGAAAAACGTTATTTACTCCTATACGTGGGACTCGGTAGAAATAAATTAATTCGGTACAAATAGTGTATTTAGGCCTAAATACTAAGCAAGATCTCTATCTTTATTGTTAACTGTTTATTTAAAATTTAGTTCATGCTGTATTTGGGTGTTTTCCTAATTTTCTTGTTTATGCATATTTATATCGCAGAGAATATTTTTAAGTGTCTAGTTCCCAAAAATCCATATCTAAAACAGTTTAGTTCTATCAGAAAGGAAATCGTGCTATGTTTAATACATATCCCAGGTTCACATTTTTCCGTTCATGCAGGTAATGTCTGTTGTAAGCAATAGAATAAATATTTTTGCAAAAGTGTTTCTTTGAATACAATGCATATCGTGCTTGTAATTTAATGATTTTGCTAGTGTTAAGCATAAACATACTATTTGATAAAAATACTGTAAGTCAACCAAGTACACGGTGGAAACTGGAGGGTCTGTAACTAAAAATTAGTTGACGTATTTTGTGTTTTAAACTTATCCTGCGCGTATTAATGAAGAGAGTTGTAACCTTCTTCCCGTTTAAAATTTTAGTTTGCAAGTAGGTAGTTGGAAACGTCTCGTCTACAGCAAGGTCATTAGAGACGGTGCAAGTTGCACAGGGAAGAGGGACTGGGGAAGGAATGGAAAAAGATTCAGCCGTGGTTTATGTTAAGGATCCATCTCAGTATTCACCTGGAGTGATTTCGGGAAACCATGGGAAACCGAGATCTGGAAATCGAACCCGGGTTCCGCTGAATGCGTGTCCAGTGATTTACCACTGCGCCATCTCGCTCGGTAATTTTAATTATTGTAAACTAACTGTATATATAGCGTGTTTATTCCACATTATTCCCAAGAGATTTTGTTTGGAACCAATACAGGCTCGTCTACATCAAGGCGGAACATGCCATAGTATATTATCTCTAATATTTAGTGCAAAAAGTAATATTTACTAAGAACATAAAAGAAATCTCCTCAATTAACAACAAAAGTGTGCAAAATGTTTAAAGTCGCTTACCTACTGAGTACGTATTTGAGTTATAGAAATAGTAATTTTAAGACGTCTATTGTTTCAAACAATATAGTCTTTCAAAGATCGTTATTATGCTATAAATTCTTTCACTACCTTATTTGAAAATATGTGTTTTTTCTGGTTGTATTTTATTTGTATGTTTTTAGCATAGCGGAGTTATTATTCTGGAAAGGCCAAACTCATTTTCTTCGCGATAATGTAGCTCAAGAACTAACAATAGCCTTAGGTGATTTTACTACTGGTAAATGTCAAACTTACGATAAATCATATCAAAGAGAGTCAATTTTAAAATTGAAAAAGGTTCGTTAAAGTATGGCGGTCTTAATTAAATAAAAGATTTATTATAATTTCCTAATTTATTAAAATTAATTACAAGAAAATACTTTCGTCTCAATATCTCACAACAAATTAACATCTCTTGATATTTACAGTCAATAAATTCAATCAGTACACTTCACAATTACCTTAAAGGAATTATTGTAATTAAATAACTAATATTAATCAAAACAGCGTATCAAAACCTAATGCATTACTTTATAAATTGTATGTCAATTTTATACATATCCAATATTTACAATAAAGTCCGTATCACATGTTCATGCAGTGCCACCTCAATGTAGTCCAAATTTCACCAGTCAGTCAGCAGTGTTTCAGAGTTCTCCGAGCGCCCTGACGCACAGTAGCCTTCACTCGTCGGGTTTCACGCCCTCTCTTCCGTTCACACCACGAACACCTCGTCAGCCGACGTCTCGCAATCTCCCGTCATCGTCTGTCCTCTTCATCGATGTCCCTCGAACCACTCGATTTCGCCCGGCTACCGCACTCAGCGAAAGTCTTCCACCCAAGACTACTCATCCTGTACTCGCAACGACATTTATAGAGCCGTAGGTCATCGCCCAGAAATCTCTCCCAATGCCGCGTTACGCCGAGGGTCCTAGTTCTCAAGACATTCTTGCACATTCTTCCAAGACGTTGGCTTCTTCAGCAGGAAGGAGGAGGGACTGTGACGCCAGCCAGGTCAGCTGTCAATCATTCCCGGCCGCTCGGTGACGGGACCGCTAGCTGGTCTGCATGGAGGGAGGGAGGGGAGGGCGAGGTGGGCGACCTCCCCTCCCCCCCCCAACCATAGCTGTGTCCCGTGCATAGTGCCCGCGACTCGCGCGGCGGTAGGCTCGTAACAATATGTTAAGAGTAGGGTTTAGTGTACTTGTGGTGATGCGTGTCGTATGCTACTGTTCTTCAGCTTTCAATGGAATAGACATACATTCATTAATTGGTGTAGTAGTCATAGTTGTTAAGAACCTAGTTTTAGCTCGTGTTTCTTGAGGTTTATCAAAATATTGCTATTAACAATTATTCCTACAAGTGCTGTGAATCAGTGGCAGCTGTTTTCGGTGGCACAAAAGGCGAATCGAGTCCTTATTTATATTCTTGCAATTTATAGTATCCTCGTATATAAATAGATGGTATTTAAAGATCCATGTATTTAAAGTTCAAGACAAAAATTACGGTTTTTCCTCTAGAAACGAAACAGAAATAGAGAAGACAGCTGTGCAGAGGTTTCGGGATGAAAATTATTAAGATTATAAATTAGTACAATATTTGATTTCAGTATTTAAAATATTAATTAACTTGAAAATTTTTTATTCAAAGTTTTATTAGTTTGAAAGAAGCTCAGCTATTTCCTTTGTCTTCGGTGTAAAATTCCTTCGCATGACCAATGGTTACAATCAATTCAAAATCATGTAAACATGTAATAAAGTATTCCTCGTTGACAATTTTGGGAAAATCTTGCGTCAGTCAAACTTCCCAGCTTCTAAATGGATAAATTAACAACCACTATCTCATACAATAGAGCCGCTTTCGCAACGAACTAGCGCTTTATGCTATAGGTAGGGGCAGCCGAATTTCGCGAAAAGATTTCCTCGCATGCTTCATTTCAATACCCTACGGGCGTACCAGCACTTTTATTTTACTTATTGGCGGCGTATGTCTGTGAGATGATATTTCCTTAGTTTAATGACCAATCAAAATTAGGTTACTCAGATACTGCACGTCTGCGATTCGCGGGCAGACACCTAAAGCCCGAAACACCTAGATCATCCAATCACGGATGTGGATCTTAGCTAAAATGTTATAAAATTCAACCTTTTTGTGAAAATCTGGATTCCCTTGCAATATGTCGTGATCTCCACAGTCTTAATTCTTAACCTATTTTATCATGCATCAGTTGACGTAATTCGTGTTGTATCATCAGTCAAAGGATTCCTGTTTTTCCTTTCAAGATACTACTTAAATTCATACGTGACATCCATTTTAACAAATTGTACAGTAAGTGTGTGAGTACATATTACGGTTAAAAGTACACAAATTTAATATAATATTAACAATTAAATATACTAATACAAACCGAGCAAGCAACATTGCGGAGTTGCAAACAGCTTTATCATCTTCGTGTATGGTAATATTTTTGTATCTCCCAGGCAACTTACGTATTTGCAGATGTACCGCTTATGTAAAATAACCTCCTGATGATACCAATTATGACGTGTTAATACAAAACAAGTTGTATCCTTTGTGATATCTTATTACTAAAGGTTATTCACGGTAAAGTGAGCACTATATAAAAGAACCTTAGAAAAAAGTTACTGCTCCTGCATACACATATTTTAATGTGCCCACTGAGTAAAATTCACCGAGTAAAGTTGGTAACGATGGATGGAGTGTAGTCATATATCTTAATGTCGAATAAAAAGTGCTAGGTTACCATTTGTGAAAACATAAAATTATTTCTTTTGCTTTCTGTTTTCTTTAATGCAAAGAAGTGTAAAAATGAGCAGATTTGTAAAGTATTTACTTTCTTAATAATTTCAGAGTTTCACTTGACAGACGCACGAATCAAGTGATGTGTCCAATGGCAATGCTGATTTTACATAAGGTGGAGGAATGCACAACGTCTCTACAAGTAGATCTTAAACATCGCTTTTAAAAGTGCCCATTTTACCGTGAACAGCCTACAATAAAGAACTTTTTACTGCGTAAGCTATACATGATGTATATGAAAGTATGTTACAAACTTTGTGAGGTGATTACCTATTTAAAATGAGGTACAGTTATATAAAGCGACTTATAGCCTAGCGCAATTCGTAAGGGAGAAATTCGCCCTTGAAAATAGAAATTAAAAATCATATCGTATACTACTTAGAAATAAAATACGACTTTCTGGATACTGTTTTACTCTAACAAGATCTGCAATCGGCGAATAAATCATTAGGAATATCTACCACCTTCATTAAAATAATGGGGGCGACAACTCCTTTTTTTTTGCTTAATTTTGTCTTCCATAAGATTCTTTACATCTTTTATGCCATAATTTGTATAAAGAGTGTCCAATGAACAAAAAATGTCTTTGTCGAAACACCCGCAGACGAACCGTTTTCGAGTAAAATAGAATAGAATAGAATCGAAAACGGTTTGCCTGAGGGTGTTGCGACAAGACTACCTTTTATGTTCATTTTGGTTCATTGGGCCTTCTCGATACTAACTGGGGCATAAAATCTTTAAATAATCTCATGGAAGAATAAATTTAGCCCACAACGGGGTGGCCGCCCCCATTTACTGTAATTAAGGCAATAGGTATTCTAAACGATTTCTTCACAGATTGCATATCTTGTTAGCATAAAACAGTATTCAGAGAATCGTACATTATTTCTAAATAGTTTACGATATTTTGCCAAAATACGATATTTAGTTTATATTTTCTTGGGCGAATTTCTCCCTTACGATTTGCTCTAGGCTGTAAGCCGGCCACATTACAAAACTGTACCTCATTTTCGACAAGGAATCAGCTCAAAAAGTTTGTAACATACTTTCACATACATTCTGTATATAGCTTACTTGCCTACATTTATACACCACAAATCTTATAAATTGAAACCATCTATCACACACAAAATTCAACAAGACAGGCACGCACCCATAAATTGTATTTGAGGAGGGTCAGATTGGGCATATCAGGAGTCGATAGTGAAAACCGGAAAGGAAGGGGGTAGGGGGAGATAAACTTGCCCGTCTGCAAAAAAAAACACAGAAGAAATTGTGAAAATATGGAAATAATAAATCAAAGAAATCTCATTCAGTATTACCTATGTGAAAATAAGCATAGTTAATAAAACAATAAGTTTGCAAACTTTTTTTTAAAATCTACATTTGGCTTCGTTTGACAAAGATTCTACGCCCATGGATGCCAACTTATATTCATACGAAGCAATCTTTTATTATTTTACCTCCATGGCCACTGCAAAAGAGGTGATTTTATGCGCATTGAATCACAGCATGAGTACGTGTAGCATGGAAGACCACCTCAGCTACCAATTCATTAGCAATATAGCAGTTGTTTCTATTGGAATTTTCTGTCTCACAACTTCTGACTGCTACTTTTCCTTGCATTCAACTCAAAAGTGCTTACACATTTGGGAGGGCTGTACCCCTTCGACACCTCCCTTGGATAGGTGCATATTATACATTTTTATTACAATATCGAAATTTTGTGAATCCGATACTTTCGTTCCGACAGTCGTTAGAGCCCTCACATGAGTACATTCCACCACATTCCTACACTCACTATCGGAATGCAGGTATTAGCACAGAGAAAATAACTACACAAAGACGAAATGGCGTGGCGGATCCTTTGATTGGCTTCGCGAAGCTCTGGGAGCTTCCCTTGTGTTTGATTGGACACTGCATGCTGCGAAATGTCGTCACATTCGCTGGGTCGCCGCGCCGCTCCGGTTGGAGAGTACACTTTACCAGGGGCTGACTGCCCAACGGTTGGAGAGTACACTTTGCCAGGGGCTGACTGCCCAATGGCTACGCAACATTTCGCAGGCCAGTAACGCCAGCAATAGCTGGTGTGTGCGGGTGAAGTTCGCGGTATAAGCTGCTGTTCAACCTCTGTTTTCTAAAGTGCCCTGTGGTATCAGCTTTATTTTTAAGAGGTCACGGTGGCTGAGCGATTGGCACTCTGGCCTCCACCAAGGCGAACCGGGTTCAATCACTAGCCGGGTCACCGGATTTTCGCAAATGTTAATCGTCCCGGACGATGCCGTTGGTCGGCGGGTTTACTCGGGGATATCCCGTTTCCCCCACCCCTTCATTCCGGCGCCACTCCATATTCACTTTAATCACCCCCATCGACTCTCAAGACCTCGCTGTTAAGAGCCGCCCAAATCTCTTCACTCACTCACAGCATTTTTATTCCGACAGGGACTCGATGCGTCGAACGATTCACCTACGCGCTGCAACAGAGGTTCTCTTCAAGGGAGCCTGGGTTCACGACCTTGTCTCGCGCCGTGGGGGAGGCTGTTAGGGGAGAGGGGTAGGGTGGGGGTTGTCCTGACGGAATCAACACCGCCATCCTCCCCCTCCTTCGGCGAACGCACGCCCCGCTGACGCGCCGTCGCGAATTTACATGTCAGTGCAGGATTCGCGCTCCACCGAGCACAGTCACGTGACCTCGTGGCGCTGACCCTCGCCCCAGGGGGTCGACGCCAGGCTGCTCCAGTGAGAAAGGGGGAGGGAGCGTGTACCATTCTGACATCCCCCTTCGCTTCCAACGCTGGATTTAAGGGCGTTACTCAGCGAATTTGCATCATTTTGTATTTGAACAGAACACCGTACAACTATAGGGCGTTCACGGTAAAGTGAGCTCTTTTAAAGCCCTTGTTACTTTTTCCTTTCAGCCATATTTTATCCATTAACAGCTTTTTTAAAATAAATATTCTCATTTAAGTAATAAACACAGTCTATATATTCCACCGCACTCGGAAGTTAACGCCCACGGCTACAATAAAATATATATGTTGACTATTATTCAAAATTAGAGAGCTTTTAAAAGTGCTCACTTTACCGTGAATTACCTATATTAGACATTAAATTTCAAGAAATCTTTCTTCGAATGACAAAAATAGTTCACAAGTTCATGTAATATAGTATGTCAAAATCACAATTTCATGTAATATATTATGTCAAAATCACAATTTTTGTGTTTTTGCGACGTACAGTACAAATAAAACTATCTGGAACATTTACAGAATATTTGATAAGGGCTACTAAAAAGTCATGTCTTAATTCATTACAAGGCATGCTTGATACAACTTATCTTAAAAAAATTATAACAAAAATTTCCAAAAATTGCTTATTTATGTGCATTTTTTGAAAAAATAAATAAAATTATAGCATGATTTGAAATGTTCTTTGAAGTAACTCACAGTTAAATGATGCCTCATAGTTGCCAACAGCCAATCGAATCACGATTTGAACTAAATCAGCTAAGGGGCAGCGAAGTCTAGCACGTTATCTAATAGTAATGCGAACTTTGTACGTCTCTAATTATGACAAATTAACATGCCAAAGTAGTAAAATAGTCACTTATAAGGTTGGCAAAGACAGTTATGTAGAATTGTTACTTTTATTGATTCATAAAACCTATAGACTTTATTTTAAATATCGGAGATAATTTATGTTAAACACTCCCTTAATTCCGTTCAGTCTATAATTCATATACGAGCTCCAATGTTTGCAATCGTAAGAATACATCACGTACATGGAAAACCCATTACTTTGGGAGGTACGAGGATATCCTTAAGTCTGTTAAAAGCACTCTGGGGTCCTATAACATTTTCCTTTTGCCTCAGTCAATTCATGCACAGCCTTGACGATCGTGGCGAACCGGGACACAAATCAATGGTAATAAGCACATAAGCCCAGAGAAATTCGCATTTCAGTTTTATCCTTTGGTAGACGCCAATCTCTAATCGCTCTGGTCTTTTCAGGGTCTGTTTCAATCCCGTGGGCTGACACAACATGGCCCAAGAAATTAATTTCATTTTGGAAAAGGTCGCATTTATTAAGAACTAATTTCAGGTTGGCCACAGCCACTTTCTGAAACACAGAATCTAAGTGTGCCAGATAATCTTTAAATGTTCTTGCTGTGACCACAATGTCGTCTAGGTACCTACACCTGACAAATATCCAAGGGCAGAACTTTCTCCATCAGTCGTTCGAAGGTGGCAGGGGTATAGCATAGCGCAAAGGGCATAGCCTTGAATTTCCAGGTTCCTTTCCCTTGGACACATTGTGCCAAACGAGAATTAGCTATTCCTCATACGATAGAGTCGCGCGACAACATTGATATATATATATATATATATTTTCAATGGAGAATTGTTTTATTTCTTGATGGTAGTAGTATGAAATTGGGCAAGCTGGGACAAGTGCAGCCTGCAGCCGGAGCTCCGCAGCCAGGCGGCCATCTTGGATGACGTCGTGCGGAACTTCCTGACCTATTATTCCTGTTGGGCGGCGACCATATTGTCAGCCAGTATGATCTTGACCTTGACCTTTAGATTTCTATCTCAAATTTGGTTTTCGAACTCAAACTTGGATTTTCGATCTCAAATTTGCTTTTTGATTCCGAATTTGGTTTTGTGCATCTCCGACGGCGTCCATCTTGTTTTTCACTTCCCGTTCTTGCTTTCCATCGTCCAGGGTTTCCTCGGGGTCCTCCCAAGTTTTATTTCTTTTACATTCCACCTTTTTTCTAGCCCTCTCGTTCTCTCTTCCTTGGTTCTCTCTCTTTCATTCCCGGAGGGGGTTTTCTAATTCCATATTGTTTGTCGTCTGCTGGAGGCAGCCATCTTGTTTGCTGCCCATATTTGATTCCCACATGGGCCACTAGAGTGTGTACTTGTGGCCATCTTTGATTCTCGCACTCGCCACCAGAGTGAAGTTCCACTGGTGGCAGCTAGGAGCGCTGGCGGCCATCGTATGTGGACCGATAGCAGTTGAAATAAGGTAGAGAAGAGAGAGAGCGTGCACTCGTCGGACAGACTTGTAATCGTGAAAAATACACTATTCGTCTGGCACCCATCTTGTTTGTCGTCTGCTATAGGCATCCATCTTGATCTACTTATAAGCATAGTCGGCTGTAAGATTGAGGACTGGAGGAGAGCCCGACTGACAGCTTGGATTACACCACAGGCAGAAAATTACTTATGGCTACTTATAAGCATAGATCGCTGTGGAATTGGGGCTGAAGACTGGAGGAGAGCCCGACCGCCATTTTGGATGATGCAAATGGCGGGAAATTACCTGCATATCTACTTATAAGCATAGTTGTAATTTCCGAACTTTTAAAGATATAGTTGCCAAATTCATAACATAGGAATCACCCCTGACGATGAGAAGGGTCACAGGGTTAGGGATGCCTTATATATACTTATAAGAATAGTTGACTGTAATTTCCGATTACCATTTAAGATAAAGTTGCCAATCCATAACATAGTCACCACCTAAGATGGCGAGAAGGGTCGTACAGTCAAGTATGTCATATGTATACTTATAAGACTAGTTGGCTGTAATTTCCGAACCATTTAAGTTATAAACACCAAATTCATAACATAGTCACCATTCGAGATGGTGAGAAGGGCCATATGGTTAAGTATTTCATATATCTACTTATAAGCATAGTTGGCTGTAATTACCGAACTGTTTCATTTATACACATCAAATTCATAACATAGTCATCATCTGAGATGGCGAGAAGGACCATAGGGCCAAGTATGTCATTATGTATACTTTTAAGCATAGTTGGCTGTAACTTCCGATCCATTAAAAATATAAACACCAAATTCACAATAGTCATCACCCAAAATGGCATGAAGGGATGTAGGGTTAAGTATGTCGTATGTATATGTATAAGCATTGTTGGCTGTAATTTGCGAACTTTTTAAGATATAGTTGTCTAATTCATAACATATGCATCACCCTCGTCAATGAAAGAGGTGCAGGGCCAAGTATGTCCTATCTGTACTCATGAACATAGTTGGCTGTGATTTCCGAACTGTTTTGCATATAGCTACCAAATTCCTAGCATAGACATAACCCCCATAAATGAAAATGATCGTTGTGCCAAGCATGTCCTAAGTGCACTTATAAGCATAGTTGGTCATAATATCTAAACCATTTAAGATATATTTGCCAAATTCATAACAGACATCATGCTCCTACAACGAAAAGGGCTGAAAGGTCAAGTATGATGTAAGCACACATATAAGCATAGCACTGCATGCATTGCAGTTACCACTGCACACACCTCAGTTAGCAGTGCATGCACCGTACACACTACAGTTAACACCACATTTAGCACCACAAGCAACACAGTTAGCACTGCATCCACCACAGTTAGCACCTGGGATGTGGAGTGTATGTAACGATAGCACTACCTAGGCAACAATCTAGAGAGTCAAGAATCTCTTCGTTCTGTTGCAGATAGGCAGGTAGGGGCTGATTTTATTTTGTGTCACATGAGAAGAAATTCTTTAGGCAGATATGCATGCATTGTATATTTGTCGAGTGTTGTAAGTAGTTTCATTTTTCCATATACCAATAAAATTTTCTGACCATTAGAACAGCATTTGGTAATTTTCACTATGTCTTCTTGGCGAGAGAAAAAGCAATTCGGATAGATGTGTGCTGGTATGAACTGCTTATGTAGACCTGAAAGTGAGTAGGGTGGACAGAAGCGTTATCCTCTACCAACACCACTTTATTCGAAGAGATATTTTAGAGACATGCTAATATTTACAGCTGAATGTATTAAAAACGAAATAAATGGTTAGCTTGTACTGAATGCATCTCGTAAAGGGACATGCATGTGTAATTTGTTATTACAATGGTTGGTAAATTCTTATAACAGTTTGTAGCACTAATGTCCTTATCATTTATACACTTTGTAATGGTATTTTATTTCACCTATGTGCATCGCCTGGCGCTCATGAAGTAAGCATTTATCGTAAATAGATATAATTATTTTATTTTGCTTTTAAATCTATTTGCCACAGTGCGTAGCAGTCTCGTCTCTATCTTGTATGACTAATATTTTAAATATATGTTGTTTCGTATGCTAAAAATGATATATATATTCAAATAAGTACATGTCTAGATAATGTTTAAACGAAATAAATGGTTACCTTGTACTAAATTACTTTCGTAAAGGGAAGTGCTTGTGTGACACATCTGGTCTGTCACCCTGGAACCTGACACATCTCTCTCTCTCTCTCTCTCTCTCGCCTGGTGTTCTGTACCACCCCTTCGAAATGGCGAGAGCTGCACGGTGCTCGCATCGCTGATCGACAACCTTGACTAGTTGATCGCACAACGTTGGCACCATCGGACGTGTTCTGCTGCTATTGATGTGAGTGTTGACTGACTTTGAAAGTTTCATTTCACTCGGTTCATGCAGAAGGTTATATACTGACCAGGCTGTCTGATCTTGTCTGGAATCTTTTAACACAGCATACAGCACCCGACGAATGTGTGTGATATGTAATTTCGCTGGTTGGTAAGTGTTAATATCTATTTTCATTTACAATTTGTTTTTTTTTTTTTTAAATATCTGTTTGTATCAGTGCGTAGCAGTGTTAACCTTATCGCGTCTCTGCTTCTAGGCTTCGTGAAAGTATTTTTTTTATACTAATGTAACATACAGTGTTCAATGCTCTTGCAGGTTGTTAAATCCTTATAACTATTTACCTTTATGATTTATTTTATACAACTGTTTGTCTCAGTGTGTAGCGACGTCTCTCTTGCGAAGCTAATGGTTTAAATGATACATATTCAAAATAAGTAAATGAACTATTTTCTTTTATAGTGATGTCTTACAGATTAGTCGATCACTCAATGCTGCACAGGACGTGTGCATTGTGCTGCTAGTGATGGCTGAATCTGATGGTTTTGTTTCACTCGATTCATATGGAAGGTGTTTGCTATTCTGTTGTACTGACCAGGATGGACTGGCCTTGACTATCATCTTTTAACATAGCGTACAGCACCTGGGGCATGTGTAATAAGCGATTGCAATGGCTTGTACATGCATATAACTATTTTTATATCTGTTTGTATCAGTGTGTGTAGCAGTATTGTCCCTATCATTCCCACACTTTACAATAATGCTTTTTTCGCCTAACATAATGCCCGATGCTTGTGCAATATACAAAGGTTGTTAAATGGCCATAACTATTTTGCTTTCATAACTGTTCACATCAGCACATAGCAGCAACATCACTTTTGTGTGACTAATGGTTTAAATGTAGGCATGTGCTTATTGTTCCAGCACTATAAATGGCATGTATTTACAACGGAATAATCTGTTCAGCTATAATGGATAAGTGAATTACTCTAGTAATGGAAAAATCACATATATGATTCGGGCTGGTCTACCACCCTGGAGTTATAACACATCTCTCGACTAGTATTCTGTGCCATCCCTTTAACTTGGCTAGGCCTGAATGGTGCCTGTCCTGCCGGTTGTTCGCTTGTTGGACTGCCTTACAGATTCTCACAATGTTATTTGGTCTCTTAATGATGGACAGGTCGGTCATGTTCTGCTGCTAGTGTTTTAATTGTAAGTTGTATTCTGAATTTGTCGGTTAAGTTTCACTTAGGGTCGTAAGAAAGTCGTTTGCTATTCTCTCATACTAGTCAGGACCGTTCGGACTTGAGTAGGGGCATCTAACACCTCGTACAATGTTCGACATATATGATGGTTGGTAAGTGCCTATAACTAGTTTCCTTAACATCATGTTTTTTATATATGTTTGCATCATTGTGTAGTAGTAGTAATGACCTTATCATTCCTGCACTTCACAATGGTAATTTTTTCACCTGACATAATGTCCAGCCCTTGATGCTCGTGCAATATAAATTGCATGTTAATTGATGTTCGGGATGTACATACATATCTAACAGTCCCTTAAATGGTTCGAAAATTGCAGCTAACTATGCTTATAAGTATGCTTAGGACACACTTGACCCCATGGTCCTTTTCGATATCGGAGCTGATGCCTGTGTTATGAATTTGGAGTGAATATCTTAAACAGTTCGGAAATAGTCGACCACTATGCTTATAAGTGTGGTTAGAACATATTTGACCTTGTGATCCTTCTTGTTATGGTAGCTTATATCTATGTTATGAATTTGTCGGCTATACATTAAATGCTTCGGAAAATACAGCCAACTATACTTATAGGTAGACATAGGGTATACTTGGTCCTGCGAGCCCTCTTGTTAATGGGGGTGATGCCTGCATTATGAGTTTGACAACTATATCTTATGTAGTTCGGATATTCCAGGTAACTATACTTGGTCCTGCGTAAACTCTCGTCATCGGGAATGATGACTATGTTGTGAATTTGACGACTATGTCTTATGTAGTTTGAAACTTATAGCCAACTATACTTATAAGTAGATGTATGGTATACTTGACCCTACGACTCCTTTCTTCATCTCAGGTGATGTATATGTTATGAATTGGTGATGCTTGCAGTGCTAACTGCGGAGCATTTGGTGCTATCTGAGGTGCTTGTGGTGCTAACTTTAGTGTGTGGTGCTAAATGCAGTTCGTTTGGTGCTAACTGGGGTGTGTGTGTGGTGCTAACAGTAGTGCTTTTAGTGCTAAATGCGGTGCATGCGGTGCTAACTGTGGTGCTAACTGTTGTGTGTGCGGTGCTAACTGCAGTGCATTCTGTACTAACTGTAGTGGCTGTGGTGCTAACTGTAGTGCTTATGGTGCTAACTGCAGTTCATGCAGTGCTAACTGTGGTGCATGTGGTGCTACCTGCAGTGCATGTGGTACTTGTAAATCTAACTGTGTTGCTTGTGGTGCTAAATATGGTGCTAACTGTAGTGTGTGTGGTGCATGCAGTGTTAACTGATGTGTGTGCAGTGGTAACTGCAAACCATGCGGTTCTATGCTTATATGTGTGCTTACATCATACTTGACCTTTCAGCCCTTTTCGTTGTAGAAGCATGATGTCTGTTATGAATTTGGCAAATATATCTTAAATGGTTTAGATATTATGACCAACTATGCTTATAAGTGCACTTAGGACATACTTGGCACAACGATCATTTTCATTTATGGGGGTTATGTCTATGCTAGGAATTTGGTAGCTATATGCAAAACAGTTCGGAAATCACAGCCAACTATGCCCATGAGTACAGATAGGACATACTTGGCCCTGCACCTCTTTCATTGACGAGGGCGATGCATATGTTATGAATTAGACAACCATATCTTAAAAAGTTCGCAAATTACAGCCAACAATGCTTATACATATACATACGACATACTTAACCCTACATCCCTTCATGCCATTTTGGGTGATGACTATTATGAATTTGGTGTCTATATTTCTAATGGATCGGATGTTTAAGCCAACTATGCTTATAAGTAGATCAAGATGGATACCTTCAGCGCACGACAAATAAGATGGGTGCCAGACGAATAGTTTTTTTTTCACAATTACAAGTCTGTCCAACGAGTGCGCGCTCTCTCTTATCTGCCTTATTTCAACTGCTATCGGTCCACATACGATGGTAGTGTTGTGGTTAGCATACCGGACTGGCGACCCAATGGTCGCCGGAATGAAACCGCACGACTCCGATATTTTTTGAGTTCACACTTAAAATAAATTACCAGCGTTCCTGGCAGTCGATGAGTGAACACAATATGGCCGCCAGCGCTCCTAGCTGCCACCAGTGGAACTTCACTCTGGTGGCGAGTGCGAGAATCAAAGATGGCCGCAAGCACACACTCTAGTGGCCCACGTGGGAATCAAAGATGGGCAGCAAACAAGATGGCCGCATCCAGCAGACGATGGTCGTCACCAGCAGACGACTACAAAACAAGACGGCCGACACCAGCAGATGACAAACAATATGGAAGGAGAAAACCCCCTCCGGAAATGGAAGAGAGAAAACAAAGGAAGAGAGAATGAAGGAAGAGAGAGAACGAAGGCAGAGAGAACGAGAGGAATAGAAAAAAAAGGGAATATAAAAGAAAGAAAACTTGGGAGGACCCCGAGGAAACCCTCGACGATGGAAAGCAAGAACGGGAAGTGAAAACCAAGATGGACACCGTCGGAGATGCACAAAACCAAATCCGGAATCAAAAACCAAATTTGAGATAAAAAATCCAAATTTGGGATTTCAAATCCAAGTTTGAGTTCGAACGCCAAATTTGAAATCGAAAACCAAAGGTCAAGGTCAAGGTCATACTAGTTGACTAGATGGCCACAGCCGAACAGGAATGATAGATCAGGAAGTTCCGCACGACGTCATCCAAGATGGCCGCCTGGCTCCGGAGCTCCGGCTGCAGGCTGCACTTGTCCCAGCTTGCCCATTTTCATACTATTGATGGTGTTATTGTACATGCCCTAGAATGCCTACTTCCCTGATACGTAGATAAGGCTGTCTTTTCCTTGTCTTCCATGGCCGCATCGCACTGCCAATACCCGTTCTTCATGTCTAGAGTAGAAAACCGCTGGGAACCAGCTAGGCTATTCAGTGTGTCATCTATCCTAGTGACTGGGTAAGAATGATGTACAAAATTATAATGATTTGAAAGTTAGTACTCCAATATTTGCTGTGTAGGCACAATTAATTCTATGGTAACTGAGGTATAATATTGAAATTAACTGTACATAAACTAAGAATGGATTGCCATCATGATACATTTTAAGAAGGTTGGATGAACAGGCGCGAAAGCATACTGTTGAAGTTGTAGTAATTTGATACAGAGACTTGGAGAGGAGGGCGAATGTTGAGTCTTGTCTAACCAGAGCTGCGTTAGTGCGGTATGTATGGTGGAGGGAGGTGCTATATAAATTTCTGCATGACTGGTGTTGCTCTAGTACACCACAGTTATTTCCTAGCAAATATCAAACTAAATGGAAGATTACAGATTACAAAGGTTAAAGGCCAAGAGCATAAAGCATAATCGAAAATTGCGGAAGTGTTGTAACCCAAGATGGTAGTTCGAGGGGACAGAGCAATCAGACGGCTACCAAATCGAAGTGGAATGGCAGAGCATGATTACAATGTAGGATGGTGGGTGGAGCACAAGTGACTTAATCGTGGTGACAAATTAATACGGAGTGGCAGAAAATGAAATGAAGGTAACAAAAAAAAAAAAAAAAAAAAAAAAAAAACGTATATGGTGAATGTGGCGTGACAAAGCATGGGAAAATGTTTTAGTCAGCTCGCCTGGTGGCTAAATCGAGAACTTAGCACTACTTAGGCGATGGAAATAGAATCCAATATGTCAGTTGCAGACTGCACCACCTATACTTTAAATAAATGTAAACAAATATGGCTAAAACCTGGTAGTTAAATCTATAGCTCGCCTGGTGAACAAATCGAAAATTAATACATTAGTGCCGTAACGGATGGATTTGTAACCACTTAATTTATGCGCTTAAAGACTGAATGAGTTAATATGCTAATTCAGATCCATGTTATATGATGATTTATTTACTATGATGTGTGATCTACTTGATGTGATTTTACTCATTTGCATATGTTCAGAATATTTATTTAACTGTTAATGTTTCAGATATAATTATTTTGTTTTTTATGACTATTACTGTTTCTAGTGTGCAATATATGTTATTTTCTTACATGGCTGAGATATTGGATGCTATAGGCCGGTTGCCAAAGGCAACGGAGTTTGTTGATAATTTAACGAAGTAGCCGCCCAGTGATTAACAGCAATTTTAGCGTCACCTTAACCCATAGCTGAGCCTTAGGAGGCAATATTGTCTTCTCCTACCACTAGGCGGGTAGTGAAGCGCGTCACGGATCCGGTAGGGATTTTGGACGTAGAATTAGAAAAAGTGACGTGAGTGCCGCTATCGTATAACAGACCATTAAGAAGACAACTCGGGACGTTTTAGAAGAACAGAAGAGGGTCTGTTTGGTCTGCACACCCGAGATACAAGTTAATATAGTTCACCACCCGCGACTTAACGTGTGGTCCGATAAAGACCGTCTGTTCCCTGTAACAAGGCCCGTGTGCCTAAACCTAAGGAAAGTTATGAATAAGATGCCTCGCGACTCACACACTGCTGCAATTCTACTTTCTGCTGCATCTTATATTGATGTGAGAGTTCGAAAGGTTTTAGCTTCAGCAAGTAAAGATTTATTTGAGATGGCTGCTAATATAATTTCAGTATCCTACAGCTAAGAACGCCATTTTGAACCGTCGCCTAGTGAATTTATTGACTGTTTAACCTGCAATCCCTGGTTGATTCTGAGTCCTGCTTCCAATCATAATGGTGTGAGACTTATTATGAGAAATGAATAATTCTAAAGAACTATATAATATTTTATGAAGCGTCAATCACAGGGTCATACTACTTCTGTTACGGGCGCTTCATGCATTATTGTACAAGTCTGCAGGAATATTCTTGTTATTGTAATTAATATTAAATCCAACATGATATTTCAGCATCACTATTTCAGTACAATCTAATTATTTGCAATTAACCATGAATGTATGCAATTTATTTGGAGAGTGTTATTTCTCGTAGTGAATGCTGGTTATTTTAGTAATTAGAAAAGAGAATATGGTTTTGTGTTATGTCCTCTAGCTGTCTTCAAAGTGACTGATTGGGGCTTTTGTGGCAAGTGTGGTATTCAGAGGAAGTACTGTTGTTCCATCCTCTAGACGTGATGTTCCAGAACACTGGTACTGGTCCAGGACGTAAGTTTTGCTGTACCAAAATTAATGAATTAGTGTCTTACTCCATATGGTGAAGGTGTGGAATCAGATCATTTGTAAAATGGTTCCTGCTCGAAGTTCATGTTACACGCCTACTCAATTCACCTGCGATACCATCTATCTCACACTAATTACACCTACACCCATATATACATACATATACGACATTTGAATTTCAGTGCTACCTAGGTGATAAAAAGTAAACAAATGACAAACGAAAAAAACAATATGGCTGGTGGGGGGTATTCGACAGAATGTGTGTGGGTGAGGATTGAGTGGTGTGTGAGGAGGGGAAGGGGGGGGGGAAACGGAGGCCTGCCGATTAATTAACCAATGAAAATCATTGGTAGGGGAGGGTAAGATTATGACAATGCCATTGATTGGAGGAGAATCAGGCGTCTGCTGGATATGGTGCTGGGCGAACCTCCGAAAGTGTAAGTTTTTAATACATTTTAAAATAAATTTAATAAATATTTAAATAATTTCTTTATAAATTTTAAGATAAACAACTAGGAAATTTTTGTAATTTTTGATGAGTGTTTTCGTTCAAGGTCATTAAAGGTCATGGAGTCAAGGTCACGGTCACCTGGATCCAATATGGCGGACCAGATGGCTGATGGTTAGGTCTGACTCCGCTCCTGGATCCTTTGTATCGGTTTAGCATACCTTAAGCCTGTAAAATCAATATAGCCACCATTGCTCTGCTCTCGAGAAACAAGCCTATCAAAAATCACTTGAATTGGCTGAAAATAGCCTTTCTGCGGCTCATTTTTGCAGCTGGGAGGCTCGGTGGTTTTTTGAGAGAAAAATAGATTTTTTTTTGGCAAAAATGGATTTTTTTTTAAGGAAAAAGGGAAATTTTGATATAAAAAAGATTTTCAACATTTTTTTAATGGATTTCTATTTTTTTTTTTTTTTTTTTACTTTTTAATTTTATGGTCAGAGATCAAAGGTCACCGGAGTCTAGGCCAAGGCTACATGGATCCAAGATGGCGGCTGGGTGATGTCACTACATTGTGGCCGACCGGCTTCGACACCGTGACACCCCACGCCCTTGCGCCATATCCGTCAAAATCATTCTACTTAGGTCCGTACAGTTTTGTTTTTGTAGTATTAAGTTTATATTAAGACCAAAAAAATGCTGAAAAATTGTCAAAAATCACGTTTTCGGAGTTCTCCTGTGCAGTTTTCTTAAAAGGAAGGGGAAAATAAAATTTTACGACTGTAGTTTAATCTATGAGCTTTCATCGCGTGAGGCCCACGGTAGTTGAGCGCTTAGACTGCTCGCCCTCCACCAAGGCGAACCGGTTTCAATCCCCCGACAGTTCGCTCCGGATTTTCGCAAGTAGGAATCGTGCCGTTCGATGCCGCTGGTCATCGGGTTTTCTCGGGAATCTTCCGTTTCCCCGCCCCTTCATTCCGGCGCTACTCCATACTCGCCTCACTTCACCTTCATCGGCTCTGAAGACGTCGCTATTAAGAGCCGTCTAAATATCTTCACTCTTCACTTCATCGCGTGTATTAAAATCCCACTATTGCGGATCTCATTTGCGCAGGAAAGTGTAACTGTGGAAGCACTGGGCGCAGGTTCAGCGCCTTGCGCGTAAGAGCGACGGGGTACTGGTCGCGCGTGTTATTGTCTCCCGTATCGCTGTGATACGGACGCGGAAAGATATCTCGAGGCCTAAAGAGCCGATGGTGAAGCGAGGTGAGTATGGAGCAGCGCCGAAATGCAAGGGTGGAGGAACCGAGAGATCGTCAAGAAAACGCGCCGACCAGGGGCGGTGTACATTACCTGATTGGCTGCACGAGGTTCCTGAGAACGGGCCTTGTGTCTGATTGGCTAATGTATGCTTAGAAAGGTTCCCTATTGACTGGGCTGCTGGTTGGCGAGTATGTTACCTGGGGCTGATCGGAGAACGGCGTTCTAAAATTTCGTCGGCCCGTGACGCCATTTTGCTAACGCGTGTAGCTGGATTTCGCGATATAATCATCTGTATTCTTAAGTAAACAAAGGGGCGGAGAGATATCTGACTGCCTGAGTACCTCTGTGCTGGAGGTCAGATGGACTCGTGCTGGCAGTGGTTTGAAAATCATAACCGGCAATGCCCCTATAGTCGACAGACGAGCGGGCCATTAATATAACATGGCCTCGTGGAAATGGCCGCTCTGGCTTGACCAGCTTGCAGGTCGTAGCCCCGAAAGAGGGATTCGCTCCTTTGTAGTCTGGGAGGGGAGAATAACTAGGGACACCCGAATTTCGCGAAAATATTTCCGCACAACCTAGATTTCAATAGCCTACGAGCATACGAGAAGTTTACTTTAGCTTATTGGCGGCGTGTCTTTGAAAGAATACATTTCTCTACTTGACTGGCCAATCAAAATTTGGTAACTTCAATGCTGTACTACGTCTGGGATTCGCGCGAAGACACCTAAGATGCGTAACACGGAAACCATCCAATCACGACAGTGTATCTGAGCTAAAGTGTTGCGAAATACAACTGGTCCTGAAATATTTTAGCGAAATTCTGGTTCGGCTGTCTCTAAGAGTAATACAATCAGCCAGTATGATGGTGGATAGAGGGTTGTAATTCCATTCAATAAAACGATGCATCATTAGGAGAGTTGGTGAAATACCAATTATCTCGAAATATGGTACAATGCTCATATCGTGACGTCGCTACCACAGTAATGGCCACACAGCCGGGGACTGGGGCAATACAAACTTGTTGTTGTTGTTGTATTCTTAAGTAGTCCATGTATACTTGCTCGCTCACTGGGAGCGACAGTAGCGAATAGACAGTTACATGATGCGCGATAATATGGGACCGTTGAGTCCAACCAGCACACAATTTAATTTATACTTTATTCACTGTTACTTAAACTTTTCTGGAGCCCTGATAAAGTTATACGTCCAGGATATTCCTCCACGTCATACTTACAAAGCTTATTCGAGAGTAGTGTATTACACCAAAAGGACAACGCACCGCATTCGTGCGCACTCAGTGTAATAATATTTTGTAAAAGAACTTGTGTTAGCAACACACCTGTTTTCTCTCTGTTTTAACCATATTAATTAGAAATTTGATATTATGATTTCTATATTGTTAATTTAAAAAATAAGGTCCTTTTATGTTAGCACAAATATGAAACGCTTGTGATAAATGAATATATTTAGGAAAAGCCAAACATGTCATAAGTTACATGGGGTGATTTTTCAAAGGTTCGATTCAAAAAGTGTGAATAAACCACGAATAGACAGTGTCAGTATAGTCTTGAATAAATGTATATACAGTCGAGCACACTGACTGGCATGTTACTAGCTTGAAATGACTGTGTATCTGGCAATTCTTGCCAACTGCAGAATATTACGTGTATTTACGAAAATTTGCTCTATGCCGAAACGCACACTGTAACTATAGAGCGTCTCACTCAGATTGCAGTGTGCGGTGTAATGGACATTCACTCTCTCTTTCCAATGCACGATTTCTGTCGTTTACTCTGTCCTTGTTCCTGCGTGCACTGTTGCCTGATGTGTTATCTTTGTGCGTTTCATTGCTTGCGCGCCATGCCATCACAATGATAGGGATTCTTACAGCCTTCAGTTTCAACGGAGCCGCTTAGCTTTGCGTCGCAGGATTGGATTCCTCTAAGAGTTGGCAGGGAGGTAAACAGATGAAAAATATCTTAATCAGGCCGTTTCCTTCACCGCCCATTTGTTTCTCAGCTTGTCAGTTACGTCACAAAGCTGAAGCAATCTGGCAACAGTGAGCGCCATAAGCCCTGTACTGCAATGTAAGCGTGAGACGGATTAAGCCTACTCAGTACCAAAATATATGCGTCAATTTTATTTTGTGTGGCGCACATTCAGTACTTCGTCAGTATTCAATCATATTTTATGTAACAGTTGGAAACATTACGAAGTTTTGTGGACGCAAAGATTTTGAGTAAATTTGTAGTTATATATATATATATATATATATATATATATATATATATATATATATATATATATATATATAACTACTATATATATATATACCGACAGTTGGTATAGTCATATATATACAGTTGGTATAGTCATATATATATACAGTTGGTATATATATATATATATATATATATATATATATATATATATATATATATATATATATATATATGACTATAACAACTGTCGGTACCAAACCCGTCGCTACAATGGAATAATATTTCCTGTCGTGGAAACAAACAGGTTAAAACAAAAATGCTCGTGTTCTTGAAGAATTCGTGGAACGCGTCTAAAGGTAGCGATTATAACAACCGGGCAAATAACACATTAGTAAACTAGTTGAAAAGTAGCATTTTATACAAAGTTGTTGGCTCTAGCTATTTGTTTTCTTTATATATATATATAATTCAGTTTTATATTTATCAGTTTTATTTGCATTCAAATTTATTTCTTGGAAATCTATGGATACCGCTATTTGCATTTTATGAATCGCTCTGGTTTCTGTTATTGGCGATTTCTTGTTGTATCTCAAAGAAGGTGTAATAATTTCTAAGTAGCGATCGCAAGGGCCATGGTAACAACTTCATTTAACAGTCGCTATTCAAAAGAAGATAACAAATAACTGACAGTTGGGAACTTTAGATTAAGTACAAGAGGACGAAAAGCTACTAATATTTTGCCAAATAATAGCCATGTCTACTCGTAATACCTTCCTGAATATAATAATAATAAAAAAAAGTAACCATAAATAGTAGATCAAAAATAGAAAATTTGGCCTTCCAATGATGCTTGTTTCTTATTAATCGAAAAAAAAAAGAGACTCATTACACAAATGTGTGTATGTGTGCATATATATTTTGATAAAATTTTTTTTTTGGGGATATACGTGAACATAAACCAAGATATTAATAATATATTATCTCACATTACAAAAGTTTGGAAATACCCAAAAATATAAAAATATTTGGAAATGGTTTTATTTAAGTACTAAATGTGTTTTGAATAGACTACAAGTATTTAATATTGGAGATATTTTGGCGTGTAACAAAATATATTATGTGTGTTCTTTAAAATGGAAAATATTTGAAACACAAGTTGGTGGTAAGATTTGTAAAGGCGTTAAAAGTTAATGATATATATATATATATATATATATATATATATATATATATATATATATATATATATATATATATATATATATATAAACATAGAATCTCATTCAAGAACCTAATTTTCAAACATGCAAATATAGGATGACAAATCGTAAATATATTGATGACTCTATTAATTGAGAAATCATTAGAACATGTGTCAAGAATTGAAAAGAGAGCTTCAGAATAGACTTAAGTTAAAATTAATGGTTTACAATTAGCAAATAAAATATGGTTTATTAAGAGTTTAATAATTTATTAAACTACCAAAATAAAAAAGAAGATAAATATAATGTATTAATTTATTTAAAACTGGTTAAAAATGTTTCCTGTAGCCACTAAATCTTAGGATAATACAAAAATTCAATAATGTTCATGAATTATCTAAACAAACTGATGGAAATAATAATATGATAATGATAAGAAAAAATCGACGGAATATAAATATTGAAAATTTTCTGTTTTTATAATAACATTAGTTCTTACAATTAAAATATATCATATATCCCTTAAAAATTTCATAAGGTTGTACAGCTACATATTAATTTAGTTCACGTTAAAGAAAGAGAAATTTCACAATTTTTTTGGTTACTGTTTCATCATAACTATTGAGCTCAACTTACAAAACATAGCTTCTTTTATTTGTGTTATGTGCTTACAGTACTTTGGTTGTCAAACCAACTTGTAATCAAATTAAAAGACCTAAGATGGGTGGAATAATTAATTAAGTAATTATCAGCATATAATGAAAGTTCTTTCTTATTTATGCAGGTTTTCAAATCTCATTAAAAAATCAATTAAGTACAAAATTGACAAAAACATTAAAATTAATAGAAATATGTACTACTCAAACAGAAATAATGTTGAAAATGTACTACATGCAATGTTATTAATAAAGATATAATTTACTGACATACAAAAAAAGAATAATGTATAAAAGAATATCAGATACCCGAAGTTTCACGAGATTGTTATTATAATTAATTTGTATGCCAATCATTATTTAGGAAAAACTGTGTTTATTGTTGACAAATGCAAATAAATGTATAAACTTTATAATACTTAGTAAAGAAGTGGGAGGAAATGGTGACGAATATTCACAAACTGTTCCAATAAAACTGTAAATGACGAAAACATGTTCATAAATTAAAAATATTGAATATTATTTGAATATAATGCAGCTAATAATAAAGACTCTCTACACTGAAAATCTTGGTGACCACTATATAACAATTTTGGGTTAAACAAAGTCTGTAAATTCTTAAAATTTATTTTCATAATTAATTAATAAGTGATATTGATTATGTTGTTAAATAATAATATCATAATGAGTAAATAAATTAAAGACTTAATAGTGAAATAAAATATATCACCTACGGTAAACTAACAAAAAATATAAATTAGGAATAAACCACTAACGTAATGCGATGGATTCATTATTATATAAATAAAATAAACTTTACTAAACTATATAACGAAAGGTTTTTTAAGATAGCGTAGATTTATTCGCAAGAACATCTGTTCATCCATATAATTACATTTATAACATAAAAACGTTTCAATAAATGACATCACTATTTAAAAAAAATCAGAGTAGATTAAAGAATGTTAAATAAGTTATTAAGTTTATTAGCACAAAAATGAATTGTGAATAAATGTTAAACATGACAATTTCACAAAAAACATATATATTTAGTTAAAAAATTACGGGTAGGGGTCCCGTTGTGAAAATTGCTATTGAAAGGAAACAATTATGCAATTATAGTTACAATAACAGTAATATGAAGTTAAACTATTTTACTGGCAAACTTCGAATCACGGAAATAAATTTAATTTCCTATTTATAAAATATTAAAATTCGCATTTAATAGAATTTTAAATTAAACGTTTTAAAAACTTACCTATGTATTTTTCAAACATGGCATCTTTTGTAAACTGGGCTATGATTTAATTGATAGATATTCTATAATGATATCGCGAGGAAATTTTATATGGCGGACCATGAAGTAACGAACTATAATTCACTAAAGTGGAACAGTGATACTGTATCTTGTAGTGCAGCACTGCAAACTGAGAGAAAGTCAGGGGGGGGGGGGGGGAAGAGAGAGAGAGAGAGAGAGATAGAGAGGAAGGAGAGAAAAAAAAAAGTATTTTTATGTATGTTTCTAGTGTAATTACTTTATTTTATTTCATTTCAGGTATTATGTTGTTTTACATTTGTGTGCTTTTGTGGAGTATAGTTCGTCCCGCTCCGTATTGTACGATGTAGTAGTCCTACTAACACTAATTTGAAAGAAGGTTTGCCTAGGAAGCAGCAAAATGTTTTTAGACTATGAAAGGTCTAAACTAAATGAAGGACGGTTTTATTTATAATAAATAAGTTCTGTCCATTTTAAATCATCAGTAATGGTAAGTGACATACCGATACACAGGTACCAGCAAACAAACTGCAAGTGAATATTTTTCTCTTTAAGTTGTTTCAGTTTTTGATGATTGACATTAAAGTTTTATTTTGCCCACATATGTCCATGAGGAAAGGAGTCATTATATTACGCAAACTGAGCATATCTGGACTATTTATTATTTCCCCTTTTACTATTTTCAGTTCTACTAGTGACGAACTTTCGCTATGAATTTTGGGATTTTCTGGTGCTTCAGAAAACTCGCACATAGAGTGGGATTGACCCCGCGTTTTTTGTGAAATAGTTGTTTGCGCGAATACGTGTATCTCGGTAAATAAATATTCTGCAAATACAACATTTTGTCAGAAAAGATAATATATATATCTATGCCCCTATTTTTGTTTCCTTTGCCATATTAAGTGTATTCTTGGAGAAAAAATTCGTGGAAATGATCAAATATCGAATTTTTAAGATTGCCTATGCCTAAGATACGGGCGTAGTTTACTCTGTGGTCTTTCATTGCGTGCAATAAAACTACACTGTTGCAGATCTAATTTGCACAGTACAGCGTTAGGACGGAAACACTGCACGCCTTGCGCGTAGGAGCAATGAGGAACTAGGCGTGCGTGTTAGTGTCGCCCGTATCTCTCCCTCGCTTCTCGAATTTGGAAAAAGGGAGGGGGGTAGGTTCCATACCACTCTTAAACTATTCAATTCAATAACTGGAATGAGAATGAACAACAGAATTGCACTTTTATTTAATATTATCATAGTCAATTACTTTTTATTATTTCTCAGTAAAAGGCTCACACATTTTAAGTCCATACGCACAAAATATCACAGTAGTCCCAGGGAACTATATCTATGGACAGGAAAATGTAACGATTTGAATGATGTGTAGGCTAGACTCCACAATACTCTATACACCATAGCCTCACCTGTTCGTTCACTGGCTGCCGCGTTAGTGAGAAACCAGTTTCAACATTAACAAGGTAGCACGAGACTCTGTGCTTGTTTTCATGCACTTTTGCTATTGGCCCAGAGCAGAATCGTCCACGATATGTTTCGTAAACTATAAACCAATCGCTAAAGTAGTTAATCTATACGTGTGTTTCAAGTCTAGCACGTCCTCAAATCAATTCGCAAAATATTCCTGTCCCTAGCTATATTGGAGCGAGTGAAGGGATTTGGGCGGCTCTTAATATCAAGATCTTGTGAGCCGATGAAAGTGAAGCGAGGTGAGTATGGAGCAGCGTCGGAAAGCAAGGTCAGGACAAACGGAAGATCCCCGAGAAAACCCACCGACCAGCGGAATCGTCCCGAACGATTCCTACGTAAGAAAATCCCGAAAAGACCCCGCCAGGAATCAAACCCGGCTCGCCTAGGCGGGAGGAAAGTAATCTAACCACTACACCACCGCAGCCCCCTAACTACATATGAAGTTTCACCAGCAGTATGAGGAGGGCAATTAAGTGTGAGGCGCAAAAATATACGTACTAACCCCGAAATAGTCTTACGGTTTGGGGTGTAAGGGGGTGGGGGTGTGAGCCGGGGGGGAGCGGGAGGGAGGAGGAAGTATAGGGATGAAGTGATTTTAAATATCCCTTTTAATTCCTGGCTGGCAGCCATAGTCCATTCACTGTCACTTCCGACTTTTCTGAAGCTCTGCTAATGCGAGATACAAAGGGAAGGGGAAATAATCTCAGGGTGCTATCCACTTCCAAAAGAGAACGTGGATCTGCCAGGCGATGTTTGTTCTTGAGCAGCATGTCTGTTGTTGTGACGCGCACATTAACAAACTGTTGGAATGGTGTAAGTTTTTTGGTTATATTAACACTTTGACCTCAATTTGCATTAACCCTTTCAGTCACAGTGTCCTCTGTCTGGGACGTTGCATACGAAGTGGAGTGAATGGTCTGCACTGTACACAGCAGAACACACCGTCCAATGAGGAAGGTTCCCTACGTGTGGGAGACATGATTCGCTGCTGAGACTATGTATGTTCCGTAGCCTCATAAACCACTGCTGCCAATAACATAGAGTACAGATAGATTTCTATTGGTCCCTATGTAAGACAAAGCTTCGTCTGGATACCAGTACAGTTCCGAACAAAAGATTTGTTGTTTGTTGCAACGCCTAAAATTGTATATTTATATTTGACTGAATGGGTTAATATGTTGCACAGCTGTATTTTGAATCTTATTATGTCCATCCCATTTATTGATGTAACACTGTAACATCTTCCATAGACTTCTGTACACAATATGGTAATTTTCTTTATATTATTAAACTAAAGCGATAAATTCAATACAAAGACTTTGACAAAAATACACATTTTACGAAAAGTACTGTGGCAGTCGAAGTATGAACCACAGGCTTTTAATAACATGGGAAATAATGCGAAACAAGTTGACTTAATGCACGCTGTATGCGATAAGCACAGGACTATGTGAACCAAGCACATTACTTGGAGACTAAGTTTGAAGCAAAGAGCGTCTGACTAACTGCAAACTTATGTAATGAATGGTCAGTACTTACTTTTAATCGGGGGGGGGGGGGGGGCAAAAGGATAATCACTTTTATTTTAATTGTACTTACTACAGCCTCTTATAATGAGCCAAAACTATTTTCTTAGAATCTACAAGGCATGGTATTAATTTATGTTCTTAAATATGCAAGCTGAATTTCACTTACTGTGACAGAAAACTTAATTCACAAATTCCTCCTCACTGAACGTTCGATTTTATGTGCATTCATTTTGGTACTAGTAGACATAATTATCTATTTACGATTGTCATTTGTTTTCTCTGCTGTCGGTATAATGTGTTTAAATAGAACTCTTTTTTTTACGAGTTTATAAATATCACGGAACTTAACATATAATATTTCCCAAATGTATTAAAACTTCGACCCCGTGAATGTAAGCGAAACATGACCTCATACGCGAGACTGAAACCAAATGACGGGAATTCCAGACACTAAAGCGACAAAATGCTTCTTAGCAGCTGAACCGCACGAAAATGTCGACTGCTAATAACAGTTATTACTGCTTACAACTTCACGGCCACCGCTAGCGCAACTCGGGATTTCTCTCGACCTGCCTCAAACCCATTAACTACAGCGACGAGCCATTGACACTATATGACTGAGGAGCTTGTATTTTTCATTCCTGAGTAATGGCTCTTAATAATAAGAAACATGCTTCCAGGAAAACCATCTGTTTAAAATTAACTGAAGAAGAGATCAATTGTATCGAGACAAATCATTTCATGCATTTGGCATTTAGACAATTTCTCACCCCCCCCCCCCCCCCCCGAGTTTTAACAAGATGCGCTCAACATCCAAGGAAGAAATGTCTTCCTTCGTATCGTAAGCAGTTTGCCATCAGCTTACCATGCGATTGGGATTGGGTTCGAATCCTGGACACTGTATGGCTGTGCGTGCCGAATTATTTATTAAAATATTAACCTATTAATTCTCGCATTAATTTATGGTTGATGATGTTGCAAATAAGTTTTTTTTTCATGCGTGCCGTATTTAAGCTAACAAAGAACTCGTTTTGTTATCACAACCAATAAGCTGTGGGTTTTATGTTCAGTGATGAGAGATATGACCATAACGAGAAAGATTAACACGGTTTACAAATTATTGACCCCCCAGGGAAGGAAATTGAGTCTCGCTATCTACAGAACCGGTCAAACATAAACTTCCTGTGAAAAAATTGGGTAACATTTTTTTTACACTTTCAGACTCCGTGTCAATGTTCGTTGATGTGTTGCAAATGAAAGATATTTATGGTGGGAGCTGTACATAGCAAGAAATCAGTGGCAGGTTTTAAGCGTCCTCAACGCGATAAATCCGATTATAGGAGGTTCACGGCAAGATTATCATTTTTGATAGCCATGCTTATGATCTGCTTGTATACAGGTTGTGTATTCCTCCGACTTATGTAAAATTAACATTGGCATCGGCCTCGTCACTTTATTCATGCGTTGGTCAAATGGAACTGCGGAATTATTAACAAAATTAATACTTTACAAATGTGCTCAGTTTTACACTTCGATGCATAAAAAAAAAGAAAGCGAAAAAATTTATTTTAAGTTATCACAAATGGTTACCTAACACTTTTTATTCGAAGTTAAGATATGGAACTACTCCATCCATCTTTACCAACTTTACTGGCCGAATGTCACTCAGCGCACTGCTTAAAATGTATGCATGCAGGGGCAGTGAATTTTTCCTAAGGTTCGTTGCTAAAGTGCTCACTTTAACGTGAACAGCCTCTAGTTGATGTTTCTGCTCCTCTCAGGTGTGAATGATTGATGCATACGTCGACGACCACGCATCACCTTGTTCACTGGTTGCGATAAGCAAGTTCGACACAAGTACAGTACACGTCAGAAAGTTAAGCTATTGCTACACACGAGCTTGTAAAAGAATTTGGGACTGAGCAGGTTAAGCTGATTTTAGCATGTATAAACAGAAGAAGGGGACAGAGTCGGAACCATTAGCGAACTGGCAGAAATCAGCGTACTCGTAAAAATTCCCACTAAATACGTAAATAAGTGAGTTGTTGAGCTGAGAGATTTGGTATGCTCTTAACCACGAGGTCTTGAGAGCCGATGAGGTTGAAATGAGGGTGAAATGGAGCAGCGCCGGAATGCAAGAACGGGGAAAACCGGAGAACCCCGAGAAAACCCGCCGACCAGTGGCATCGTCCGGCACGATTCCCACTTGAGAAAATCCGGGAGCGAACCGGCAGGGGTAATAAAGTGACATAGATTCCGATAAATTATTTTTCCGTATACTATTACGGAACAGATGAGCATTCAAATGTGAAGTGGTGTAAGATTCTTTTGATGTGAGCACATCCATCCGCCGGAAGGCTGCGCAACATTTTGAAACGAGGACTTGTGCATGACTTGCTCCTACCTGCAGCGTTAGGACTGCCAGATGTACTTATTTATCCAGAACAACTCCGACTTCGTATATTTTGTTCCGCGCACTGCTCTTGTCTGTAACAGAACGCTAAATGTTCCAATTTTTTTTTAAAGATTAACTACACAACTTAGCAAAGATTAATACGATTACAAATTAGTGATCGTCGCATCCTTTGAAGAAATGTTTATTGTTTATGAACATACACTTGGCATTAAAAAAAAATCAATTTTCACAGTCGCAAAAGTCAGAATAGAAAACGTATTCTATTAGCAAAAATGTAATATAATATATTATTATTATTTTCAAAATTAAATGCACGTAGAGTACATTTCGGTCGTGTTTAGTAAAACCGGTTCCCGGTTAACTGAGCCCTTTTGAAATCAACCCCTGGAAAATATCACTGCCCCAACCTGCATACATTCCAGCGGGCACACTGACTGACTTGCACCCAGTAAAGTCGGTATCGCGGAGGAAAAGTAGTTCCACGCCTTCGCGTAGAATCGAAAGTGTTAGGTAAATATTTGTGAATACTGAAATCACTTATTTTGCTTACTGTTGTTTTAATGCATGTATTACAGTAGGCCTAAGTGTAAAAATTAGCAATTTTGTGAATAATTAATTTTCCTAATAATTTCACAGTTTCATTTGACCGACCCACAAATGAACTGCTCAGGCCCACGGCAATGTTATTCTTACATATGGCGGAAGAATACACAAAGAATATACAAGCAGAACTTAAGAAGAGCTTTAAAAAGTGATCCGTTTACCGTGAACAGAATATGCATGTAATAGCATAAAAGTTTAGTAAATTAAAGGTGCCTCTGTTGAACATGTAAAATAATTTTGTTGATTTAGGATGACTAGAAAAAATAATGTTGTCAACACATGTACTGATTTTCCTTTCCGACTATCTGGTAACCCAAAGCGGAACGTTCCTGGTTGGTTGAGCTCCCTGGTGGCGAGTAAGTTTCCAAGCGCTGATTGGCCGAAAGGGCTCCGAAATGTTGTTCGCCATTGGCGCAATTTATGTTGGCATGTGCAGCTGGAGTTTGCATAAGCGATTATTCAACTTCTGTTTTCTTAACTACTCGTGGCACTATGCAGTGCGCTCAACATTTCCGTCGCGCAAGTAGGATAAAACATACTCATTAGTAAGCTTTGTGTGGCAGCGGTGGTGTAGTGTTCACACTACTCGCCGTTTCACCTTAGCGAACCGGGTTCGATTCCTAACGGGGGTTCCTCCAGGACTTCCGCATTTGGGCATCGTCCGGCGCGATACCCTTGTGCGAGAATCTGGGAGCGACGACACCGGAAACGGAACTCGGCTCGCCTAGCCGGGAGGCGAGCAGTCTGGCCACAACACTCCCGCGGTCTCGCGGGATTTCAACCCGTTCGTCAGCCGTGTCCGCGATGAGAATGAACACGTTGCGAGTGAATGATTCTCTAATGACCGACACTGTACAAAGAGAAGCACGAGTGCCCATTACTATGACAGGATTCTTTCTGACTGATCTGATTTGTGGTAATTTTCAATACTTCTTCGAAGCGAATAGTCCATGGCAATATCATCAAACGCACAGCCCGCTGTTCACAGGCTGTAACAAAAATGCTGAACACGAGCTCCAAAAGACTACGTTATTGCAACACTTACACTCGGGAAAATAATATACGTGACAGAACGGGTTAAACCAGCCGTCGTTGATGCGTGGGTTTGAAACATCGGTTATGTTTGCCTATGATGCAAATAAGTTACACACAACTGTTTTATATACGTCTGCTGAAGTGTGGATGTACTAGGAATACTAATACATATTTTATGAAAAGCGTACGTCTTTAAACAAGTTAAATGAACAATCATGATCGTATTGTTTTTATCAGCAGGCTTACGCTGTACCTTTAAACTTAGAATTTTTTTGTGGTTCTGTAATACACCCCCCTTTTTTTTTTGTGAATATAATACCTATAGACTGTTCATAGTAAAATAAGCTTGGCACTTTGCTTACGATACACTTCACTGATTACATTGAATCCTTCCATCATATGTAATTTTTACATTGCCATTTGCTTGATCACTTTATTCACGCACCATCTAAGAAACGTCACGTAATAGTTAGGCATGTAAACGTTTTATTTATTGTTAAATTGTTACTCTAATGCGAATAAAACAAGAAAGCCTCACTTGACATGAATTTAAAATTACGCTCTTAATGCGACGCCAATTATTAGGACTATTGTATCTTCTTTGCAGCCAGTTTGACTGGGAGACGGCATGCAGATGTGCACAGTAACATATGTGGCTATGGGCAGTGATTTTTTGAAAAGGTTTTTTTCAAAAGTACTCACTTTACCGTGAACATCAAATGACAATATTACCCCTCCCAAACCCGAATTACGGAGTAAGTAAATAGACAGAGGCGAAAATGCGTGGTTTCATTTTATGTATGCTTTGGGAACCAGCCGGTCTTGCGTCTATTTGGCTACTGCATGCTGCGAAAGCTTTCTGACTGGTTGAACTGCCGGCAGGTGAGTGGCTTACCAAGCACTGATTGACGAACGACACGCCGATATTTTGCCGGTCAGTGACGCAATCTTGCTGGCGTGTGTTGTTGGAGTTACAAGGTAAAAGCGTCTATTACACCTATTCCCTCCTTCAGTACGCTTTGTTCAGGTTCAGCCGAGTTCCAGCACGCAGTTTAACAGTGGCAGTATCTTTACTGTACCTGTTTTTAAAAGAGAATGTCCCGAAGTGGAGCAGGTGTGTCTCGAATCGGCAACGGTCCATATGGGGTGGTTGCCTCCATGAACTCGATTCTCGTATATTCTGCCGCCTCGTGAGCGCAGCCACGAAATCAAAACACGGAGGTAGGCGACCTATACTTGAAGCAGGAACCTCTTCGAGACGGAAAAGTTGCCCCGGAGAGGCTTTGTTCTGTCGTGGAGGGGGGTTTCTTATGACGACGGGCGCTGGAACGTGCTACTTTCACTGCAGGGAGATGTAGCTGCACTCGATGGTCGTGGTCTGGAGCACGCTTCCAGTCTGCTCGTTAGCGAGCTCGGCGGCCAGACGCAGTCACAACGACACAGTATAGGTAGAGGCATCAGTTTTTCGCGAAAATATTCCAGCACAAGTTGTGTTCCAATTCACTTTAGTTCAGAACCACTTTCGTTATTGGATAATTTGAATTTTTAAGTGTCTTTTCTGCCTGCCCGCGAATCACGGACGGTCAGTATCAGAGAAACTTAAATACTGTTTGGCTCACTCATGTAACAGACACACTTCACACAAAGACAAGAGGCCAATAGACAAATGCAGAGTGTAAGTGTGCACTCAGCGCATTGAAGTTTATCTTCCACCTAAATCTTTTCGCGAAAAACAGGTGGCCCTAAGTATAGGTGGCTGGGGATCGGGCCCGCCACTAGTATTAACCTCACTTCACGTACAATTAATTTAGACGAAGCGAATTTTAGGAAAATTTCTTTAGATCAAGCGAATTTTAGGCCAAGTGACTTTCAGACAATTCATTTTAAACTACGTCTCTTTTGGAATAAGTGGTTCTCAGGCCAAATTACTGTAGGACAAGTGAGTTTTAGGACGACTGACTTTAAGGCCAGTGACTTTAAGGCCAAATTACTTTAGACAAAGTGCCTTTTAGGCCAAGTGATTCTCAGGCCAATTGATGTTCAATGTTATATATAATTACTTTTTGGTCCAATATTCAACTGTACCAAAAGTCACTTGAAATAAAAATTTCCAGCAGATGAAACCATTCAACATGTAAGTAACTTGACCCAAAGCAATTTGGCTGGAAAGCCACTTTGTCTAAAACCATTTGGTCTGAGAAATTTTAGTCTTGGGTCGTAGAGTCAGTCTTGAGTAGTGCCTTGGTCAATCGTTAGCCCGTATCGTTCGTCGGTATGGTTGTCTCGTCTGGTTGGTTGGCCTGGTCGGTCGGTATGGTCCTTTGTATGGCCTGCACCAATCACAAGAGATGGTAAGGTGATGTTGAGTGCTAACGAAATATCCATTCAAATAGAGTGGTGGTGTGGAGGTGGTATAACTATAGTGAGTAAATGGTGTTAACTGAATTGATTTTATTGTGAGAAGGAGGTCCCTGGTATGGAGGTAGTTGGCTGGAGGAAAGTTGAGCTTAATGATTATACTGGAAGGGGTGTAGGGAGGGGTGGCAGAGAGTGAGGTGAGTGTGAGGAGTTGAAGGAGGGTAGAAGGTGATGGTGAGAAGGTAGGGGATGGGGAGAGGTAGAGGAAGGGGAGAAGTAGAGGAATGGTAAGGACACAGGGAGGGTTGGTTGGAGGTAGGGTGTGGGTTAGATTATGGGGTTGGTGAGGGATGGGTTTGGGGAGGGGGTGGGTGAGGGGGAATGGGATGGGGAAAGAGGGATGGGGATAGCTTGGGCGGGGGAGGGAAGTGTGGGAGGGTTGTGGAAGCTGGGGGTTGGGGAGGGGACCATGACCACTGATCGACCCGATCTGCTGAATCTGGCTCGGAGCCTCGAATTCGCTTTGCTGCTCTGAGGACTGTGTGGATCATACACAGAGGAACCTGGAATCCGCTTTGCTCATTTGAATACTTAATCAATACATTTTCCCATAAAAAAAAATTGGGTTAAAGGCGATTTTTAGGTAAAATAATTAATCTCTGAAATGGTTTTTGGGTAAAACTGTTTGACAATCTAAATATTTCGGACGTGACGAAATCCAACATGGCGGGCGGCTTTAGACTCCGATGCCAGAGGCCATGTTCTTAAACATATATAATTATATTACTCACATCTTGTCCAACCATTGGCAAACCTGTTTTGTTACTACAACAGCACAGTATTCGAGACAATACAGTTTAAAAGTGATGTTAAAGAGTAAACGTGTAAGTATGTAATGCTAAAAAGGTTACATCAGTAATGAATGATAAAATTAAGTTACTCAGCCTTATCGCACGACTAGTAACAAAGCGTCAAAAAGATATATTCTGGCAGTCTAGAGTAGCCTCGATTTGGTTCCAGGTCGTCTCAGCTGCGGCATAAGTCGTTTAGGATCCTCGCTAGCTGTGCACGCTGAATCAAAGGTTGAAAATTTATCGGTATCGCAAAGAAATCAAATTTGTAATAATCAGGATTCTCGTCATCTATACTTCAGGTGCTCTTCTGTGTTGGAGATGTTCTCCAGTTTTGGACTTTGGGAAACAATATCAGGCGCATAAAGTATGTCATCACCCCTAAGTACAAGGCACTGGGAACGAGGGCAGCCTTCTAGTCACGTGGCGAGTAGCCATGGGACCTTCAGAATAATAATATATATTTGTTGGAATTTAGTAACCATTGTAACTTTTAGATACAGCAGTACGAAACTCAATACTCACAATTATTTAAAGGCTCCGAAATTGTGTTTTCTATTGGCAAGATTTCTTTAAAATGCTGCTGCTGAGAAGTCTTGAATGTGTGCTCTTTTGGTAATAAAAGGAATAGTAACATTACAAAGCAGTTCCTTTTTAAAACGTTTTAAAATGTGCAACGCACTAGACGCGCACAGGAGGCAGGCACTTTATTAAACATGTGGAGTAAAATCGGACATCTCAATTCAGCAACAGTTATATTGTCCTGTAGTGCTGAGATACGCACCAATACCGGTACACAATTTCTAGGAGCTCAGTAATTTATTTTAGTGCCCTCAGATCTTTAGTCCTACCCATATAGCAAAACACAAATATCCCATCAATGGCATACAGCCAGCTGAAAGTTGGCCTACAGCCGGAATTCACCCGGCCCCATTGCTGAACCTAAAATGGCAACACCTTCTAGCCATCCTCAACCCACAGCAGGCCCATCACTGGGGAACACTGTGTGCGAAACACCAACGTCTTGCATAAGTGGCCAGCAAATAGGTCAGTTACGTGCTGCAATACTGCTGGCGTACCCTTTTTTGGGCAGTTGATGGCATATCTGCTTTCAACCATGAGTCTCGTAGCCATAGACATTCCATCAACTTGCCATAGATGGCACGCCAGATGTATTTTTGCTGGCAGTTAACACAATTGGGCCGCCACTTGTGTAAGTCCTTCAGATGTTTAGCGCCAGCAGTCACCCAGCAGTGCCATCAGTAAAACAACAGTGTGTCGACCGTGTTTTGCTACATGGGTAGTTCCTGTAACAACGTACACACTCCTTGTGATATCCATCTTGGGGTGAGAATGACACGAGGAACTCGAGCTGTAAACAGTGGCTCGACCCAGGAAGGTGGCAATTATCTGGATAAATCATAACAGTACTAGCAAAGAATATGTGACAGAGAGGAACACGTGGCTCTAATAATTTCTTACTGATTTCTGATCTGCGCTGTGGGCTAATTCATAGTTTCAGTGTAGAAACAAGAGTAACCACCAGGCACCGCTAACTGTTTGAGGGAAGTTAAGTATAATTCCTATAAATAGAAACCTGAAAAATTCGCGGATTCATTTCGAGACAAGTTGGAATTCATAAACGTGTACTTTCATGCTACATTTACGATTGGTCTACGCGTTGATTGACACCTCCTGGAGATAAATGAGCAAATAGCAAACAAGCAATAAACTGTACGCTTAATCAACTTCTTGTACTGCTACAACAAGCAACCAATGAAGAGGTGATATCTGCATGATATAAGTAAGACTGTTAAGTCCAGGCCAAAGGTAATTGAAATCGCGAATTTTTCAGGTCTCTACCTATAAAGCAATATATGATGACGCCTCAAGGTCACATCCGGCCACGATGAAGCACTGCGGCGCGATAAATAAAAGTATAAACAAACTCCGTGTGTTTTCTATCTCCTCACAGTTTTAAGCGGTGGTTACAAGGTTTTAATACAGCAATGTGTAAGAAAAGATAAAGCATTGTGGTTATAGTTTAAAACCCTGTTTACAGAAGAATAACTGTTGTAAACAGACGGCTAGTTACAGTGATTTTTGTTGACTCTGGCACTTTTTAACGACTATATTTCTGTTTCAGTAACCAAATTTATGAATTGGAATCAAAATATAGAAATTTAGTTTCTGTCAAAACAAAAATTTACATTGAAATATTTAATGGTTTAAAAAAATTAAAATGAATTCAGCAGCTTATAATGAGACCTATATGAGAACTAGTGAGAATATATCGCAGCTGGGTATGCTGCGGGGAGGTGACAACCTGCGCAAACCAACATTTCCTCCACGTGGTTCACAAGCGCAGGAAGCCAGTGTGCAGGGAGACTACGATGAAGGTGCCACCTTTCCTTGAGCGAGAAAGGAGCGTAGTGTCGCATTTCTTTTTATCTGTCGTCCTTGATGAGCATAGGCCTACGTGAATTTGTTTTGTAACTACGCAATGTAAGGAAATGGCTTTGCAATGGTAACATGTAAAAAACCCGACAATGCTTCATAACAGTACTTTGTTTCCACGTTTTTATAGACACAAATACAAATATGTAAAAGTTCTTAAACAGTTCGCGTTTCCACATAACAATTTCAGATATATTTATTGCGGGGTTTAAGGGCAGTGGGTGGAGAAATCGAATCTTTAAATTGAATTTTACCAATTTGGGAATGGCCATGCGCCTTTGGCTTCCGCAAGTCGAAATCTTGCGCCACGTCTTTGTTCCAGACAAACGAGAGTGACAGTCTAGCGCTTACGGCAGCCGACAGCCCTTACAGTTGTGATATTGATACACAGGAGCGTTTAAAGGAGAGGGGGTAGTAATGGGATATTTTATACTTCACTCCAACCCGCTCACGCGCGAGGCGCCACAAAGAAAAGTGTGTGGATTAATTTTCGTACTTCATGTATATTTACCATAAATTGGAGGCCAGTAAAAGGTTTAAATTATAATTAGATCCGGAAATCTGGCGAATTTATTAAAGGATAAGCTAGAATCCAAACACATGCACGTTTTACTATTTTTTCAATTTGATCGCCATTTGTAAGACACACTTTAGACTAATTTGAGCCAGTAACTAATCTGCAAGGAAAAGAGAAATGAATCTCGTGCTACCTGACTTGGGGTAATACTGCCGCATCAGCCAATGTTTATATTCCAAATTTTCTGAAGCCCTGCTAAAGTAGTAATGGCGACGGGACTCTATTTCACTTTTTTCCCCTTGACCTTGACCTTGCAGACGTAGTCCTATAAGATTAACCTAGGGCTGAAATCGCTGCGCATACCAATTCACCTTGCTCCACAATCTGCTACACAATCGTTCCACAATTAGCCTCAATTAGCACCTCGGGGGGTTTCACTTCACTTTTGATTAATCGTAGCCCCATAAGATTAACCAAACACCTCAATTGCTGGAAAAGCTTGACCACTTAGCACCTCATTTTACCTCTCAATTAGCACCTCGGGGGGTTTCACTTCACATTTGATTAATCATAGTCCCATAAGATAACCTAGCACCTCAATTACTGGAAAAGCTGGACCACTCAGCACATCTACTAGCACCTCACTCAACCCCTCAAATACCACTTCACAAAGCAACGAACCCAACACCTCACATAAAACCTTAACTCGCACCTCAATCAACACCTAAATTAACACCTCAACTAGCACCACACTCAACACCTCACATAACACCTCAACTAGCACCTTACTCAACACCTCAATTATCACATTAAGTAGCCCCTCACTCAACACCTCAATTAGCATATAAACTAGCACCTTACATAACACCTCAACTAGCACCTCACTTAACACCTCAATTAGCACCTTACATAGCAACGAACAGAACACCTCACTCAACACCTCACATAGCTCCACATTCTCTCCACAATCTGCTGCACAATCTGATCCACCCCTTCACCTACGGAGGGTTTCACTTCACCTTGGTCACCGGCAGGAGTAGTGCCATAAGATTATCCTGGGAAGGTTACAAACAGTAGGATACCTAACTGGTGCTGCCCATATTTGGAGTGAGGGATACTAGCTGGCGCTATCCCTAGTGATGATGTGAGGGATACCACCTGGCACTATCCCTAATCGCTGTGCTGTGATTGCTTGTTGGTTGTAGCAGACCATCAATTATGCATTTAAATCATTTTGTAAAATGTAGTCATAATTTCCGAACCATTGAAGATATAGTGAGCAAATTCATAAAATGGGCATCGTACCCAATATCCATCATGGTGGTAACATCATTTAAGCCCATTTATAAGCATACTTACTAATAATTTCCCATCTGCCAAACCTACAAACATCAAATTTATAACTTACAAATCAACCCCAATGAAGGCTATACAATTACAAACTACATAACATATATATGCAATGAAAGCATACTGTTATAATTTTTTTTTAATTCATACACTTTAAAAATTACACATTCAACACAAGCATGTATGAAATTACTACTCTGCATATCAATCCTCAATTCTCTATCCTTAATCCTCAATCCCAAAAATCATTCCTTATTCCTCAAAAACTGTTTCTTATTCCTCAAATATCATTCCTTATTCCTCAAAAATGGTTCCTTTCCCCTCAAAAATCATTCCTTATTCTTAAAAATCATTCATTATTACTCAAAATACATCCCTTATTCAACAAAAATAATTCATTTTCCTAAAAAAATCTGTCCTTATTCCTCAACATTTGTTTCTTATTCAGTCATAAATTGTTCTTTATTCCTCAAAAATAATTTCTTATCCCTCAAAATTTGTTCCTTATTCCTCAAAATTCATTCCTTATTTCTGAAAACTCATTCATTATTCCTCAAAAATCATTCCTTATTCTTAAAAATCATTCCTTATTCCTCAAAATTCATTCCTTATTCATCAAAAATCATTCTTTATTCAAAAAAATCTTTCCTTATTCTTCAAAAATGGTTTCTTATTCTCTAAAATGATTTCTTTATCCTCAAAAATTGTTCCTTATTCCTCAAGAACAAGCTTTTAGACCTCGAAATTCGTTCCTTGTTCCTCAAAATTTATTCCTTATTACTCAAGAATCATTCATTATTCCTCAAAATCATTTCTTATTCTTAAAAATGATTCTTTATTCCTAAAAAAAAATCACCTCTTATTCTTTAATGAACATATATAACAAGATATCACAACACAACAAAACATACATAGATCTATTTAAACATACACGCATACAGAATAACACACACTCACACGCAAAGAACCTAAAATATTTCAAATGGCAAACACACACCACCCAAGACTTGCTCCTAATAAACCCAATCGGCACAAAATCAACTCAAATTGTTCCAAAATAACCCAAATTAACCCAAAATAACACAAATATACTTAAAAACACACTCCAACCCATCCACACACACATACACACACACAGAATGAAGTAAAATACCTAAAACCTTCATCACTTGATAACAATAGGGTTTTGCTAAACACAAAATCCATGTACACTTTTAAAAACCATTCCAGGATAATTAAACATACCAATAAGAGTTATAATGAATTACTTTATAAAAAACTATTTATGCAGAACTCTTTAAAGAAACTATATCCATATACAGTTCACATGCAAGTAATGGACAATGGTTATTTCTTAGTTGGATACCCTGCGAAGGATAATACCTTTATTGGGAAGAACATAGGTTCGAACATTCTACCAACCCTTACCTATATTCAAACATATGATATTCAATTTAGTAGAGAACATTTTCTATAGTAAATACTTATGTTAGACACATCTCATATCCTACACAATATTGACTTTTACATTATACTGTGTATTTGTGTAAAAATGAAGGTTATAAAACGAAATGCACATCTTCCTGTAATTGTAAATACAAAATAAATTGCAGTTGAACAGAAACATGGCATTCTTTTACCATAAAATATACATTGTATAATAAGCAGTCCTTCGTCATGTGGAAAAACATGCGTTATTATGTCGCTGTTGGAACATCCCAATGGACTTAAATTTGGAAACGCATATGTGTTTCCTAAACAATACAACAAGAGAAATATCAACGATTAGAGGACTATTTTGTCACTAATTGAAGGAGTGATATTTCCCTTTTATAAATAAAGTAGATATTGTGCCTCCGAATGAATGGTAAAGATTGTTAAAGATTGGTTAAGATTGGTAAAGATTTGTAAGGATTGATTGAAAGATTCTTAAATATCCATAAAGACTGGCAAATACTGTTGTGTGTGGATTGGTAATAACGGGAGCTATCTGTTTCTGTGAATGAAGCTTTGAGAAACAGGGTATGTGAAATAAAATACATTATTATAAATATAAGTTTGAAAAATAAATGTATGTATCAAACAGTTACATTGTATATGAATTTAAAAGTTTAATTTACAAGCGAATATTGTGTAGGAGATAAGATGAGTCTAACATAAGTATTTATTATGGAAAATGTTCTCTACTAAATGGAATATCATGTGTGTGCGTATAGGTAAGGGTTGGCAGAATGTTCGAACCTATGTTATTCCCAATAAAGGTATTTGTCTTCGCAGGGTATCCAACTAAAATATAAAAATTGTTAATTACTTGTATGTGAACTATATATGGATATAGTTTTTTAAAGAGTTGTGCATTAACATTTTTATAAAGTAATGAATTATAACTCTTATTGATATGTTTAATTATCCTGGAATGGTTTTTAAATGTGGTATTTTATTCCTTCTATGTTACTATGTCCACGAAAAGTGTACATGGATGTTGTGTTCAGCTAAACCCTATTGTTATCAAGTGATGAAGGTTTTAGGTATTCTACTTCATTCTGTGTGTGTGTGTGTGTGTGTGTATATATATATATATATATATATATATATATATATATATATATATATATATATATATATATATATATATATATATATATGGATGGGCTTGAGTGTGTTTTGGAGTATATTTGTGTTATTTTGGTTATTTTGGAACAATTTGGGCTAATTTTGTGTGAATTTGGTTTATTAGGAGCAAGTCTTGGGTGGTGTGGGTTTGCTATTTGGAATATTTTAGGTTCTTTGTGTGTGAGTTTGTGTTGTTGTGCATGTGTGTAAGTTTAAAAAAAAACTATGCATATTTTGTTGTGTTGTGATAGTTTATTAGATACGTTCTTTGAAGAACAAGGAGCGATTCTTTTTTAGGAATAAGGAATGTTTTTATGAATAAGGAAAGATTTTGAGGAATAGTGAATGATTTTTGAGGAATAAGGTATGACTTTTGAGGAATGAGAAATGATTCTTGAGGAATAAGGAATTCATTTTGAGGAATGAGAAATGAATTTTGAGGAATAAGGAACGAATTTTGAGGACTAAGAAATTATTTTTGAAGAACAAGGAACAATTTTTGAGGAATAATAAACAATTATTGAGGTATAATGAATAATTTTTGAGGAATAAGAAACAATTTTTGAGGAATAAGGAATTATTTTTGAGAAATAAGAAACAGTGTTTGAGGAATAAGGACTGATTTTTGGGATTGAGGATTAAGGATATAGGTTTGAGGATTGAGGATTGATATGAAGAGTAGTAATTTCATACATGCTTGTGTTGAATGTGCCATTTCTGAAGTGTATAAATTTTTGAAAAATTTTTTTTTAATAGTATGCTTTAATTGCATATATATGTTTTGCAGTTTGTGGTATAGCCTTCCTAGATAAAGCACTCACTTGAATTTTTTTCTGTGAGACTGTTGTTCTCCTTCCAGAGATGATGTTGGACTGATGGAGGCCTGTGTGGGTTAGTATATGTGGACCTTTGCTGTCGATGAGCTGTGATAGATTGGTGTAGAGAGATGATGAATTGTGTATGGGAGATGAATGTAGAATGATAAAGTTAATGGAAAGGCATATTGTTTAGGTGTTTGTTGTGTAGTTTGTTGATAGCTGTCATGTATAAATTATGCTTACTATCAAGCATATGTTAGTGGGATGTTAGTTTTGGTTATGGTGAGTTGTATATTTAGAGTGTAATGAAAAATGATATTTATTCAATATGTAAATAATATTGCTAAACAGTGAGTTTGACTTGCAATGAAGCAATGAGTATGTTCTGAAACCTAGATTTGTATTCCTTTCTTGTTAGTTGTTTTTCATCTGTTGATGGGTATTTGGTTTCATCTCGTTAGATTCTTACTACTTGCATTTGGATATTCATTACACTAATTCTTTGGTTAATTTACTAGGTATGTGATTAAAAGAAATATCTACTTACCTTGTATGGTTCTTGAATCGCTATGTGTATGCTAATTAGATCTAAATATTCTCGCTAAATATGTATTTTTGTTATGCGAATACATATATATATATATATAACTCTTGATGATTGATAGTGTTTGTACTCAATTCTCCCGATGTAAACCTAACTTATCATCATCGATACAATTATTTAAAGTTTCTCAAAATGTTAAGCTGTATAGATAAGAATTAAAAATTGGTGTTCTTTGGAAGCTTGCGAGGATTTAGTAGCCATTCACAAAACAGTCTTCCTATAATAACTAGAAAAGATTAATATGTCTTTGGTTATGAAAAGGTACGTTAGGGAATGCATCGACTTGCATAATGTAAATTTGATGTTTGTTGTCTAATGAGTACTTAACATGTGCGTTAAAACACTATATTAAATTAGCATGTTTTTAATTTAAAGATAGATAAAATGAATGTTAATTTTAAAGGATTTTTTAATATTTAATGTTTAAGATGAGTGGGTTTAAACAAATGTCACACATAGTAATTCCTATACGATGTATTTACCTCTTTGGGAATTGACACAGAGAAGTGTTAGTATAACTGTATATGCCTGCATTTAGGTTGAAGTATTGACTAAATCAGTATGTATGCTTGATTTTTTATGCTTTTCGAAGTAGATAAATATAGTTACATGTAAACAAAATTTAAGCTTCTTGTGTGATGAAAGAAGGTTTAATTGTGTAAAAACGAGTTACCCAGGGAAGGAAAAAATATTCTAGGAGGATCGAATCAACTATTAAAAAGGGCTGATCTTAAAAAACATTCTTTAACTATGGAGTTTTTATGTAATAAACAGGTTTATATTGCTATACGTAGTATGGGATAACACAATTCGAGAGAGACAAGTGTTTTATTTGGATCTTAATTTGGTTTTAAGTGATGATATACATTAAATTCGAAAAATGGAATCTTGGTAAGGCTTTTTTCATTTTGTATATCATTATACTTTAGATTAAGTATGTGTCATAATAATGTGTATTGGAAGAGATATGATGGAGATTTGTTCATTTGTGTTGTATGATTGTTTTTTATTTAGTTGTTAAGCATTTAGTTTTGCTTGTAAAGTTTGGTGGTATGGGGTTTTGTGGTTACCTGGTATGGTATGTGCAAATTAATTGTGTGAGTGTGTGCATTTTGGAGTAGAATTTATTCATTTTTTATTAATTTTGGATTGATCTGGGTTAATTTTGTTTATTAGGAGTAATTCTTGGGTGGAGGGGGTTAACCAATTGGAACATTTTAGGTTTTTTCTATGTGTGTGTTATGAATTGATGCCTGTAGATTTGGTATATGGGAAATCATGATTTAGTATGCTTATAAAAGAGTTTATGAAGTGTTTGACCATGCAGTCTTCTTTGTTATTGGGCTTGATGTGTATGTAATGGATGAGAAGACTGTAGCTTTGGTATATGGTAAATTATGAGTTTAGTATGCTTATAAAAGGGATTAAGGCATAACTGACCTTGTTGGAAGGGACTTAAGGTCTTAATGACTTTACCATGTTTTGATATAGGATATAATGTCTAAGTTATGAATTTGATGATTGTAGGTATGGCAGATGGGGAATTATGAATTAGTAAGCTTATATAAGGGCTTTAGGTGTGTTTGACCTTGTAGTCTTGTTAGTTGTTTGGGTAGATGTATATGTTACGAATTTGATGATTGTCTTCGGTATATGGGAAATTATGAGTAACTATGCTTATAAAAGGGCTTTAGGTGTGTTTGAACTTGTAATCTGGTTTGTTGTTGGGGTTGATGTGTATGTTATGCATTTGATGATTGTAACTTTAGAAGATGGGAAATTATGAGTGTGTTTGTCCTTGTAGTATTATTGTTGTTGTTGTTGTGGTTGCTGTGTGTATTATGAATTTGATGATTGTAGTTTTGGTATAAGGGAAATTATGAGTTAGTATGCTTATGAAAGGGCTTTAGGTGGGTTTGACCTTGTAGTCTTGTTTATCATTAGCATTGATGTGTATGTTATGATTTTTTTTTAGGTTTGGTAAATGGGAAATTATGAGTTATTATGCTTATGAAAGGGTTTTAGGTGTGTTTGACCTTGTAGTCTTGTTTGTTGTTGGTGTTTATGTGCATGCTATGGTTTTGATAATGGTAACTTTGGTAGATGGGAAATTATGAGTTAGTATGCTTATAGAAGGGTTTTAAGTGTGTCAAACCCTGTAGTCTTCTTTGTTGTTGGGGTTTATGTGTATGTTATGAATTTTATGATTGTAGTTTGGGAAAATTGGAAATTATGAGTTTGTATGCTATGGTTAGGATACTATGACTAAATTGTACAAAAGGGCTAAAATGCATAATCGATGGTCTGCCAAAACCAACGACCAATCAAAGCACAGCGACTAGGGATAGCGCCAGCTGGTATCCCTCACAGTTAATAAAGGGAGGTTTTCTCAGTTCCATGAGGCCTGTGTAGCCAACAGCCCGAGGGTACGTGACGTCACTGGAAGTTCTGAAGCTGCAACTTGCCCGCTACCAACCTGCCGGGCCACAGACACGCCTTCACTTAGACTGCAGTTACGAAATAACTGAAGCGTAAAAGTCTCACCAAATTTTATTTCCTACACTGGAGAGTATGACATTGCTAAATATTCATGTTTGATGTATGTGGCTGCTGTGCTTTGCCTTGAAAAAAATATTGTTTTACATAAGATAATTTGTGAGTTTAATGTGTTATGCATGATGTTCTTAAAATAATATTTTATGTGTAATACTGTTACTTATAAAACTTGTGGTGTACTTCTAAACTTGCTCAGAACTGTGCACGTCATTTTGCAAGAAACCACAATACGCCATGTGGAATAGTTTTCGTCAAATGATGTGTTAAATTTATGAATGTTGAAAAAGACCTGGAGTTGTGCCTGCATGCTCGTGCCTTTCGCACCGCCACGCCCTGCTTCGTTGGGTACTGAAATGTGAACATATCTTCATTTGGTTTTCAAGTAAAGAATGCACATGATATATTATACGGTATTAAAATTGTTAACACCATAAACATTATTCAAATCTAACATGAAATAAATGCAGTATGCCATTAAAAACAGACAGTATAGAATTAAGAACTCCGTTTGTTGACTGGGTAGCAAAGATACGTGAGATTATGAAGGTTTAACATTTACATAAACCAGACGAAAGAGTTCGCTTATTAAATTAATATCATGTACATAATCCTACTATTGCTGTAATAAAACATTTTTCCTTGACAGCACTTTTCTATGCGCACAGCTAGCCATACTTATTAGTGCCAAGTACAGCGTTTTTGTAATTACCGGAATGTAGGAGGGTAAGGCACCTTACGAGCTTTTTTCTGATACACGAATTTACTAAATCGGAAAGGTAATAGCTCCAGAACAAAAACGGACAACAATGCAAAGAATTCCATATTTATTTTGTATGATACATTGTCATCAATGTTACCATCTTAAGTATATATACGGAAAATCAGGAAATTCAGAACTTATTTACTTAACAAGCAACATAATATTAAGCGAAACTGTAAGAAGTTAAAAAATACACCATTTTTCCACTCTCTTGCCTTGCATCTTTCAGAGTGTTCAATGTTATGACTTGGGCATTTTTCCAGTGGCAGATATAATGATGGAATTTATTCATCTTTAATTTTCGGGCACTTATCTGGAGAATAATTCAACATCATATGTTGTTTGCTTTTCGTATATTCTTCTTGCACGAAGTGGATGGAGCAAATTCTCGCTGAAAAGGTTACAAGTAGGGTATTAAAATTACTTTACAACACCATCAGGAACACTATGTAAAAACCAAATAAAAAGTTATAATCTTACCATTATCAACATTAATGTTATCTTTTCATTTTGCCAATTTTTTGTTTAGTGTTTTTTATAAAATGGAAATATTGAAATTTACAAATAAAAAAAAAGATGGATAAATATTTTTTTCCAAAAATAATTTGATGTAGCAATATTCACTAAGAAAATCGTGTCAATGTGTTTGTTTTTGTAACAGTTATCTTTAAAATTGACGCAATGAGAAGGAACTTGGTTAACATTGATTCCCCATTTGAAGGTCGCGACCGCTGGTTTGATAGGCAGGCCCATTAATCGCACTTAATTTAGTTTTTCGCATATGATTGTGACAGCCATAAACTGCACAATTTGACATGATAAACACGCTAATTCTTCTGTTAAGAAGTACGCTTGCAACAAGATTGCTATGCCGTGACAGATTTTGTCCCCACAAAATGCGCGCTCTTTTACAGATTAATCGGGAAAAGAGCGCACGTCTTAACTGAGAGAAAGGTCGAAGTATTGGACTTCATGTGATGTCATCATGCTACCTGAGCAAAAAGATGTGCACTCATCTGAGGCAACCTCCTGTTACTAACCTTAGGTATCCCTCACTCCAGCACCAGGGATAGCGCAAGATAGTATCCCTCACTCCAAATATGGGCAGCACCAGTTAGGTATCCTACTGTTTGAAACCTTCCCTGGTTAATCTTATGGCACCACTCCTGCCGGTGACCAAGGTGAAGTGAAATCCTCCGTAGGTGAAGGGGTGGATCAGATTGTGCAGCAGATTGTGGAGCGAATGTGGAGCTATGTGAGTTGTTGAGTGAGGTGTTGGGTTCGTTGCTATGTAAGGTGCTAATTGAGGTGTTGAGTGAGGTGCTAGTTGAGGTGTTACATGAGTTGCTAGTTGAGGTGCTAATTGAGGTGTTGAGTGCAGGGCTAGTTGAGGTGCTAATTGAGGTGTTGAATGAGGTGCTAGTTGAGGTGCTATGTGAGGTGTTGGGTTCGTTGCTTTGTGAGGTGGTATTTGAGGTTTCGAGTGAGGTGCTAGTTGAGGAACTATGTGAGGTGTTGGGTTCGTTGCTTTGTGAGGCTGTAATTGAGGCGTTAAGTGAAGTACTAGTTGAGGTGCTGAGTGTTCTAGCTTTTACAGCAATTGAGGTGCTTGGTTAATCTTATTGGACTACGATGAATCAAAAATGAAGTGAAACCCGAGGTACTAATTGAGGCGCTAAGTGGCCCAGATTTTCCAGCAATTGAGGTGCTGGTTGAGGTGATAGTTGAGGTGCTGAGTGAAGTGGCAGTTGAGGTGCTAATTGAGGTGCTAAGTTGTCCAGATTTCCAGCAATTGAGGTGCTAGGTTAATCTTACGGGACTACGATTAATCAAAATTGAAGGGAAACCCCCGTGATGTTAATTGAGGCTAATTGTGGAGCTATTATGGAGCAGATTGTTGAGCAATGTGAATTGGTATGCGCGCGATTTCAGCCCTAGGTTAATATTATGGGACTACATCTGCAAAGTCAGGATCAAGGTCAGAAAAGTGAAGTAGAACCCCGTCGTCCCTACTACTTGCTAAAGTTCTACTTTCCGGATATTCCTCCGTTTCATGCTAACAAATCTTAACAAAGTCCAGAAAACTACACCGAAGGGACAACGCACTAAGTTCGTGTGCACTCAGTGTACTACCATTTTACATAAGAACCATTTCTCATTAGGTGTTACCAACACACACACTTTCCCACTGTTTTTACTTATATTCATTATAAATTAAATATTATAATTTACAGACAGAACAAAAGTAGCGGTTAAATTTAACAAAATAAAGTAATTTTATGTTAACAAAATTGTAGATCGCTTGTCATACGTGGCATATTTATTTTTAGAACGAAACACATAATACATAGCGTCATTTTTTTTAATTATTTGATTAAAATAGTGTGAAGCAACCGCGAATAGACTATAACAGATATCGAGTGTACGAAGGATCGTGGAGGTTAGCTTGTTGTCGAATGAATCCGCGCAAATTTCCGGGTGTCTAATTATAAAGTTTATTCTGGTATAAATGTATTGTGTCATGATAAGCGAACAGTGAGCAATGCATGTATGTAAATACTGACAAAAATAAATTCAATGCTGAACTCTGGAACACTAGGGGTGCTAAATTCTCTAGAAGGCCTTGGGCACCACTCGAGCGGGGAAAGGTATTGGCGGTCCCTGGGTACGCACACTTTCAGTTTCAAGTCCCATCTCAGGTCCCACCACACCGATACTAAATGTAATAAGGGTAAAAAAGGGCGGGGGGGGGGGTTGCGAGCACCTGGCCTAACTTCGCAAGGCCCTCTTTGACGAATAGCCGCCGCAAGGTTGCAGAGATGGTTCATCTTGACCAGCTCGCGCAAATACCGGTACACTTGGCGGAGGAAGGCCATGGCTGCTGGGTTGCGAATGCCGCTCACCTCGGACCCTCGTCACAGCTGACGTCTCGATAAACTGCTGCAGCAAAGCCACGGAGTACTTGTGAATACAGAGGTGTGACCGCCACTTATCCTGCCGACTCCAGCCGCACACTCTAGCGAAATGCTGGCAAAGGCTGTTCACGATAAAATGAGCACTTTAGAAACGAACCTCAGAAAAAAGTCACTGCCCCTGCATACATATATTTTAATGGGCGTATTGAGTGACGTGAGCCCAGTAAAGTTGGTAACGATGGATGGAAATTAGTTCTATATCTTAAAGTCGAATAAAAGTGTTAGGCAACCATTTGTTATAACTTAAAATTATTTCTTTCGCTTTCTGTTTTTTTTTTAATGCATTGAAGTGTAAAAATAAGCAGATTTGTAAAGTATTTACTTTCTTAAAAATTTCATAATTTAATTTGGCCGACGGATGAATAAAGTGATGAGGACCATATCAATGTTAATTTTACATAAGGCGGAGGAATACACAAAGTGCATACAATTATATCTTTAGCAGGGCTTTCAAAAGAGCTCATTTTGACGTGAACAGCCTATACTCCGTTCAACAATCACTGCCTGGTGAACGTTTGCCGATCGGCGGCTCAGCCAAAATGAAATTCTGAGCACCAAGCAGTACCCAATCAGCAGAGTCCTGAAAAATTAGCGAGTTTAATTAGATGTAGGCTCTACTCCATTGCCGTGTGTACAATCATGCAAATATCACTGTTGATTGGTTGCTTAACGTATCAGCGGAAGACGGTGATTTAGTCTGCATATTATGGTGTGTTTATTATTGGCTCAGAGTTGCCCAGGAAGTGTAAACTAACGGGTGGATTAGCATAAGCAATAAAAATGTACGAAATTTCGAATTCTAAATTTTGTCCCGAAATTAAACCACGAATTTTTCAGGTCTCTACCAATCAGACATAAGGCCTGCTCCTAGAGCCACTCACAACCAATCAGAAAATTGGTACGCCCATTACAAAGGAACAGCCACACCATATCGTCTCAGTATACATGTTTACATTGTGGCACAGCCTCGACTCGCTGTGGCCGCCTAACAGAAGCAGCGAGATGGGCTGTGGAATCAGAGTTATCAGAAATGCCAACTACTATAAACCTGGAAATTTCATCGAGCTCATTTGGCTGCTAGGGTAAACTTGGCAATTCCTGTATATTTGTTCATTCCAGGCACTGCCAATTGAACATTGACTGGTGCCTTCGTGATGAACATGTTATCCCGTGAACTACAGTATTTTATACCACAGAGTTCTGAAAGATACTGGGGCCCAATTTTTAAAATTATCGAAATGATTCCTCTAGCGGAATGACGTCGTTCCGCTATCGGAATGCTTATAGGTAGTCATATTTTTTTTATACTTGATAGCGGAGTTGTATAGGTCTTTAAGAATCGAGCTGTAAAGTGTTGAAATCAATCCGACAGCAAGGCAGCTGCCGGAATCGTCATTCCTCTAGAGATCTATCTCTAAATGTCGTCGTGCGGTGAAGGAAACGTGTAAATATACACTTTCGTGTGTTTACATCAATAAAATCGACGAATAAGTGTAAATACAAAGACTATTTCCACAGATCAAATTATAATTACTTTTTTAAAAAGCCGAGAAAATGCCTTTAACGTAATGTTAAGTTGGATTATCAAAACTGATGGGAACATCAAGTAGGTCATAACACTAAACAGTTAAAATATAAGAGTATATTTCAAATGCACTTAAATAAAAAAAGAAGCTATTCAGCTGTATAAACGAGTTTGCCAAATATTGGGATAATCTGACACTCGAAAAAATGTATCAAATCACTAACACTTGTGCAAGTCAAAGCGTATTGAATTTAATATATTTTGGTTAGAAAAAGAAACAATATTCACATGAATACCATTAACTAATTTATATTTGCCGAAACAGTGTTAGTAAGATTTGCTTTATGTAAGTGCACATTTTTATTTAATTAATAATTACTTCACAAGTAACTGCATAAAAAAGGGACGTTTCTAGGTTTTCTTATAAATTTATATAAAATTTTTAGAAATAAATAACATAATTTAAGCTTATAAACCTACAATATAAACCAAGTAAATGGTAAACATAATATTGAATATAATGAACATAGAATTTAGCACTATCTACTAACCTTATTTGTAACCTATGTGCTTTTATTTCATAAAACAGTAATATCATAAACAGTATATCATAAAACACGTCTGGTAAAACATTTTTGTATAGTAAAATTAATTTTCATGTCCCAACAGATTTAACATTATTGATTCAGTGTTGGTGATGGCACACGAAATGCAAAAATGCCAAGTTGTAATATCGATTCCTTGAAATTCCGATACATTTCTGTCCGAGAGTCATTACGAATGTTTCGGTATTCCGAAACTCGCTACCTGAATGGAAGTATCCGATCAATTTGCTAGCGTAATTTTTTCCGGCCGTTTAAAAAAATTTGTCCCCTGATGTGAAACAGCCTTTTATATTGCCAAATCCAGCAGTACACGCCGTAAAATGTCCGCACTGGCTAGAAGAATGTTGGAGCACTGTTCGCCAATCAACGCCTGGTATTTGCTTGCCAACCAGCAGGTATAGGCTATTCGCGGTAAATTGAGCACATTAAGGCTCTTCCAACAGCCATTAGCCATTAATAAATATATTTTATTGCAACCTCTGAAGTTAACTTTTGAGAGTGCTGAAATGTATGCACTGCGTTTATTAGTCACATAGCAATGTTTATATTAAAAAGTGGCGCAGAGATAGAAATTGGCTAAAAGAAGAAATTTAGCAGGGCCTTAAAAAGTGCTCACTTTACCGTGAATAATCTATAGCCCAGCCAATAGGGGACTTTTCGCAACCTACAGCAGCCAGTCAGATACATGGCCCGTTCTCAGAACTCAGCACAGCCAATCGAAGAATGAGTACACCTACGTCAAAGGACCCACCACGTCGTTTCGCCTCTGTATAATTATCTGCTTTGTGGTCCCGCAAAGAGTTTCACGAAACGAATTGCATGATCACGTATTGTATATGCTGTTCACGATAAAAATGAGCACTTTTGAAAACTCTGTTCAAGATCTACTTGTATGCACGTTGTGTATTCCTCCGCCTTATCTAAACTTAACATAGCCATGGGCGTTACCCCTTTATTCATGCGTCAGTCAAGTGAAACTAAAATGATCAAAAAAGAAAATATTTTACATATCTTCTCATTTTTACTCGTTGATGCATTAAGAAAACAACATAAACCGAAATAAATAATTTAAGTTATCACAAATGGTTACCTAACACTTTTTATTCGCCACTGAGATATGGAACTACTTTCCAACCCATGTTACCAACTTTACAGGACGCATGTCACTCAGGAAACCCGTTAAAATATGCGCAGGCAGGGGCAGTGACTTTTTTATAGAGTCCATTTCAAAAGTACTCACTTTATTGTGAACAACAGAGCGAGGTGGCGCAGTGGTAACTCACTGGACTCGCATTCGGGAGGTACCTAGTTCGATTCCCGGTCCAGCCGTCCTGATTTCGGCCTCCCATGGTTTCCCGAAATCACTCCAGGCGAATGCAGGAATGGGTCCCTAAAAAAAGGTTATGCCGATTCCTTCCCATTCCTTCCGCAATTTCTCTCCACTGTGCAACTTGCACTCTCTCTAATGACCTCGTAGTCGACGAGACTTTACCCCAAATTACCTACCTACTTTATCGTGATCAGCCTTTAACAATATTCTACAAGTGTTTGATGTCTATCCAAGCACCGCTCGAACTGACGAAATAATTAAAGGATGTTCACAATAAAGTGAGGACTTTTGAAATCAACCTTAGAAAAAAGTCACTGCCCCTGCCTGTAAGCGCCCAGGAAAGTTGGTAACGATGGATGGAAAGTATTTTCATAACTTAACGTTGAATAAAAAGTGGTAGGTATTTATTACGATTTATTACAACTTAAATTATATATTTTGCTTTGAGATTTTTTAATGCGTCCTAGTGTAGAAATGACTATATTTGTAAAATATTTACTTTACTAATAATTTCACAGTTTCACCCGGTAGACACATGAATAAAGTTACGAGGCCCATAGCAATGTTAATTTTACATGATGCGGAAGAATACACAACGTGCATACAAGTAGATCTTAAGCAGGGCTTTCGAAAGTGCTCATTTTACAGTGAACATACCTATGTATACAGGAATGAAATGACGTGGCGGTTTCTTTGATGTGGTCCTGCCCATTCTCTAATTGGCTATGCGAAGTTCTGGAACTGGCCTCATCCATGATTGGTTAATGCAAGCTGAGGAAATTGCTCTATTGCCTGGGCTACCGGGCTGGTGGGAATATCACAAGATGCTGATTGGCGAACAGCGTTCCAACATTTGACTGGTTAGTACTGCAATGTTGCTGGCTTTGTGTGGTTGCTGTTTCACCTCTGAATTCTTAAGTGAGGTATTGCAGTTTTATAAATAGGGGCATTGCCGTAGACAGCTAACTAACCGAAGCCGACAGCAGTTTGGGTGATGAATGACACCAGAGAGAAAGCTGAAGGACAAGGCATTTTTCCCACTGCAGCTGCGTCATAATGCACCGAAGCCACACACGCCGGGAGAAAAATTGCGATGAGTAGTAGTAACAGCCTGACAAGGCAACATTACGAATTCAATGGCCTACCTACAAGCTAGACTCCACAATCATATATATATGATCGAGCTCTGTCCACTGGTCTTCAAAAAGGTAAGCACGCGAATGAAGAGATTTGGGCGGCTCTTAACATCGTAGTCTTCACAACCAATTAAGGTAAAGCGAGGTGATCATGAAGAGAGTGAGTGAGAGCGTAAAGTGATTTGGGGGGGGGGGGAGATGGGGCTCTTAACAGCAATGTTTTGGCAGCCGATGAGGGTGATTGAGGTGAGTATGGAGCATCGCCGGAAGATCCTCGAGAAAACCCGCCAAACAGCGGTATCGTCCGGCACCACTCCCACGTACGAGGATACGGGGATGACGCCGCCGGGAATCGAACCCTGTTCGCCTTGGTGGGAGGTGAGTAGTCTAACCACTACACCACCGCGGCCTCCTCAAAAACGTAGTGATACGTAAGTGTAATGGCACCGCGGTTTCTTTGGTGTGGGGTACACATTCGCTGATCGTGTGCGTAAGGATTTGCGTATATCAGTGAGAGTCTATCTGTGGTTCTCTAAAATGGATACACACATTTATCTTTATATTTATTCTGCAAGGAGAAACATATTTATTTGGGAATTAATTCTTTATATTTTTGTAGCAACGACAAAATTATGTTTTTAATGGCCTTAAAATTTCAGTGGTGACAAATAGTTAATATTCCGCTCACAATGCACAGAAAACATTGTTCAGGTGAATACAAACTAAATATTTTGTGGAGGCCAGGAAGTATTTTCTACGGTGTTATACATAAGTTGGTAGGGAGCAGTACATTAATTTTACGACACGCTAGTTTTCAAAAATAAGTCTCTGGGTGACAATTTGATCGTAGTTTATCAAACACTCCCAGGTGAACACTGAGCATAACAGACCGACAAAGAAACAAGGCTTTAATCACCTGCCACCTGGTCTAAAGTAAGAATGGTTACCTACTGAGACAATTACAAATGAACATTGTAGCCGAGGCTCTAAAACACACACAACAGTGTATTCTAGCCTACAATTCGTCAAAATAGCGTAATTTTTCCCTCCCCTTATGATAGGCTTACAGCTATGAGACCCGTCCCTACACGAGGTACGACGGAAGGCCAGAACGCCAGTAAACTGCATTTGGTATATTAAAACCGCTGAAATAATAGAGCCCGCACCCGCTATAAATAATGGTTTTGTTCTCGTGGCATTTGCAGGTTACTGTGGTTAAGACCCACGGCCGGGCTTCTACATTTGCTACAGAGTATTTATGAACGTGTGTGGAAAAATAAATCCGGGGTAAATATGGAATATTTTTAATCTTTGGAGTATAACTAGAAAGTCATTAAACCTGCACGGCATGGCGTCTAGCAGCTATCAGGGACTCAGGGCAGACAGACACAGCAAGGTTACGAAATCTCCCGCCTCCGACCCAGGTGACCTTCGCTAAGGTCCTATGAGAAACTACAGCGGAAAACATGGCGTTCTTCGCTACAATATGGGAGTTGCAAAAAAAGGGGTAATTTTAAGGTCTACAGATTTTTCCTAATCGCAACCTACTACAACGAAAGTTTGCCCAAGGGGATTCCAGGCTTTTTTTTAAAATAAATTAAAATGTATCCTAGGCTAATTATTAAAAGTGTTTTCTTGGGGGGTTTAGATAGTTTTTGAATTTATATTCATCTGCAAAGTTCGTAGTTGATTTGAGCTTTTGAAGTGTGTCAGTAGGTATACGTTATATTAATTATTTAGTTAGCTAACTTGGATTAGTATTTACGCTATACGCAAGTCTGGTGTTTAGAATATCCTGGCGTGGATGTATTTTTTTTTGTGCGTGGAGCCTGTACTATTCCTAATGTAAAATGAATAAATGTAGTTTGTGTTGCTGATCCACCTATCAGCGTCGTGTCAGAAAGAGAGGATGAGAGAGATAGATTGAGAGGGGAGAGAGGGTGAAAGAACGAGATAATTTTTGGTCGCCACCGGCGAGTGCGGAATGAGGTGAAGATGGAGCAGCGGCGAATGCAAGGGCGGAGGAAATGTAAGTACCCCTATAAAACCCACCGGCCATAGGCATCGTTCATTACATTTTCCTCACGCAGAACTCCGGGTGATCTCTCAAGGAATCGAACCCAGTTCGCCTTGGTGGGAGTGCGTGGACCACACCTCAACAGCCTCTCATGTCTGAGAGTAAACTGATGTTTGTTTCCGGTGTAGACCTTTCCCCGGACAACGGTTCCAGGTAGCGTACAAGTGTTTGCGGGGAATACAAATGGAAAAATTCAGCACAACGAAAAGCGCAATCGCTGGAAAAAAATAAACGCGACCTCTTGTGAGCTAGTTGCTCATGCTACCGTAAACGTGGATTAACACGTTTGTAGAGTATGCCGACTAGAGAGAGAAATCAAATAAGTTTCCACACAGTCCACATTCGCATGCCATCCCATGCTAAAGTACTGGATACAAGTCTGTTTCTCACATGCCACACCGTCAAAAATAAATATAAAGTTTGGTAAGCTTCACTCGGTGGCACGACAGCCTCGTTATGGCTGTAATGTAAATATTGCACACCATCCATAGCCTGTAGTACTCGTGCTAGATGCTGGTATTTAGGTTGCTGCAGGGATTTGGAGTACAGGTACAGTACATGTTCTCAAACCTTCCAAAAGGCTAAGAAGCTCACATGTCTTGCCGTAACCTAATGGTCCGCAAATTAGTCGTCTCACAGTATTAGGCAACAGGGTCCCGCGGTGTGCATCATCTGAGGTTTCGACATCTTCCTCGGTGATGTGGACGGGAAGACTAACATCTTGCTTGGTTATCTCCATGATACTGAAAGGAAAACGTTAACGGTCGGGCATATATCGGCTCGTAGCACAGTAGTATGTGATGACTCATAGAAGAAACATCAAATCTGGAAGAGGGATCGTCCATATGTTGATTAACAATCTACCGTACGACCTGCACATTCCCAGATACAGATTCCGCGGGCAGGGAACCAAGCTAGCTAGAAGGCTGGCACGATGTGATATGGGCTTCGACGCACTGGACGAGGCATACAAGTGGCGCAATATCGCATATTCCCAGCACAGCGACCTGCAAGCCGCTAGCGTGCAATTGGTGCTCTGAATGGTATCGCTGGGGCCGTAACGAATATCGTTAGCGCGGTGAAATGAGCCTCGAACGAACGTAAGCAATAGGAGGAAAACCACCACGACATCCGTAAACTGGAAGCTATCGCCATGGGTAAAAAAAACGGCCAATGACTTTACATATGACGGTCCTACCGAGGAGGAGGAGCGAGAAAGAAAAAGTGTCGCAGCAGGAAGAGGCGCAAATAAAATCTCTAGCGAAATGGTTGCTCACGAACGTGTATATGCGCGATGCTTTGCCCCCTAAACCCAAACATGACAAATGTGCCCCGATCAATCTGAACACGACAGCTGGGCCCCGAACACACTGGGTAACTTATGTCAAACATGTCAAACGTGTGGTATACTCTGACAGTTTTGGTAATTTGCATCCACCACCCGAACTGTGACGGTAATTGAAAAATTGCAAACCGACTTACAACTACGAGATGGAGCATATGCCAAACATGTGGAACTGTGGACACTTGTATCTTCATTTTGTTTGTGGTGGAATAAAAGTTTTTTAGGCGAATCACTGTGCATTAACTTTTTACATACAATATGTTGGCACCTATATTCCCCTGTCAGTATGTAGGTATCCATCATTCTAAGTGGTAAGACATCCAAGCTGAGAGCGATGTCTTACCTGCTCTTGGAGCTGGAAGGTGACTGGGTCGTAGGACTTACGGATTTTAAAACTTACAACTCCGTGTCCAACATACAGGAAAACGTGAATTCTGCGTTCCGGTACTTAATGGCAGGAGACGTGAAGGTAATCACCATTCCTACCGGCACATACGAACTGAAGGACATCGCCAACTCCATAAAGAAATCCGTGTCATCGTATGTGACTTTCGAACTACACGGCAACCCAAACACTCTGAAGGCAGAAATACTTTGCAGTGCCATTATCGATTTGACTGAAACACATACCATCGGTCCAATGCTGGGGTTCGAGACGCGAATCTACGAAGTTGTTAAAATGCAGAAATCCTCACGACCGGTGAACATATTTCCGGTGAATGTGATACGCATTAACTGTAATTTGGCGAGTAGCTGCTACGTCAACGGTAAAACCAGCAATACTATGCATGAGTTCTCACCGACGGCACTACCGAGTTATAAACTGGTCAAATTTCCGAAAAGCATCATTTACGTTCCCATGATCGCGAAGAGCACGCACGAAGTGGTTGTGACGATCATCGATCAGGACGATAAGCAGATAGACTTCAGAAACGAAGAAATCACTTTGCATCTGCTCCTGATCTATGGGATTGAATTTTGCTAGGCGTACTGTGCATAAAGTTGAGCGCAGCACGAAAATCGGGATCAGTAAGCTCGAGACACTGGACTGCTACGTAGCCTCGCTATTAAAGTGAAGAATGATGAAAGACGACAAGGTATTGAACATGATCCAGTGGGCAGAAATCGACGGCAGTATCGACAAGTTAGAGCTTCACTGCTACCAGCTGTATCTGACCGGCCGATAGGTCCCCGGGCGTGATGTTCGAATTCCGATACAGAGGCATGCTATTTACACCCTGCCTTCGCAATCGTTCTTACTGCTGTGATCTACCAAGCTGCCTCCTGCGCTTGCCTGGAAATCATCCCAACCACGACAGTATTCGGGACGAGGACACGAGCAGCGAGATGTTAGTAAAACAAGATATCCGTAACATTCCGGCGCAGCGTATTTAGCGCGCGCGGGGGACTGAAGAGGGGCCTGTCGCTGACCTGCCGCCGGACAACTGCCACCTGAGTACGGACTGCAAGAGGGCGTTCCGTTTCCGCCGATTCCGAAACTTATGCAAGCAGCCTTCGGCATCATTAACAAGGTGATGTGGTTCCAGCGAGTTCCTGCGGAGGCTTTATTCGATATTGATATCGTGGCTGATAAAGCTAATGTCAATTGTATCAATCAACTCCATCGCATAAACATAAAGTAAAGAGTGTAAGACTTGTGTCACTTGTATTTTGTGTGTGGTTTTATATAAAGATATTAGACACAACGTTGCCTTTAATTTAAATCTCTGCCATTCTTTGCCCACGTATTAACCCCAGTTCAAGTGCGTGGCCTTTTACCATTAAGGAAGGGCCACAGCATTACGCGTCCGAGATACGCTCACGAAAGAGAATGTGACCCACTGTTACGCTTCCGTTAGTAAATAAGGCGTCGTAATGCAGAAAAGTGTCGATAATTAAGTTAGGGGATCAGTTGGAGGAAGACATAGAGAAGATTAAAGCTGAGTTTTATGATGTGGTTACAACGAAGTTGGGTTATTATATATATATATATATATATATATATATATATATATATATATATATATATATATATATATATATATAGCGTTGAAATTGAGAGATCACGATCACGTGTATTCGGCCCCGTACAGAGCGCCTCCGTATAAGGTCCCCATCGTTAAACAAATTTTGGCAGAATTTTAACGAAAACGTTTCATTGAAGACTCGCACAGTATGTACGCGACCCTGTCATTTCTCATTCCGTATAAACAGCCGGGGAATGATAAAATTTTTATTTATCCATACCCATCAAGACACCAAGTCGAACCCTCCCGAAAATCTGCCATGTCCGGTTCTGAGAGAGGAATAGTTATTCCCCTACCCGCCCCTTCCCCTGACTTGCCATACCTAGAGCTGGTCAACAGCCTTCAAACCTTTGTGCGCAGGGGTTGTTTGAAAAAATTCTCGCATTTAGACACTCAAGTGTTTGAAAGTTTGCTGCAAACGAATATAATTTAACAAATCTCATTATTTAACAATTGCATATAATTTGTGAGAAAATGTACAAATACTACCTGATCACGATCTTGGGGAACGACTCGAATGAATAATCCATATAAATTTGGCACAAAATGCATAAATGAACGAATACTAACCAAACGACGTGAATTAAACAGTCCACACAATTCGTCGAAGAAAAACGATGCAATCGATACTAAATTAATTATCATAAACACAGTTTATCGATCCAAAATAATTTTAACAAAACCTCCACCGAAAACGTATCGCAGAGAAAGTTTTAAAATAATCCTCGTAGCGAACACAGGTAGACTAGCTTCAGAAATCCACATTTACAAACCCTATCCGAATAACGCATGGATTATATAAAAAAATAGTAGACGCGTGCAAATTTCAAAATAATGGAAAAGATTTCTACATTATAAGGTATCGCAATAAAATTTTAGCGAATCCTGTACTTAACACTAGTAGAGAGACTGAATTCAAATGTTAATGAAATATTATTAAAAACGAAATAAATTTATTAACATGCGTAAAAATATTCTAACTCCAATCGTATGTTATGTTACGAAGATTAAATACCTGATAAACGGAAATATTTCGAAAAATACTGGTATGAAGACTGTGAGTGAGGTTTGAACCCCGAACATATAGATGAAGATATCGCCTATCAACGTGCGGGTTGTCAGGCGAAGCATGGAGTCCCTGCTCCCGCAGGCGACCGGCCTTATTCCCAAACAAATTCCGGGCTGCCTTCTCCGATAGGCGAGCGAGTGCCCTCCCGGACTATCTTCAAGCAACCGGCCTGTCTCGCTCGGGACAAGAACTGCTAGGAATGCTTTAATTTTATGCATGCCCTGAACACGTCCCAGATGTAGGAATCCTACAGGCTTCACAGAATAGTGTCAAACACAAAATTAACTGATTTACACAATAAATGCAGATATTGAGTAAATGCCATTTTTATGTGAATCTCGTCAGTGTTTGTTAATGCCCATTAACTGCATTTTGCATTTGTCTTTAAAACTAATTTACTATCAGAGAAATTATTTATTTAGTCTTTTTTTCTGTTAAGACACAAACTCGTTTACTCATTGTGAATTTCCATAGTCTTTACTGTTTTAAATATTAACGATTTCGCCATCTTTAGGCGATATTCACGCAAACTTATTCCACAGCGAGACAGTATTGTTCGCTGTTATGGAAAGCACTCAGACAAAGTGATTCACCAATTGTTGGGAGCACACTCGTAAAACCGACTGAAGGAAAAAGTACGTATTCTATTCACACCCAAATATTTCTGCTCTCTGAAAACATATCAATTAACTAGGCAATTTTGGTTTTGTTATGTTGAAATAAAATTTTCAAGACATAGATGTAAAAAGGTAACAACCACGAATGAATAAATGTTCTTCACACAAACTGCAAAGCTACGACCCCTGGTGGATACAATAATTATATATATATATATATATATATATATATATATATATATATATATATATATATATATATATATATATATGTGTGTGTGTGTGTGTGTGTGTGTGTGTGTGTGTGTGTGTGATTTTTTGCGAAAACATTGATTCACCCTTTATTTAAGATGTATGATTATAAACTTCCAGATCTAGATTTTGGAGATAAATGAAACACACATTAACTTTGAAATACATTTTTAATATATCCTATTTTTGAAACAAATATAATACTTATTTACATATAAAAAAATCACATTCTTCTTAAAATATTTATTTACATATACAAAATCACATTCTTCTTAAAAATATTTGTTTATATACAGAAAAATAACTCATTCTTCTTTTCTGGGAACGAGGTTGGTAACATTTGGTTGATGTTGCAGGAAGACGAACTCGTTGCTCTCAAATCTGTGTCAAGTTGTTATTCACAGCGCATTCTAGATGAGGCGTTGGTTGTTATAATTTCAGATTAGTTATTTTAAGACCCTATCTGTCAGTTGATTTGTTTACTCTTGATACAGCTGGCAGTTTAATTCACTCATAGATGCTACTATGTCATTTAAATACACCAATGGTGGTATCGCATATAGCAGAGCTGAATTTATTATTGTATTCAGTGTAGTGTTGCGGAAAATGTAGACATGAATTCTATGCTATCACACAGGGATATACACCAGCCAACTGAATGGAACGCTGAAATACAAGAAGTGTAAGGTTTGCTGAGGAAATTTGACATGCGTGGACCGAGCATTTCTACGGAAACAAGTTCTGGACTGACGGTGAAGGGAGGGGATGCGTAACCTTGAATCGACAGTGAAGGTTTTGCAGCGCCCGCCCTCCGTGTAGAGGGACAGTCATCCGAAAAATGATTTCTGACCTTGAGGAGGGCAGAGTTTGCTAAGTGTGGCGTTGGAAGGGGCAGTTTCTTGGCTGGTTTAGGCGGAGGGTGTGTTGGCCAGGGTGCGTGGCCCGGAGCTTTGGAAAGTGCGGAAACGAACTCTGCATTGGAGCGGTGCCGGGGTTGCGTGAACAGGGGCAGTTCTTGGCCGGTGTAAGGGGAGGGGGGGTGGTTGACCTTGGGCAGGAGCGACGCGGAGGCTTCTTGCTGGTTTCCGCCATCTTAATTCTTCGCCAACCCTCACTCTGCATAGATGCGACACTGGAACACTCGACTTCACCGGCCTTTGGAGTGTGATAGCTGCGATTCTCGTTGAACGATATTATATGCTCCGGGGTTCAGATCTCGTTCACAGTCTTCGTAAACTATAGTGTGAAATTTTTTTAATAAGTCTTTAATTTATTGGGGAAAAATATATAAATTTTCACGTGATAGTGCATTTATAGTGTAAACCCCGTTTCTGTGCTCGGTAGACGAAACTTTGAAGCATTTTCAACTCGCGTTTTTGTTACCAAGTGCCGTGAATTTCACATACTTGATGGAAAAATTTGTAGTACGTCCGTTATTTTTAAATAATTAACTTTTATACATTCACGTACTTGTAGGACGAATCAAGTCGTTAATAGTAGCTTGGTAGCGAAATAGGTTCTGTCAGTCGTAAATTTCAACTCAGCCATGCTCCACGTATATATAACAGCTTATAGGCAGGCGCACGTCATATGATACAGTCATTCATTGACTGACCTCCGAGGTGGATGGATGTGTTTTGGAAGAGCTCCTTGTACGTGTTTTTTAATTCGTTGTGAATTCAACTAGTCTAATTTATATATTAGTATGTGCATCGTAAACATAATTTTTATCCATTTTTCACGTAAATAGTATTCACATCTATTTACGAGTAGCTATAACCTTAGTCGCTTGTCAGCCTCCGAACGCGCTCCAAGTATATATAGACAGGTTCTCGAAGTAAGCTCGACTCATTCGTTGACTGACCTCCGAGGCGGACGGATGTGTTTTCGGGGAGCTCCTGGTGCGATTTCATTACGTGTTTAGTCTTTTTTTCATATTCGCCTCATTCTATAATCAAATGTAGGTTATAAGTTGACGTAACTCCTATATCCAAGTCAGTACTTCACTGAGCGAATGGACGTATATTAAACATTTTCTTTTCTTATGCGTGTTAATTAATTTTTTTTTTTTTTTTTTTCATTTCTGAAGTTCCTCGTCTGACTCACAGGCAGGCGGACGTGTAAGGTATGTACAAGAGTCGTCAAATAGTGGCATATATCTTGTTATTGTGTTCGTTAGCAGTTTAACTTATAGGGGCATTTTTTCGCTTCGTTTATTAATTCCATATTGCACACTCACGTAATTTTGATAGTCATGTAGTTGTGTTCGTTCGTTAGTCTTCTCTCGTATAAATTATATTTCTAACACACTGCTCGGGGTACACAAATTCATTTCTTTGCATTTAATTTTATACTGGAGAGTTACGTAATTGCACTTGTTATTCACGTAGTTGTGATAGTTTGAAATTTTGCGATTCGATGCGTGTAATTTATTTATACGTAGAACTGGTTTAAACAATCTGCATTTCTCTAACGTTTAATTGCATTTGGAATAATGCTATCTTTCAAAGTCACCTATCTACCAACACCGTCTACGAACAAGATCACTACCAAACCAAAGAAATTACGCCTAGACCACTCTTGCACAAAACTCACCATATATATAGACACACACACACACACACACACCGTCCCCAACACGCCGCACCTCATCCGTGTGCCAGAGCTCCAAGGGCGAGGATGTACCACAGCTACACACAAAAAAATGAAGAAAGAAAATTGACCTTGAACACACTCTTGCACACAAAATACCTTTAAATACATGTAACCCATTAAATAAATTTAACTCTTTCAATTTGATCAAACCTTTTTTTGATTAACCCTTTTTGATTAACCCTTTCAATTAATTTAATTAACCCTTTGATATCAAATTTATTAGGTTAATAAAAAGTCGGCATCCCTTTGTATCTAGAATCCCCCCGACCCTACTACTTACGTTGCCTTACTACCTACAGGTGAAGTTCGTGGAAAGTGTCAACCGGAACATTAAAGTGGTCCTGCATTGTTTCAAGTTAGGAACTCAGAGTAAGATACCATTTTGTACAATCTCTTTTTGTGTTTTAACAACATAATACATAGTGTCCACAAGCGAACTCTATCTGAAACTTTTTTCGGAAGGCAACTTTTACATCCCCTTTTAAAAGCATGGTCATTGCAACCATTATTTGTGGAAAATATAGCTAACAGAGATATGTTAGAATTGTGGAAGTTATGCAAAATTTACTTTTTAATCACAAGAAAATGGAACACATGATGAATTTACAACCTAAAGATGTTACGTTTCGGAGCAGTGATATCATTATGGTTCAAACACATTTTCTGGACTCTAAAATGTATTATTTTAGTTCAAAATTAGCATCGCAGTGAACCGTAGTGTTCAAAATTGTGCGATTTTTAGCACCAGTTATCTTACTTGTTTCTTAGATACAAGGTCTACATAAAGAAGTCCATATAAGCCATGTTAAAAGATCTTATGGTAAAGTGGGTTGAAAGAGCCCTGGCCTACCCCTGTGTAAATGTGGATTATTGTGTGTTATTTAATTTTACATTAATTTGATGTATTAATTTTCGTATGTATTGTTACATGAAAGAGAGACCAGAGGGGCATATATTTTTATTTAAGAGTGAGACTAATATTAAATGTCTGTTTCCACTCTAATAAAATGTCCTTCATAATGTCTCTCTCTCTCTCTCTGGTTACAGTCAATTAACTCATACTCATTATTAACACGTGTTGAGTCAATCTGTTGCCATCATTTATAATGTATTTCACTCATGCATCTAGTCCTATAATTTCAGCCTGCCAGCCGTGTCCCCCACTGCTTCATACTCGCAGTCGCAGACTTCCCTTCCAGCTGGCCACTTCTTCCGCTGCTGTCTTCTATCGCTCGGAACTCTGCCAATCATTTATTCATCCACTCCAACTCTGCTCGAGGCCCGGAGGCCTGTCGCAATATTTATAGTGTCGCGCCTTACCATCTGGAATGTTCAATACTCCCCGAGTCACGCTGAGAGAACGAGGTCAGTAATCTAGAGCATTCTTCAGATAAACGGAGAAAACCATACAACCAGGGTCCGCGGCGCCCATCTATAATTCGAAACCCGTCATTGCCTTGCCTTCTGCTGTCGTTACCATATATCAACCACATGTCCTTCTCTTCGCTCGCTCGTGCGCGATGCGAAGCAGTCAGCACATATAAATATAAATGCTTTTATGCTATGTTTAAAGATAATTGTAATTAATTTAATGAAAATAATTTGTTGTCAATTTTTAAAGTTGTTAGTGTGATTGAATAATCATTACATAAAGGCAATATTTAAATATTTAAAGGAACATGTTAATTATGCCTATAATGCCCAGTATTATAGTAAGGTGCTGCTGTAAAAAACCAGTTGGTGTGAGCCGGTTTTATTTGTATCGTCCTTGCGTGTTTGAGGAACCCAGAAAGATAGTCCAAGAAGAAAAGAAGGTCTATGAAGGAATGTGAGTTTGTGCTGCCGACATGATAGCGACTAGGACTGGCCACTCGAAATCGCTATCTGCGGAACGCGGCCTGCCCACACTGACGGCTTGATTGAAAGAAAGAGATGTGACGATGATGGAACAACGTACATCCGGCAATATGGAGACTGTAGCTGCGCGGACAAGGTCAAGAAGCGAGAGAGCTATACGGGCGACAGTTACATGCACGCTTAGCGCCTCATCGCTCCTACGCGCAGGGCGTGGAGTGTTTCCGTTGTAACGCTGTACTGTGGACATTCGATCTGTAAAAAAGGGGTTTTACTACACGCAATGAAAGCCCACAGGTTATACTACGTCCGTATATTTGTACCTTTCTCTGGCCGCTTAAGGAAGATGCATATAGGCCGTTCGCGGTTAAGTGAGCACTTTTTAAGGCCCTTTCAAAATGCAGTATCCCCTAATAAGTATATTTTATTGCAGCCTCAGACGTTAAATTTTGAGAGTGATGAAATGTATATACTATGTTTATTGGTCATATTGCAATGTTTATATCAAAAAGTGGCGGAAAGTTAGAAATTACTTGAAAGGAAAATTTTAAGCAGGGCCTTAAAAAGTGCTCACTTTACCGTTAACAGCCTATAGGCAAGTTTTAAAAATGATATATTTTACCATTTTCACGATGTTTTTCTCCGAGAATACACTTAATATGACAAACGTAAAAAAATAAAATAAAATAGGGCCATAGATAATTTTTTTTTTTTTTTTTTTAATCTTTCCTGACAAAATGTCATATTTCCATAACTTTTATTTACCGAGATATGCGTTTACGCGCAAACAACGATTTCACAGAAAATGTTTCAGTACATAGTACACTTAATATCAGCGCAGAAGATTGTACGTCCTAGCACAGGGACAGATCGACGAGGGAGCTGAGGCTTAGCTTGGTGGACCCGTTAGACGTAAGTCGACGTGGATGTTGGTAACTACGCAGCAGCGCAACGAGGCTTGAGGCTGCCCCCCCCTCCCTCCCCTCTTCATGCCGACGACAAACCTCCTTCCAATTTGTATGGCTGGCGTCTAGAAACCGTCCGACGCTACCTTGGACGTATTAAATATTTGAGTGTGACTGGACTCGAATCACAACGAAACTCTTTGAGATAATCCTCAATACCCTGGTCAACGCATTTCCCGACTATAAAAGAATTTTATTTCGTCTTGGGGGAGAGAACCTCACGACGAGAACATTATAGCTTGGCAGAATTTATATCCTGCTATGTTTGATGAGGGCACTTTATAGTGCTTGTATAGGGAAATAATTTAACATAAGTATTGTTTTTATTCTCTAATTTCGCAATGTTACAATATTCGGGTAAGTATGTATTACTATGGGAGCCCATTATTAAATGTAACCGTGTAATTTTCATAACAATTCTGGTTGTAACGCATTTAAAGGCCAGTTTGCGTATTCGTATTTTTATATTGCTTGTATTTTTGATATGGGCAGTTTATGAGAAAAAAAAAGAGCCCGGAGATAAAGGAAAAGAACACTAACAGTTTTTTGAATAATTTCTCAAAATTTTGGGGGTTATTTATATCGTATTGTATTCCAATTCATATGAGGGGATGTTTGAATTTTCGCATTTATTTCTACTGCTTTATTTGTTTGTACTCTGTTAATTAAACTCTGCTGCTTAAAGATTTTTGGTAAGACTAATTTTGCTTAAATGAGTGTAATTGAAGAAAGAGTAGTCGAAGGTTACTGTCATGGAGTGGTGGGGTTTCCTGCGGGTGCTCCCGCTCTGTGACTACTTTTTAATTTTTTTATAAATTGTTATTAAATTTTTTATTAAAATAATGTTTCGTTATAATAGTTTATAGGGTTACGAGACGCTGTAATTGTGGGACGTGGGTTTGCCGGGCCTGTGACGTAATGGCAGACAACTCCGACCCCCACCTCCTGAAATCCTGTGTGCCCGTTTCGGCTACACCCTACTACTGACCATGTTAAAGCAGCCCAAAAAATGCATTATCTGACCTCATAACGTTCGACCAAACTGGCATCGCTTTATTTTTGTTTGTTATTTAATTTTTCGTTGCAAATGGTGGTTGTTTTCCGACCGAAATCGCTTTGGTGTAATTTTTTCATCCTAAAGATTTGTACCGTAATCATTGGCAAGTCCAGGATGTTGTAGCCATTTACAATTTTAAGCAATAGTTTAGCTTATTCAAGAAGGGTATCGTCGTTGTACGAAAGGCAATAAAATCTGGTGCGTTGAATACCAACTCATTCGTATGGAAACGGAAATTTCGATTTTTAAACGATGCATGGGTTAGGTTATACAGTGCTATATATTTCCGAGCCTCAGCCAGTCCATTGGCTTGTGGCATATTGATTCACGTCAAACACACAAACAACACTTCTGTTATTTTACAAAACAAAATTTGAGAAAAGTTATAAAAAAATAAATTTTGTACCATTACAAGTTAATACTTGCAAATTTCACAAGTGCCAGTATTACTGCAATACTTTTTCTTTCATTCTACAAATACGGTTTTAGCACAAGCACAAATTCAACAGGTTTACAACAAAATGTTTTGTAAAAGTATTAGAATTCGTATTTTTGCAAGAAATTTTCTGTTCGGTTTACGATTTTTTTTTTTTGTTAGATGACACGCGATTCGGTGCTTGTTTCCTTGTAGGTCTGTTATTTGCCCAGAGTTCATCTGGGTGCGCCTAATAAGTTGTCGTCCAAATGCAGACATAGCAAAACTGTATATGTTTCTGAAGTCTAACTTCCTAAAATGAATTCGCGAATTTTTCCAACCCGTGCTCATTACGAATGTTGTAAAAGTCAACGTCATCGGTTTAGACGTAATGAGACTGAAGACAAGAGGATAACACTGGGCTCCTGTCCACTTGTTGGGAACGTCGGTGACTGAGTGGCTGGAGGATCGACTCCCTACCACGGTGCTCCGGGATCGATTCCCGGCGGGGCGCACCTGTATTTTCGCATATAGAAAGCACGGCAGAAGTTGCCGTTTGACGACATGTTTTCTTGAGGAACTTCCATTTCCGCTTTTGCAAGGGGTAACAATTTTTTTTACCTCAGCCACTCCCTCTCAATAACTCTAAAATGGGAGCCAGACTACTCTCATATGCTTAAAGGCAAATCATTACAATGGTTCTTATATTGTGGCGGTCCTCCAGATAAAAAAAGTTATTTGTTTACAACAATCACTATAGGCCACCTACGATTAATTAAGCTCCTTTGACATCCCTGATGAAAATGTTTTCCTGCATATATTATATATCGTTTCACCGCATGTAAGGTTTTTTATGATGCCATAAAATTAACATATTTATTCATGTTTCAAATATATATATATATATATATAGCTGAAAAATTGCAAATAAAGTAAATAAGTTACTAATTAGTAGTTTGGGGTAACTGTTTTCCGCGAAATGATTTGACGCATACTTTTACTCCAAAACACTATACTTAGGTAGACTTTCGTGATTGGACGATTTTGGTTGTCACGCGTCTGAGGTGTCTTCTCACGATTCACGAACGTTCAGTGTCGGAGTAACTTAAGTAATAACAAAATAGGCTTCTCACATGGACACGCGACCAATAACCCAATTTATTTTTTAAGTATTCGCAGAGTATATCGATGTCTAAATTTTTCGTAAATCTATCCGCGAAAAAAAAAAATAGTTGCCGTACAAATGTGTTAATTACTTCACTTAAGCCCTATTTGCCAAAAACAAAGAAAACTAAGTAAAATGAATTAATTGCCACAAGTTTAAACGTCACACTTTTAATACACCACGGCACCTAAAGCCTGTTCATAATAAAGTGAGCACTTTTGAAATCAACCTTAGAAAAATGTTACTGCCCCTGCCTGCATATATTTTAACGGGCGCACTGAGTAACATGCGCCCGGTAAAGTTGGTAACGATGGATGGAAAGTAGTCGAATAAAAAGTGTTAAGTAGCCATTTGTGATCATTTAAATTATCTCTTACGCTTTACGATTTTTTACTAACCTCCTCAGTCTGTAAAAATTAGCAGATTTATAAAATGTTTACTTTTCTAATAATTTCACATTTTCACTTGACCGACGCATGAATAAAGTGATGAGGCCCATGGCAATGTTAATTTTACATAAGGTGGAAGAACACACAACGTGCATACATGTCGATCTTAACCAGGGTTTTCAAAAGTGCTAATTTTACCGTGAACAGCCTAGTTTCTCTACGTCGCTGCCACCCTGGGGCTAGAGTACTCGCCTCACACTAAAGGCTAGCCGAGTTCCATTCCCACCAAGGCCACTAGCGAATTTCACACGTGGGAGTCGTGCCGGACGTTGCCGTTGGTCTGCGGGTTTTCTCGGGAATCTCCAGTTTGCCCCTCCAATTTTCATTCCTGCGTTCTACCATATCCACCTAGTTTCACTCTTAATAGCTCTCAGGACGTCGTTGTTGATAATCGCCCAAACCTCTCCATTCTACTCGATGCCAACTTCGCTGGGAGTATAGAAGAATTTGCGAGTTTTTTTTTTTCGTAGGTTTATTAAAACTTGTTTAATTAACAGCGAACCAATTGTAATTTTAAACATTAATGCATGAACATGTAATACATTAATATTTTTTTTTTAGAAATGCTTTAACGAAAATCGCACAGGAACGGAATCAAAATAAATTATCCCACATGAAGATGAAAATCTTAGATATGTGTGTGGCATTTAAGGTAGGTGTAGATAGCTTTAAACAGAGCACTGCACCCGACATTCCAGAACGCAGAACTCAATATAAAGTGGTAAACACGCTATCTGAACCGACATAAAAATTATATTTATTGCAAATAAAATAAGAATATAATATATACAATATATATGTCATATATTGTAACACTTTAAGTTAAAAATATTTTTAAAAAATATTTAATGCGAGCATTTTTAAATACAAATGTAAGTGTATTTCCATTTCGCATGCTCCTTCTGGCAGATTTTGCAGGAAAAGCTTCGTCAAGTAGAACAATATCAATTACTTGTATGTAAAAAATATATAATACTAATGTTTTAAAAATGTTTTCAATTATTCATTTTATGTACAGTATAGTTATATCAGTTCATATTCGGGGCTGAAATGGATGTGCATAAAACAAATAATAAAACAAATTTTTTGAACATTATCACTAGGGGCATCTGCTTTTCGCGAAAAGATTTCAGGACAAATAGTGTTCCAAAAACAACTTACTTCGAAACAACTTTATAAGTTAGATAATTTGAATTGTTACGCTTGTTATCAATCTGGCCGCGAATCACAGACGGTCAGTATCGCAGAAACACAATTTTGATTGGCTCACCCATGTAAAATAATATCTCTCGACCCCCCCCCCCCCAACACAAGTGGCCAATAGCCAAAGGAAGCCTGCAAATGTGCAAGTGTACGCATAGAGTATTGAAGTCTAGCCTCCGCGTAAGTCTTTTCGCGGAAAACTTGTGTGTTTTTTTTTTTTTTTTTTTTTTTTTCAACCAGAATCACAGATAAGATGGTCTTCCACGATTTCATTTAAACGTGGTTTTTGATGCATCCAAACTGGGGAAATGTTTAAATATTACATAAAAGCAGATTTTTATAAATTTATTTTTTAAAAACTTTGAAGTAAATGGAATTCAGAAGAATATTTTACTGTCGGGTTCCATATAGTTTCTCTTAACAGCCAGTGTCATCCCCAATATCAAATTTTTTATTTATTTCTTCCTGATTCTAATTTAGGAAAATGTATTGCAAAAATGCGACAATAGAGGCTTAGTTCATTACCTCACCCATTATTACAATCATTATATATAAACTACCAACACATATTTATGGAACAATCAATTTAATACAAAACTTTGTATATTAATAAATTTTCACTTATTTATGACAACCAGAACCATAAAATGTAATGTTTCTATAATGGGACATTTTCAGTAATGACCGTGACGCTTATGTTATGGCACTAAAACGTACAACTTCTGCATAAGGCGCGATACAGCCTCTTAACCCGTTGGGGCCACGGTGGCTGAGCGGTTAGTCTGCTCGCCTCCCGCCAAAGCGATCCAGGTTCAATCCTCGGGCGGGCCAATCAGAATTTTCGTAAGTAGGAATCGTACCGGCGATGCCGTTGGTTGGCGGGTTTTCTCGGGGATCTCCCATTTCCCCCGCCCTTTCATTCCGGCGGTGCTCCGTACTCGCCTCACTCACCTTCATCGGCTCTCAAGCCCTCGATGTTAAAAGCCGTCCAAATCTCTATACTCTTAACCCGTTCAGTCAAACCAAACAATTTCTTTATTCAATGTTGTTGCAATCACGTAATCTTATGGTGTGCACTGTGCCTGTGTCTTGCGACCAGTCAACAATGTGCTGTGTACTCGATGATATTGGAATTAACCATTCACGTCAGAGAGGCGTGGGAAATCCCACAAAAACATATTAGCCAGCCATAAGGGGGACTGGGCATTGACACCTGGATGGGTGCATTTCTTGTCATATAGGCTGTTCACGATAAAATGAGCACTTTTGAAAGCCCTGCTTAAGATATACTTGTATGCACATTGTATTTTCTTCCGCGTTGTGCAAAATTAACACTGCTATGGGCCTCGTCACTTTATTCAAGCGTCGGTCAAGTACAACTGTGAAATTATTATAAAAGAAAATGTTTTGCAAATCTGCGCACTTCTGCACTTCGGTGCATTAAAAAAAAGCAGAAAGTGAAAGAAATAATTTAAGTTATCACTAAAGGCCTGCAAAATTCGCGTTTTATTTAGGGACGCGTTAAACTTCAAACACGTGTGCATGTGCAATAAGTTTGTCATTGGACCATACTTTATTTTACACGCTATGGGAATCTTTGCATCGTCACAATTGTATAGTCCAATCACGTGCAGCCCAGTCAAAAAAATGAGTGACTTCACATCTCTCCAGTAGCCAATGGAGAACCGACGGGAATTTTGCAGGTCTCTAGTTCTCACAAATGGTTACCTGATACTGTTTATTCGATGTTAAGATACGGGACCACTTATCATTCATTGTTACCAACTTTACTGGGCGCACGTCATATAGTTCACCCGTTTAAATATATGCAGGTAGGGCTAGTGACTTTTTTCTAAGGTTGATTTGAAAAGTGCTCACTCTATCGTGAACAGCCTTTAAATGTAATGCAGGTGCAAGGTGTTCGCGACCGCGGAAACAGCTGACTGAGCGGGCTAGAGTGAAGCAGTGTGTGTGGGTGTCGCTGGCGATGTACAGTAGTCGGCGGTTGTGCCGAGAGTAAGGGCGCGCCGCGTCTCGACGCCCACACACGAGCGAGCGCTCAGACTCTTAGAGCGGCAGGCCTTGGCCCAGTTACGTCACCCCCCTCCAACCCCACCCTCTTCCATCACACCGCCAACCTGCTTCTGCGCATGCGCCGCGCACCGTCTACTCACAAGCACAAGCAAGCAGCGTATAGTCCACTCACGCTCACTTTCAACTTTTACGAAGCCATGCTAGAGTTCTACTTCCAGGATATTCCTCCACCTCGTGCAAATAAACTCGCCTCCCACCAAGGCGAACCGGGTTCATTCCCCGGCCGGGTCACCGGATTTTCGCAAGTGGGAATCGTGCTGGACGATGCCGTTGGGCGGCGGGTTTTCTCGGGGCTCTCCCGTTTTCCCGCCCTTCATTCCGACGTTGCTCCATATTCACTTTAATCACCTTCATCGGCTCTCAAAACCTCGCTGTTAAGGGCAGCCCAAATCTCTTTACTCACTTACTCATTCATGCAAATAAAGCCTATCCGAGTCTAAAAATTACACTCACTGCAATAACATTTTACATAAGAACTAGTTCTTACAAGGAGTTACCAACACACATGTTTTATCTTTGGGTTTAATAGTGTTAATTGTAAATGAAACATAATTTATAGGTCAAATATAAGTAAAAGTTTAATTTAAGCAAGAATAATGTAGATTTATGGCAATATAAGTATAAAATGTTTGAAATACATGTCATATTTAAGAAACAACCAACAACGTTATACATGGGGTGAGTTTCCAAACGTTTAATTCAAAAATTGTGAAGTAATAGCGAAAATTATCTATTCGTGGTTTCTTCACACTTTATGACTCAAACCTTCGAGAGAAAAAAAACACACAGTATATGACATATTTGATTGTTTCCTAAATAATATGTATCATAGAGGCGTAACCGTTTTATACTTACATTATGATGGAAATGCCTTATTTACAGTCAAATGTAATTTTTTCCTTATGGTTTATGTTTAAATTAAAATACATAATTTATAAATAACGTGATTAAAGGCAGGGGGAAATTAGGTGCATTTGTGATGCATAGTAAGAAATAGTTCTTATGCAAATTATTACAACACTCTGAACGAATGCGGTGTGTTACCCCTCTGGTATAGTTGTCTAATCTTCGTTTGCATGAGGCGGAATGATATCCTGACAGTAGAACTTCAGCAGTGCCTCAGAAAAGTTAGAAGTAGCCGTGAATGCAGCGAGATTACATTAGACGGCAGGTAAAAGTTATGTCGCTAGGCCGCAGAGCAGGTAAGTCTTCAGAAACGAAATTACGTGGCTGCTCCTTTCAAGTAAGCGGAATCTGTCGCTCATCGGCCGCGCGAGGCTCTGGAAACAGGTCCTTTGTCTCATTGGCTACTGCGTGCTGCGAAAGTCTCCCTATTGGATGAGCTGCCGGTTGGTATATATATATATATATATATATATATATATATATATATATATATATATATATATATATATATATATATATATATGTGTGTGTGTGTGTGTGTGTGTGTGTGTTATATATATATATATATATATATCCAAAATGAAGAAACATTCATGGTTCAACTGCACCTCTCTTTGTTTGGCACGGCACTAGGATAAAACACCAGTATTTTGGTCGACATATCGGTTAATTAGGACAAATGTCTCCGAGGTCCTAAAGTTTTTCAACACAACCCGGTCTTGATTCCTTGCTTCAGGTGGCCTCTTGTCGGCCCGTTATCTTGACCAGGGCTGAACTGGGATAAAGCGTGGTAATTTTACGAGAACTGCCGTAAGCAAGCAAACTTATGGCAGCCTAAAATGAACAGTAAAAAAGAGCACGTGACCAATTTTTTTTTTACATTTGGAGCAAAGTATTAACTCTGTGTATCCCTGTTATAGGCTGTTCACGGTAAAATGAGCGCTTCTGAAAGCCCTCTCATTTGGAATAATAGTCAATAAATATATTTTATTTTAGCCTTAGATGTTAACTCCCGGATGTAGTGGAATAAACACTCTGTGTTTATTATTTACGAGGTAATATTTATTTTGAAAGCTGGTTAAAGGTTAAAAAATGGCTGAAAGGAAAAAGGAATCAGGGCCTCAAAAGTGCTCACTTTAATGTGAACCGCCTATATTTAAAATATGCTTTTTAATGAATATATAACGTGTTTAGAGCATTACAACACGGTTAGTGTATTCGATTAAGGAGTAAGCTGGAAGAATATCGATAGTACGTTAAGGCATTTCTTCCATCAACCAATTTACCTAGTTCTTTGTTGTCCATGGATATCGCACACAAAATATGGCATAGATAGGTCGATTCTCCACCAAGTTATGAGTTTTTCTGGACCTAAGTTGGTATTATTTTTAAACCTTACGGTTGTTTACTGTATGGCTATTATTCCAAAACTATTAACGGTATGTGAAATAACCAAAAACCTGTTTGTTTAAAGAATCTATGGTACTCAGATCTAGGTTTTCTTTGCAAACAATACGAGCCACCAAAACCTTTTACCTGCCATTATCTCACAATGTGATATTCTTTCTAAGGCCTCTCTTCCAGCTAACTCCTCAATTATTCCATACAACTAGGACGGTTTGTAAATTGATACGTAGGGACATTTCGAAATATTTTTGGCTGGATCTGTACAGCGGTGGCTCTTGCAGCAGTAAGGTTAACCAGGAGAAATTTGCCACGCCGATTCAAATATAGCGGTCAGGCTACTCGTCAAGGCGAATCGAGATCGATTTCCACCGGCGTCACGGAATTTTCGCATGTGGGTAACGTGGCGGACGTTGGCTTTTCCTGGCCAGAGGGTGGGGGGGGGGTCTCTTTCCTCCGCCCTTGCGTTCCACCGTTACTTCTTTTCCACCTTCTTTAATCCTTACCGATGCTCAAGTCTTCGATGCTAAGCGCAATCAAAAACTCTCAGGTTCTCGAGTAATGTTATTATAGGCTGTTCACGGTAAACTGAGCATTTTTGAAAACCATGCTTAAGATCTACTTGTATGCACTTGTGTATTCACTCGCCATATGTAAAATTACCTATGTTATTAGCCTGATAGCTTATATCACGCGTCGGTCAACTAAAACTGTGAAATTATTAAAAAAAGGAAATATTTTCATATCTGATAATTCTCACACCAATATATAGGGTTCCTTCTTTTTCACGAAAATATTTATGCGAAGGCTTTACTCCAATGTCCTATGGTTAGAAACCTGAAAAATTCGCGAGTTCAATAACCTGCAAGTTAGATTCTACAGTCTTATGTACAAATTTTCTGATGTCAACTGTGCATTGGTTGTCTGTTGTCACAGTGGAAGGCGACGATTGGGCCAGCCTTCTCCATGAGGTGTCTAACAACGTGTGGACCAATGGCTAATGTTATATAAACACGCGTGTTTTGAATTCTACCTAGTCACAAAATTAATCCGCGAAATTTTCAAGTCTCTTCCTAGGCCATACGCTTTCCTTTGATTACTGGCCATGTGTCTTCTCGGGAGGGTTCCTTACCTGACTGGGCCAATCAGAATTAGGTAACTCCGACACTGAATGTCCGTGATTCGCGGGCATACACCTGTAATGTGTAACAGTTAAAATCATCCAATCACAAAAGTGGGTCTGAGCTCTAGTGTTTTGAAGTACAATAAGTCCCGGAGTCTTTCCGCGGAAAACCCGATGGCCCAAATCATATGCACTGAGGGGCCGCGGTGGCTAAGTGGTTTGCCTGCTCGCCTTAAACCAACGAGAACCGGGATCAATGCCGTGCCGGACGATGCCGCTGATCGGCGGGTTATCTCGGCGATCTCAACCTCATCGACCCTCAAGACCTCGCTGTTAAGAGCCGCCCAAATCTCTTCACTCACTCATATGCACTGAAGAAACAGAACGTGAAAGAAACCGTTATAGAATTTACAAGTGATAACTTAACATTTTAATTCAACCACCAGACATGTGTAACAGCACACAATATTACCACACTATATTTTTAGGAGTTGGAATATGCAAAGATATTCATTTATGTGTGTGATAGATGAATGTAAGTTTATGCCTCGGCTATGGGGAAATATAATTTCTTTTGGAAATCTGTAAAAGTGAATCAAATAAGCATTTAAAAATCAATTTAGATAAACACCTTAAAATCACACATGGCAGGTTAAATTAAGACAAATTAAAATATTGCCATGGTTAGTTTCAGTTATATTAAGTATATTCAACGAAATCTCGGAAATTCAGGTAACATGCCATTCAAAGTTGAGAAATAAATTACCAACTAACATACCACAAGGAAAGTGAACATACGAACACTAGAACTTCAAAAAAATATACTAACATTAATTATTAAAAATTTGAATACTAATTACCGACGATACATCAAGTAGAAAAACTAACGCTGTACATCTGCCAAACTACCAATATGATAAGTGTTTTTAAATAGACAAGCATAAGCGCTCAGTAGCTGATTTTGTAGACGAGAACTTAGCTGTCGTTGAAAACTGTAGTGCAACACCGCCTTTCCCCTGCATCTGGTCCTGCGAGTAATTGATGTCCTTACACCTCTCCGTGAAACCAGGAACCTCGGCGTCCAATCCAACTCAGCATGCTGCAGGCATCCCGGTGTCGTTCTGCTCAGCTGAACCCATGGCGTCGAACTCCGGGATGGTCCTCCAGACGTCTGTGCTGCAGGCAGTCGATCCTCCGAACTCAGGAACAGGGTAAACCTCCTTCTTTGGTTGGAAACGCCCTCAGGTACTTCATGTGTCGTCTCTGGAATCTGCAGCTTAGCTTCCGTTTTTCCTGCTGTCAAACTTAAGTGGACTTTGTAGATGGTATCATCCTCTTCGGGCTCATTACTTAACTTGAAAATATTACGTATTCGTAGCATTAATTCATTAAATATTATTACCCTTGCATTCTTCTAGTGTTTGAATATTATATTAACTTTTTAACGTACGACGAACTTACACATAGAATATTAAATTAGTTTTGGAGGCCTTCTTTACTTTCTTCCTTCCATCATGGCAGATACATTTATAATGTTTAAGGAATGTTCTATTTTACTGCAATATTCCTAACAGAAACAAAAGGTAGTTGCTTTCTGGCTGGTGTATCGTGCTTAACAGAAAACATTATATTAAACTATCTGGCTTAGTTTACATTAAAACTAACAATTTCTCACTATTTAGTAGTATAAAGGTCAAAATAAACATCTTATATACTAAATCTATGTAAAACAATTTACATATTTAACACTTACGAAAAATAATAAAATTGCTGACATTCATGTCATTACCATGATGCTAGGAAAATTGAGATGTTACACATGGAACTAGTTTTGTTCCGCTATTACCAACTGTGCTGGGCACATTCCACTCAATGTGCGCGTTATAGTATCTGCACGTAGGGGAAGTGACATTTTTCAAAGGTTTACGTAAATTGCTCACCTATACTGCAAACAGCCTGTAGTAGGAAAAAATACGTTGTTCTGTGCAGAGTTAAAGAAAAACTTTGACTATAGTTCGCGATACACGCCACAGCTTCGCTTTTGCATTCCTTCATCTTTCTGTGTGTCGAAGTTGGCAGCACGTGATCGCGGTCACTCCCGCCTGGTGGCCCGCAGTCCACAACGGCGTTGCCAAATGGCGCGTAATTCTACGAAATGCGTGTAATTTGGAAACAGGCGTGTAATTTAGTGTGTGTATTCACACATTTGCGTGGATTTGCGTGTGATTGTAATATTATTTTCTCTAAAATCCTTTTACAGCGATGGGAAAACATACGTTTTTAAGAGAAAGTTTGGGAGAGTGTTGTCAGTCCTGGGGTCGTAGATTCGGGGATTTACCGAATTGTATACTCTCTTCATGACCAACAGTTTTATACAATGTTACAGAGGACGTTCTTGGGTGCGGTCTAAACTGAAGTTGTGTGTCGTAACGAAACATTTACCAGCCGTATCCAGTTTGTCGGGAACGTGTGTGTTTTACGTAGTGGGAATGAGTGAGTTGCGTGTTATCATTATTAGGTAGGAGCCATCATGAAGGATAAATGGATTGTAAAAAAGCGAAAAGTAGGCGATGAACGGATAGGTGATAGAGAGAGCTGTGAAACATCTGTGGTTGATGGTGCAGACGCTAGTAAAATTACAGAACAAACTGACATTCCGCAGGAGTCCAGAAAAACATTTGAAATACGTAATGAGAGGAAAAAAAAAAACTGTGTAAGTTCAGTAATGAATGATTTCAGATCCACTTTTAAAAGACTGGTTATTAAAGAAAATCCGTAAAGATGCAAAGAAAGACTTAGCGCATGATATTGCATGTTGTAAAGTCTGTGACACTAATATTATAGCACACAAGTATGACGTTTTTTGTTACAGTAAATCAGAATAACACAATCAAAATATTGAAAATGTCGTTAAAACACATAAACTGACACGCATGGTCATTTCGGAAACGCAGGACAAAGTTAGGAGGGTAGAACTGAACCTGGCACGGCCTCTGGCAACATATGCAAAAAAAAAAAAATGTGGTTTGGCTGTGTTGGAGACACGGCCGTTTGTTTTGCGTGAATACGTCTACGTTGACGCGCTCGGACGCCTTGGTGTTTAGTTTACTCTGGTAGTCCTGGTCCACACTCACGCTCGTGGCGGCTAGGAATCACGCCCCGACCCGCTCCCGTATCTAAAATTACGCGCCTAGCCGTATAATTACCGCCATTATCAGGCGGTGTCGCAAAATGGGCGGCGTCCCTGGCTGCCCGCCAAACGACCGTCTCAACCGATGTCAGTCGTCAGCAACAACAATAACAGCCATGTTCTGCTAAGGTCTATACTCTCCTCACGTTGGCAAGCTCCATGTTTTTATTTTGGCTGCTAAAATGTTTCGCCACTAGGTAAGCGCTAGTGTCGCATGTGTATAGGCCGTTCACGGTAAAGTGAGCACTTTTTGAAGTTGTTTCATCAAACATAATAACCAATAATACATTTCATTGTGCCTCGAACTTTTGGTGTTAGGGTATGGTGAATTTATGCACTGTGTTTATTACTCACATGACAGGGTTTACATTAACAAGTGGTGGGAGGAAATAAATTGGTTGAAAGAAAAAAGTAACTAGGGCTTCAAGTGTGCTCACTTTACCGTGAACGGCCTATATCAGACTTTCTCTCTATTTTATACGTTAGAAAACAAAATTATTGCTACAATCATAAATCAAATACAAAATTACCACGTAACTAAGTAAAAATCATTCTTTTTTTGTTATTCAAGTAGCTTAATATTATAATTATAATTGACCTCTTTGGAACACAGCGCACCTAGTGGTGGGAATTTTTCCGATACCAAACTGTCCCGTAAGAAAACAAGAAAACTCGTTTTGTTTCTAACCTGAGTAGAATTAATCTTAGTTATGCCTACCGACTTCATTGAATTTCTCTTTTTTACTTTTACCAGTTCCTCCTCGTCGAGACTTCATTTCCGAAAAGGATAAAAAAGATATCGCAAGTAAGGGTAGATACAATGTAACGATAGCCTAGCGTTACTTGGGTAAGTAAGTGAAGAGATTTGTGTGGTTCTTAACATCGAGGTCTTGAGAGCCGATGAGGTTGAAGTGAGGTGAGTATGGAGCAGCGCCGCAATGTAAGGGCGGGGGAAACGGGAGCACTTTTGAAAGCCCTCTCATTTAGAATAATAGTCAATAAGTATATTTTATTGTAGCTTCAGACGTTAACTTCCGAGTGCGGTGGAATGTTCATACTGCGTTCATTAATTACGTGGCCAATATTTGTTTGAAAGGTAGTTAAAGGGGGAAAAATGGCTGAAAGGAAAAGTAACTAGGGCCTTAAAAGTGTTCACTATACCGTGCATAGTCTATACTTAATAATACGAAGGTGAAGCAGCTGCTTATACCTCGAACTGCAGCCGCACAAGCCAGTAAAATGGCGTCACTGGACACCAAAGTGCAGGAACGCAGTTCGCCAATCAGCGGTAACCTACTCGTCCAGTCAATAGGGGACCTTTCGCAGCACTCGGTAGCCAATCAGACAAGAGTCCCGTTCCTGGAGCCTCGCACAGCCAATCAAAGAATTGCTACGCTTCCGCCAAAGACACCGCCACGCCATTATGTATTCTGTGTTTAAATTCGCAGTCATGCTGCAGGGACACCCAAATTTCGCGAAAATATTTCACGACCAGTTGTATTTCATAACACTGTAGCTTAGACACACTTTCGTGATTTGATAATCTGGGGTGTTAGGCGCCCTACGTGTCTCATCGCGAATCACAGACGTACAGTATCGAAGCAACATAATTCTGATTGGCCAGTCAAGTAAGGAAACGTATCCTCCAAAGAGACGCGCCACTAGTAAGGAACAGAAAACAGAAAAATACTCGAGTCGGTATTGTTTCTTCATTGGCTGATGCCTGGTGAAGTCATTCGCCATGTGATGCGATGGCGCATATGTGCACACACTTATGGAGTATCTATATTCCTTGGCGCATAGTTGTTCAAAATATAACATGTAGCCCAATGATAAATATATTGCAAACGTACACCGTGCTTAAAGTATAACTCGAGACACTGAAAAATAAAGGAATTTATTTAAACCTACGTATTTTCGAAAGCGCTGATCAAGTTGTTACCTCATCTAAATTCTACGCGAACGACTCACAAACGGTTCAGCTTTATATTGTGAGAATCTCAATCGACACAATGAAATGGCATGGTAGCATTATGCATACATGCCAGCCAATAATTATAGAAAACTTTCGGATATATGTACAGTGCGCAGATTCGTAAGAAAATTTTTTTCACGATAAACAGACGTTAAACGCTGCTTTCCTGACCACTATATCTTAAAATAAACCACGCATATACGAGCGAACTGCGATAGGAGCCGATGTTGAAGTTTTCTACGCTTACAACCAGTATGAGTAGATTTCAGTTGGTGTGAACAAAGTAGGAGCGGCAACACTTGAGGTGCGCTCGGTACCTCTGAGTATATCACGAGAAGTGTGCGTCATCTCAAGAACAAGCGACACTGCGAGAAACAATGCTAGGATCTCGTAAGCACACGCAACACGCCATTTGAGAGCCCTTGGCATAATGGCGATGGCGCGCTTGGAGCACACGGTATAGTCGTCCTTAGTGCTCTCTTGCTTCGGAGACTGAAACAGGCTGTTTGAGCATTCACGCGTATCTCGACAAATGTATATATACTGGGAATACCGCTTTTTGCCAGAAAAAATAAAGTAAAACCAAACCATCTAAGCCCGTGCGGTTTTGTTGTCATTTCACTAAGTGCATTAAAAAAAATCGTGAAAAATTTAGAAAAATATTGTTATGTTGAGTTTCCTTGCGCAGCTTACATACAAGTGAGTGAGTGAAGAGATTTGGGCGGCTCCTAACAGCGAGGTCTTGAGATATGATGAGGGTGATTAAGATGAGTATGGAGCAGCACCTGAATGAAAGGGCGGGGGAAAGGGGGAAACCGCCGAGAAAACCCGACGACCAGCGGCATCGTCCGGCTCGATTCTCACATGCGAAAATCTTGGAGTGACCCGGCCGGGGATTGAACCCATTTCGCCTTTGCGGAAGGCGAGCGGGTTAACCGCTCATCCACCGCGGCCACAGCTTCCTCAAAATATAGCAGAAAAAACCTCGCAGTCGTAGTTTAATCTGTGGGTTTTCATCGCGTATAATCAAGTCCCACTGTTACGTTATCTAATTTGCAAAGGAAAGCGTGACGACTGAAGAACAACACGCCGGTTCAACGCCTTGCGCGTATGAGCGATGGGAGCTGGGCGAGTGTGTTACTGTCGCCTATATCGTTGTGCCTCAAACGCGAATAATAATACTTATTTGTAATATTAATAGTAATGGGGGCGGGATGGTATCACTTCACTTTTGATTAATCGGATTAACGCTTTGATATCAAATGTATTGAAAGGTTTAACCAAATATATTGAAAGGGTTAATTGTTAATTGTTAATCCGATTTAAATCCAACGAAATTTTTTGATAATCCTTAATCCTATCTTAATAAAATTGACTTTTTTTAATTCGCATCGGATAAAATGGTATGTAGATTGCCTGATTGCCCAATTGATTTAAATGAATTAATCAATCGAAAATAGTTTATCCTAAGGGTCAATTTTTTTCTTTCTTTTTGTGGGGAGCTCTGGTACGTCCTCACCCTTGGAGCTCTCGCACTCGATGAGGTGTGACATGTTGGGGAAGGGGGGTGTGTATATATAGAGTTTTGTGCAAGAGTGGCCTAAATGCGATTTTTTTTTTGTTTGGTAGTGATATTGCTCGTAGATGGTGTTAGTAGATAGGCGACTTTGAAAGATAGCATTATTGCACATGTAAGCAAACTGTAAAGAAATTCAGAGCATTCTAAGTATGAATAAATTACATGCATCGAATCGCAAATTTCAAACGATCACAACTCATAAATAACTATGTGAATAATAAGTGCAATTATGTCAGTGTGCAGTATAGAATTAACTACTTCTACCTACAACGAATAAAAAATGTCCCTATAAATTAAACAAACACAATAACAAGATATGCGACACTACTTGATGCCTTTCGCACATACCTTACATGTCCGTCTGCCTGTGCGACTGGTGAGGAGGAATTTCAGAAACGTAATCCACACATAAATAGAAATTAATTGATTAACATGTGTAATGAAATCGCACCTCCCGCAAAACACATATGTCCGGCTCGGAGGTGCTTTCGGAGGCTGACAAGTGACTAAGGTTATATCTACTCGGAAATTGATGTGAATATGATTTATGTGACAAATACATAAAAATTGTGTTTACTATGCACATACTAATATAAAAATTAGACTAATCGAATTTTAAATAGACACAATAGAAATATACATATTGAAATCGCACCAGGAGCTCTCTGAAAACACATCCGTCCACCTGAGGCTGGTGAAGGAATGAAGCGATCTTAAGTCGAGAGTCTGACTATATATACGTTTAGTGTGGCCAAGTTTGAATTTACGACTAACAGAACCTATTTCTTTACCAAGCTACTATTAACAACTTGATTATACTATTCGTCCTACAAGTACGTGAATGTATAAAAGTGAATTATTTAAAAATAACATACGTACAATTTTTTTTCCGTCAAGTCTATAAAATTCACGGCATTTGGTAATAAAACCACGAGTTGAAAATGCTACGTAGTTTCGTTGACCGAACACAGAAACGGGGTTTACGTGATAAACACACTATCACATGAAAATTTATATTTTATACCCGATAAAAAAAAAATTACGAGAAACCTGTTGGCCATCACGCCCAGTAATGTTCACTGACGCATCACAAACCCCGCTGGCTGCTGCGCCTCATGAAGATGAGAGAGATTCTGTGTATACGTCATTACAGCATGAGGTTTGGCGAAGAACTAAGATGGTGGCGTACAGCTACAAGTGTCCAGATCACTCCTGGCTGCCTGACACCCCCACCCATTGTCAATGACTGTGTCTTCGGCAATCTGCCCCTCGCCTATGCCCCTCCACCACAGAGTTCGTGTTTCCCCGAAAAGTCAGTTTCTTATCCAAGGCCAACCACCCCCTGCTCTTACACTGGCAAAGAACTGCCCCTGTTCTCGCATCTCCGATTCCCCTTTCCTCGAACACAGAGTTCGTTTTTGTCGTTTCCAAAGCTCCAGGCCATACACCCTAATATCGATTCAACACTGCAAGAACCTGTTTAGCGGCAAACACCCCCACCGCCTACACCACCCAATAACTGTCCCTTCCAACATGGCGTTTCGCAAAACCTGCCCTCCTCAAGGTCAGAAATCGTTTTTTAGGTTGACTGCCCTGGTCCATAGCAGGAGCTATCGATTCAAGTCCATGTACCTCCTCCCCTTACAGCAGCCAAGAACGTGTTTATATATATATATATATATATATATATATATATATATATATATATATATATATATATATATATATATATATATATATATATATATAGAGAGAGAGAGAGAGAGAGAGAGAGCGAGAGAGATAGAGAGAACTGGCCGATCCACAGACGCCTGGCTCTTTACCCCCAGAGTGCTGCCTTGGCTATGAACAGAGGTTTGGTTCCATGCCAAAATGATACTTTCCCTAGGGGCAGAAGCAAATCTTGAACTGACAAACTGTTATTTTCACTCGGACACTGAAGCTTCCTCCTATATTTCGGAAGGCAAGAGCCCAGCACATTCCCAAAGAAATAAAATAATTTCACAACTACTGCCAATAAAACTTTATTTTCATCACTCAGAAATATGTTCCAAATGTTTCTAACATACAATAAATTAAAAAAATATATATATATAAACAGTTTTCCAGTAAACTTTTTTCTCATTCCAGCAGACATTTTCCCGTTTCCAGCAAACTTTTAACTAATCAATGATTAATTTTCATACCAACAAAACTATAAGACATATTTTTTAAAAGTAATGACATACACGCATCTTTATTTAAGTTCTAACTATTACGATGTCAGCAAATACTCAAATTAAACTTTACTTTTCAAACAAATAAAAAACATATGCTAAACAAACTTGTTCGATAAGTCTTATACTTTCAATCTGTTTTTCTGAAAATATTACTGTATATTTTTACGTGTAGTTTTCCCACTTTTGAATTTATAAAATAAAATATGTATATCTTTAACTTGTTCTCCCTAGAAAATAAAATTTTCTGTGATACTGCTTAGATAACAAATATCCAGCTTGAAATGACTGCTAGTGAAGCTGAAATCTATCAAATTTCATGATATTTCAACTGATTTTCCTAAAAGACTAAAATTTTACATACATTTAAAGGAAAATGGGAGCCATTTTTAAATCCATTTACTATATAAGGAGGGATAAATTACATTTTTTCTCAGTATTAACTCAGAATCTGTTAAGGTCACTTCATGTGCGTATGTGTGTGTGTGTATATAGCATTAGCACTAGCGAGACTTAGGGAGTTTACTACGATGCCAGACATATGCTACAACTCCACGCATCCACTACAACAACAGGCATCCACTACGAGAGTCAACTACAACACCAAGCATCCACCACGTCTATTACAGCTCCAGATGTCCACAACAACAGACAACTACTACAATGACAGGTGTCTACAACAATTTCACTACATATCATCTAGATCTACAAAGGATTTCATCTCTGCATCATCTCGCAACATGCACAATGCATCAAGGTCACTGCTGTGACAATTGTGACTCTGAATGTGTTAAAATGTTCAATGTGATTTTAGCTAATGGGAAGATGAAAACATTAAGTTTAGACTGCTCCCAACTGCAAGTTCTGCTGAAAGAATTTATAATTTCTTTTGCAGGCTATGAAATAAAACTAGTATATCTGTTCCTTGATGAACATTTACAAGCTGAAGAGAATACCGTATCCTTGAATCTAGAATCATTCATGATGTTGTAATGGACGATTCAGGAGTCGATGAAGTAGATTCCAAGGCAAGCATAGTCATCTTATAAATTTTTATACATGAGAGAGAGACTTTTTGTAAATAGTGTATAAAAAATTGCATAAAAATGGTGTGTTATGCGCAGGGTTTCAAAAACTACCCAGACAAATCCTTTGTAGTTAAGGAGCATGCTATTTCTTATGCAACCAATGCTAATGACTCTAAAGTATTATGCTTTAAAACTCTCAGACCTTGGTATAGTTTAAAATCTGAAGTTAAAATGATGTTCTGGACAGACTTATGAGATACATTACTTGAAATGGAAGTCTGGTGACATAGCTTACGAAAAATGTTTCCAATATGTAAATGATGTGCTACTCGAAGACTATCCCATATGTGCTTGGAAAAATGAAGAAGGAAATTTTAAAAAGTTTAACCAATGCAGAAGTAATTAATATCAGAAGATACCACTACTGTTCAAGTATTAATTCAATAGTCAAATCCTATAATATTAATCACTGTTAGGAAAAAACATTTTGTTCACAAAGTAAAAGCGAAGCTTTAAGAGAATATTTGTACCAACATCCTACCTATTGTAGAGATATTAATTTTCGAAGAAATTGTTTTTTCCAGGTAGCGTAAGAGTTCGAAAAAATGGAGAAATTCGACCCAGACAAGATGTATTGCAGTATTTTTCGAGGACATAAAAAAGTATGGTTCCAATCTCTAGGCCACATATACTTCCAAATGCAGATGTCCAACAGAGATGAACATTGGAATTTTGCAAAACGTTTCGGAGAAAGCATGTATACAGAATGGGTGTTTGTGATGAAGTAGAAGACCTTCCTGTTTTTAATGTGTGGCCTGACAGTAAACTGCCCTGTTCTTTTTGGGACCTATGTTTTAGAAATTGCAGAGTAGAATTAACCAAAGAATCAGGTTTTCATCAAATAAAATATAGATTGATTAGATAATTTTATGACACCCCACCTTATGGACTGATGGACTGATAATAAGGAACACATTGTGCAAATACAAGGCAGTAGCGGACTTCTAAGAGGTTTGTGAGCTTTGAAACAGCATTGTTTGTGTTTGTAAATTTGATTTAACAAAGTTGTCATTAAAGAACTAATTTTACCACAAACTGGAAGAACATCTCACTATATATATACATACATATATATATAGAGAGAATCGGACACCAGGGCTTCATTTATGATGGAGAGGTTCGACTAATCACTTCATTTTGCCAGTGTTACTCCAGGATTCAGGTGAGTGTGGTTTAGAATTGAAGATGAAGTTATTTCACTACAAATTCAGATGTGTAATGGAAATGAACATTGGCATTTCTTGTTAATCAGTCCAAAAGAAACTTTATAAGTTTTAGATGTATGTTATGGGCGAAATTATTGTCCTTTATATAATTTACGTCCTGGCAGCAAACTACCTTGTAACAAACATAAACTATAATTTGAAGTTCAAAGTGCTTACATCACAAAACACAAGTTCTACAAGAAAATCCAATACATAATGCAGAAGGAGTGTTGTTGCTGTTATCCTACTACAGTGTGGAGAGAACACTGCAACAACAAGCAACATTATATGTACATCAGTCACCAAGAATTAATTTCTCCCTGTGGTATGTGGCAATCCAATGTTTTTTCAAAGCAAGAACATGCGTGTGAAGTGGCTAATTCAGAATAATGATCACAATGTTCCCATTGTGTCCAATGAAATACAAGTATATGTTTTTTATTAAAGGCTTTCATTCTGTAACTTACAGCATATTATATTCACATTATGTTGTTAAGGAAATGTGTGAGTCAGACATTCATTTCAAATGTATGTATTTCTCTCGAGCTTTTACAGCACATAGTAAACCAAATACTTATGATGCTACTTTAACTAACTGTAACAGTTCTGAATGGCTTGTAAACCAGTACAGACTGCACAGAGTAGATCATAAGCATAAACTTAAGGGCGAACACACTGTAACTTCATCTTGTGAGGAAGAAAATGTTTGTAACATATTGTTTATAATACAGACACTGTTTTGCAGTATCAGTATTTCAAATAATGTGATAATTATCTTAATACTTTATATCATTACAGCAAAGACAAGTTTTGTTACTCATCTCACACTGGGTGTGATTCATCAAAATGTTATGTAGATCGAGCAATAAAATTAGCAAAAAAATTAGCCCTAAAACTCATTTCAACTTGCAGATTTAGAGAATGAATATATATATATATAGTTCATTGCTAAATCTTCTCAGTCGAGTGTTGGATGTCATAGTAGCAACATGACATATTTTCATCCTGCAAATCATTGTGTCAGTCTCAAACAAGGAAAGTCCAATATAACTTATGCCCTATGGTGTAACAGAATTTTGTGAGAATTTATGGAAACCTGTGAAAATATTTTTCATTTTAAAGTAATTTACTTTCCTCTAGGAGATGAAAAGAGTCACGAACTCATACAGTGTGGTGACAATAAGAAATGTCCAGTGTTTCATATGACTACAACACACACTTCTTCCATCTAGTAATGAAGACGTGTACTCTCATTACATTGAATCATATCCTAATTTGGTTGAAAGCATTGTTTTACATGCCCTTACTTGTAAAGATGTTTGTGTGCAAACAGACAGTTTAAAACCAGAGCATGAGAAATGCTCACTCCTTGAAAGTAGAGGTCAAGAAGGGGATCTGTATCCAATTTCAAGAAAATGCATGAAAACTTTGTTCACAAGTTGCTAACAGTGTATAAAATATTTGTTTTAAAGAAAAAATGTAGTATTAGATATTGTTAAAATGTTGTGTTACCCTGCAGTTATTTCGGAGCAAAGTGTAATTGCTGTACCTAAAGTTTTTGATCTATATATATTTTTGAAATAAATTGTCTAATATGTTTTGTAACCTGCTGTATTTGCTAGTGTTAAAAATGTTGTAAATATATTGTGAACTCACTTGTGTTTGTTTAGCATGGAAATATTTGGAGCAATCTCTACTTGATAGTGTTAACATGTTTTCTGTCATCCTATACTTTATAGTGTTGAAATGATTGAAACAAGGGTGTAAATTGTGTATGTTTTGGAGCAATATGTACTTGCTTGTGTTAAAATGTCGTTCATAAATTTTGTATCATATGGTATTTGTATATATATATATATATATAATATATATAGTAAATAAATATGATATAAAAGGAATCTCTTTCTTAAAATTTGTAAACTTGTTTTACTAAGAAAATATTTTCTCCCCAGAGAGAGGGAAAAGTACTTAATATATCTCCAACAGAGAGAGAGAGAGAGGGATTCTAATTTTTTTTTATTTAAAATACGTTGCATTAACAAGAAAGAGACTTGTAAAGAAAAATCAGATAGCAAACAAACTTATTAGTTCCCCACAAATACTAATCAGCTAAAGATATATTTGATTTTGGCAAAAAAAGTGTTTGCTGGAAAAATTATAAATGCATAAAATGACTTGTTAAATGTCGCCTGCCTCCATAGAATAATTAGATTAGGCAAGTGCTCTGGGTTCAAATCCTGGATAAGGCTTGGTAAATTGTAATATATACTTTACGGGTTCGATTCACAGTTAAGACATGGTTGATATAAGTTGGTTTCGAGTCCCGCTTAGATCATGTACAACTGTAATCTAGTTTCTTACTCTAAGTGGCAGGTAGATATATAGATTCTGGCTTCGTTTCTCAGCTAGGTTTTGTATGATAATAGATAGTTTGTAATTCATTAACCATATTAACTAAAAGGATTAATCAATTAAAATGCCAAATAAAGGATATTAAAAACAGGAATTCATGTATGTAAAAAGATTGTAGAATCATAGCATTAAATTGATTTCTCCTTATAATGTAAAAAGTTTGAATTGTAAAGACAATTGTTTGTATAAGAAATTGTTAAATAAGAAAGTAATTCAAACCTAATGGCTTAAAACTGCACAATTACACGTTATATTCCGATAGAAAGGCTAAAATACATCATATCCACATAAAATAAAATAAAATGTGTAAAATCTTTTTTATGAGTTAAAATAGGTTACATTTTAATTAAAATGCCTTAAAACATGATATTCGTATATTTTATATCCATTTCAGACTAATAGCATTTATTTTCATTTTTGCAACAAGGGAGGGTGATGGGTTATAAATAGCACCTCCCACCCACTGGAGCTCATTTGCTTGTGTGAGTCCATGGAGGTAACATCTCCCACACTCTTGTGCATAGACAGCCAGTGAACTGGTCCACAGTGCCTAGGTCAAGGGCATCTGCAGAACTCTTCTGCAATGACCAAGGGACCCAACCACCCATGAATTCTACCGCGATGGTGAAAGCAATCCTCCTTGCCTGCCGCATAAGTTACCTGTGAAGCTCACTCTACTGTTTGCTAGGCTGCAGGGGTAGGCTCCCACGGAGCTCTCGAGAGGATTGCGACCGCCTGGCCGCCCACCTGCCACGACTCTCACCTGGCAGAGCAGGGTAGCGCTCAGCCCGACTGACCTGGATTTGGGTCTCCATCAAATACCACCATCTCTGCTACAAGAGTTTAAGTAAATTAATAATTTTCAATATAAAAATTTAGGGTTTTCGGTATTTCATTTAAAATATTTCACATTTTCTTTAAACTTTGAGTAAATTGTGTGAATTTTGTAAAATATTTTCAAAATTGTTAAGACGTGAAAGAAATTTTTATCAGACTGAATGATTGGTTTTTAAAATTGTAAAACAAGTTTTTGGAATCGATAAACTTTATATCAAATTGAACAATTTGTCTTTGAAATATATGATTGGCCTTTGATACTGTAAAACAAGTCTCTGGAATTAATAAACTTTTTATCCAATTTCATGATTGGTCTTTAAAATCATTACACCTGCTGATTGAAATGTCTTCAAAACTCATTACTTCTGAATGATTTTTCTTTAAAATCAAATAAAATTGTTTCACACTTAAGAATATTTTTTAAGTTAAGTATTTTTAATATTTTAAGGGTGTTTAATGATGTTTAAAGCTGTTTAACGATGTTTAATGGTGGATGTTTAATGGTTAGTTTCGCTATAATTGGTTGAGAATGTGTTTGTGTGTGTATATATAACTGTGAGTGTGAGTGCAGGGAAAGGCAATAAAAAAATTTAACTCCCAATGAAATTTTGTATGTAATTTTGAGTTTATTTAGCAGAGTTGAGAGGAGAGGTGAACCACCAGTAGGAGCATCTTGAACGATATGGAATAAGGCTGTGTCAATAACACATACCTACAGCCTCTTTTCACTTTTTAAATATTCACAATCCTATGTGAAAAAACATCAAGAATATATTGCCAATTACTCTCAGAAAAATTTTGGTTAGGTAGGTGTGTGTGTGTGTGTGTGTGTGTGTGTGTGTGTGTGTGTGTGTGTGTGTGTGTGTGTGGAGAATGCAGGGAAAAGGCGATAAAAATTTTAAATCCAGATGAAATATTTAATGTACTTTTCAGGTTATTTGTAAGAGTTTAGAGGAGAGGTAAATCGCTAGTAGTAGCATCTTGCACTATATGGAATAAGGTTGCATCAATAATGCAAAACCTACAGCCTCATTTCACTGTTTAAATATTCGCAAAAGTATGTGAAATAACATATAGATTATATCGCCAAGTACTCTGAGAAAAATTTAGGTTAGATAGGTGTACGTGAGATTGTGTGTGGATGCAGGGGAAAAGTAATGTCAATTTTAGTCAGTTATACATAGTTATAAGAAATGTTTAAGGGAGGGATGTTGTATGTATGAGATATGAAATTTGGAATTGCTAAAACAAGGGAGAACTATGCCGCTCACACCAAGCATGAGTGGGAGATGCATAATCTCAATTCCCAAGCTTGTTCAGTATGAGTTGACTGGATAAGAATGTATGATGATGGATATATGAGCCTTGAGTATTTCAAATGAATGAAATGTTTTGAAGTGTATGTGATGGGGTGGTTTGGGTAATTAAGTGCATTTTAAGACATTTCCTTTTCAAAGTTGATGAGTAAATGCGAGAGAGAGAGAGAGAAAGAGAGAGAGAGAGAGAGAGAGAGAGAGAGAGGAGAGAGAGAGAGAGAGAGAGAGAGAGAGATATTTTTGAAATATTTTTAAGTTTCAGATAATTTTACTTTTAAAATCCATGGTTGTATAATAGTAGGAAGTATTACAAGTATCAATTTAAGTAAAATGACTGAAATGTGTATATAGGATTTTGTAGTTGTAAAATTATTGCATGTTTGGTTTTATAGTGTAAAAATATTTGAATTTTAAGTATTTATTTAAGAATTTTTGAAAAGGTTTAGCTTATAGCATAAAATGATTGAATTTTAAACAAGTATTTTAAATGCTTTGAATGTAACAGTGTAAATCTTGCTAAAAATTTCGTTATTAAAGTTATTTTCGAAACATTTATAAAAATATTTTTTGATTGTGTAAAGGATTTTGACGATGTATCACTACTTAAAAGTTTTTGATGGTGTATAACTACTTAAATGTTTTTGATGGAGTAAGAATAAAAATTTTTATTAAAAAAGTGCATTTTAAAAAGTACATTTTCTCTCTCACAAAAATAACATCTAAACTGGCTTTAAGCTGAAATTCAATAACGTAAGTTTAAATTTCACTGTTATATTCTAAACGAAAACCGCATGCCTAGAGCGATAATTAAAATCTTGTGAAAGATGAGGGCGAGACAGGTCGCAAAGCGAAGTCGATTCATTACTGGAGATGGGCTGCTTGACATAAATTTTTCTGTCGGAGAGACAAGTTTTGGGGGAAATGGCAGGGGGGAGGGGGAAAGTTCCAAATTTCTCCTGCTGGTGCGCATGCACACCCACAGGCTTTGCGCATCAGTGGAGGAGAAGGGGAAGTTGTCGGGTGTGATGGGGTGGAGGGGATATACTTCCCTTCTCCCTCTGGCATGCGTGCGTGCAGGCGACTGCATGATGACCATTAGTTGGGGAGGGAGCGGGCGAGGGTTGTCGGGCAAGCATGGGCGGGGGTAGAGCGGCCGGACAGTGACGCACCAGAGCGCTAGAGACAGCTTATATACTATAGTTCCCATTCTCTCACTCACAGCTCCGTACACGGACCAGACCGGCCTGGCTTATTTCACACTCACCTCATTCCTCCCTCACTGCGCGCAGCACATCGGGCGGCCGAGACCTTGACCCTTCTATTCCCTATTGTGTTTCTCCCCTGCCCGCTAGCTACCTGACTCTAGCCCATATTGAAATTATTTTGAACTCGCTACCTTTTTAGTCACAGCACTCGCTCCTTTCTTTCCCCAAAAAACATATAATTTTAAATTAAGAAAAACGTTTTCCCCTTATGTATAGGATGCTAGTAATAATATAATTTTTGCAATTATGTTGTGTATGTGTGTGTACGTTTAAGTTATTTAGAGTGTTTTTTTTTTCGGAACAAGGGGGTCACTTAAACTTTAAACTTGTATCTTGGAGAAACCAAAGAAAGTTTTTTTGTTAGGTGAAAATGGGTGACCGTAAGCGATCTTGTATTGACATCTTGCTTGAAGATCTTTACGTGAGTGATTCCGATTCGGAATCGCAGACAGAAAGACAAACATGCTGTCGAGATAGTGTCCCTTCGCCTAAGCGGACATGAGATAATCTATTGGAGTATGATCTCACCTTAAGTGATTCGAGCACGGATTCGCTTACGGAGAGATTGTCAAAAACAAAAGGCCAAAACATATCTGTTCCCCCCAAACATGAGACGTTTGATCTTTTGAATGACGACTTTCTTGTGATTCGGAAAGTGCTCAGTGGAAACTTTCCCAGACCTGAGGTATCAGATATTGGCTACAGCGTTCGCGGGAAGAATAAATGACACGTGGTTACTTAAAATCAATTAGAGTCTGATGCGGATTTTTCGCATTTCTTTGAGAGGTGTGAAATCCCTTTATCAAGCCTATTATGTATTATATTTGTAAATATTTTGGTAATAATTTTTGTAAATATTTGTTTAAACTTGTAATATATGTCAGACACTTTTGCAACAGTAGTGTAGCAGTTGTAATAGTAGTTGTATTAACAGTAGTTGTAGTGATAGGTTCCAGATGTAAAATAAGTACGATGAAATGTTTGTAAGTTTAAATTGTAAAATGTTATTGATGAACTGTCTTTAAGTTCGTAAGATGATTGTTGTTAAAATGTTATTGATGAAATATCTTGTTTTTGTTAAACTGACTTGTTTTTCGTAAAAAAAAATTTTTTTTGGTAATTTAAAACAATCATTTTTTGCAATGATATGAGTGGGTGTCTATCAGTCTTGGTAAGCTGATGACTTGAATTTAAATTCAAATTTACTAAATTTTTGCTTGCTTTCACGAAGAAGATGCAATTTTGTTGACTTAAAAAACTTAGAATCATTAAAATTAAAACTTTATTAAAAAACTAACTTTGAAGGGCTGAGGAGAAATCACAAAAAAATTATAGAGAAAATCAAACATAGCTGAATGAATGAAGTTTTTGTAAAGAAAGGAGGCAACAGGTTAAAAGTCTTTGTTCACTCGGACTGCTTAAATTGAAAGTTGGAGTAGGAGAGAAAACGGCTTGCTGGCCAACTTTTGTGACATCCCAGGAGAACATTGAAAGCGAACCCCGAATACCTTTACAAAGGTAGGTAGCGAAGAATTCTGTCCCTTCTTGGCTTGAATCTACGACTGCACCGAACATAGTCCAGCGAACATTTTAAATATTTCATTTTGCATATACACAAATTACACCTCCTCAAGACACAGCACGATAATGTCTGAAGAAGAACAAGACAAACATAATATATTTAATTTAAACTAGTTTTTAATTTAAAAAAAAAAACTCAAGTTATGTAAAAATAATTGCATATATTTTGCCTTAAATTTGCAAGAGTGTGACCTACCTTCATCTCTATTGATAGCTGCTATTTACATTTTAATATAAAAGTATTTTATCGGAAAAATATGAAATTTCATTTGTTAAGTCAATATTGCGATAAGATTTACAAATCACGTTTCTGAACTCGGTCTACAAAAATTCCCAGCAGTTTAAAAAATACCATTTGTGTTGACAAGTGCGCTCTATTTACCAGACTAGATGGAAAACATTTGCAGTATGTCAATTATTTTTTTTTATAATTAACTTTTATACACTCACGTACTTGTAGGACGAATCAAATCTTTAATAGTAGCTTGGTAGATTTTCTGTCAGTCGTAAATTTCTATTCGCCCTCAACCTCCACGTATAAAAGCAGGCGTACGTCATAGCATACACTCATTTTTCAAGTGAGCTCCGAGGTGGACGGAGGTGCGAGATCTGGGAGCCATTTCATTACGTGTTTTTCTGAGCTCGGTCTACGAAAATTCCTAGCAGTTTAAAAATACAGTTTGTGTTAACAAGTGCAATGAATTTCATAAACATTACAAATTTTTTCCCTTCATTTACGAGTTTTTACCGAAATTTAAACACAGTTGCCTATCGGACGCGCTAGACATATCTACTCACAGCTCGATGTAAGTGCTACTCATTCAAACATCGAACGGACTTATTTTAATATCATTTCAAGTACGTGATTGTGTCTGGTTTAAATCTTATTCGGAGTTTTTTTGCGGTAAGATATCATTCACCAGGCTGAATCGTGTAAAATTGTTAATGTATTTAGGAAGACGCTCGTTTCACTAAAGTAATTTATAGGGACTTTTGTTTTAGATCGTTAATTCCACACTCACGTAATTGTCATCGTTTAGTCAGTTTGCACTTGTCGACATCAGCTGTTATTCACGTTGTTAAAATTCTCTCTCGTGTAAATTATATTTCTAAGCTCGAGACTCACGTTATTGCACTTATTATTCACGTAGTCGTTTGAAATTTTCTATTCGATGCGTGTAATTTATTCATACGTAGAACACTGTGAATTTCTGTAGTGTGTTAAATATATTCGTAAAAAACATCTATCTACCATCAATATGCCTACAAACACACATGCAATTCTAGCTTGCTGGGTCATCTTGAGCCTAGCCTGTAGAGGTCAGCGGCTAGAGCACACTGCAGCGTTTTAGGCACAGTTTATAACACAAAACAACATTCTCTCGTGTTTCGTTCCATACCTCCCTCCCCCCCCCCCCCCATGGGGATGGTCCCGAGGGGGGGGGGGGGGTGGCATACGGGTCGACTGGCCATGCGGGAAAAGGTCCCACCGATCCCGACTTCCTCCTTCAAAACCCCGGCGTCCTTGAAATGCTCCAGGCAAGCCCAAACAGCCCAGCTTCCCGGCAACTCTTCCCTCAAGGCGTACCAACCTACGAGGACTTGATAGCACTTAAAATATCGGCTCAAACAACACCACTTAGCACCCCAGCCTCCCTCCCGCCCTACAACACCTGCGGAAGAAGTAAGCATGTTTATGGACACTGAATCTATACAACCGAAACGAAAGGGAAGTAAAACCACGGGAAATAACCAGACAAAAACCGCACAGGCGAACAAGCGTCTCCGACAGGCGTCGTCTGAGGCGCCAAAACACACCATCCCGGTACAAAACCGGTTTTCACTTTTGCAAGAGGTCGGAGACACGACGTCAAGTAACTCAAACCCCAGCTCTTCAAGCCAGTCACCCGACCTCACACAGCCGGGCGCTTCAAATGCACAAAATCAAAGAAAACAGTACCGCACAGTCGTTCCCGACAATTCAAAACACCACCCTCTTACACAAAAACTAAGAACCATCAGCAAAGACAGTTTCTCTCTCCTACACACCAGGCAAGACACTCACATCATCGCCACAAACCCGGAACACCACAATGCAGCTCAACAAATGCTCGCAGCGAATGGCTTCTACTTCTACTCATACATTCAGGTCTCCGAAGCCCCGCAGAAGGTGGTGTTCGATCTACCAGAAACATTCGACATCACAGAAATAAAACAGAATCTCACAAGCGCCGGCTATCAGATTTTGTATATTTACCAATTCAAAAAAAGATTCGACACCCTAGCAACCCAGAACAATACTCACTGGAGCCGCAACGTTTTTTCTGCGTGACAGCCGGGCAGAACACACATCTACCCCCACTCCACAAGGTCACAAGAATTAATATGACTATAGTCCACCCATACATCTACAGAAAGAGACCACAGAACGCGGCACAGTGCAACAACTGCCTGGCCTTGGGGCACACCAGAAATTTTTGTGCCATGCCTATCTCCTGCCCACACTGCGCCCAGTCACATCCTGCGGGTGCCTGCGCGCAAACCATTGCTCCACCCAAGTGTAAAAACTGCTCAGGCGATCACTCCGCCCTATCAAAAGCCTGCATTAAATTCCAGGACCTGGTTCAGAAACGACAAGCATCCAAGGCCGCAACAACATCTGCAAAGCCAATTCCAACTCCTGTTTCGTACAGGGATCATGTCAGAACATTCACATCAACTAAAGTTCAACCCCAGATTTCCTATGCGCAGGCACTCGGAAAATCCAGACAAACCACAACACCCACGCTTGATGCCTTAGCTCCAGCAATAACACAAACAAAAATCCCGTCGCGTCCACTCCCGCGAGTCTCGCTCGGGGGTATGGGGGAAGCGATGCGGGAACTCCATGAATTCATGGCGTTCTTTAAGTATTGCCACTTCCAGGCCCTCCTAGCGCACTTCAAACCCTTCATGTCCGCTGCCAAGCAAATCTCCGACCCCCAGGAAAGATCAATACTACTTCTCGAGGCTTTGTCGACGTATGTCTGTCCTTAGTCTGTCTGCACGACCCGGAAATATACCTTCCATTTCCCTAGACCTAAACTGGAACGGACGCGAAATTACACAACAAAATTGCTAAGCTACGACGAGTGACAAAATTCGTTAATTAAAAAAATAATAAGCCAACTGATCGCAGTACTTTTACCGCATTCAACTTACTCTCAAATAAATGCAAGCCACCAATTAACAGTATTTCCCTTTAAAAAAATATATATATATACTGGCATACAGTGTAATAAATATCACAGCTTCTATTAATCTTAAAATCTCTCACAACCAAACTAGTCAAGTGCAGTACACAACCAACAAATTATGTATTTAAACCGCTAAATGGTCAGATTACTTAAATCAAAGCTCCAACTCACATATATAATTAATTTCAAAGTAACTTTCCAGCAAAATCAATAAATATAAGAAACTTTTAATTTTACCGATGAATTACAATCAGAATTATTCATAACAACAACAGTGCTGCGATCTCTTGGTCGGAGAAGAGATGCCCCGCCCCCAGGAGACTAGCGACCAATCAGAGCGCTCTAGCAACATTTCCTTGAAAATACAAACATTGCGTATTGTTTTCGGCCTTTGACAACATTCTTTTGCAACTGCAAGTTATTAAAAGTATATATTATTAACAAAATAACAGTTTAAAAACCGAAAATACTCACCATCCTCTATTACAGTCAATATAATCGCCTTCTACGACAAAACTAAACCCCGAAACCGACCGAAAGTTTTCCGATCGGTCCGGGACAAAAATTCTCTCTCTTTAACAAAACTAGTTCCTGCCCAGCGTGCACAAGCCATTTGCCTGCTGTCACTCGTCCATGCAACACTCGTGTTAACACACAACAAGCTTAATTAAATACTTCAACCACCCTCCGAATCTTAATAGAAGTTTTCCTAATTAAGGCCCAATAATTCCAATTATTATCGAACACCATGCAAATTAATTTTCAATCAGATACAGCTACACTAGTTATATTCACCACTAAGTTGAGTACAAATTTCTTCTCCGTCTCGTTCATGACATGCCCTGCAACTTAATCGTCTTAATGATAAATTTGAGCTTAAATTGGCAATAATAACAACAAATTAATTTTAAATTCAATTTTCAACAAGACCTGATTCTATTCAAAATTCTCGCGAATTTAACTCCACCAATCCCTCCTCCCCCCTTCAGGCAGGGGCTGGGGGTATTACAGCGAAACCAGGAGAATTCAGCATTGGGAAACAGGCTCCAGGCGCTCTGAACAAATTAAAATTGCAGCTTGCTGTAAATTTTATCTGTGCCTATTGAAGACATCCAGGCAGGGGGGATTATCCCCACCCTAACCTGGACTTTATTATGATACACAAGGGCCTTGATCTGTACCTCCCTCGCGCTGAGGGAGTAGCGTCCCTATGATGATAAATCGTCGGCGGCGACTCTGGTTAGTCGCCTCTAGGACACCACACCGTCAACATTGTCCCAGAGCTCCTTCTACCCCCTCCCAAAAAGAAAGAAAGAAAATCAAGAAAAAAAATTGATCCGATTAAAAATTAATGCTTTCAATCAATTTAACCCTTTGAATAAAATTAAACCTTTCAATAAAATTAAACCCTTTCATTAAATTTAACCCCCCCTTTTATTCACCCCTTCGATTAATTTAATTAACCCTTTGACATCAATTTAACCCTTCAATTAATCAAACATGAAGTAGAACACACCCCTCCCCCCTCTCCAAAAGTTGCTACTACTCACCGTGACGTCAAACCGACAAAATTGTGGCCCCGACAGCCCGAAAATAGTAGGTTCTATTTCTACTTTCCGTCGTTTTGGACTCGTCGAAGAGCGCGAAAAATGTAAATGCAATATTATAAAACAAAATTTCGTGCATATTTCCATACTGTAGTAAAGAATAAATTAATTTGCTGGAAAAATTAAGTTCCGGTTTATTTTAAATACGTTTCTTCTCTTGTATAAACTAAAATATTGTGAAAAGCAAAATTATTATTCGTTTTATCGTGAGTTTTAAAATGGAAATATTATATCTTATTAGGATAACTTGCCGTTTTAGGATTTTCCGACAGGCAGCTAACATATTTGTCTGGCAGATTTCGTCGTGATTATGAACACTGAATAAAATATAATGAGAAATTCCATCGAGCTCTGACGTCGTGTCGGTGTGTCGTATCGTGTTCGCCGGGTTATTGGGACTCCAGCTTAGGAAAGCACCAGGTAGTTAGCCTGGCGTCTTCTCGCTTCTCGGAATCGTTTTGCGGTTTAGTTGTTGCTCCTGGCTGTTTTTCTTGCGAACTCGGGCAACCCGACCGGACCCGGGACATCTCGACCTTTAAGGAATCCGAGGTCTCGGCGTAAAGAAACTGCCGCTGCAAAAATAAAAGAACAGGAAAGGGAAGGAAAACGTTTCTTGCTAAGAATTATTTTCGTACCCACTTGAACAGAATATTTTAATTCCGAGGGATTCAAGGTTGTATGTGAACATAATTTTTGCGCAGGAAATCCACGCGATGACAGGCAGTCTCTGCTACGAACACCAGTTTTCCTGCAAATAACTGGCAGTCTCGCTGCTCCAATGGGAGCACGATGACGAGATCCAGGAAATAACTAAACCACAGGCGGCTCTCATACATAATCTTGTGTCATCCCTTGCTAGGAATGGAACCCGATCGTTTCTTTCCACCCAATATGGGAAACCCTAGAAAAGCGTATAAGATTTAAAAAAAAAGAGCATTTACTGCAGTATGTTGGTAAGACACTTAGTGAATGTAGCTTACAAGGGGACTTATTCACTCACCAAGAGAAAAGTCAATCAAATAATTATTCGTATAGATACAATATGTATGTGTATATATATACACACACACACACACACACACACTTGCCTCAACAAAATATTATGTTACCAAACAAAACTTGAAAAGCTGCAAAATTAATTTTGTTCGTATAGCAAAATACACGCTGGAATTGACGAAACCTCTGTGTTGAGCCAAAATAAATTAGACTGCCAACAAAATATTCAATTGAATCAACTGAAAGTATTTCTTTGACCAGTCATTTGATTGCTGGAGAGTTCAGCTGTATTTTTTGTTTCAATTAGGATAGTAAGTGTTTGTTAGTTAATTTGTTGATGTTTGTTAATGGTATGAAGATCCTAATAAATCAAGTTCAACAGGAAAATGAAAACTAAAGCTATAGAACTTGAAATATTAACTTGCACACGTTGCCCAGTATCGGAATGGCATTATTTAAAAACATTCGTATTATATTAGTGATCATTTTACCTGAGGAAGATAGGGCATAGCGCTCAGCGCAGAATATTTATGTTCGAGTCACGGTTGGCCTTAATATTACGTTTATATTAATGGAATTTTTTTTAAATGTACATAGAGGCAAACAAATCTTTAGTTGCACCAACCAAATATTTGCTTGCGGCAACGAAATAATAACAACAAAATAGTTTTATTTTATCAACAAAATGTATCGTTGCTGTTATAAAGGCTGTTCACAATAAAGTGAGCACTGTAGAAATGAACGTTAGTAAAAAGTCGCTGGCCCTGTATGCATATATTTTAATGGGCGCACTGAGTGACATTCATCCAGTAAAGTTGACAACGATGTATGTAAAGTAGTTCTATATCTTAATGTAGAATTTAAAAATTGTTAGGTAACAATTTGTGATAACTTAAAATTAATTTTTTCATTTTATGTTTTTTAAATGCATCGAAGTGTAAAAATGAGCAGATTTGTAAATTACTTATTTTTTAATAATTTCACAGTTTCATTTGGCCGAAGCATGAATAAAGTGATGAGTCCAATAGCAACGTTAATTTTACATAAGTGGAGGAATGCACAACGTGTATGCAAGTATATCTTAAGCAGGCCTTCCGAAAGTGCTCATTTTACCGTGAACAGCATATACAAACAATTAATTTGGTGGCCCCAAACTATGTAACTGTGTTTAATCCAACAAAACTTTCTTCTCTTTGCGTGCCTGCGAAATAGAGACGAGAGCAACGATCAGATTGTCAGATATAAATTGACTAACGCGTTGAGTCACCGTATCCACGATCGCTAATATGTAGCACGTGAAGGGTAGTTATGACCAGTGCTGTACATAGCGAGTGCTATGAGTCTGCACCGTAACAGGTAATATGGTCTGTGAAAGTTACCACACCTCTCGTTTGTGAATAGCTGATGGTAACGTTTTTAAGTACACAGAACGTTGTTAACTGGTTGCAGAAAGTTCACTAGACAAAAGTAAAGTGCGCATCGCAATGCATGTTATACGATTGTATCTCTTCGGTTCCCGAATTAACGCGCGATGGAATAAGTTAAACACTCTCGGTTAATGTTTTATTATAAATGGGTGAACATCCCCTAAAAAAAAGAAGCAATTTAAAAATAAGAAACTTTTTCCAAAATCACAACTCTGTCGATATCGCTACGCTAACGTTAGTAGGGCGAGGGGCAGAGATCTGCATACAGATTGACCTTTGAACCTGCATTTGACCTTTGACCTTGCACGTGCACCCGCAGGCGTACCTCAGGTGTTAATTAGAAGGTGTATCTCAGGTAAATCCCAGGTGTAATAACATGTGTATCTCACGTGTAAATGAACTTTTGGCAGGTAAGGTATTTTTTTTTGTAACTGCTCAGGTAATTGACCTTGGAGGTTATGTACTTATAATAATTCGCTGTGTTGATTACGTAACCCCTGGAGAGCTGCGAGGTGTTGTGCAATCACACGTGTTTACTCGGCGGCTGCCTGTGCGAACTGACGTCCTGCTGCGACGGGTGGTAGGTCACAACTGTGGGTACACCTGTATTTACACCTGAGGTACACCTGCGGGTGCATGTGCAAGGTCAAAGGTCAAATGCAGGTCCAAAGGTCAATCTGTATCCAGAACTCTGATTCTCTCCCTACTAACGTTAGTGAACTTAATGTTTTCAATATACATAAGAGTTTCTAAAACCAATTTCAAAATTGAAATTGGAAACCTTTAAAAAATATTCCAGTTTTTACTTTTGTCTAGTATTTCGTGGCTGGCCTTTGTTATATATTCCCCTCAAAAGTCCTTAAAATCCTTTCCAGAATCATTAAAAAATTGGTAATTTATTATTCACTATTGACCGAATATTCCTAACTCCAAGAAAAATCCTCATTTCCGATGCCACATAAAAATTTACAAGCAGATACAAAATTCTAGAACTAAGAGTTATTTCTAGCTTATAAAGTTACTCCACGAAATTTTTCATTCAGTTATCTCAAGCTGCGCGCGCCTTCATCAGATCGGCCGCTCAGCGCACCATATTTACTCAATATCTTCCCTCGGTAAGGGCGTTGACCACGAAAAAATGTGTTACTGTACATTTCTATCGTGCATGGGACAACTTATAGTCATTATCTGCGACTACACTTTCCTCGTGCAAATTTTCTTAAAATCGCATAGTTTTGTCAAAATGACAAGTCAAAGTCAAAATTTTGCTGTTTTTTGTAATGAACACATAAAATTAACTAAACTATTTTCAGAATAATAAACAACGGAAACTAAATGGTCTTCTCAAAATTCATTTTCATGTATGCTTAGCAAAAGATACTTTTCGAAAATTCAGGGACAGCTACAAATGAAAATATGCAACACTTTCCTTATATTCGGCAATTTTCGAAATTGCAAAACCATTTCCTAGTGAAATTTTATAGACGTCTTGAATTAGCTGTTGGCATCTTCTTTCAGTGGAAATTATCTTATTTCTGTCTGTAATTTTTCATTATTTGGAAATTTAAAACCAGTAAAATTGTGATATTGACATACATTTATGTAAAACTAAGTACTAAAAAAATTTGTTTCTGCGATGAAATATTATTTGATGTCAGTATATACAAGTGTAAGGTAAAAAAAAAACAAATAACAAAATAATGTTTTCATGAGCAATGCCCTCAACAACTCCGCTTAAAATAGGTACTTAAAAAAAAAAACGACCGAATTATACATATTTATACCGCGTAATAAATAATAGTAATACTAATTATTTAAATTAATACTAATCAGATTAATGGCTACATTGAAAAAAACACTTAATTGTTTCCTACATTTTCTTGGTCCGATTTCCTTTTCACCTACCCATGTACCCTGTTTCAATTCTTACCCGAAGTTTTTTTGTTATGTCCTCCCCTCAACTGGAAGACGAAACTACGACCCACTGCCCCCTCTGCCTGGGTACCCGTGTATTCTCGCGTCTCACTAGTGTATAGTAACACCAGGGTCCTATTGCATACATTTTTTTTATCTTATATAAACTGCGGTGGGTTCTCGAACTCCAGTAACCTACATCTCGAATTTTTCCTCCATCGGGTTTCTTAACAATGTTCTAATACACCATATTTCCGTCAGTAGTCCTAGTGCAGGAACTTCAAACAAGCGTTTTCAGCCTCGCCAAGTCTAGAACTACTGACGAGAAGCATTGGAGGAAGCTCCGATGGACCTGGCTGTGTAAAGTGTCACCTGGCAAAAACAACAAGGTGGTCCGAGCCTATATTCCAGCATATTTACATAAAAGTGTGTAGAAATATAACCAGCATATAGAGAAATAATTTGTTACACACACATACACACATGTATATATATATATATATATATATATATATATATATAGAGAGAGAGAGAGAGAGATAGCGATAGATAGATAATTTGGAGTAAGTTTTATTCTATTATGGAATTTCCCTCTAATAATAAATATTTGATAATAATGATTAACAACATTATAATCAATTCTGATCAAAAAATAATAGGACAATATAATATCACAATTTATACAGACATTAAAATTATTTTTCTATTTTTTTAAATCTGAAATGTCAATAATTTTTTTTATAAGTTATTTCATAGTTTTAATGATTGGGATCCCAAAGGAGAAGGTAAACAAATTGTCAAATAGTTAGTTAATTTAACGAGGTTAATTGAAACACATTTATGTTATGTTACTCGTAACAATTTTACGTTTGCAGGATAAAATAGGCTCTTAGAGAAAAGTTCCAAAAAGAAAGTCATTTTGGAGGAGCGATTTGGTGCGTTGGACACTGGTACATGCACATACACAATCCGGAGTTTACCGGAATGGTCTTGCCATCGCCGAAGTTAGAAAAACGGACATGCATCGGCCAAAACGCCCCAACACGAGCAGCTACATGGTCGTGGACACGCCTCGCCAAGGCACAAGTCCCGACTGGGAGACCGCCAGCACACAAAACGCCCCAACACGAGCAGCTACATGGTCGTGGACACGCCTCGCCAAGGCACAAGTCCCGACTGGGAGACCGCCAGCACACAAAACGCCCCAACACGAGCAGCTACATGGTCGTGGACACGCCTCGCCAAGGCACAAGTCCCGACTGGGAGACCGCCAGCACACAAAACGCCCCAACACGAGCAGCTACATGGTCGTGGACACGCCTCGCCAAGGCACAAGTCCCGACTGGGAGACCGCCAGCACACAAAAAAGAAAAACACCAGAAAAATAGAAGCACTCTACAAGATAATAATTCACAAGATCGGGGTATAAAATAAAAAAATGCAAGGAACTTACCAAATACGGTAAAGTCGGACGATTAGTGCTTAATTAATTGATGCGAAAGTGGACGATCGAAAACTAAGCTACGCTATTATTAGTCTCAAAAAAGAAGCAAGAGAAAGAGTACGTTCGGAAAGTAATGGCGACGATGACAGATATCAAGTCACTTGACGCAAAACCAGAAACAAAAAAGGTATTCTGCTTCTTTACAGTGATAGTGTTTAATACAAAATAACTGAATGGATAATTTCAGAAAAGCAAAATAAAACTTTCCACAACAATATTTTACAAAATTATTTTGGTTTCAAGAAAAAATATTTTAAAATACTTTTAAACTGATTAGATCACACTTGGAGCTGATCACATATAAATATTTAAATTACAAGTTAATGCAAATATACACATATTGCCAGTTAAATATAAGTAATATTCAAAAGGTGGCCATGACTTAATTAAGGGTGATATTAAATGACAACACAAAAATAAATGAAATAGTAAGTGCAGAAGAAATTAATTCTCAGAAAGAGAAAACAATAAAACGAAAATTTTAGCGAGTGCATAAAACGGCACAACAAGGACGAAGATACGTCTCAACATACACCACCTTCTGCATGGCCACCTTTAATTCATTCTCCAAGGTTACGGCCAGAAATTCCTGCCGTCTCGGCGCTCTAGCCACTTTCCCCGAGTGCCCGACATAGAATTAATTACCTCAATCCTGGACATTTTAATTCACTTTGTTTCCTCTTACTTTCTTCTCGTTTTAAATCGAACGTCCCTAAATTAATGAAACCTGAACGAAGTTTTGTCAGTATTTGTCCGCGATTCTATTGGGTGAGTTGAATGAAGACATTATTTGGACGGCTCTTAAAATCGAGGTTTTGAGAGCCGATGTGGGTGAAGCGAAGTTTGTATGGAGCAGCGCCGGAATGAAAGGGCGGAGGAAATGGGAGATCCCCGGGAAAGCCCGCCGAGCAGCGGCATCGTCCGGCACGATTCACCCATGCGAAAAATCCGGGAGGGACCCCGCCGGGAATCGAACCCGGTTCGCCCAGGTGGTGATTCCATTGGGAGTTCCCCAAAAGTGCCCAAGTGCACTAGCAGACAGCGCGGAAGTAGACCATGTCACGGATCACGTAGGTGATTACACAGAGACAAAATGCCCTTGAGGTTCCTTGGATGTGGATGCACCCATTTTCTGATAAGCTACGCTAGGACACGGGAACAGTCCTTGTGCTTGATTGGTTGCTGCACGCTGGGATGTTTCCTTCTAGCTGGGCTCCCGTCCCGGTTGGCGAGTACATTAAAAGAAAGGACAACGAAATATTTGTTTGTATAGAGCCAAACATATATTAAGGTGCCTGAATAATATATTTTGTTGAGTAAATCAAACTTGGCAAGCAACAAAATTAATTTCGTTCAACCAACAAAAAACATGTTTGAATAAATTAAACCTCTGTGTTGGGCCAAACGAAATTATACCGTCAACAAAATATTTTGTTGAATCAAATTTAGTTTTGCCACTCATTTTATCGCCTTCATTCGAAAATACAGCTCGAGAGTTGTGGGGGCCGCGGTGACTGAGCGGTTAGCCTGTTCGCCTCCCAACAAGGCGAACCACCGGGTTTAATCCCCGGCCGGGTGACTCCCGGATTTTCGCATGTGGGATTCGTGCCGGACGATGCCGCTGATCGGTGGGTTTCCTCGGGGATCTCCCGCTTCCCCCGACCCTTCCGTTTCGGCGCTGCTCCATACTCACCTCAATCACCCTCATCGACTCTCAAGACCTCGCTGTTAAGAGCCGCCCAAATCTCTTCACGCACTCTCTCGAGAGTTTGTGTGTAGTTTTTGCGACAATTAGTGTAGTAACAATGTTTGTCAGTGCATTTATTGATGCTTAATAATGGTATCGACATCCTAGTAAACCAAGTTCAACAGGAAGATAGAAAGTAAAGCTGTAAAGCTAGAAATATTTATTTGTGCATGTTGTCCAGTATTTGAACTGTATGTATACGCGTGTCATTACCAACTTTACTGTGCGCATGCCACTCAGTGTCCCCGTTAAAATTTATGCAGGTTGGGGCAGTGACAATTTTCTAAGGTTGATTTCAAAAGTGCTCGCTTTATCGTGAACAGCCTTTATTTGTAAATACTCTGTGACAGAACTGTGGCCCATCAACGGCAAATACACGGGACCAAAGCGCAGGAGACGCGTTCAGTCGCCCGCATGCCTTGTCGCTAGCTTGAATTACCTGGCTTGTGGTTAACTGAACTGCTTTGAAAGCCAGCCCTGCTCAGACTTTCTTCTCTTGTGGTCACTGTGCCCCCCTGTAACCACATTGCCATTGGCCCAGTGACGAAATGTGTCACTGCGAACCTTGTACGGACACAGCATTTCTTTTTCCAGCGCTTACTGCCAGAAGATTTAACTTGCTTGTGCGGTTATAGGCTAGTCACTATGAAGTGAGCACTTTTGAAAGCCCTGCTTGGTTTCTATTATCAGCCATTTTGTATAATTTCACCACGTGTAAATGCAAACATTGCTACGTACTACACTTAACAAACACTTTCCGCTGCTCTGAAAATTATAATCCACTGTATTTAAGTATTTTATAAGCCTAAATACCATCAAATTAATGTCTATGTAATACCTGTTCGTGTAAAACTGTTTCTTATAATTTGTACAATGCATTTACTTTGTTTTTTACGCTCGTAAGATCCTTGGCTGTATTTTTTTGGTGAAATACTGAAATAGTCACAAACGTATACTATCAGTTTTTTTTTTTGGCACACGTATGTCAAAAAGCAAGCGTGGACTTAATTTCCTCCCGTAGTAGGCATTAAGACGCTTATAGATAAAAGTTGAATTATTTAGCTATCTAGCGAGTAAGAAAAATTACATCATGTCGCAGTAGTGGTTAGATTATGGAAAATATCTTCTAAAACTTAAAACGTTTATAATTAACATCTAGACAATTGTAAGAAGGGGTAAATGATTTAGAAGAGACATGTGGCAAAGTTATGGTTTAGAGAGAATTCGCATATCAAACAGTTTCATGCGATTTCACAAGGCTATTACTTTTACAAGCGTGCTCATAAAACCTTCAGGTAAATTTTAAAATACTTATAAGAGTACGCAGTTTTAATGTGCCTTTTCACAAATGTCCAATGTGCCCTCCACGGGACGCTCGGAATAGTTACGTCCAAACGGTAGTCAAACTCGTCCCATACTCGTGCGAGCATGTCAGGTAGCCACTGCTGTCGCATGCAGCGTCGCAGTTCACCCACAGTTGTTGGAAGGGAATGCACGTATACGGAGTCTTTCACAAACCCTCACAAGAACAAATCACATGCGTTGAGATCAGGCGACCTTGAGGCCAGTGGTGAAATGCGAGTTTTGTAAGCCCCTTACTGCCGATTCATTGTTTAGGAAGCTCATTGTTCAGAAATTCTCTGACATGCAGGTGCTAGTACGGTGGTGCTCCATCCTGCTGACGAATGAAATTGACAGAATGTTTTCGTAATTGTGGAAACAGTCAGATCTCTAACATATTCAGCTATGACATTCCCGTAAGAACGGACCGTACACCTGCTCTCGGGAAACGGCGCAAAACACATTCAGCTTTGGAAAGGGAGAGTGTATCTCATGCTCGACTATGGTGTGTGGCCGCTAATATTCCCCAATATTCGTACGTTATGGTGGTGCACTTTTCCACTTAAATGGAACGTGGCCTCATCGCTGAAAACCAAAAGTGAACAAAAGTTTTCATTGTCCATCTCCATGCCCATAATGAATACACAAAACTCAAGACGTCGTTGTTTATCACCATCACTAAGGAATTGCAGCTCTTGAATCCTGTATGGTTTGAAAAACAATCGTCGCACAACACGCCAGAAAGTCATATGGGAGGCGGCCAGCTTTCGGTTGCCACGACAAGAAGTAGTCTTATGTGGACTCCGTACAAAACTCTGCTGGATGCGCTCTACGTCTTCTTCAGGCACACAGACGCGTCCTGTGGGGACTTCCCCTTACGTAAACAATCGGTCTCTCGAAACTACTTGCGCCAAGTCGGACTCTCTGCGCAGTAGGAGGTGCAGTGCCATATTCTCGACGAAAATCACGTTGCACAGTTATAACTGACTCACACTTGTTGAGACGGAGAACGCAAAACGCTCTTCCTTGCCGTATTATCGCCATCTCGACGCATACTGAACGAGAACGTTAGCAGCACCGGCTGTAGCGACACCTACCGGCAACAAAGTGAACCGGCGACGTGTAACATGCGCCAAGGGAAACTTTATGTTTCGATGCGTATTTTACAATTTTCCGCTATGTCTCATCTTCTTTAATGCCAATGTTATAGTCTTGTGAAATTGGATGATTCTTTTAGTTAAACGTTGTCCAATAAACAACCTAATAAACATGTTTGGTTAGGTTAGGTTAGGTAAGGTGTGCAACATCAAACACAACTTGTTTATCTCTAAGTTCATCCATAAAAAAAAATAACTTTACTAACCAGATTATTTACATACCATCTAATGAAAATAGCCAACAACACCACTGGATAGTCAAATAAATAATCATTATTTCTATAATCAATTTGTACAATAATCAATTTCCATCAAAGTATAATAATCACAATTGAGTGTTTCCATGTTATGTACAACATGTTTAACTGTTTTTTTGCAGTTTTTCTGTACAAAATTAGGGACATGCGAGGTTCCTTTGTTGTGATTGGCTGTTGCCTACCAATTACTTGTTAGAGGTGCGTAAATAAACGGTGCACTTTAACAGCGTTGCCTACAAGGAAGGTGGGAGGTCGTAAGGTTTTTTTTTCAAAAAATTAATTTTTTTTTCTGGGAACAAAGAGACAAGTAAATAGTTTGGGAGTAACAAGAAAGAAATTGTCAAGGAACGGCAACGAACCTACTGACTATCTAAAATCTAGTAACAATTCGTAGAAAAAAATGGCTATGTAATGTTTTACAACTCTTCCTTTTTTGGAGAGGGCGTACTGTTACGTAAGTATAGAGCATAACTGCATATCGGCAGGATTATCACAATACTTTTCCCCTGCAATTTTTACATATTCAAAGTAGAACAGTCAACTGCAGTGCTTGCAGATCACCAAACTCTTTAGTTATGATTTTCTACAGCTAAATTATCTCACCGTACGACATTTATGGCATTGACACAAAAGTATGTGGAATTATAAGGATACAGGTGTTTTATATGAGCGAATTATCAGCAAGTCTATTAGGCATGACTTTCCAGCTCTTGTATGTGTCGACGATTCGTTTCCAGCCATTTTTTTTTATCTTTGTGGCATGTTTGATTGATGAGAAACTTGCGTCCGAGAAAGGAAGCAGAATTAATAATTAATTTTGCTCCGTGGTGTTTACAGAAAAGTTATACATAAACCATGGGAGAAATTCATTTCCACTACCACCATACAGGTTAAGTTTTTAACGCTTTAGCAGTTGCACCAGAAACTCCTTGGTTTTTGAAGATGCTGATACTTTAGCTCTACGATGGCAATGTGGATGACTTTCATCCAAAGCTGTGGTATCACTTCTTTTTTTTTAATTAGTGAGCAAAATTAATTTGAAACTAGTAATGCTTTTTCTCAGGAACGTCTCTTAAACATGGCTGTTTTCGAACATTTCCTGAAGTTAAGAAATCAATGAGAAACAAATTTTCGTCAACAAACTGAAGCTGAAATATGTTATCTCTTATTCAGAAAAATAAAATACGTGCAACCACTGAACTTCACATACTTCTATGTAAACTCTATGAAGGTAGCATGCAAAGGACATTCAGCTTATATAATTTGGACTGAAATGTCCAGTGATATGTGAATCTTGTAGTGGAGTATCGTGCATTTATCTCTGTAGTCATATCACAATAAAACCCCTTGAGAATTTCAAATTCATACGTTTTCTATTAAGTTTTATTCGAATTTCACTAATAATTAATCAATGCAACATGGTACTATAGGTGTTTTTAAACAAATTAGGACATAAGCTGTTATTTCAGATTGTTTCCTTTAGTTCCGTGTTATGAAATGTTGCAAAATGAAACTACGAAATGGCTTGTCTACATAGCTCCTAAACGGTAAGTTATAGAAGAATAATGGAACATTTTTTGGAGATTAATATTTGTATTAACACGCTTTGCTCTAAAATTCATGTTAAGAGTTCCAATTACAAAAATAATATAATATATGCACTATTCTTTAAAGATGCAAGGTTGTAAGGGGTATAAAATATGTTTTGAAAGCACTTTTAAGATTAGAATAACATTAATATTAGCTTTCCTTATTATCCTTTACCTTTATAGCGCCTTTGTTGGATTGAAAAAACGTGGACTGAAGTAAATTCAGGCAAGATCTTTGCTTCGTTCGCGAAAACGTAAGTTTGAAATTTCAATTATTTTTCAACTAATGTTTCTACAATTTTATATTTTGATCTCGTTAACGAATTATTTTCAGCTTGCTGGGTGGTATATTTTTACATGAGTTACAGCTTTCATTGCTCTAAATCTTTTTCTTTTACTCCCCAAAATATAATTTTATTGATTTTTTTTTTTTTTACTGAGGAATTCGAGGAACAATTAATATTGCAGTATGTGTTTCGGATCTAAAGATAAATACGAAATGTATGCTAATGATTGCCAGAAAAGGCGAGAGTGCAAATCTTACTCGAAAACATCTCTTCCCCAGGAAAACCCAGTATAGTTAATGACGTAGGCCTAAGAAACAGGAGTCGCGATGGCTGAGCGCGTAGCCTGCTTGCCTTTCACCAAAGCAAACCGGGTTCAATCCCCGGCCGAGTCGCTACCGGATTCTCGCATGTGAGAATCGTGCCGTATGATGTCGCTGGTTTGGTGGCCTTTTATTACGGAGCTGCTCCATACAAACTTCGTTTTACCCCTCGTCGGCTCTCAAGACCTCGCTGTTGCGAGCCGTCCAAATCTCTTCTCTCACTCGCTCACCCATGTCCAGGGCTGCTCCTACCAGTCATGCACCGAGTCTGGATTTCTCTGTATAACTGTTTGCTTCACTTCTGTATTTTTATTAGTTTCATTACCGATAAAATTTCATAGCTCAAGATTTTGCAATAGTTTAATTTTATGATGCTCGATGTACTTGTATCGCTTGTACTTCTCCCAACTGGTGAACTACCTGCCTGCATGTTAGTTGACGACAGCGTTAATACTTTCATTCCCACATTAATTTACCCTGTGTTTGATCACGTAGCAAATATGACATTTCTTGACGTGTGCTGTACTTATGATCACAAAGAACTTGTTTCGTAGCCACAACCAATTAGCTGTAATTTTTTTGTTGAGCGGTCAGTGATACGAGTCAGTCATAACGCAGAACAGTAGAATGGTTTATGAATCCGTTACACTCAGGATAGTTCGTTAGGCACTCAGCGTCGTAAAGTACAGTACTGGTAAAATATAAACATCCTGTGCAGCAAGTAGATGCTGGCCATGAAAGAACTAACCATTTCATGGCTATTGTAGACAATCGTCAACATATTGCGCAGGAGGCTTATATTTGACCGGTCCTGTACTCTGCGAAGCTCAGTGAACAATTTAGCTTCCCTGTGAGTAAGTGATTCTTAAACCGTTTTTCTGCTCTACGTTATGGCTCGTTCATATCAGTGTCACCGAACACAATGCCTACAGCTTATTGGTTGTGATACCGAAACAAGTTCTTCGCCATCTTAAGTATAGCATGCAAACGTTTCTAATTTGGAACACACCCTAAATCTGAATCAGTGAGAATTCCACTCTTTCAATCAGTCAAACGTGTCTGACTGATACTTCAGTCACTTCAGTGAGTTTAACTGATGAACCTATGAAGATATGCCATATTGCCTTCACTGATTCAGTGACATTTCTCACTGATTGGTCAGTCATTTTATCCACTGTTTTCTCAGTGATTTATTTTTTGACTGATGGACCAGTGAAACATATGAGCAACTTGCTCCTTCTTAAATTACTTTTTCACTGATTTTTGACATCGTTTAAAAACGGCCGTTACACAACGTGTATCAAGTAAAGTAACAACGAATAAACGAATAAAACTAATACAAAATACTTTCTAAAATGTGTTTCGTCTTTCAAAACGCCATTTTACGAGATAATATGAACACACAGACTGGTGGACTGGCGGAGACGTGGAGGAGACGGCAGGATGTTGCTACCCCCTCCAGCCCTTGTGGGCCGGCAATCCGGGATCGACGACGCCGCAGGGAAAAAACATCCCACTGCACGCAAGAACAGGCCCCGCGAGGCAGTTTGATGTGCATTTGCATGCAAACTTGGTGCAGTCCCTAGTCTTGGATGCTAAGTAGGAGGTATCTCAGATAACCAAGAAAGGATGCCAAAGAAACAAATAACACCGTAAAAAAAATCAATGGATGTTGCTGGCCTGCAATAGAAACAAACTGCAATTACTTTCGAGTTGTCTAGTACCACAGGATTTATTAAACCTGAATATATGTACTATGTAAAGCGTTTAAAAGATGTTCGCGGTGAAGTAAGACACTTAGAAACTAACCTTAAAAAAATTACTGTCACTAACTACACACGCGCTACAGTATACAGCATGCAGCTAACAGTTAAGTTGGCAGAGCATAATTGAAAAATAGTTCTACAACTTATTTTGATAGTGTAATGTTGGAATTTACGGCAAAATAAGTCAGTGTTTGTTGTTTTGTTTTATACCCACAAGAATACAATTTTTCATATAATTAATGGAATGCCTGTGTCACTTCGAGGGCGCATGATTAAAGTGATCAAGTCAATGTAAAAGTTAATTATATTTAACTGTTATATTTATTCTGTTTCAATCATCAACACTCCAGGTAGTCGGAAGTGGCCAGGAGAAGGGTGTAATTGTGATAAATAGTAAGCACAATATATTATTTAAAGTTACGTAGTTTATTGTTGGGAAGGTAATGTTTACTATGGGTATTCTTTGTTTACCTTGGTGCTTTACTGCTAGTGGTAACGTTAAGTAAAAGAAAAAAAAAACAGTTATTTGAAATTGTTAAGCGCGGCAATCAAGCAGTCAGAGGACAAGGTAAGATGATTTGGGCGGAGCAGAGGGAATTATTTCTCAAATTCCTGCTCTACCAAGCTACTGTCTACGGTTTAAGGCTATTGCCTGCCTAGGTTTCCAAACAGTAAGCAGTGCTTCAGTACGGAATACTCTAAATTAGAATCTGTGGAAAATCACTGATTGTTTAAGTCAAAAAATTTCACTGATTGGATTAGTGACGACCAGCTTCCGCGGCGAATTAAATTTTGTTTTTATTGAATAATAATTACGAAAAATAAACATATTTACAATAGTTTACTATTTGTATTGCGCAATATACATGCAATTTAATATAGTAAAAAAGTTCCCGCAGGTGGCCGGGATTGAAACTTACACACCATTTCAATTCATTTTCATACCATTACCCTACCACCTGGACTACCAAGTCAAGTTGTTATGAAACGGGAAAGTTTATGTCTTATATTTCCTCATCGAAAGCGTGTACTTTTAATTGTATGCCCTTACTTTTCGTTTTTGGTTTCATTGGTTACCGTTAGGATTGTTAAAAATAAAAGTACATATTAGTGCGCTCTCTTCACCGCGCTACTGTATATGCAGTTTAAATCTTCATTCAGAGCGCTGTGATGATTACATGACATCAACGAAATGAAAGACGTAAAGACGGAATGAAAGACCGAACGTTCATTTTAACTCATGAAATGGTGTTTCAAAATACGAAACACATTCTAGAGAGTAAGTTGTATTGTTTTTATTAGTTTATGCGTTGTTATTTCACTTGGTACACTTTGTTTAACGGCCATTTTTACACGCTGTTTAACTGATGCATTAGTCAGAAAACAAATCAATGCAAATCAGTGAAAAAACGACTAACGAATCAGTGGAAAATATTACTGAATCAATAAGCACAAGAAAACTGGCATTTTTCACTGATTCTGTTAAATTCACTGAAGTGACTGTTGAATCCATAGGGTAAAGATGAGGTAGACCGATCTTTCTGGCTGCGCACAACCAATCTCCGTGTCCCAACATTGAACTGCTTTTCTGCCAACACGTCCAGCGAAAATGGCGGGGTTTTGATTTTACGTTAGATAACTCATTAGTAAACAAATGCTTTGAGATGAATTTACACTTCCTCTAACCAATTTGTAATGCAGTTTGTTTTAATCGAAATTGGTAAGAGTATTTTATTAATATAATAGTGCCTGTCATTTTAAAGTTAAGATATAAACAAACACTTTCATTACTGTTGACCATGTGACTTTGACAGATATGTTCCTTTTGGGTAAGTCAATTTTGGTTTCGTGACATATCAAAGATAACTTTAAAAAATTACCAAAAAACTTAATGTTTTTGGCATAAATTCCAAAATTTTAATTAAACATTTTATTTACAAATTTATAAATAATTAATTTTCACGCAAATTTCGGTTTCAATTAGAGTGTTTCTTAAAGTCACAAGAGTGGAATGTCGCAAATTCTTTGAAATCACAAACTTTGTTCATCTACAGTAAAATGTTTTAATTTTGCTAGTTTAACTTTAAGTTTTATATCAAAAGTTAACAACTGAAATACGGCCAAATTAGTTATATATAGCCGATTCTAGGGCAGGCAACAGGTCATCGAATTTTCCAATCAAACGCTTGCGAGAACATCACAAGCGGCGGACGCGGGCTGCGACGACCAAGTTATCAACAAAATGGCCTGTATAACCATAAAAAATCACTTCCAAAAGTAATTATTTTACCCAAAAAAAAAATACTTTTTCCAAAAAAATACCAAAAAAAAAAAAATTATTAAGGAAAGCAGATTTGAAGCTCCTCGAAGCAAGAGCCAACAAGTACTCAGACGAGCAAGGCGATTAGTAGCTCTTAGTGGAATGAGTCACTTAATCCTAAGAGCAGTAAATGATTCGAGGCTGCCGGCTGTTCGGCATCTTCCTCGCTATCTTGTATGGGAAGGCAAACACCCCGCTTGATGATTTGCTTGATACTTAAACGAAAATATATCTTTATAAGTTCTTATGTCAGTTCACACCGCAATATCACGAACATGTAAAACTGTAACTGGATGCGGGATTTTTTATAATAATTGTCAGGTGTGGTAGGTTTGGGGGGGAGGGGGCAATATGTGGGAGAGCAAGGGACTGGTAAGGATGAGAGGTGGTGGTTAGGAAGTTGAGGACATGGTAGTTGCTGGATGTTGGCCGGCGGAATGTGCCTCGTCCACTGATCCTTCCCGAGCTGCTGGACCTGGCTCAGAGCATCGAATCCTCCTTTACTGCTTTGAGGATTAAGTGACACATTCTGCTAAGAGCTTCTAATCCTCTTGCTTGTCTGAAGACTTTTCACCTCTGGCTTCTAGGAGCTTCGAATCTGCTTTTCTAATTTTCCATTTTTTGGGGGAAAAAAAAATTGGTGAAAAAAGTGATTTCGGAAAGAATTTTTGGGAGTAAACAGGCCATGTTGTCGATAACAAGACCGTCCCAGGTCGCGTCCGCCGCCTGTGACGTCATCGCAGGCGAGTAGTTCGAAAATCTGATGCCATGATGCCTGCTAAATATAACTACTGGTAAAGATTCTTTATTTTATTATAACTTTTGGGCAATTTTTTTTCGCTGTATCCTAACTTATTAAATTTCTTTGTTCGATTTTTTGCACGATAATATTACCATAGTTCTTTTCATTTGTGTTGAAAAGTGAATTTTCTTCAATTTTTTTCAAACTTTTATTCCAGATCACGATGAAAAAGTATGAAATATGATAAAGCGGTAGAAAATTTTTTTAGAATGTTGAACGTCCTTAGTAGATGTAGGTCATGGAGGACAAAATAAATGTGAAGCACTATAATCTAATTCTGTATTTTTTTCGGAGGCCTATATAGATAAACCACAAAAGTGCAAGCCCATATAACTGTTTTTGCCAACTTTCTGAGCGATGATTTTTGCATAGTGTCGTTTTCCTTTAGTGCGATGTCCTACGCCACATCTAAGTATCTAAGTATACAAAATTTCGGTGTCAGAAACCGCTCTTTAAAACTTTCAAAATTTGCCGGAATTCTGCAGCGAAATCATTGTTTCCAGCCTGCTAGATGTCAGGTGCCTGAATACGCCTGTAAAAAAAATTAATCGTCACTGCTTGTTGCAGTCTTATATGGCTTTACTTCACTTGTCCAAACAGAACTCACCAGTTGTGCCGGCAAATTTCTGTTAATTGGTCTGCTGAGTCAGATAACGTAGCCACCTACAAGAGCACCAACATTAGATAATCTATTAGATAACGTATATCAGTTTATCATACTCAGTCACGTATTTTATGATGGAAATGTTGGGTTTACTTACATTAAACATTTAAAAATATATATTTGTTACTGAAGTTCATTGCTTAGTAACCTAACGAGTAACATTAACCAGATGTGCGTAGGAGGTTTTATAAGAGAACAAATAGTAATAAATCGTTACCCGTACGGCATGCGGGTACCAAGTTGATAGTCATAAATACGTATCACCGTAGTATAACATTTTCTCACATATTTGGCAAACACTGGAATGCAGGAGTGCTTTCTCTTACTTCTTTTGTATTGGCCTCTAAAAAACCGTAGACTCTTACTACCGTGTTTATAGTCAATTTTAGTCTCAAGTCCTACTAAGAGACACATTTGAGACAAAATGTATCATTTTCTCGTCTCAAGCAAAGCTAACTTGGTCTGACGGTGAGTGCTACAGAATAGAAAAATATAGCAGAAGTGAAATGATATGTCTGTTCTTTTGATGTGGGTGTACCCATTCTCTGATTAGTTTCGCGAGACTCTAGGTCATGTATTGTGTGTCTTATTGGCTACTGCGTCCTGAAAAAGGCTAAGATGCCTGATTCGCAGTGAAATTACACTGCTCGAATAAGTAAAAATGGTTCCACAGTGAATTGGCGGAAAATGACTGTGATTGTTTTAGTGAAACAATTTCACACTTTGAAAGTAACAGCCAACATGTGTGTGGCGAATTAAATATTCTTGTTAATGAATTCAGACAAATCATTACGAGAAATAAACATATTTCGGATATTCGCTGTTTAATTCACTGAAAACTGTGAATGAAATGTTTGATGAATCGGCAGAAAATATCACTGAATCAATACGTTTTTCGCGAAAAGATTTACGCAAAGGCGGGAGACAGTTCCTTACCTGACTACACCAATCAGAATTCGGTAACTCCGACATTGAATGTCCGTAATTCGCAGGCAGTCACCTGCAATGTGTGACAGTTAAAATCATCCAATCACGAAAGAGGATCTGAGCTTTAGTGTTTTGGAGTACAAGTTGACCTGAAATATTTTCGCGAAAAACAGGTGGCCCTATCAATGAGTAAAGTAAAATTGGTATTTTTTCAGTAATACGCCAGTTAAATTGACTGAAGACCGTTCAATAAGTCAGATGCTGTTAACTTATTTAAACAGTGAAATTCCCACCGAGTGAAAAGTTCGCTACAAAAGCTGCTTTTTGACTTTCATATTTTTACGTATTCTGTTGTAGAGTGGTTTAAGGGGGCTCCCTACATAGGAAAGCGGCGTCATTTCAAACCATTATATCTACTCAAATTTCTTAAAAACTAAGCAATATTTCATGACAATAATTTTTTAGAGCGAAGATATAGGCGCGTACTTTGTAACTACTGTTGAAGATATTTTGTTGGATTATAAATACGTCTTTTAAAAATTATTAGTTCCGCGAAAATTTGCTACATAGAAAGCTTTTTTTTTATAATGAATCTTCCTTTGCAAAACAATAGCTTTAACACAAGTAGCAAAGCTGCATCTTTTGTTAATAAAATTATGTATTAAAACCCTATAGCCACAGCTAATAATACCGAGGAAGCAAAATAAATGCGAAGCTATTTTTCGCAGTTTCCCACTCCTGGTAGGTGCTGCATTCTTGGCTTTGTCCGCGTAGCTGTGCGAGTCTGGCCATAGGGGAAGCGGAGTGGAGCGAGCGCTGGTCTGACTGCCGAGAGCAGACTCTGGAGGGGATGTGAGACCAGCGGCGAAACCGAGGATGGAAGGATCCCCGGCTCTGACCGCGCACCTCAGCCGGAAAGACCGCCCGGCGGGGGGTTACGTCTTGGTGCGTGATTCTCTTTGCCATTATGGATGGACGGCACAAGCAACGAGATATTGGAAGAAAAAACTAATGTTTCTTAAGCCGCCCCTACAAGATACCCGATTTCTGCTACCTTCTGTTATACCCATGGGCACAACATACGGCATAAAAGTTTCTGCAGCAGAAGAGAAGGAAGAATCCATCAGTTCATACCCAGACGTATCCTAAAGTGCTAACAGAAAACTGTAAATGGTAGTCAAAAACAACTCGCAAATGACAGACATTACGCATTTGACAGGGGTACAAATGCCATCAAATATTACATGTAGGTGTTTTGTAGTACATCCAAAAAGTATGATGATTATTTTTTCCCTGAGCACTGCATTTATTTAAGTTTCTGAGTACAAGCATAAATCTATTAATCTATGGAAAATGATATGCTTATGTACAAAAAACAAGGTAATGTATTACCATTTATGTACAGCGGACATTTATGCGACTAATTAAAACATTGTTAAATTATTTAAAAATGTATCTTTGACAGGCATAATAATAAATCTTGTGCTTTCCGGAATTAAACAAGCTTGTACGTTTAGGAGACTAAAAGAAGGCAAAAATATCACAAGAGCATTGATAAAGCTTTTATGTAAGTGGGTTTACATCACTCATACTACACATATTAAATTACGCTTTTACACCTCTCGTTTGCAAGTTGTATGTGTAACTTAGTTTGCTGTTTATAATTTATGTCAGTAGTATAGAAATGCCGATTCGAGCGCAACCAAAAAAAAATGACTCAAAAAGTTGCGTTTGGGAGCAGTTGCAAAAAAGTGACTCAAAAAGTTGCGTGTGGGTGCATCTGCAAAAATACACGTAAATAATTGCGTTTGGGAGCTGTTGCAAAAAGTGGATTAAAATGTTGCGTTTGAGCACAACTGCAAAAATGTGACTCTAAAAGTTGTGTTTGGTTAGATCGCAGTCTTTAGAAAAAAAGTTACATTAAACTTTGCATTTGAGTGCATCTACAAAAATATGCGTAAAAAGTTGTGTTTGGGCGCAGTTGCAAAAAGAAGTGGCTTAAAAAATTTGAACACGTAAGAAATAAAATATTGTATATAATAAAGATGGATCAGTTGCTAAATGTATTAAACAGAACCAAACAATTTATGAAACTTTCCGAACTTACAATTGGGCAGTCATATCCCATAAACCATGCTGAAATAAATTATACATGGTATGGATACAAAGTGGTAATTACTTCTGGAAATTTTAAAGTAACCTTACCAGACAGATATGTTCAGATTTTCATTGAAAAAGTTTTAAATTATGTTAATCGTGGAGGTATAAGTTTTGCATATGATGGAATGGTGGATTGTGGTGTTAAACAAATGCATTCTATTCGGTTTTTAAAAGAGTAAATGATCGTCGTCGTATAATTAGACATCAGTTGATTTTTATTTGCATTCATATCTCTATAAAATTTTAATGGTTATGCAACCATTAAAACACATTTATCACTCTGACTTTGGCAATGTGCTACAACATTGTCTAGTAAAAATTTAGATACACATCTCTCCAATTCAACATATTAAAGTAACCGAAAAATTTCAAGATTGGGTGTATGTACCACATTTGCATATGGATGGCAAAACTTCTTTTGAGAGAAAACTGTTTGGTAAAACAGACACCGATGAAAGCTATGACGATGGCATTAAATGCATTGACAATGACGATGAACATTATGACGATGTCGCTAAATGCATTGACTATAACGATGAATGCTATGGCGATGAAAACTATGACGATGGCATTAAACGAATTGACGATGACGATGAATGCTATGACGATGAACGCTATGATGATGGCTTTAACGAATTGACGATGACGACGAACGCTATGATGATGAACACTATGACGATGGCATTAAACGAATTGACGATGATGATGAACACTATGACGATGACGATGAATGCTATGACGAAGCGTTGGAGCCTTTTCAAATTTTTTAAGCCACTTTTTTTGCAACTGCGCCCAAACACAATTTTTTACATGTATTTTTGCAGATGCACACAAACGCACAGTTTAATGTAATGTAAAGTGACTCAAAAAGTTGCGTTTTGGCGCATCTGCAAAAATATGTGTAAAAAGTTGCATTTGGGAGCAGCTGCAAAAAAAGTGGATTAAAAAGTTACATTTGAGCACAAATGCAAAAAAAAAAAAAAAAAAGTGACTCAAAAAGTTCCATTTGGTTAGATAGTATTCTTTAGAAAAAAGTTGCGTTAAACTTTGCATTTGAGTGCATCTACAAAAATATGCATAGTAAGTTGAATTTGGACGCAGTTGCAACAAAAAGTGTCTCAAAAAATTTGAATACGTAAAAATAAAATATTGTACATAATAAATGGATGCAAATAAAAATCAACTGATGTCTAATATGATGACGACCATGGGAATGAAAAAGGCTATCACAACTGGTAATGTTTGGAAAGAATATAAATTTAAGAAATATGTTTTTACGAAAAGAAAGAAGAAGAAATCTCAAGAGAAGTATGTCAAGTGCGAAACTTGTAATCACTTTTACAAACCATCTCTCATAAGAAGTCATCTTAAAAGTTGATTGCACAAAGGTCTTACACCAATATATATTAAATCACATGAACCAACAAATGCATGGGAAATTTTTAAAATATCACATTTAATATCAAAACAGAAGTTCCCATGAAAGAAACAAGTGAAATGTGAAACGTGTAGTCACTATTACAAACTGTCACTCATAAGAAGTAACTTGAGAAGTAAGATTCATAAGCACACACCCAGATTCAGTGTAGAAGAAATCGAAACAGCATTTCAAAGTAGGATCAAGACTTATGCTGTAAAGAATGTGAATGCATACAAAGACCCAAATCATATCCTAAACTATGTAAAAGAAACTGTCACAGGACTAATTAATAAACATTTAAAATCGCTCAAAGTGAACATGAAACTCTTCACTGACTACAAAAGGGGAATTGGTGAGAATATTGAATATGTAGAAAGCTCCTTTAAAACAAAGAACGAAATTATACTGAAATCAACTAATCTGGAAGAATATTATGCCAACAGCATATCCAAAATCATAGTTGAGATGGGGGCTTTTGAAGCAAAGGGAGCTCAGTGGGTACTCAACAGAACATTTAAACTAGAAGTGCGAATAAATAAATATGTACCATTCAAGGGCAGTTCTTATGTTGATCTCCCAGAAAAAATCAAAGATAAGCAGGCGGTAATTAATGTTAAGAACAATGATCAAAAATGTTTTTTGTGGCCTGTTCTATCTGCATTGCATCAAGTACAAAGAGACCCCCAAAGATTGAATAAATACATAGATTACCAACATGAGTTTGATGATGCACTTAAGGGTTTGGAATTTCCAATGAAATTGGATAGCATACCAACCTTTGAGAAAGGGAGTGGAGTTTCTATTAATGTATACGCATACAAAGAAAAAGATGGCTATAAGAAATGTATAATCTCCTCATTAAAAACAACAAAAAATAAGATGGATAAGCACATTAACCTACTCTATATCAAAGACGAAAAGAACGACCACTACTGCTGGATAAAAAGTCTTTCGAGACTTGTCACATCACAAGTATCAAATAATGGTCACAATATATATATGCGATAGATGTTTGCAATATTTATACTCTGTAATAAAGCTAAAAGATCACGAACAAGACTGCCGAGATCACGATGGTGTTAGAGTTGAACTACCATCTAAAGGAAAAAAATTAAATATTAAGATTTCAAAACAAAATCATTCTTTTAGAGTTCTGTTTGTGATATATGCTGATTTTGAATGTTTGTTGACTAAAATTGAAACTTGCCAACCAAACCCCGACGAATGCTACACGAAACCATACCAAAAACACGAGCCTATTAGCTTCTGTTACTCTGTAAAATACGAACATGGATACTATAAACCAACAGTAACTTATGAAGGATCTGATGCCTCTACTGTATTCGTTAAAATGATAATGGAAGAATCGAAGTGTTTGGTGATATATACACAAATGAAAAACCAATGCTTTCACTAACTCAGAAAGAACAAATTGTTTATGAGACAGCTACCCATTGTCATACATGCGAAAAGTTTTTGAATGGTGATTCTGTGAGAGATTATGATCATCTTACAGGGAAATTTAAGGGAGCTGCACATAGAGATTGTAACCTATCGTATAGAAATCCAGGTTTCATCCCAGTGTTTATACACAATCTATCTGGTTATGGCACACATTTATTCATAAGAGATCTTGGCATCGATGAAAATAAAATTGATCTAATTCCCAACAATGAAGAAAAATATATTTCTTTTACGAAATATGTATGTGAAAGTGTAAATCTTAGATTTATTGACTCATTTAAATCTATGGCTAGTAGTATCGATAAACTCTCTAGCAACCTTTCCAGAAGCCAATTCCAAGAAATGTGTAAGCATTTTTCCAATGAACTTCTTGACTTTGTTATAAGAAATGGTGTTTATCTATATACATGGATAGTACTGAAAATTTTTGTGGGACATCACTTCCATCCAAAGATGCATTTTACAACAAACTCAATAAATGTGACATTACAGACGAATATCACGACTTTGCGAGAAAGGTGTGGGAAAAATTCAACATAAAATCTCTAAGAGAGTAAAAAGAATTCTATAACAAATCTGATGTATTGATATTGTCTGATATAATGGAAAATTTTAGAGATGTATGCCTCAAAACATATAAACTAGATCCAGCATAGTATTTCATAGCCCCAGGGTTAGCGTGGGATGCTATGCGCGAGCACACTAAAATAGAACTAGAATTATTAACAGATTATGACATTACTTTGATGATAGAAAAAGGTGTTTGTGGTGAAATTTCACAATGTTGTAAGTGATATGCTAAAGCAAATAATAAATACATGAATGCTTATGATAGTAGAAAGGAAATCTTTTATCTTACATATCTGGACGACAATATCTTACATGGATTGGCTATGAGCCAGTATTTATCGAATGGTGGGTTTAAGTTGAGAAATACATATATAAATGTAACAAAAATACATGATGATTCTAGAAAAGATTATATATTGGAAGTTGATTTGGAATACCCACATGAATTACATGATTTCCACAAAGATCTGCCATTGGCACTAGAGAATAAAATACCAGAAGGTTCAAAAAATCCCAAAATCTTGACTACTTTCGATGACAAAGAAAAATATGTATTACATTATGTAAATCTTAAACAATATCTATCTCTCAGAATGAAGTTGAAAAAAATTCATAGAGTTCTGTAGTTTGATCAATCATATTGGCTCAAGTCCTATATTGATCTAAACACAAATATGCGAACAAAGTCTACAAATGACTTTGAAAATGATTTCTACAAATTAATGAACAATTCTGTTTTTGGAAAAACAATGGAAAATATTAGAAGCAGAGTGGATATATGGTTGTGCACAGGTTCTAAGCAAATGGATAAACTAGTGGCTAAACCAAACTTTAAAGATAGAACTATATTTACTAACTCTTTGGTTGCAGTTCATATGAATAAAACAAAATTGTGTTTAACAAACCATTTATGTTGGAATGAGCATACTTGATCTATCGAAAGTCTTAATGTACGATTTTTACTATAATATAATGAAACCAAAGTATGGGAAAAATATTGATCTGTGCTACCAAGATACTGATTCATACATCTATTATATAAAAATATCAGACTTCTACAGTGACATGAAAGAAATGTTCGATTATTTTGATACTTCTGACTATAAAAAAGATCATCCATATGGTATACCATTAGTTAACAAAAAATTATTGGCAAAATGAAAGATGAACATAATGGAAAAATAATGGAAGAATTTATTGAATTGGTATTTCGAAAATGTATGCAATGAATGTGGAAGGTGGTGTAAAGAAAAGAGCAAAGGGTGTGAATAACACTGTAGTCAGAAATGTGATTAGTTTTGGTGACTACAAAAAGTGTTTGGTAAAAATGTGTTGTACAAAAGTATGAATCTTATTAGAAGAAAGAAACATGAACTCTATACGATTGTGTTGAGAAAAAAAGCATTAAGTTTCGAATATGATAAAAGATTTATTCTTAGAGATGGTATTAATACACTACCATAGGGGCATTACAAAATCGAAAAAGAGTGATACTATGAAAAATTATATAACAGTAAATGTTTTTAATGTATAACCATCCATTAAAAACTAATAAACATACATGTTTATACACTATTGGACTTCGGTGATTCTTTCACTTTTAACATCATAAATTAGGTTTCTTTGGCTTACAAATTACAAATAGTTGTAGCCGATATTGGTTTATTAATATCAACTGTAAGTTTCAGATTAGTTCGATCTTTTACAATAGCGTTTTTCTGTAAGAACAATCAATAACATACAATGGTCTTCTCCCAATAAATGACCCAGAGTTGAAACACAGTTCATTATTACGATATGGGGCATCTAGTTTAGTCTTTGAATTTCTAAAATCAGTGTAAGCAATATACATCTTATAGAAAATTTTATCATCAATGTTTTATATCCAATTCTCATTGGGAAACACTTCAATCCGTCCATTCTTAATAGATATATTTTTGACAAGACAAGAGTCAAATATTGAACCGTGTATGAAATGTCCAGGATATTCTTTTCTGTTTTACTGAAAACCAACAATGACAAAGTCTGGCATATCCAATTGGATTGAATTTAACTGATCTTTTACATCAAACTGTAATGAGTTTACATTAGTAGGTACTGGTTTTTCAAGACATTGCCAATTATTAAAACCAATTGGAATTTTGGGGTGTTTGTATAATTTTGCTTTAATTTTTTCTCCATAAATAGGATGGTATTCAACAATTGACCACAGAATTTCCATTTTCTCAATAACATCTGGTCTATTATCTTCATCATCAGATCCATCTGCTTTCTTTGGGGGTCTTCTGTAAAAAGAAGCATCGTCATTAGAATTCCGAATGAATGTGATCTCGTACCCACCTTTCCAGAATATTTCATTACAATCTCTCATAAACCCAAACAAATATCTTGATGGATATGTAATTTCCTTAAGCTTATCTTTTCTAACATCTTTACCTAGTTCTATCCCCGACATTTGGAAGTATGCTGATTCCGAATCTAGTAATGTATGCATCATTGTTGGAGTGATACCAGGGTTGTCAATACTTTCGATACTACAACCATGTTTAGAGATCTCTATTCTTGAGAACTGGAATGGGAAGAAATTCTCACAAAGTTCAATAGTTGAAGTTTTTTCATAATCTGTATTTGTATCTCTTTTAGTTAGCTTATACTGTTGGTATACATAAGCTTCATTCGGATGTGAAAATGCATTGCCAATAGGAATATCAAACTCAATGTGCTTGTTGTATTCATTCAAATTATTTCTTGTTTGGTCGTTTGGCGGAAACGACTGACGTTCATAACTTTCAATTTTTTGTTGATCCATTTAATATATAAAAAAAAAAATTCTTAAACATCTACACTTTTCTTATCAACCCAAGAATTATGACTACTACCCCTAACCTAACCATTTAATTAGAAGCTTATTTCCTTTTCTTTGGAAAAAACTTTTTCCATTAAGTAGTCTTTATCATATTTGGTCTTAAGAAGCTCTGGCTCATAAAAATACCTTAAATAAGTTTATTTTTTAGATATTTTATTCTGTGTGTCGTGGGTTTTGTGGTTTAACTGGATCAATAGTCAATAAACAACTAACTAAGCCCCGAGTATATACCGGTTTGTGGAGTTTAGCTTGTTGCCGGATGAATCCGCGAAATTTCCGGGTCTAATCATGATATGTACAAAATTTGTAATTATACCTTTTTAATCCATCTTGATACCCTGTTTCTAAGTTTGTTTCCTCTTCCAATTTAGTATTAGTTGTTTAAAGTTTGTATTCAAATTGAGGTATGAAGCAACATTTTAGCTTTGAATTCACGTTTTTTTCTATGCACTTTAGGTATTGCATGGCAGTGAATAATGTGGTTTTATTGCTGCAAAAGCTTTTAGCAAAAGAAAAAACCAGCTAGACTTGCAAATGATAACTGAAACACTTATTAAAAAACTTTCATATTTCTGACAACAATTTGTAGACGTGAAAAGGGAACTATTTTTATGGTTATGTAAATAAATTTCTTTAAGAGTGAGTTCGAGCATTTTTTCCTCACTGTTTATGTCGTTAAGTCTATGTGTTTATTTGACTTTTCTTATGCTCTTCTCCTCTACATGCGTTGGCACTATCCCTCACGACTAGAACCATTTCATGCTTACATTACAAAGTACCTGCACATATCATACTCCGTTAAAATGTCTACTCTCATGTCATCTTGTTTCTTGTGACTCACTACAAAGTGCTGCAATTTCGATGTCCTAATTAATTGCAAAATGCATTCAAAGATAACCTTTGTTAATATATTTGGGCAAACTATCAGATACGCATTATGTCATACATATAATCATTTAATACAGTGAATAAGTACGTCGCGAACATGTAATTTCTGTTAACTGACACTTTTTTTTTGGTGCCAACTGCCAAGTCTCAAGAACACATTAACTTAACAAAGCATCCCCTCCCCTTTGGTTATGTACCTTTAAACCACGAAGTTTTAAATATCACCCCAGCTTCATTACTCGCGTAAATGTCCCTAGATCAAACATTTAATCTTTCAGTAACCCATGCAAAAGTGAATATTGTTTGGCTTGATACGTATGTCTTAGTTAAAATAATCTTTGATAGGAATTCATGGCAAGGTGTTCCCTTATTTTACGTGGCAAGCTGAGGGTGCATTTATGACTACAGGATCAAATTTATGAAGTTGATTAAATGTGCTTCGTTTCATAGAAATATCAGACACTTCAGTATTGTAACTTGAAATATTATGCAGCAAATACAGCGCCTAGCGTAACCTAGCGAAAGTTTTGGACAGCTCGCGCTGTGTCGTGCAGAGAAGAAAATCCCAGGAGTTTGTACCTCGCGATGAGCGACGACGGGGATGACCTCGGAGCTGGGGTGTTGTGGCCAAACGCACCATCTGCCACTCAGGCCTCAAATGCCAACGTGCAACCAGACGCGCGCATCGTCCCCTTTCGCGGCCGCGCAGCTTCTCCCACCCCTAGCAAACCGACCGTGAAGTTGACGAGACAGGGCGTCCCCGAAAACATTCGCTCTCCCGCCGTTGGATGCGTTTGAGCTATATAGGGAAAGCCCTTAAGGACGAGAGTTCCAGACTATCAGCAGCCAATCGTGGCTCCTGTCGCAGACTCTCTCCTGTCTTTAGGTTCGTCTTCAACTATGACACTTTTCAAAGCCTTGCCTAGTTTATCTTTCTTGAGCCTATTACGCACATTTTCGCTGCAGGTACAAAATAACACAGACAATTGCATAACCACAAATACTCAAACTTATCTATCGATATAGTTAAATTGTTATAAACACAAACGTGACATCATTATGACAGTTGTTGTACTGCGTAAACATTAAATAAAATCATTAATATGAATTTTCAACATGAATTTAAGACTTACGACTAATTTAATTAATTCGAACCATAAATTACTTTAAGTATCCCAGCCATATTTGGCATGGAAATACATATAGTCACAGAGCAAATGAGATGTTTGAGACAAATATTACCCAGCCTTTTACTAGTCATTACATGTGGCCTGGCAAGACAATTTTTATACATTTCCACACATTTCGCTCTACTCTCTCGTGTTCAGTAGTTTATCAGTCAACTCTGCCTGCGGAAGCTACATCTGGCATATTAATGAGTGACTATATCACAAATGTTGTTAGCAGTTCGCATTCTGCATTTTGAAAAGCCCCTTCCATGTCCCAGGGCTCTCTCTCTCTCTCTCTCTCTCTCTCTCTCTCTCTCTCTCTCTCTCTCTCTCTCTCTCTCTCCTCTCTCTCTCTCTCTCTCTCACACACACACAGTACTTCACAAACTGTACAATTACAATGCTCAAAGACCGGGGGAAATTATTTTATTTTACATTAGTAGGGGCACACAATAAAAAATATATTTAAAAACGAGAAACTATGGTATACTGACGCTGTGAGGAATCGTAGGCTTATCCTAAATACGTAAATGCGTATACTAGTTACTACACTTCCTTTGCAGAATTAAAAAAAAATAGGGTACTGAAGAATCAGCCAGTTACGTTCACCACAAACAGCTCTGTTCAATAATACGTCGTTATTCTCCAAGCTTAATATTTGAATTTATTAGAAGAACAATAAATTAACCACAATCGGCCCAATCAGTAGCAAATACATATTTTAAACCGGCTGTATATTGAGCCATGAAATGTTTTTAGGGTGTCATTACTAAATGCAGTAGCAGTACATAAAAATATGAATTACAAATGGCGCAAAAATACTTGCCACATTTACGTTTCACTATCGGTGTATTTTCCAACTTCGCTAATAAATATGACAAGCGATCAGAGCACATGATTGGCGCACTACGACGCTGCCTTGTTGTACCGATCTCAAGTCGTTTTACACTGATAGCACTACGACGCTGCCTTGTTGTACCGATCTCAAGTCGTGTTACACTGATAGCACTACGACGCTGCCTTGTTGTACCGATCTCAAGTCGTGTTACACTGATAGCACTACGACGCTGCCTTGTTGTACCGATCTCAAGTCGTGTTACACTGATAGCACTACGACGCTGCCTTGTTGTACCGATCTCAAGTCGTGTTACACTGATAGCACTACGACGCTGCCTTGTTGTACCGATCTCAAGTCGTGTTACACTGATAGCACTACGACGCTGCCTTGTTGTACCGATCTCAAGTCGTGTTACACTGATAGCACTACGACGCTGCCTTGTTGCACCGATCTCAAGTCGTGTTACACTGATAACCTCTCTGGAAGAAAACTCCGAACTAGTGACTGCCCGGCTAATGGTACTACTTGTCGATGAGAGTTGGTTTATGGTTTTATTACACCTATCTATGTAAAGGCTGCACATAGTATCACCGTGACGGCGCCCCCCTCCCCTCCCCACCACACCCTTAGTGCTTGCTTGCCACTGGGTTTGTCCAGGATAGTTTGGCATGGCTAATGCCCGATTGCACAAACATCTTCCCCGATTTGAGATCGAATGATCGTAGTTCCGAACCAGGATCTAGTTTGATCTTGGTTCCAATGTAAAATTGTTGCACCAATGAAATTTCATGATTCTGGATCTCCGACTAGTCGATCTTGGTTCCAAAGTAAGAGATCGAGATTAAGTATGAGACAATTTTTGCTATTGGTTCGTAATATATGACGTCATGGAAGTAGGCGTATTTTTCACTCTAGTTATAACTAGATGTGCGATGTTTGATGTGTTTTAAGTAAATTTTTGTTGCACGAATTTTACTGAATAATATTCAAGTGCGTATAATGTTTTCATTTCCTAAGAAAACAATCGAACGTAGTTCTATCTGCTGGCGTATTTTCAAACTACATTTGCCGACGATGGCTGCTGATCTCGGATCGAGATTTGATTTCGAACCGCCAATTTCGGCGGTTCGAAATGAACTTCATCTCGATCTCCAGTGCAGCTCTGAACTCGAATGGTGCAACAGTTTCTGTGTCGATCTTAGATCCGATCTCGGATAAGTCAGTCTCGGGCATAAGTCAGTCAGTGTACACTGATGCTCACAATGTTTGATGACAAGGGTAGATTAAAATCAAGAATGCTTTTTTTCCCCTTCAATTTCCACCTCATGGGGGCGCTCACGATGTAGGGCCCTGGGCAGAGTGTAACCACCTGCCCCCCACTGGGCCGGCCTGGGATAGCTAGTATTGAGTTACTCGACTCACCGCATGATGTCGCCACGGGATATCGGAAACTATTCCAGAGCTATCTTGTGTCGGACCGGGAAAGTATCCCCGAAAACGCGGAGAAATTAGCTTAGAGATTCGTTTTCTTTTTTAGTAAGGTTTTTATAGTCAACACTCAACGCTAATAATGAGTGGAAGAACAAGAGAGGCTTTACACTAAAATATCACATTCAGTTAGAAAAAAATGTTTATTCTTCTATTTATATTCATACTTACGTATACTTTGATGCGGGAAGTAAGGGCCCTGCTACAATTGCCATATCCCCTGTCCTCTCTGACGTCGCGAACACTGATTGGCCCACGTGATCAGGTGACGTCATGAGCCATGCCCCCCGCTTGTCCTCGGTTGTCCCCGGTCCTCGAGACTTTCATGCAAGAATAAGAAGAAGAATTTACCGGCATAATACGCTCGTAATCTGTAATAGTAAACAAAAGCAGTTGTAAACATAAACATCGAAGCGACTGTGGAGTGTGTCATTGGCGCGCGGGACTAATATTGTAAATAATAAATATGCGCCTTGCAGTTACTGGGGTTTCAGAAATGAAAAATCGAGGGAAAATTTATTCCAATGAACGAATTTAATTTTGGATAAAAACGCAGTGCGAATATAAAGAAAATATGTTCAAATAACCGTTAAACAATATAGATAAAGTACTGTAATAATAAAAATCGCCTTCAAATCAACGACTCAAATTTATACCAATCAAATACTTGTGAAATTAAACAAGTATAAAAAATGGCGCAAAGCATTTACTGCTACTTATTAGCAGTTTTGGTAACCTACTTGTTGGGGCAGCTTAGGACATATATTGTAACAGCAAATTGTGTGCGAGTCTCGTGACGTCAGCGTGGATAGAGGACCGAGGACATCCGAGGACAGGGGAAATGGCAATTGTAGCAGGGCCTTAAGAAAGTTACTACACCCCTCAGTTCATGTTTATCATCTTTTGTAATAAGTGTCTCATTTGAAGGCTTTCGTGCGAATATTTGAACCTGTGTTAACTGCAGTGTCATTAAAAGAAATTGGAGTAATTACAGAAGAATAAGAAAGCAATCGCATTTATAGTTCAGTGCCCAGCCTTGGCATGGTTAGCGGCTTGTTAAAAAAAAAAAAAAATAATCAGGGGAATTCTTGAGCGAGCGTTGCAGTCCGTTTCGCTGAGCTCCGGTTTTTATTAAGCCATTTAGCGGCGGGAGTTCCAGCGGTCGCAACTGCTCGTCGAGAGAGCATGAACCCGCGCTGTGTAATCCACTCGCACCGCTCTTCGCAAGTTGCCGGCCGTGACGCAGAACTCGTCAAACTCGCCTCCAGTCTGTAACACGCTGCATTTTTCCAAGATGTTCTTTACCGCCACGCCTTTAAACAATATGCGGACCAAGGACGCCCTTCCAATTTGATAAATGCTTCTGTTGGGGACTGTTTATACTCTCGGTCAGCAATTCAAATTAATTTCGTGTTCCTACCTACGGTGAACACTTCCCCTCCACACACACACACACACACACACACGTAAAAACTGACATTGCCATTTCATAACTACTATCTTCGGGTCGGTTAAGGTTCGCTATTATTAATCTGTTTCTGTTCCGCAAGAGAAAACATAAAGAAACATCTTCCATGTGCCACAAATTTAAACATTCACTTACGAATTTTAGCTATAGTATATTCGCACTCTTTTTTAATCTACCATTTGGAAAATGGCCCCGTGTATGACGTTAGGTTATTACCTAAATATGCCATGTATGACAAGCGTTTTATACTTCTGTTAATGTAAAAGTACCTTATTGTTGTTAAAATTGCAATTTCATTTATATTTTATCTATAAATTATAATATTTCATTTGAAACTAATATGAATGAAAACAGCGAGAAAACATATGCCTATGTTGGCAATGCCTAGTAAAAAATAGTTCTTATGCAAAATATTACACTGAGTGCATCCGAATGCGGTGCGTTGTCCCTTTGGTGTAATTTCCTAGATTAGGTTAGGTTTAGTTTGCATGGGGCGGAGGAATATCATGGAAGTAGAACTTTAGCAGGGCTTCGGAAAAGTTGGAATTAACTGTGAATGGACTCTACTTTTAATAAGTCGCTGTCCACATTACTTTAAAGCACTCCGGCCAGTGCTTGCTTCAAAATAGATTTAGTTAAAGACTATGTGTTTTTTATTCAAAGATTGTTTTCAACAATGATGATCTAAACGTGAACTGTGATACCTTAAGTAATCTCCTAGTGTTGAATGGAGTTAAATGCCAGAGGTGGGTTTCGGCATATGCATCAGTGTTGGCGGTTATATTCTCCTCGGTAAGTTGAATACTAGATACCGAAATAACTGTGCATTATTTTTACATAGGAGAAAGTAGCCTATATTGTATCGGTTTATCAGGTACTCAAGAATGCATATTCAGATAAATTCTGGCGGGATCATTGTTCAGTGAGCATTTATGTAACGGATAACTATGTCAGCATAACAAAAATTTTTTTTAAATATTTTGCACAAATTTTAAACCTGAATAAGTGAGAGTTGAGCCAAATCGGTGAAAATCAGTAGAAATTATGAGACTGGTAATCAGTGTTAGATAACTAATAAATTTGATTGGGTGAATTTAACTGATTTATTTGTGATTTCCACTGAATTTCGGTGATTCCACTGCCATCAGTCACACGTTCCACGGTTCATTTTCTTGATTCGCCAGTAAGTGGCTTATCAACTGACTTTTAGTCAATGTTATTTCACTGATGGATATCACCGATTCGGGTTTAGATTACATTAAGAATATTTTCTAAATCTTATATGTGTATTGGTTACGTATACTCGACTGTATGTTTCGGTAACTGGACCATTTACGTTATGGTATATTTGACAACAGCGCATTTGGAATGTGCCCATGACTAACAGTTCACGAACTGGATCGTGTCTTCAGATACTTTCTGGTGCAAATTGAACAACCACCTACATTCATATTTAATTTGTTTCTACTTCCTATAGACTAGAGGAGCTTCGGGTATTATGGAATAGGCCCCACGGTTTACTCGTTTCGAAATACCTATGGAATTTCTTTACTTAATATCTGGTTCGGTGCAGATAAATGACAAATAATAAAGCGTTACGCTGTTCATGGCCATGCAATGGCTATAAAACTTCACACACTTTGCAGAAACTGTTTTATTAGGTTGGTGGGGGGACGGGGGAGGAAGTTAAATAGATGTTAAAATGGAATATTGAGGGTAATACGTAGTACTAACAAAGAAACCTGTGTTAATTAATAACATTTAACAAAATACAGGTTTTAAAATATTCAGTTATTTACCATTATATTTGCATTGCATGGCTCTCTCCTTCGGTTGCACAGTTTAAGTGAGCCCATTGTCTGCAACAGAATGCACTGTACCCATGTTTTCCCTCTCGTACGGTCAGAAAAATGTCCACAACGAAACATATATTGCGCGACGTCTTCTTCTTGATTCTTGTTGGAGTTGTCACAATCAGAAACTGCTGAGGCATCGAAATGAAAGGAATCTCGTCCCCGTCGCTGCTGCCGTTGTCTGGACGAGGTTCAGGACGCCGTAATGCAGTAGTGAAGGGATAAAACAACTGGCCGCCACCGGCAACATCTCCCACAGTTCCCACTCGGATCCCCAGGAGTCGAGCCCTGTAGACAACCGTGGCGGGAAGCTGGTGCACAGACGCCGAAGCCTTCACAGGACATACGTATGTGTGTGGAATTCTACAAACTAGCCAAGAACAAATATATCCACGCCATGACAGATGGCTCCATTGAAAGGCATTCAATCGGCTAGAATTATTATTATTATTATTATTTAAATTTTTGACATGTTATTTTTTTTGTCGAGATATGAAATAGTAGCTTGAAAAAAATGCTACAATGTAGGAAAATTACTTTACAAAAAATAATTACCGTAAACGATTTATAAAAAATTTTTATGTTCTTATCTTTTTTCGTAAAAATCTCAAAATAGAACAAAATTATTGGCCACGAAAAACTTTTTTGGAAATAATTTGTTCGATTCGAAGTATTTCAATTTTAAATTAAGATAGCAAAATGTTATGTCAAAATAGCTCGCAGTTAACGCTTTCCGTAACATGCCTCATGTTACTTTACGTCACGGTAACTTTTTAAAAAATTTTTAGAATCAAGATTTTATATTAAAATGTTCATATTTACGCTAAATAGGGTATAACGAACGTTATTTCAAAATGATCAGGTGCCGTTCCTTTTAAGTTGTCATTTATATAATGGCTCGATACCATAAAATAACCTCGAAATCTATAAAACATTTAATTAGCTCTTGAACAGTTTAACGCCAGATTCTTCTTCGTCTTGGCTCAACAGGAATCTCGAACAAAGACTCGGCGCATTTAACATTAAGACAAGTTATACATTAATAGATTAGGTTCATAACATAACCGGACATACCATACCAAAGCCAATATTATACACAGACTGAGAAGTCGCAAAATAATTAGCACAACGTTTGTCGACTGATTAGCAGGATCGTAAATAAACTGCACTGAAATAACATCGCAAATTAAACGCTGTGCCGTCGTTATTTTCCAACTGAAACAGATGCCGTGTGGATATTACAGTGCCAACTCAACGCACTAAATATATTTTCCCTTTATGTAGGTTCTATCAAAATACAGCTCGAAGACTTTACAAAACTATATCTGTAGTAGGGAAATTGCAATTACCTCATTAGTTTACATACAAAACGGAGAAAAACCTGCACCTACACATGCAACACCAGTGCTGCTACCTGGCGGCGAAAACTTGTATTTGTCAAACTGTTAGCAGTGAGCTTGCTTCCTAGCGCGAGGATAAAACTTTGTTCAGTAAAAAATGATACAGGGCCCCGTGGCCAAAAAATCTTCAACCTAGGAAGGGGCGCGCCGTATGGTCCCTTTGAAGGGGGAGAGGGTAATAAGCATTTAGGCTCCTCTCTTAAAATAATTTCTATTCACTTATATATCTCACTTTGGTGCAATCGAAACCTAAATTACATGCTGCATAGATGACAGGGAAAAGTCTACAGACCAGAAGCGAAATGTGTATATAGGTTGTCCACAGTTATTTGAGGACGTTTGAAATAAATTCTTTGAAAAATGTCACTACTCATACCTGTACTGGCCGCACAGGCTGGCATCCGCCCTGTAAAGTTGGTATCGACGGAGAATAAGTAATCCCGTGTATTAACGTTGAATTAAAAAGTGCTAGGTAAACATTTGAGGATACCGAAATTATTTCTTTTCTTTTCTGACTTTTTAAAGCCCGAAAGTATAAGAATGAGCAAATATTATAAAATGATTACTTTTTAAATAATTCCACAGTTTCATTTGACCGAATCATGAATAAAGTGACGAGGCCCATGGCAATGTTAATTTTACATATGGTGGAAGAATAATCCTATACGCCTCACAAATAAGAGTATAGCAATTCTCTAGAGATTGTATACGACTTATTGACGCACCTCGGTGAAGAAAAATCTTTTTGTTACTCAGTAACTCTCATTCTGGCGCCCTTCGTTGTGTTTAGTGAGGGCAATGCACGTTCCAGAAGTGGGGAAACAATTAGTGTTCCTCTGCCCTCTGGTGGCGATGTGGTTGGCTGGAGATATGTGGATGCACAAACGAACCTGCTGGACCCCGCCACGGACATGGAACACGCTATACCAACGCGTGCACGCGAGGGTGTTAGCTACGTCAGTGGATCGCGATATTTTCCTGTGCCGCTGCACAATGAAGTCACTAAGCATCATTGCTATAAATTGTTTGCCGTATGATGAGCACTTTTGAAAGCCCTGCCTAAGATCTACTTGTATGCACGTCTAGTATTCTTCCGCCTTATATAAAATTTACATTGTCATGGGCCTCATCACTTCATTCATGCGTCGGTCAAATAAAACTGTGAAATTATTAGAAAAGCAAATATTTTACAAATCTGCTAATTTTACACTTTGATGCATTAAAAAAAAAGAAAGCTAAATGAAATATTAAGTAATCACAAATGGTTACCTAACACTTTTTATTGGACTTTATTATATGGAACTACTTTCCATCCATCGTTACCAACTTTACTGGGCGCATGTCATTCAGTACGCCCGTTAAAATATATGCAGGCTGAGGCAGTGACTATTTTCTAAGGTTGATTTCAAAAGTGCTCACTTTATCATGAACAGCCTTTAAGTGACAGAAATCAAGAGGCTCGCCATGCTAGGAGCTTCACTCTATTAACGTTTTAGTCGACCTTAACTCTTTCTAGATCTTGCAATAATTTTATCTGCAAGCCAGAGAAGAATATTATTCCATGTATTACACGTATTCTACTTTTGTTATTAACCAGAAGCCAAGTAATAATATTTTTAACTGTTATTATTAAATCACTACCTTTAAAAATTACCGAATGAGTAAAGTAGAGGTTATACGTAGTCAATTCATGGTTATTTTCAACATTGAAGTGCTGCTAAAGTTCTATTGTCAGGATATTCCTCCGCCTAACGCTACCAAAGCTTAATCAAGTCTAGAAAATTACATTAAAGGGTCAACGCACCGCATTTGTATGCACTCAGTTTATAGGCCATTCACTATAAAGTGAGCACTTTTGAAATCAGCCTTAGCAAAAAAATCACTGCCAATACCTGCATATACTTCAACGGACACACTGGGTGACATGCGCCCGGTAAAATTGGTAACGATAAATTAAAAGTAGTTCCATATCTTAACGTCGAATAAAAAGTGTAACTTAACCATTTGTGAATATTTAAATTATTTATTTCGCATTTTGTTTTTTAATGCGTCAGTGCGTAAAAAATAGCAGATTTATAAAATGTTTACTTTTCTAATAATTTTACAGTTTCAATTGACAAACGCATGAATAAAGTGATTAGGCTTATGGTAATGTTAATTTTACACAAGGCGGAAGATTACACAACGTGCATACAATGATATATTAGCAGGGCTTTCAAAAGGGTCTCATTTTACCGTGAACAGCTTATAGTAATATTTTTCATGGAAACTATATCTTACCAGGCATTACCAACACTCCTATATCCTCCCTCTTTTATTTGTAGTAATTATAAATTAATTATTACTATTTATATATGAAATATAACTAAAAGTTTAGTTTAACCAAAAATGAAATACGTTTAATGTTAACACATGTTTAAAAGGCATGTGATGGGTAGCCTATATAACGTATTTAAAAAACAACCATACACGGTATACATTAGGTGATTTCCCGAAGGTTCTATTCAAAACTCGTGAGGACACCACAACTATACCAGGATATAGTCTGGTATCTCGGGAGTGAATATATGACAGACACGAAAATTTATGATCACTAACGTAAGAAATAGGAGCGTATAAATCATTTCGATACAGATTGCTTACATTTTTCCTGATTGTGTCAAATACATGAAAGTCACCGCTAACCAACATCGGCAGATTGTATAAACTTGTCGGCTTTTTTAGCTACCAACGTTGGAAAGCGGTAGCAAAGAGTTGGTTGATAAATTGTAGGAAATTGGTTTGTGTAAAACTACAAATCTAAGATTCATTGTTATGGTCACCACGCAGATTCTAAATAACCAAGATTTTTCAAGAATATAAATATTGCCTGAATAACTGTACCAAAACACATTTATTTGTAGTATATGTTTCTATACTTTACAAAAAAAAAAGTGAGAAGCAGAGATAAAGTACATTCGATGACAGCAGTCAGAAAAAATATACAATAATAATATACATGAAAGAAATAATCCTATTCAGCAAGACACATCGAACAACGAAACACACCAAAGAAACGAAACAGTGCAAAAATATAACATGAACAATGAACTAGGAGAAAAGTGACTGCTGCGGAGTTGTCGGAAATACTCCACGCCGTATAATTTGGGGCAGTCGAAGGAATAACAGCAGTGGACAAAAAGTTAAACACACGGAGAAAGTCACTCGATACAGACTATCACAGAACACAATCGCTCAGAGAAATACCCCAAGTTGAGAGATTCTGTTAGAAGGAAAGTCATCACATAATTCTTCATTTTCTCACTTTCTCCAAGCTGCGTTTGAATGCAGGTGAATGTATCCTTCTACACTGGAAAAAATATATATCAGCAGAGAAGTGACAAAAATTGGTTATATTAGAAACTGAACTTCTGCTCAAACTGAACTTCTGCTCATTGTATCCACTCGCCTAAGGAAAACTTCAAATGTTAATTGACGTCGTATCGAAAGAATTATATTCCACATATTACAAACAGAGTTTCGTACTGTAGGGTTTTTGTTTACAGTTAGTAAAACTGCCACTAACAAGACGAAAACCGACACTTTTTTCAGATTTTTATGTCAGTTAAATAATATTTTGTTTGAGCCAATAACTTTCTTAGGTACCCAAGTAGCAAAAGTCAGTTGGCTCACTTGTGAAAATCTGCTTGTACACGAGCGGCCCACATCCTGTTTCCACAATCAGTTAACAATCTGCCAACCACTGTAATGCACCCTCAGATGCTTGTGGCCCACATCCTGTTGCAGTTGGCCACATCTGGGCCGCTGTTCAGATAGCACCCATGTAGCAAAATGCAATCTCCCCACAAGCGGCCCGATTCTGCGTAACCAAATGAACCCCAAACATGTCAGCACCATCAGTGGGCCATGTGTGGCAGCAGTGGACCAATGGCTTTCTGCTTCTGGCCTGACGTAAGTAAACCATATGCCGTCAGCTAACTGTTGGCAAGCCCCTTGTGGCCCAGATATTGGCCACTTGTGGCAAACATAGAAGCCGCTTGCAAAGCAGGAAATATTTATGTTTCACCAAAACAAAATGTACATATTTACCATATTAATATATATGTTATATTCAGGACTATTTCACACTTAGAAAATTTTCTGGAAGAACCTAGAATCGAACTCACTAACCTCTCGTGCTCAATGTATAATGGTATCAACAAATCTACAGTGTATCCCCCCCCCCCCCCCCCCACACACACACACACACATTTCTTTTGCCGTTGTTGTTGACGAGTTAAAATTGATGAAGCTTAAGTTAAACCGACTTGCTGACAAATTTCCAGTATTACAAGCGACTGAAAATCTGCCGCGGAGGGGCCGGGGCGCGAACCAACAACCTCTCGACTACAAGTCGGCCACCCTCTCCTGAGCTATAGGGGGAATGGCTTGCATTCGAGTAAAATTTGTTGAGAAAATCCTAATACTTTTACACATAACAGTTACATTATTAGCTTTTCAATAGCCACAGTTAATGTTAGCATCACAAGTCAATATTGGGATTTCTGTGTTTTGTTTATAAGTATAGTATTTTAGTTTCAGGCTACTTTCAGGTGGAATTTAAAATGCAAAATAACGAATTATTTCATGTGTTATGTTTTGTAAGTTGCCAGTAAAAACAAATATTATTTTTTCCTATTTGTAGTAAAGTCACGTGATAATTTTACTTCATATATGCACAAAATAAAAAAATTAAGTGAATTCACATATTGATATTGCACAACAATATACCGTTGGCATGCCATAATTGTCACACAAACTTGCTGATAATGTTTCCTTGGTATAAAGGAACAGTTGGCATACCGTACAACACAAGGGTCGTAAGTATGCTGCTATCATGTTCCCAGTAGTAAGCAACAGTTGGTATGTCATACGTGACCCATTAGCATGCTACTAATACATCTGCGGCAGTAAAAGTATAGGCTATTCACGGTAAAATGAGCACTTTTGAAAGCCCTGCTTAAGATCTACTTGTACGTACGTTGTGTATTCTTTCGCCTTATGTAAATTTAACACTGTCATGGGCTTCAATAGGACCTACTCTATTCATGCGTCAGTAAAGTGAAACTATGAAATTATTAGAAAAGTAAACATTTAACAACTCTGCTCATTTTTACATTTTTCGATGTATTAAAAAAACAGCAAGTGAAAGAAATAATCTAAGATATCGCATATGGTTGCCTAACATTTTTTATTCGAAGCTAAGTTACAGGACTTCTTCTCATCCATCGTTACCAACTTTACTCAGCGCATGTCACTCAGGGCACCCGTTAAAATATACGCAGGTAAAGGCAGTGAATTTTTTCTAAGGTTGGTTTCAAAAGTTCTCACTTTATCGTGAACAGCCTATAACAGTTGGCATGTTATGAAAGGCTCACAAGTTTGTTGCTTGTATGTCTCCACACACTAAATTATTTTTTTTTAATTTTTACCAGAAAATTCCTTGGAAACCGAGTTACCAAGAAAAATCCTTTCATAAACTTAAAACTATTTTCTTGTAAAATTTGCTAAACATATATTTGTAATATTACAAATGATATGTAGCATTGTATTACCAATTACATTATTGAGACGTGTACATAAAATTATTTTATTTTCTTCTAGAAAACTAATGTGATTATTTAATTACAGAGAATAACTAAAAATATAAATCGAAATATAATTTACGAAAAAAAATTAATTACACTTTGCCAGCACTGGGACTAGAACTCCTACCACTTGTATTATTAGCACGCGCCTTTAACCACAAAACCAACTTGCCTTACAAACTTCGGACATATCCGACATGAAATATACCTGCAAGTATCTACAAAATATTAAAGAAGTTATATATTAAAGATTGGAGGGTATACATTTGTTTAATTTTAAGAGTTTAATGCAGCTAGGAAACATCAACAGTTAATGAGTAATACAGTTACGTTTTATTGAAATTGTCGTTTTTTATTATTATTTGAGTTTTTTTAAGTGTTTTACATTATTCAAACTTGCAATACATATCTTTTTGCAAGCAACTACACTTTACATCAACCATAGTTGTTGCAAAAAGAGCTATATATGGTTTTATGTTGTTGAGTGTCCGCCATTATACAGAGGCTCGTGAATACAGGTCAGTATAGTTAAAATATTTCGTGAGTAGTTTCACAAGATAAATTTTTGTACTGTCACAAGTTTTCGAAAAATTACAAACAATTTCTCAGTCAAAATTACCCATTTTATTTACAGTGCAGAAGAAAACAACACTTGACATGCAATAACTGGTCCATTAGCATGCTACTAATATATCCGTGACAGTAACAGTTGATATACCATAAGTGGCCTACAAGTTTGTTGCATGTATGTCCCCAGCAGTAAACCACAGTTGGCATGCAATAACTGTTCCATTAGCATACTACTAATACATCCGTGACAGTAAGTAACAGTTGGTATACCATAAGTGGCTAACAAGTTTGTTGCATGTATGTCCCCAGCAGTAAACCACAGTTGGCATGCCGTAAATGGGCCATAAACATGCTGCTAATATTTTCCCACCAGTGAGTAACAATTAGCATTTCGTTTATCATCTGCTTGTTGAAATTTAACAACAATTGTGAGAGTATTGGCCCATATTACGATTGTTTAAAAATAGGTAATGTCACATTTTTTTGTATGACCTGATTGTCAACCATATAAGAAATGCTGACTGTCATAAATGCGAATGTATGCCGCCGCTGCTAACAGTTCGCCAACTGTAAACTGCTTGTTTTTTGCTACCTGGGTAGTAGCCCAGTGTACACAGAACTTTAATTGTTCCAGTCGTATTTGTTTTTAATTGTTTATTATCACAAGCTATATTCGACGTATCATTACAAATGCAACGTGTCCTCAGAAAAATTGTTTAGTAAACACTTTTTTAAATGCATGATTTAAATGAAGGTGATTTTTAAGTGTTGTACTTGAAATAAAATGCAACATACCACTCCTGTAACTTCAATAAAACGTATAAACTGAACTTCTAAAATATCTTAGTTACATTTGTACGAATTAGTATTTTAACACTTTGTACTATACCCGTTTTGTTAGTGAAAAAATTTCTCTGCACTTCTGGACAAAATTTGCATGGTAATACCTAGTCTTATTGTTTCGCTACTATCTATCAGGAGTTTAGGAGAATAATCAAATCAACGCCAAATTTTGCGAATACAAATAGATTTATTCACACAATGGGTAAAATGAACACTATTGACTGTATACCATGTTACTTACAAAAAAAAACATTTGACTACGGGACGTTCAACTTGGAACTTCGTAGGATGGCGGAAATCCAAGCGTAGTTGGTGCAGAATAGTTAGGGCCTCCAGTTTTGCGCGGGCCGATAGCACGAAGGTAAGTGGGAATACTGAGCCTTGTTTACTGTAAGGGTGCATATAGTCCATTTACTCCTGTTGTGTCTCGAATGTCTGCAAAAATGTGCAAACCTCAAAGTTTTTATGCTAAAAAAATTATTATGAATATAATTTGCCTAATTATTCGGTATTCTAATCAAATAGCAATTGATATCATGCCACGAGAATATAAAATATCCTAAAAATCAAACGAAAAAATTTGGCTTCTGAACAGTCTTAACGTGTCCGCCAACCCTGGACTCTTTTCGGCGTTTGAGGGCGAGAAGCGCGGGGGCGATTGTGGCGACAGTGAAACGCACATCAAATGCAACATCGCCACTAGGCGCAAGGCTCCGAACTGACGTGCAGTGTTCTCGTCGTGCGGCGAGTATACCTTGTTTTGTTACACCATATTTCTCGTCAGTAGCCTTGGCGGAGGAACTTCAAACAAGCGTTTTCAGCCCCGCCAAGTCTAGAACTACTGGCGAGAAGCATTGTAGGAAGCTCCGATGGACCTGGCTGTGTAAAGTGTCACCTGACAAAAACAACAAGGTGGTCCGAGCCTAGATTTCAACACCTTTACATAGATATGTGTAGAAATATAACCAGCATATAAATAAATAATTTATTACCTATATACATATGTATATATATATATATAATTTGGAAGTAATTAAGGGATATTCGATCACTAAAAGTTCTCAATCATAAGAACATTAAAAGACCAACGTTATAATATCACATCAAAAAATAACAGGACAACATAATATCACAATTTCAACATACTTTATAATGGTTTTACCGTTTTAATTTCCCTTTATTTTAAGCTGCGATTTGAACAATTTTTAATTTTGTGAGTCATTTCATAGTTTTAGTGATTGGGACCCCAAAGCAGAAAATAAGGTCATTTACTTAGTTACTTTAACAAGGTTACCTGAAATGAACTTTTTTTATGTTACTCAAAACGATTTTATGTTATTCAAAATAAAATATGTTCAAACAGATAAGTTCCAAAAATAAATTCATGCTGGATGAGCGATTTGAGGCGTCGAATGCTGGTGCACGCACATGCACTAGATGAACTGATCGACTGGAGGTAAATTACACGACGGTCTCCCCTCACAATCCGGAGTTTACCGGAATTGTCTTGCCATCGCAAAAGTTCAAAAACTGTCGCGCATCAGCTAAAACGCCCCAACACGAAGCCCAGCACAAAATATCAATTTGCAAGATCGGGGTATAAAAGAGAAATAAAAGGAACTTACCAAATTAGTTAAAGTCGGACGATTAGTTCATAGCTAAATAATGATAAAAGAAGGCGATCCAAAAAACGAAGCTACGCCATTATTAGTCTCGAGGAAGAAGGAAAAGAAAGGCGCGTTCTGAAAGTAGCAGTGACTGTTACAGATATCAGGTTGCTTGACGCAACACCAGAAACAAAAAAAAACTATATTCTGAGATTTTACGATAATAACGATTAATACAATAGAATTGAAAGGGAAATTACATAAAAGCAAAATAAAATTCTCCACAAGAATATTTTTTACACGATTATTTTGTTTTCAAGGAAAGTTCATTTAAATACTTTTAAACTGATCAGATCACACTCGGAGCTGATCACCTATAAATATTGAACTCACAAGTTGATGCAAATATACAAATATTATTGGTTAAATATACAGAATTGTCAAAAGGTGGCCATAACTTAATTAAGCCAGTAAATGACAAACCATGAATAAATTAAATAGTAGGTGCATAAGAAATTAATTTTCAGAAACTAAAAACAATAACAGAGTAAACTTAGCGAGTATCTAAAATGGCAGAAGCGATGGTGCTTTGAGCGGTAAACTTGTCATTTTATTGATGAAATGTATGTGGCAATGTTTAATGAAGGGCCCTAGAGTATTTTTCTTAAGTATCTAATGGGCACACCTTGTATACTTGAGACAGGACGTTTTGAGAAATACGTTTTTGGCTACGTTTGATTACTCTGAAATGGTGTTTCTAATGTGCGTGATATCTTGAAAGTACTCAACAGCCCTCGTCTGAAGTAAAGTGCGTGTTCTCTCACAGATCAGCGTATTTGACGCAAGTTTAATATTTTAATGGGAAACCAGTATTTCAAACACTCTGTAATCCAGTTCAAGCATCAGGTACGGGAAACACGAGTAAAAAAAAGATCTAAATACCTCGAAGTTACAGGGGCCGCGGCCGGTCACTCCAGATTCTCGCATGTGGGAATCGTGCCGGACGATGTGGTTGGTTGGTGAGTTTTCTCGGGGATATCCCGTTTCCTCCGCCCCTTCATTCCGGCACCGCTCCATACTCATATCAGTCACCCTCATCGGTTATCAAGACCTCGAGGTTAGGAGCCGTTCAAATCTCTACACTCAAGATAAAAATTATATTTTCCGACATGTGTGTTGTTTAATTATTATTGGAATTATATCAATAGAAACGTTATTGTTTGTAGCTAATACTAATTTAATTAGATTTAGAGGCTTTTTAAAGTGAAATAAGACATATTTTAACAGTGAGAAAAAAAAACGTGTGGTGATAATTAATCATTTTTAAATGCTCGGTTCTCTTTGAAAGGTAGAAAGAAGTCGTAATAACACCACTTTTCTTAGAATTAAGTACATGGATTTCGTTGTCCACAGGTTTGAGAAAATCAGCTCGACAACGCAGTGAAGTTTGCTGCAAACAACGAAAATGACACTGCAATAAGGTAGGGCCAAATTCTGAATGTCGTTCTCTACATTACTGCAATGAGCGATGGTGGATGTTGTAAACGGTCATATACATATAGTGCGAACTCAGGTGCAATAGTTACTGTGTGCTTGAAGTAGTACACAAACAAGTGAATGGGCTAGTAAATAGGTTTGTTAGGCTTTTTAACAGCAAGGAATTGAAGTGCGGTGAGTATGGAGCAACACCGGAATGCAAGGGCGGAGGAAACAGGAGATCACCTAGGAAACCCGCCAACCAGTGACAGCGTCCGGTTTGATTCCCACGTGTAAAAATCTGGAGTGACCGGCCAGGGACTAAACCCGGATCGCCTCGACAACTTTATCTTGCAGTACATTAATAAACTATTGTAATAAAAGTATGTTTTATGTTTAGTTTGAAATAAATAAATCTCACAATTTGAAAAGCGATTTTGACACTGATCACCACATAGCTTTTATCTCGCCGAGGAAGGTAAGATAAAGTTATTTGACCTCCATATTTTACCGCCATATTTTATTTATCTTTATGTCAACTTCTAAATTTTGACGTGTGCATGGACACAAATATTTGCATTTATTAAAAAAAAAATTAACTAACACAAGCGAAATGTACTTTGTCTTCATTTTAGTACATTACATGAATTTAAATTTCTCCTGAATATTTAAAATACGTTGATATTCTGGTTCGATAATCACAAATAAAAAAGTAACTACCATCGACGAATACTGTCTGTTATACTGTTATCACTCTCCTTATCTTACATCTTAGTCAATGGGTAGGCCTATACAAGCGGTGGGTCTTTTTGCTTATTTGCCTTGTTAAGGGAGTCAGTCTATTGTCAGGCTTTGTGTGTGCGTGTGACTCGCTTTACTTCTACATTCAGTTATTTCCGAAACTTGTTCATAAATATTTCTTGCACTGTCTCTTCACTCTAAAATTGAATCAGTGAGAATTGAGCTAAATCAGTGAAAACAGTGAGAATTGAGCAACTTATTATTAGTGCCCATAACTAATTAATATAGTGGTAGAATTACACTGATTTATTGTGATATCGCACTGAATGTAAAGAATGCCACTGCTAAAAACCACTTTTTCCCAGTTAATTTGCTTGATTCGCCGGTCAAAAGTAGCTTATCAACTGACTTTCAGTGAAAGTTTTTTCACTGATTGATATCACTGATTCGGATTTAGAGTATTGTTTTCGAATTTGTGTTACCCTACTTCAGATTATATGTGTTTAAATCTTTCTATAGGAATTTTAATCCACTCAGTTAGACATATCGCGCTGGCATTGGAAACATGTTTCACAAAATAACGCTAGTTTGAATTTTGTATTTGGGTATAATAGTTACGACGGTATTTATGGCAAAAAAAATTAAAATGGTGGATTTCGGATAAAACAAAAAGTAACCGCAATAAGGAAAATATAAATGACCTAAATACAGTAGTGGGGGGGAAAAAAGTATTGTTTTGTTGGGAGTGGTTGGCAGTTAGGTCACGTAATTTTCGAACAGTTGTCGACACTGGATCCCATTCCGCGCGAGAATTTATTCCCCGTTTTAGAAAGCCTGATCATTTGGCATACAGAGGCGGCGTTGTTACACGATCCGCATGACAAACGGGGAACTGTTTCGTCACTCCTGGCGAGTGCTCAGTCGCGGGTACAAACAACGCAATGTTCTAACTGCGCCGAAACTTAGGCCGTGTCTCAACTTAAAGAATACTCTTTCGAGAGAGCACTATTTCGCACAACCTGGCGAGAGCACTGCTTCGAGTTCTCTCACGGTCTCGCTCTGGGAATTGAGACGACCTTTCTCGTTTCAATTCGTCAGGCAAACAGCTGATGACAAAAGGCGGGAAATCATGTTAAGCTAAAATTGCGATCATAGCTATAGGTAGTCATTTATGTGTGCTCAAAATAATTCTCAAATAATTATAGCACTACGAGAATAATCACTAGCGTATAAAATAATATTACTTTTGTTTCATATTTTACCGTCGTGTTGCAGCAAAGTGACAAAAAAATGAAACTTAGTCAGAAATCCGTATTTAAATTTTTATAAATACCTGTTGCATATGTTATTTCTCTGTTTAAAACAGTTGCAACTATTCAATTACAGTTAAAATGCAACGTGGTTTTGGCCCAGAAAGGTACTTTAACCTTATTCAAACACGGAAATAATGTAAACAAATATGGTGCCTGCGAGATAGCGCCAGCGAGTAAACAATTTCGTGATCTCTCTGTTCTCTCGCTGTTTCGCCCTCTCTCCGACGAATCGAGACGACCAGAGAGAGAGAGTTCTCTCTGACATCACAATGACGTTGTTGCGAGTGAGAGAGCACGAGAGAGCGCTCTCTAGGCCAATTGAGACACGACCTTAGTGTGTCCCGTGGCTTATCCGAGAGGCAACTGTGCGGACGTCGCTTATTCGAAATCATAGTAAACAACTCGTAAAAGATCGTCTACGCGTCTTTTGTAACACACGCAGAACCTATTAAAGGATCCATTAAAAACCCTTTTTTAACATCTTTCACCTTACTAAATGTGAAATTTCGAAAAATCTTCCAATTTATTTTTAGGCATTTATATAATTAAAACCGTTTAAAGCATAGAGCGTAACGACATCTTATCGGGTTAGTGAGCTATTGAGGAGTCATCGAAAATACATTTTACCCCTATTCACCGTCCTAGGTGTTGCATTTCAAAAAATCTTTAAATCAGTGTGAAGCATTTTGTTAAGTACACCATCTAAGTGATAACCAAATGACTCTAGAAATCCGTGGACGCAAGTTATTCAGAAAAAAAGTAAGTCTCAAGCGATCGCTTAGAGCAAGATACACTTTAAATGATCGCATAAAGCAAACGTTTATTTAAAATATTAAATAAATTATTTAGAAAATAACACCAAACATGAATATCATATCTTATTTAACGAAATATTAAAACACGTCGTTGCCAGTAAATTATCCCAAGTAGTCTCTAAGCTTATTTCGTTTAGTGACACGAGAGCAGTTTTGTTTTCCCGATTATGGATTGCTAGTAAAAAAAATAAAATTTAACTTAATATTTGTCAATATAATCGCTTTGTACAAAGCCTTTTCAAGAAATTAATGCATGAAAATTTACCCAAAAACCTGCTAATCCCTACATCTTTAGAAGTATCTTTACACCGTAAGTCTCATGCAGATTTTCAACTTGGCTCTTCGTGAAGTGCTTGCAGCAGTAGGTCGTCGCAGTTTTTCAGGAACAGCCTGAAAACATATCCAGTTAACGGGTCTGCCTACCAAGCCGGCAGCCGCGAACTTCAAATGGGGAATCAATGTTAAACGAAATTCCTCCTCATTGCGCCAATTTTAAAAGTTAACTATTTCAAACAAAAAGTATTCTACGTGAATTTTCTTAAGGAATGATGCTACGTTAAGATATTTTTCCAAATTTTCTTTGTTTAATATGTTTTTAAAAAATGTAAATATTGAATTTTACGTACAAAAAAAAAAGATAGATACATACCTGTTTTTCAAAAACAATTTTAAGTAGCAATATTCTCTGAGAAAATCGTGCCAACGTGTTTATTGTTTGAAATAGTTACCTTTGAAATTGACGCAACGTGAAGGAATTTTGTTTAACACTGATTTCCCATTTGAAGTTCGCGACTGCGACTTGGTAGGCAGGCCCATTAAGTCTTAGATGTTGATGGGAATATCACGACAGTGTTGTTTCACGTTTGACAGACTCGATGAGATTGTCAGATTCCAAGTCGTGTTAAATGAAATTGCTGTTCATTTAATTAGTTCGTATAGCGTATTCGTGGTTTCATCACAGTTTTTTAATAACACCTTTAGAAAATCACCCCATGTATGACGTGTTAGGTTGTTTCCTAACCTAAATATTGTCATGCGTCACAATCGTTTCATATTTCTGTTAAATTAAAAATACTTTATTTTTGGTTAAATTGATATTTTATGTATATTTTACCTATACGTTATAATATTTTATTTATAATTAATAAGAATAAAGACGATGAGAAAAGAGATAGGTTGGCAATGCCTGGTAAGAAATATTTCTATAAAAAAAAACATTACTACACTGACTGCGCACGAATGTGGTGCGTTGACCCTTTGATGTAATTTTCTAGACTCGGTTACGCTTTGTTTGAATGGAGAGGAACAATATTCTGATAGTATAACTTTAGCATGGCTTCAGAAAAGTTGGAAGCACCGTGAATGAATGGACTATAACTTGCGCACACGCTAGTCCTTTCAGAAGCTCTTTCAGAATATAAAGTGAAGGACTTTGTTGAAAACAATGTAAAATACTTACTATCGGAGGACGATTGGTCGAAGAGTACTCGTGTTTTGGTTACTCGAGGTTACTACGCTCATGTAATGACCTTCAAGCCAGACACGTTATACTCTCCGAAGCAGTCAAACGTCGCGTTAAGGTAACTATCCGAAACGGAGCTTTGAATGTCACGGTGCATTGGGCTCGACACAATCGGTCGTAAAATTGTTACATGACGTAACGGTCCCATTGAGATACGTAACTATGGTAGCAGGTGGTATTTCACCATCGCCATACATGTTTCCCCGTTACAGTATGCGCTAACTTAGATGTCTGTGACAGCGTTGGCTGTATGATTCAAAACTACTCATTCATCACATCCGCGAAAAACTGCGGATGTTGTCGGAGGAACCGGGACTTTGGTGTTTAACTAAGGTACGTGTGAAGGCAGTCGTATTATTTGTTTCTCTCACTAATACGCCTCAACTTTCCCGGTAATCCGCTGCTATATACAGGAACGGATTAAAGCCCATGTGAGACATGCAGCCGCATGAAGCGTTGAACTACTAGAGCGCCGAGGTGCCTCTGCTTTATCTTGCAGTACATGAGAAAAAATATTGTAATAATAGTTTTTTTTTTTAAATTTGAAATAGATCTAACAATTAGAATAGTGCTTTTCACATTTACCATCATAGCTTTTTATCTCGCCGAAGAAGTTGAGATAAAGTATCATGACAATCACTCGTACTTTTATACAATATATTATATAATATAGTGTAATAATTTATATAATACGGTATAATAAATTGTATAAGATTGTCAAAGGAATACATGTTATTCAAATAACTAATTTTGTGAAAACAAAACCAAAGTAGTAATCATTAACATTATTGTTGGATTACCAATACTGGATATTATGTCAATAAGAAACTAGTTGCACAGGTGGGCTTTACATTAACCTTCACATCCACTTATGTGTCATCTCTGTTAATGTCTTCTTCATTAAACTCTGCGAGCTTTAATTCCTGTACCTGCATAAGTTTATCACACAATACTTAATGACCAGCATTTTCCAGGTAGTCCATGAAACCTATCACATCCCCCAATTTTGCCAGTTTTGCAGGATTGATGGGAACAAATGAAAGAGGCTTCAGGGTTATTTCGGTTGGCAATGCCATATAAGGCTTAACTATCACACTATCTCACCAGGGTCTTGTGTGTGTCCCGTAACTGCACATGCGTATTGTCTTTGTGAATGCGAATCATCCTTAAGGATTTGATTTTCAGTGCTGGCTTAGGGTATTTTATAAATAACGGTTCAGTAGCAGCCCATATATCGAACATGCCACTGGATTCTATCTTTCTCTATTTTAAATGAGATGGAGTTTTCCTTGCTTCTATTATTATCTGGTCTTATCCTTCAAAAGATCCCTCATACGGAGTTTTTCGCTTTTTTAACACAAGAGAAAATTATTTTGTTCATTTGGAGAATGACTGTGTTCCCTCATAAGGAAAAGATAAGTGACACTAATATACATTTTGAAGTGTTGAACCAGATAGTACAAGAAATACACCGTTTCCCGAGTGTTTCTTCCTTCGGTCGCTTCATCGATCACTCGGAAGTACCAGATCATCATGGGTGGTTCCTAATGTATCGAGGTAATGTAAAAGCTTGCTAGTCACTTCATTGCCTTCCTTTCTACATTTACCTTCATGGTATGTAAACATAGTAACCTCATCACACCCTAAGTTATGCATGCCAAAAACTTTGTACCATAGTTGTCTTGAGTAAAACAGAGTGTTAGTTTTCAAATGGGTGAGATGGGAAAGAGGGAGTTTCTACATATAGTTATAACTCAAACAAATAATATCCCCAGCTTTTGCTTTAACACTATAGAGTCGCCTTTTTCCCCCTCTAAAAGCCTTAACTTTATACAAACGAAGAGATTTTTTCAGCAAGAGTTTATTTTATCTCCCTCTGGTGCAGTGAAAAATATTTTCTGCTCCAAAGAATCACAGATCGAACACGTAGCTGAATGTGGGTAGCCATAGGTTATATTGAATTCACAAGTGAACATAGTCCAATACAGTTTGTATATAAAGTTCAAACGATAGTTTTCAATGAACATTTCACCCATTTTTTGCAACAGATAAATCCTCAGGTAAATACTTTTTATTAGGATTACCTCGTTGGGAGTGGTGTGATATGTGGTCTTTGAAGGACGCAATGAGAGATCTAATGACGTCCCGAACATTATCAGGTGCTTTTGTGTTGCTTCCCATGCATGTCTTTTGGTGACTTACTAGAGGTGACAAAAATGTTAGGATTCTGCAATTAAGGTATCTACTATCGCTGCACAGCAATTTATTAGTGCACTAAAGGTGCATGAAAATACTGTAATTTGCAAATACTTATGATATACGCCACCCACGCAGTTAATTTTTCTGCGGGAGGGGGGGGGGGAGTGCGTTTTATTCCTGTAAGACTCCGTTTGTGCACACCCTTCCTAACCAAAACAGTAAACTTGCACTTTTGAACGTCTCACCTCTCAGAAACTGACTTGATTTGAGTTAAACTTGTGGAAATGATAACATTTTTGATCACTTATATTTGTAGAAAGTTGAGATGAAAATGCTGCAATTGTAAAACCGGTACCTTTGAAAGGGGTAAAATAATAGCCATAAAATAAAATATGAAAGTCATATATCAAATGATATTTGTATTAAAATGGTTATGCGCATTTTGTTCCAACTAAGTATAGGAACAACTAATTCAAATTCGGTATTCTGATAATACGTATAATTTATGAATTATATTTCACATCTCACACTAGGCCGTTTCGTAATAAGGCTGAGGTTATTAAGATACAATTTTCATTTCAAATCATAAAAAAGTAGCTAATACTTTCTGTTTTTGTTTTAAATTTTAGGCCTAGAAGAAAGTTTGCACCTTCTTTCAGACAGACGTGCCTTCAATCTAGATTCTAGATACAGAAAAAAGGAGGCTGACATTTTTGCCCATAACTTTTTTTCGTATAAAAGATTAGGGACTCTTTATTTCTCTTTTTTTTTTTTTTGTTGGTCTAACTACCGTATACTTGAAATATAAATAAACATTTGTAGGTATTCTAGTTTGTATTTTTGTGTCACGTCACGTGCCCGCTACTTTTTTTGTCTCTCCCAGCCATCTATGTTGTGTTTGTTACATGTTAGCTTTACTGTTGAATTTTAGTTTTCATTTGAGCACGGCGCTAATTACATCAATGACAGCACACTCCGCAAAACGACTCAACTCTGAGTACACAGTATTAGCTGTTGATTTTCTAGAAGCTAAGTGATTTTCATGGCTTACATATTGGAATATAGCAGGCTGGTAACACGATGAAGTGCACAGATGTTTGCTAATTCGGAGGTCGAGTCTGCCAACTTCCCCGTCATTTCTACATCCTGCTGCAGCACCCTAGAGATGTTGATATCGGAAAAAATATCGATATTATTTATATTGGTTATTTATAAAATTATCTTTTATAAAATTATATAACGAAAGAAAAAAGTCGATTTTCGGTAAATCGGAATCCAATATTTTATGTATTAAAGGATTTGAAAAATGAAAATTGCTTGGAATATTACATACTAGCGACCCGCCCCGGCCTTGCTCGGATGCGATTTACAAGTATGGGGTCGTTGAGGTTTACAGCAATTATATACATTAAATGTTTAAGATATCTAACATAGGATTAGTACTGTGTTGAAAAAAATTTCGTAAGCGAATTTTAAAATACAAAAATGGTTACTGTGGGTCATCCTTAAAAGATAATCATACGCTGTCGCATACTTTTTTGTAGACATTTTTGAGATCTACAATTCTGTAGTACATTAATTTTGTGTATCTCTAATTGTTTGGTCAGCGTAAGCCTTGTAAGCGCCCGAAAAGCTACTTTTTCTGACTTGATTAGAAAACGTCGCCATTACTTTCCTTATATTAAATGTTAATGTATTATATACCTAAACCTTCATCAAGGAATTCTCTAAATGATGATGAAAACTGCATCAAAATCCATCAAGTAGTGGAATACACAGACACACGCGGCCGGGCGACATTGTTTTATACTATGTATAGATTCAGGACACAAGGCATTGCAGAAAGATGTGACGTCTGTTTTTTGGAGCATGTTGCCAAAGTAAACACAGTAATAGTTTAAGTAAATTTTTGTATTACAAACAGAGCTTATTAAACGAGGTCTTAAAAAATATATATTTCCGATGCCTGGAAAAAGATAGGCTATTGAGTTCGATAATGTATCGTTGAAATATATCGACGATTTATACAGATACATCGTTGATATAATATCGTCATTTCGCTATATATATATATATATATATATATATATATATATATATATATATATATATATATATATATATATTCAACATCCCTACTGCACCGTTTTCCCCATCAAATCCACTCCTTCATTCTTCAAATTGGCTGAGATTGATATATACGTATCACAGTTGACTACACTTGTTTCAGATGAGACATAAATAAATTTCAAGCGGATTCAGCTTCAAGGGAAATTTTATCAGCGAGAGTTCCCTCAGCAGCGCCCACGCTTTGTAGTCTGAAGACTTGTAGCGACTCAAGGCTGGCAGACAGCGGTTTCCTTCCGCTAACACTGTTCAGCTAATGGACTTTTCGCCCGATAGCAGATCAGCGCGTCGTGAGTCACCTCACTTCCCCTGCAGACCGACCACGACCGCTGAGTCGAGGCCGTCTTTATGATGTATTCTTAATTCGCACGACGAGAATGACAGCCCTGATACGACGGAAGTTTTGTAACAGCCAATAGGAAACAAGGCCAGCCCGACAAAATTGCAGCCCCGACACGAATCAGCTTCTAGTCCCAGGACTAGTTGCACTGCATAACACTTTAGTTCAGATGCTCTTTCTTGATTGGACGGTTTTAACTGTCAATTCTGATTGGCCAAGTAAGGTAACAAACAGTTTCCTAACAAAGTCACCTAGCAGTAGTAGGCGCATGTATGTTCCAAAACAGTACCCAAAGGGTTAAATTGATTGAAAGGGCTAATTAGCCCTTTTTAACTAACCATTTTAATCGATTTAACGCTTCTGAAATAACCCTTTCAATAAATTCAACCCTCGGGGCACTTAATCCTTTCAATCAATTTAACCCTTTGGAAACTGTTTTAGAACATACATGCGCCTACTACTCCCAGCCTATAGCGAAAGGAACTATGTAAGTGTGCACGTAGGATATTTAAGTATCGCCTGTGCGTAAATGTTTTCGCGAAAAACAGGTGGCCCGATGAAAACGTCGTTTTTAAGTATATTGGAGGGTTCCAAAATAATATTTACAGCATACGTGGTAACATTAAAGTGGCATTCCGTCCTCATCTGGGGTATGGTGTATTTTCGTAGGTGAACGTACTGGGGGCACGTTTATAATAAGTTAGTTAAAAAATCAGGATTTCAAACAATCTGCGACGCAGTTCAAGTTCCAGGCAGGTTGTAGCCTTAAGGTGGCCGCCTGGTTGAAGGAATTTTACTCGTCTGAGGCCTAAATGTGTAGGGGAGCTAAGTACGACCGAGACATGCGCATCTTCTCTCTCGTCGCCTCTACGCGCAAATCACTGAATTGGAGTGCAGTCTTGCCGTCGACAACGCGCCTCTGTGAGACTTTCAGGGGAGACCCTACCATCCTGTGACGTGATATAATAAAAATAAAGGTATGATGCACGTCCCTACTCCTTTTTCTATGTTTTGACCGGTATATCCAAGCCAAAAAACGACCGTGAAAACACACGTTTAAGCCATTTTCACTATCACAAAAAAAAAACATATACATACGCGTAACGTTCCTTAGATGCTATTCGCAAGCACTCCTCACGCAGACACGTTGGACGGTTTTATAGTAATACTTTTTTTGCTGGAGCTCTGCACACCGTTCGGCGGCCACCTTAATGTTCTGTGTCGGCGGCGTCCTTTTGTTGTGGCGCTGCAGGAACTGGCGGGGCGACCATATTCGGCGCGTGGTCCACACAGCATCCGCCAGAGTGAGACAGCTGCCGTGCGTGAGTCAACGTTGTGTAACGCCGATTATGCGTGCGGGCACCGCTAGCCGGACAAACCTGCTCCGAGATGGTGGGCGCCTTTCGGAGAAATTACTTATCTGCTTCCAGTCACCTCCCGGACCCAGCTGCACGCTCTACCACCACTGAATTATGAAATATATTTTTTACTACTTTCCACGGGTCGCACTGCTAGTCTTGGCGTGCGCAACTGCAAGACTGAAATGTCCCTCGGCATTTCTCAAAAATGTTGACGCGCCTGTCACTACACTGTAAAACATTTTTTTATAATATATACCGCGAAATTGATTGTAATAATACAAAATAATTCTCATGTAAAATTACTTGTATGTAAAAATACAAGAACCGTGTTTTAAATATACCTCAGGAAATGCTTCTACTATACTGGCCCGTATCCACGAGCTCAAGCAAAATGGCGGACATCCAACGAAGTAAAACTGCATATAGCTGTTTGTGACGAGAACTAGGGTTGATCCATTGTACCTATTGTGCGATGAAACTGGGCATCCGCCAATGAACAACTAACTGAGGCTCTAGTACACAAATGAACAACTAACTGAGGCTCTAGTACACAAATGAACAACTAACTGAGGCTCTAGTACACAAATGAACAACTAACTGAGGCTCTAGTACACAAATGAACAACTAACTGAGGCTCTAGTACACAAATGAACAACTAACTGAGGCTCTAGTACACAAATGAACAACTAACTGAGGCTCTAGTACACAAATGAACAACTAACTGAGGCTCTAGTACACAAATGATTGTGGAGTCTAGCTTGTTGCCAATCGAATCCTCGAAATGCCCGCGTCCCACTTAATTTTTCGTATCTACACAGAACTTTTAAAATGAAATTAATACGTTTTTCTTACTGGAATAACTTCACTAATATTTTGTAGGTATTACCAAAAAATTTAACTGTAAAGCTTATAAGTCAAGGTGGTGTTGTGGTTAAGAGTGTGGTATTATTAATGCATGGGACGTGGGTTCAAGTCCCCGGCCTCACTAGGTTCAACATTCCGGCTTTATATTAATTATACTTTGAAACAATTTTTTCCTCTTCTCTGTTGATAATTCATTACATTTACTTTCTAGGAAAAATCAATGTCTTATTTCTCAATAATGTAAGTTTAAGTTGTAATTCAAGCCTATAATTTATAATATTACAAACTTATGTTTTGCAGATTTTACTGGAAAATTGTTTCTAGTTCTACAAATGATTTTCTTATCAACTGGGTATCCAATAGTTTTTCTCGTACAAGTACAAAAACTTTTACAGTGTACAGTAGTTCAACTTGAAAGTCGCAACACAAATATCATCAATAAATTAAACGTAAAGTCAATAATATGGGCCGTCTTTTTTCCATTTGTTCGGGTCTATCAGAATGTAGTTACTCCGGCACTGAACTTCCTTGATTGGCTGTCAGGCACCTCAGATGGGTGACAGTTTAAATTATCCAGCAAAGGAATTGTTTCTGGACTAACGTGTTTTCTAGTAAGACTAATGGAATCTTTTCGCGAAAAACAGGTGGCCCTATTAGTAGAGACGTTGAAAATTCGCGAGTTCTATGACCTGTAGGCTATACTCCATTGTCGTACTATGTAAGATCATGCAAATATCACTATCCATTGGTTGCTTGTTATATCAGCGGAAGACGGTGATTTGGTCTGCATATTATAGTATGTTTATTATTGTCTCAGAATTGCCCAGGAAGTGTAAACTAACGGGTAGGCCAATAGCATACGCAATACAAATGTATGAGGTTTCGAATTCTAGCTTGTACCGAAATGAAACAGCGAATTTTTCAGGTCTCTACCAATTGTTTACAGATTGACTACTTTTTTCTAGCAAAGATATTTTATCTCGCATGTTTGGACTTCAAAAATACACAGCTATGTATACCTATTATTCAATATGCATAATTATATTTTGGGAATTGTTAGGAAACTTGGGCGGTGATTTATAACTTGTATGTACGAAAAACATGTTTAAGTATAGGTTGCCATGCTTGTAAACCCTCCTGCGCCATAGTAGGAGTATTGGAATACCTGTTTACAAAAATGCAAAGTACCTTGTTAAGAATCAATCTCATTAAAGTCACGCGCTATTTTAACACCTCACAGATAAAGTCAATTTGCATTTAAATTGTACTGTTGATATCACAAATGACCTGTCTGTAACCACTTCACACTTATTAAAATAGCTTGTTTCGCCTGTCTTCATACAACCAAAACCTTGGGACACATGTGGGTTATTTCTAAATTATACAGGTTGTTACTAAATTATACGGAAAATGGTATGTGAATATTGTAGTGATAACCTGGCATCGTTACACCGCCTAAGCTCGTGCGGGGTATAGCTGGTGGCCGAGCGCAGCTGTTTAATAAACATGTCCCAGTTGGCCCAGATATAAAAGCGTTCCGGCAGGGTGGTATCCCGCCCCCCTCCCAACACAGATGGCACCGAGACTCAACGACGTGTGGTAGTAAGTGAGATTGTAGGCTGAAGACGAAGGCCGCTGACGACCCTAGGCCCAGAGGAGCTCTGAGGCCAACCAGATCTACAGACTTTGGGTGAGCATAAACACGTTTGCGGTAGTGAAAATTTTCGTAAAGAATCATCGTCCCTTTCCCCCTTGTAATAATAATGGCTGCAATGTTAGGGAATTAGCTGCGGTAATATTGTGAATATCGCATGACTATTGTTTCTGTATATTAAATAATGTAATTGTATTTTCATTGTTCAGTAACCGTAGTTGTATTGTGTTCTATACTTGAAGTTTGTTACATTAAATTATATTTTTATAATCTATCTTCCTTAATTAGCCGCCACAGTGAGCATCTCCGTGACACCCCTTTGATGTTGGTTCGAGTAGAGAGTATTGGAAACCAGAGTTAATTAGGAAACTGGAGGAAGGGCAAGTGTTACATTATGTAGAAGATGTCAAACGCTTCAAAGGCAAACCTGAAAGGCTCACACACTGTAACATATTTTTACAAATTTTTCCTTGTTTTTCGATGGAAACTGAAGAGAAGGTTGCGTAATTGCGAGTTCAATTCACTTACCGAAAAAAATGGAGAAGTGAATCTGCACACACGTCGACAGAGTTATTTGTATTTTGCTCAGTGAATTAAAATGTCAACTACTTTGTCTCTTTCCCTCAATTGTCAAAAAATAAATTCACGTTGCCGTGCCTCGAACACCAATCAAAAATGTTTTAACGCCATTTGGATTGGGGGTAACATTAAAGAGGTAAACGGAGATAGTTGAAAATTCTGTTCAAAGAGTGATGAGCACTTGTAGAAACGAAAGCATATACCTTGCCGAAAAAATGCAGTTTTATACAATACGCGTAAATATGTACTTATTTTATTTAAAGACGAGAAGTCGTTTAGACCTTTTCTACAACATACGATGCACATGAAGAACATAACGGAAAAGTGATAAGTACACGGTGCAATGTACTGTATTCAAGAAGAATTTCAGCGCTTTCCAAGAATATAAAACGATAGTACCATTCTCACTCTCAGGAAATTTCAATTTACAACCAGCATATTAACATACAAAAGGTTAGTTCAATATCCCTTCATTTTATGTGTACCTACTTGCCGTGCACTTAAACAAACTTTTCCTGTAGCACTGTTATTGAAATTACTTTCTGTTTTTGCTTCTGATGTCACAGCAGTAATACCCACATTCCTGACAACGTACTCTAGGAGCGTGTCAAAAATCTTACGATATATTCCCCACGTATTATTTGGAGCATGCACAATGCATATTTGAATAAGTGGAAAACTACTAACTCGCAGTGAAATTCAACTCTTTGAATCAGTGAAAATAGCTCCATTTAGAACCAGCAGAAAACCACTGATTGTTTCTGTGAAAAAATCTCACTGATTGAATAAGTAACGGCCGACTGCAGTGGCGAATTGAAATTTGTTTTTAATGAATTTAGCCAGATAATTACGTGAAATAAATGTATTTAAAGGCTGTTCACGATAAAGTGAGCACTTTTGAAATCAACCTTAGAAAAAAGTCACTTGCCCTACCTGCATGTATTTTAACGGGCGCCCCGAGTGACGTGTGCCCATAAAGTTGGTCACGATGGATGGAAAAGTAGTTCCGTGTCTTAACGCCGAATAAAAAGTGTTAGGTAACCATTTGTAATAACTTAAATAATTTATTTTGTTTTCTGTCTTATTTTTTAATGCATCGAAGAGTAAACATTTGCAGATTTGTAAGATATTTGCTTTTCTAACAATTTCACAGTTTTACTTGACCGACTCATGAATAAAGTGATGAGGCCCGTGACAATAATAATCTTACATAAGCCGAAAAAATACACAACGAGCATACAAGTAGATCTTTAGCAGGGCTTTCAAAAGTGCTCATTTTACTACGAATAGCCTATACAATAGTATACTATTTATATTGCGTAATTTACCGTAATTTAAAATTTTTTATAAATGTTCGGAGATGGCCGGGCTTAAACTCACACACCTTTACACTTCGCTTTTTAGGCCGCTGCCTTACCATCTGTGCTTCCACGTCATGTTGAAAAATAAGAGGAAAACATATATCATCTTATCGAAATCGTGAAGATTTAAATTGCACGCACTTCATTTTAGTTTTTGATATAATTGGTACCGTTAGAATTGTTAAAGCAAATATCATATATTAGCGTATTCTCGTCACATCATATGCAGTTGAAACCTTCAATCAGAGCGCTGCTGTGATGATTACATGAAAACGAAATAAAATACGTAAAAATGAAATGAAAGGCTGAGTGTTTATATCACCTCGTAAAAATGGTGTTTTGAAAGAAGAAGAAGATTTTAAAAAGTATTTTGTAATGGTTTTATTAGTTTATTCGTTGTTATTTTACTTGGTATAGGTTGTTTAACGGTCATTTTTAAACTTTAATTGAACGTAATTTTTATACGCTGTTTGACTGATCCATCAGTAAAAAATCAAACCACTGAAATATAGTGAAAAAAATGACTAATGAATTAGTAATTATCATTTATCACAAGTAATTATCACTTAAATGCTAAAAAGTCAAATTCTTCCAAATGGGTCATTGGTAAACAACTCACAATAAAAATAAAAATATAATACACAGTCAAGTATTCAGAAATTTTCTAAAAGTAGAATAAACTGTCAAATTAAAAAAAAAAATCTCAATTTGTAATTACTATAAGGATAGGACACCATCCTTACTGTAGTGGAAAAATAAAGTATTTAAGGACTAATTTTTTTATTTGAATTTTTGAAAGTTTGTGCTTTGAGAATGCATTCAGAATGTATAAATTTATATATATTTTAACCCTTTCAGTCACAGTGTCGTCTAGCTGGTACGTTGCGTATGGAGTGGCGTGGATGGTCTGCACTGTACACAGCAGAACACACCGTCCAATGAGAAAGCTTCCCTACGTGTGGGAGACATCATTCGCTGCTGAGACTATATTCCGTAGCCTCATAAGCCCCTACTGCCAGTAACATAGAGGACAGATAGATGTATATTGTTCCCTATGTAATAGAAAGCTTCGCCTGGATACCAGTACAATTCCGAACAAAATATTTGTTTGTTGCAATGCCTAAGATTGTATATTTATTTTTGACTGAAAGGATTAAGGCCATACAAGAATCTAAAATGATTTTTCTACATTTTTAGTGCACCACGCTCTTTTTTTTGCTGTGATTTGAACAAATGGACTGAAAAAAATATGATAAGGGAGGAAAATTACTTTTCAAACTCGAATAAAACGAGCTATTGTTTTTGTAGAAATCTCAGAAGTGAACTAAGTTAACACATTATGATACAGTTCAAAATAATTGTTCATATCCTTAGACTGTAATAAAGAATATTCCTTAAAAAAATTTTACGTGGTTCGCAAATATTTCAGAAGTAAGCTTGCGTCCAATGGCTACGAAAAGCAACACACACACACTCACACACTTCAGACGAAGGCTGTTAAGTGCTTTCAAAACTCTACGTACCTTAGAAACACAATTTCAGAATACTATAAAATTGCACAATACTGCATTTTTAAAGGGCGGTATCTCAAAATATACGCGTTAGGTACATAAAAAAAAAATACTCAGGGGACCTGCATTGAACCTTCCTACAGACTATCCGCCAATAAAATGATAGGCTCACCTCTGAAAGTCCCATAGGTATACGCAGAGCGACTAGACCGCTGCACGCTAGTTGAGAGGCCTGCGCTTAGCGGTGATAGAGGCTGTTCACGATCAAGTGAGCACTTTAGAAATGAACCTTAGATACAAAGTCACTGTTTCTGCATGCATGTATTTTAACGGGCACACTGAGTGACATTCGCACAGTAAAGTTGGAAACGATGGGTTGGAAAGTAGTTTCACGTCTTAATGTCGGAAAAAAAAAATAGTCAGGTAACCATATGTGATAACTTAAATATATTTCTTTCGCTTGCTGCTTTTTAAATGCACCTAAGTGTAAAAATTAGTAGATATGTAAAGCATTTACTTTCTTAATAATTCCAAAATTTAATTTTCCCGACGCATAAATAAAGTGACGAGGCCCATGGCAATGTTAATTTTACATGAGGGGGAGGAGTAGGCCTACACAACGTGTGTACAAGTAGATCTTCAGCAGGGTTTTGGAAAGTGCTCGTTTTACCGTGGACAGCCTATACCATACTTAATGCCCGTGTCAGTGCCGTCCATATCGCTCCCGCGATTCTCGGCCTCGAACGCGGGAAAAAGTTGTCTGTAGGCGAGGGCCTTCCTTAAGGTTGACGTGAAGCAACTGCTTATGGAGCACTGCACCCGAATATACAACGCGAAGTACTCATAAAAAAAGTAATACAGACACTATAAACATTGTCAGAAAAGTGCGATTTATGCTCCATATGAAAAAAGAATGTATATGTTTTGCAACATTATAAAATATTTTACTATAATATACTTTTTAAACGTATAATATTAATCTATTAAAATAGCCTGTATTTTTAACAAATTTTAAGCGCATTTCCGTTTTAGATGCTTTGGAAAGCAGCATTTGCAAGAGAATCTTCATAAAAAAAAAAGATCGTCATAATATTTACTGTGAGCATGTGTAATAATCAGTTACAGTAATAGTGTATCATATCAATTTTATAATAACTTTATTTGTGTCAGTTTCAGCCATAAATTACTGTGACAAACGGATGCACATAACAATATTTATAAAAATAATTTCCTACACTATTATTACAATTTTCGTTCACACAATCATAGTAAACAATATGACAATATTCCATGACGAAGATTCTTTTGCAAATTCTGCTTCCTGAAGTATCCAGAATGGAAATACGCTTAAATTAAAAAAGAAATACTGACTATTTTAATTGATTATTTCTTTACTTTTATAAAGTGTATTTTACTAAATTATTTATAATGTTGCAATTTTACACATTCTTATTTCATATACAGCATAAATCGCACTTTTCTGACAATTGTTATTGTGTATCTACTACTTTTTTTTTAGTTCTTCACGTTGTATAGTCGGGTGCAGTGCTCCATAGGCAGATGTTTTACTTCAACTTTAACTGCTCTGTATTTCGGTGGAGAACGTGGAGGAAGCTGGAGGAAGATGCGATGCGTCGCGCCGAAATAATAGCACGCGGGGCAGGCGCGTGGGAGACGGGGAGAAAGCCAAGGGGCGGTGGTCCCTCGGAGCAAATGACAACCGTGCACGATGAAAACACGCGGTGCGGTGACGCGCCGGTGCAGTCATTATCGGCGGACATCCTGTTGTGTCCCGTTGGGGGGGGGGGGGGGGAGTACCTTTCGCCTTCGTTTGCCCCACAATGCCTTTGTTCTTCACCGCGCACGCCATTGCTATAGTGCATCTCACTCTCAGATCACTGTGGGTAGCTAATCGAACAGTTATAGAGTATTCGCCGTTCCTTCACCCTTCTTTAATAACCCCCCCCCCCCCCCCAAAAAACACTCCATGTGTGACATGTTTTGTTGTTCCCTTAACATGTCGTACATAACAAGCCTTGTATATTTGTGTTGACATAAAATTTCCATTTTTTTTTTAAATAGACTTTTACTTATATTTTATCTATAAATTATAATATTACATTTATAACTAATATGAATAAGAAATATGTTGGCAATGCCTAGTAATAATAATATCGCTTGGGGGGTGGATTGTTGGGTGGACCCAGGGCGAGGCAACACCCTCCGAACAACGGACTTTCCAGCCGGGACCCGTAGGTGCCCGTCATCCCTGAGCATGGCATGAAGTGATACCCTAGGATGGAGCGGCTCTAGAATGTGAGGGCGGCATCGTCCACCACGATTCCCCACATGCGGGAGCACGGGAGCGAGCGAGCCGAGGATCGAGCCCGGATCCCCTTGACGGGAGGCGAGCGCGCTAGCCATTACTCCACTGCTGTCCCTGGCAATAGCTAGTGAGAAATATTTTTTATGCACAACAGTATCACACTGTGTGCGCGAATGCGGTGTTTTTGCCGTCTGGTGTAGTTTTCTCAACTCTGCTTGTAAGAGACGGAGGAACATCCAGGAAGTAGAATTTAACAGCTGATTCAGAAAAGTTAGAAGTAACCGTGAATGGGGTATATACAAAATACAATACTATACAATGTAAAAGTTTCCGTTACGTATTAGTGTATGCGAGTACTTATTCTTCAGCACAGCGTAACTTCTTGACTGTTGATAATCGCTAGCCAACCGACAACACAGCGCGTCATCTACTCTTTACTGCAATCTTAAGTGTGAAAAGCGCTTTAGCAGTTCTGGAGCCTAATTATGTAACAGTTGAAAACATTATATAATATTTTCCTCTCCAAATTGTAAGCTGTAAAACTGTTCTTAAATAAATAAATAAATAAAAATATATATATATATATATATATATATATATATATATATATATATATATATATATATATATATATATATATATATATATATATATATATATATATATATTAACGAAAGGTAAATAAAGAAAACCCCAAATTGGGAGTCTGATTTGGATCCGAAAATATGGACTGTCTTTGTAAGCAGAGGTCTAAACGGACTAAATATCTCCACTACATAGTTTTTTGATTAATCTGCAGTGTAATTACTTATCGGAGTGATGGAATTTTATACTAACGTCTATCTCGCAGCGATGTCGCTGCCTGGCATAGTTTATGCTCCAAGGTTTTGTGATTATTCCAATCAGAATTTACGAAGAAACCGTAAATTTCTGTTGGCAGTCTTCGTACACGCTTACGCATCTCAGCGTTTTGCAAGAACGTTTCACGCACATAAAGATTTCGTATTAAATTTATTTTTTCCTGGAAGTATGTAGCAAGATCATAACTGCAAAAGTGTCGCAACTGCAGCATTGTCAGCTACCAGGCAGCGGGTCAGTCAACACCACAAAAGCAGCAGAGATGTGGAACATACTATAATATAGTATTTGTAGGACAATTTACAGCAAATCTACTATAGTACGAAAAAGTACTATAATTTAAACTGAACGTTACTATTTTGTACAATAACTGTTAACTGTTTGTTGCACAGACCTTGCCACAATGGTACTTCATAACTCAACGTAATAGTATTTGTCCAAGACAGTAATAGCATACAATATATGTTTTATGAATTCAGATGAAGGGTAGGCCTACATTCTACTGTAGCGCTGCTGTGGCATGTACATATTTTTTGTTTATGATAGTTGTCTCTTAGCTAAGTATCCTCTTGTCCTTTGTTTATTTCATTCGTGGCTACTTCCAACTTTTCTGAAGCACTGCTTAAGTTGTACTTCCACAATATTCCTCCGCCTCATGCAAAACAGATTAACCAAGTCAATAAAATTACACCAGAGGGACGACGCACCGCATTCGTGTCACTCAGTGTAATAATGTTTTGCATAAGAACTATTTCTTAGTAGGTGTTACCAACCTACCTATTTTCTCACTGTTTTTAATCATATTAATTATTAATAAAGTATTGCAATTTATTGATAAAATATGGAACAAAATATAAATTTAGCCGAAAATAAGGTACTGTCTTAAACAAGTATGAAACGCTTGCGATACACAAGATAATTGGGAAATAATCAAACACGTCATACATGGGGTGATTTTCCAAAGGTTTGAATCGAAAAGTGTGAAGAAACCACGAATGTACCAGAATTATATGCATGCGAACATTTTTGTCTGTAGACGGGGCCACGCTGGCTAAGCGATTTGACTGCTCACCTCCCACCAAGATGAACCGTGTTCTATCCCCTGCCGGTTCATTCCGGATTTTCGCAATCGATGCCTCTGACCGGTGGGTTTCCTCGGGGATCTCCCGTTCGCCACGCCCATTCATTCCGGCGATGCTCCATACTCACCTCAATCACCTCGCTGTTAGGAGCCGTCCAAATCTCTTTACTCGCTTCATTTACCCGGATACTCTTGTGAAGGTTATAAGTCGTTCAATGACGTATGCGACAGTTTGCGATATTTTACTATTACTATCTTATATTTTTTATTAAGAAGTTGTTCGCTACTTTTATTGTTTTCCAAAATGAGAAAATATGAATTACAGATGCAATTTTTACTTGAAAGGAAAAACAATAAACAACAACTCCGTAATGAACTTCACTTGTAAAAGTAAATTGTGAATGGTGGAAATGTATTATGAACTGAAGTTATCCAACAAATTTGGCGACTTCCAGCGCCACTTCAACACTTGAGCATTCTGCCTGTAAGGAGACGTTGTCACGTAATATACTAGAATTTTAAGAAGGAAAGCTGCACACGGCGGGCTAGTACGCTCGTCTGCAAGGCGACTTTTGGAGAAAGGATCTCTTCCTCTCTCTCTCTTCCCTCCCTCTCTCTCTCTCTCTCTCTCTCTCTCTCTCTCTCTCTCTCTCTCTCTCTCTCTCTCGGTGATTGTGGCAGCTCAATCTCGGCAAGAGACTGTTATGTGAACAGAAACTTGAAGTGGCGTCATTGCGCAACAACACGGCAATCGTGTTACGCAGGTACCAGAGAAGATATGTTCGACCGCCTTTCAAACTACATGCAGGGACATTTACCGAAGAGCAGCAAATCATTTCAATACTAGTCACAACTAAGATACGGCGTGAATCCGCGAAAATAATTTACATGAATACTTTTTTTTTTCAAAAATATTATTTCTTCCTTTATCATTGGATGAGGATTTTTATGTAATGTATGTTTTTATACGAGTCAAATATGTACAGTATTATAGTATCAGTGTACACACTGGCCCAGTAAATTGGGGGTGGTGAGGAATACGTATTTACGTACATACGACACAAATAAAAAAATTAAAACTTTTAATGTCCAGACCTTCCCACCATGGGTCAGACATACATACAGCATATTGGAAGCTACTAATAATCAGTCAAATTTCCCTCTATAAGTTACTGTCTCTAGCGATAGACTACTGCCACAAGCCATTTGTATAGCCAGGTTCGTACAAGCTCGGGGCACAGCTACATTCGTAAATGGCTTAAAGTATTGTTTATGTTAAAATGAAAACATTCAATCATGTTAATTTTCACCTCTCAACAACAAGTAGGTAGTAAAATGGTGCAATAAAACAACCATATAAAGTAGTAAGCAAATTGTTCTCGTTAGTGCAAACACAAAAATATATGGGCTATTGTTACAAAATGATAAATATCCTAGAATATAAATTTTTTATTGAAATTTTTAACATTTTTGCTGGTCACGGTGTGCTCGTAGAGTGAGCCCTACCACGCCCTCCCCCTTAATGTAGACATTCAACAAGGCGATATCGAAAACAAATTTGTTATCGAGCTAGTATTGCTGTTATACACAAGTGCAATCAATATTTGAACAAGGGTGCTTTGTGTGAGAATTCGCGTGGACTTGAAATTTGATGCAATTACTTGTGTATAGCATAATATTTAAAAATTATGAAAATATGGGAACAATATATTAGTCTGTAATACATATTGGGAAATAATTTGCAGAACAATAATAATTTAATGTGCATGTTTTAAAGACACAGCGTAATCTATAAATATAATTGGCATTGCATAATTTGGTTAATTCTGACTTTGCTTTGTCATATTTTTACTTGAAAACATTTATTTACTATTTTATTCCGTATAACAAAATGTAAGTCATGTTTGTAAAATCCATTTTCGTAACAGACAGTCGTAAATGTGTATTGTCTCCACATTAAGCAATTCACCTCGAAACATCGAACCTTCATGGTCAGATTGGCGGGGAATAGAGACACACTGGAGTTACACTGGCGAATTTGGCCGAGGAATCAGAACAACGATCATATCATATGTTGCGCAGTGTGTGGATAATGGAACGTCCAAATGGCACCACCAATCACAATGCTTACAAATTATTTTTTAAATATATACTTTCACCTGAACAGCAGGTAAGGAGGGTTTTAAAAAAAAAACGATTAAGTTAATGGTGCTCAAAAATCACGCATGCACATGAATATATCTAGTACACAATTCTAATTTTAGTTTTATTAGCCATGAGTATACCGGGTGTAGAAATTGTGCTGACAGCTGATGAACTTCTGTTTGGCAGCTGTTACTATCATTGTTGATGACTTATAGAGTAATAATACATTTCTTTCTCCCCACTCTTGATTGATTCTTTTCGCGGTTTTACGGTACATTTCTTAGTCTTGCTCAGGTGGTGACCAAACAGCAAAATCATACAGCTCCATGATCATTTTGCGGTATCCACATAAGCAGTAGGACATAGTTATTTCTGTTGCAGGATTCCAGGATTCGGAGCCTCAGAGCCAACGGCCATCTCCAATTCCGCCATTTTGGAATTTTTATCTCAAAATAGTATCCCCCCCCCTTTTCTAAATGTTACGTTTTATCCGAATAATCACTTCGGAAATCGATTATTTTACCCAAAAATCACCTAAAAAATTTCCGTTTTGCCCAGCTGCAAAAAAGGGCTCCCCAGAAAAATCCTTTAGATGGTTCTGACCGCCATCTTGAATTTCCCTTTTTTCTCTCAAACTGACTGAATTTCCCTAAAAACTTCCCCTTTTCCCATATAAATCGGTCATTTTCACCCAAAAACATTTAAAATTTCCCTTTTTTTCTATTTGTAAAAAAAAATCTTCCCAAAAAAATACCATTTTCATTTGGATCAGGCGAGGCGAACTTGTGGCCCAGGTGGACATTGGGTCAGTGAGCAGACCGGTGTGGACCTTTGACCCCATAACCTAAAAATTATTTTAAAAATTAAATTTTTTTTTTATAATTTAAAAATCTAAAGGTGTAAGTATTAAGAGCTGTTATATCACCGTACTCGTCATTTCAAGGTGCATACGGTTGTGATGTCATATCGATTATGTAACCAAATGTCAGGACCAACATTTTGGAATTAAGAGCGAAAAATTGTTAATAAATTAAAAAAAAAATGATCAAGATTTATTTCAAAACTTACATTTGTGGATGTCACCACCATACACCAATGTTTCACAATGGTTAATTAGTCGGCAGGCCTCAACCAATTACTCACCATCGTTCAACCAATGACTCAGATACCTTCGACCCCACTGAATACATAGTTCCTTCATCGCCTGATAGAAGTGCTGGTGTCACTCTCATTTATTAAAAATAATTATATATTTAACTGGAGTAATTTTTCAATAAAAATTAGTCAAAACACTCAAATACGTTTTCAAAAGCTATTTATTTATTTATTTAGTATGCACTCAATACAAAAAACAAAATACAAGCATAGGCCACTTTACTTTTTCAAAATTGTAACTATTCCATTTTTTTCTCTGGTCAACTGGAAAAATGTACACATTGCACTATTTTAGTAGACTGTCACATGCAAGGCTAAGCAGTTCTCGAATGATGGTAAGCACCAGCTTCTTGTGAAGTATTGCACAAGTCTCTGGATCACAGTGATGTCCATCGGTTCTTGATTGGTCATCAACCTCATCACAGCCGCACTGCAGATCTTGCATTTCTTTAACAGTTGGTACTACTACTTCTGCCTCGACAATGGTGGGACCACCGCCAACAACAGGTCCGGTATCTACAGCTCCAGGAAAGCTAACTGCTGGGTGGCGTCGATGGGTAGGTGCAAGTTGGCTTCCCGAGCTGGAGGCATAAACATCCATGGTGAGTAACGTACCAAGTGTCTGGCGGCGACACTGTACTCAACGACAACTGATCGTTTGGTTGGTAGCATTCTTCTTCGACCAGAGATTATGTGAAGGTTCATGCCCTGCCTGGGACAGGTCCACGGCACTGTCTGATTGTGTCTGGGTCAAATTGATGATTTGGTCGGTTGTGCAGGGCAGCTGCGCCTGCGGCGTCACATGGAACACGATGTAGACCGATCATCCTGGGCAGACCAATTGAAAATAAATTGGTTCGTAGACTACTGGATAATGCATGTAACGCCAATGCTGCACGCCGCTACTAGCACAGATCTTGGTGAATGTGCACAGAAATCCATCTTCTGCGATGAAACTGTATTCAATGCTGCCACAATCAGGCTTGGCATTTACATAACTGTTCGTAGAACAGAATGGAGTCATGGTAACTATTAGACCTCTAGGCGACGACTAAATGAGCGTACCGATCTATCCCACTTATATATATAATAGGAATGATAACAAGGTGTGCCACCACATGAAAAATAAAATGATCTTGTGTTTCGGGTGACTTCATGTCTATAGCCATGGGCAGCAAATTCATGGTCCAAAGACGAGGCACACCTTTTGTGCAGCAGCTGCGTGTTCTTCAGTGCGAAGGTTCTGACCTGTCGCAGACATGTCGGTGCTGGTCGTCGTAAATTTTGGTCAGCTTGAGCAGCTCAAGACCGTCTATACTAGCAAGCATCCAACCAGAACCTTTGGCCGTATATTCTTCTTCGCACTTCCACATCTTTCAATTTTAGATGCACCTTTTTCTCACTTGCTACTGTTATGGAACAGTACCATGTACTTGAAAACACTCTATACACTGGAGACAGCCGAGAATCTCTTCGTCCTGTTGCAGATAAGCACATAAATTTTAGTAGACATATGATATTTCATGTAGTGCATGAGTCAGGTAAGCGAGCTGAGTTTCTTTGTCGAGTGCTGCCAGTGATTTAAGCTTTCTATATACCATAATAGCTGATACAATCTTCTGACCGATATAACAGTACACCATCATTTTTCACTGGGCCCTCACGATGAGAGAAAGAAGTTTTGGATGATTTGTAGTGGTGTACATGCTGTTTTATATATCTAAAATGATATGGCAAGTTATCAAGTAACTCGAAGTCAGTCAAAGACAGCAGACTCTTTCTCGAACTACAGATGGCAATGAACTGATCGAACCCACACCTGAACCTCCCATTATATACGGACCAGTTCTTAATGATCGTCAAAAATCCATATTTCTCTTTTCAGTACAAGGCATACATATCTTTTAAAATTGACAGCATATTGTCCATATTGACATGATCGTCGTGCACATATCGCAAATTCATATTGTCCATGCGAAACAGCACTAACACATTAGCATTATCGCGAAGCATCTGTTTGGGTATGCCCGAATAATTTTGGCCGAGATGCACTTAATTCGCATACACGAGTCGTTCCATGCTAAAGTATTCTTGAATGCAAGTTTGTTTCTCGCAGGTAATGTGAATACAGGTACATATTCTCGAACCGAAGACCGTTCCCTTCGTCCAGCAGGCTTAGTAGGACGCATGTCTTGCCTCAACCTGATGGTCCATTGATGATTCAGTGCACTGTATTTGGAAATAGGTTTCGATGTCGCGATTCGTAGTAGATATCTTCGTCTTCAGCATGAATGTGTACAGGTAAGGTAGCATCTTGCTTGACGATCTGTATGTTACTGCTACAGTCATCTGAAGCTAGGGAGTAATGGATCGACAGATCGGTGGAGTGATCCATCGATGGAGCTATGGATCGATGGCACGATGGATGGAGGGATAGCTCGATGGTGCGATGGATCGATTGAGCTGATTGTATTTGCAGAGTACCTATGCTGCATATTTTAGAATGTTTCTTTTAACCATTGCTCCGAGAAAACTGCCTCTGGTAGAGTTTGCATTCAAAAGTCACACTTGAACTTTCCAATTCGCATAACGTTATTTCATGTTGTCTTAAACTCTGCAAAGCTTTGAATGCTTTATCTCAGAAGCAGCACAGCAGATGCTTCATTGGCATTTTACGACCACACTGTTCCAATTATAGAATTATACTGAAACAAAAATGTATAAAAGGAGAGTATTTATGCCTTTTAAAAAGTACATATCCATGTCTCTTCGTAAATTTCATCACTTACAGGACTAATATATATATACACACTTTGCAATAAAACAGCCTAGAACCAGAGCAGGATACCAATCCCCCTTCTTCATTCCTCGATGCACAACAAGGACTTTGTACTGAACAATGCTGCACCATGGCAGGCCACCACCATCTTCCCAATTGGTCGCGCGTGCAAAAAGTAATCTATGTACAGGCTGCCTGTCTCATGCCAACATGCATTTTGTACACAGGTGAAAACTCGATCGCAGAATCGGCACTGGTGCGAGCCAGTTAGTGATAATGCAGGTTGCAGTTCCATGGTCGTCGAAGTCAAAGGCAGGCCTTCATATTCACAATTCATTTTCGTAGTATGGAAGCACTCTGAGAAAACCCAAATACTCGTTTAACCCAGAAGAAAACATGGAGGCACTAAATTTATTCTATACATAATTATGTATATACCTATCATATTTGTGGAGTAATTTAGAGTAGGATATATATATATCGATGGAGTGATTTCGAGTAGGATATATATATATCGATGGAGTGATTTCGAGTAGGATCACTTGATCAACCGAAATACCAGCGATTGGCATGAGTACTGCAAGCTGTGGAAGGCATGGGTTTCTTTCCCATGCAGCGATAATGAGGCCATCGTACCTCCAAGTGAAGCACTTTCAAACTCGATATTTGTCTTCGATCACATTGCCTGAGAGAAACAAAGCTGCATTCAAGAATACTTTAGCATGGGACGATACGTGTATGTGGACTAAGTGTACCTCGGCAAAAATTGTTCGTACATACCCAAACAGATACTTCGCGACAATGCTAATGTGTTAGTGATGTTTCGCATGGACGATATGAATTTGTGGCATGTGCACGACGATCATGTCAATATGGACAATATGCTATCAATTTTAAAAGATATATGTGCCTTGTACTGAAAAGAGAAATATGGATTTTTGACGATCATTAAGAACTGGCCCGTATATAATGGGAGGTTCAGGTGTGGGTTCGATCAGTTCATTGCCATCTGTCGTTCGAGAAAGAGTCTGCTTTCTTTGACTGACTTCGAGTTACTTGATAACTAGCCATATCATTTTAGATCTATAAAACAGCATGTACACCACTACAAATCATACAAAACTTCTTTCTCTCATCGTGAGGGCCCAGTGAAAAATGATGGTGTACTGTTATATCGGTCAGAAGATTGTATCAGCTATTATGGTATCTAGAAAGCTTAAATCACTGGCAGCACTCTACAAAGAAACTCAGCTTGCATACCTGCCTAAAGAATTCTTTCTGACACATGCACTACATGAAATATCATGGTTCTACAAACATCTACCAGCTTATCTGCAACAGGACGAAGAGATTCTTGCTTGTCCCATGTATAGAGTGTTTTCAAGGACGTGGTAATGCTACGGGGACACTACATTCAAGGAGTTGGTGTAATATACGTCGGGTGCATCCAACACAGAAAGATGTGTAAGTGTGAAGAAGAATATACGGCCAAGGGTTCTGGTTGGATGATTGCTAGTATAGGCTGTCTTGAGCTGTGCAAGTTGACCAAAATTTACGACGACCAGCACCGTCATGTCTGCGACAGGTCAGAACCTGCCTGGACCTGCGCACTTTAGAACATGCAGCTGCTGCACAAATGTTGTGCCTCGTCCTTGGACCATGAATTTGCTGCTCATGACTATAGACATAAAGTCACCCGAAATGTATGAGAATTTTAGATTTCATGTGGTGGCACACCTTTTTATCATCCGCTTTATATATATGTGGGAACAATCGGTGCGCTCATTTTTAGTCGTCGCCTAGAGGTCTAATAGTCACCATGACTCCATTATGTCCTACGAACAGTTATGTAAATGCCAAACCTGATTGTGGCAGCACTGAATACAGTTTCACCGCAGAAGATGGATTTCTGCGCACATTCACCGAGTCCTGCGATGGTAGCAGCATGCAGCATTGGCGTTTCATGCATTATCCAGTCGTCTACGAAGCAATTCAGCTTAAATTGGACTGCCTGGGATGATCGGCCTGCGTCGTGTTCCTCATAACGCCGCAGGCACAACTGCCCTGCACAACCGACTAAATCATCGCTTCGACCCAGACGCTTGCTGCCATCCATACACCTGACTGTGCATGGAGCTTCCCCAGGCGAGGCACGAATCTTCACATCATCACTGGCTTAAGAAGAATGCTACTAGTCAAACGACCAGACGTCGTCGAGTACAGTGTTGGCGCCAGACACTTAGTGATCAATTCTTTGTTAGTTTACAGTTTGTTTGAACACAGTGATTTCTTTGGTTATTTTACTTAGATTACAGTGATATCTTTGCATCACAACATTTATATTTTTGATAATAATGATATATAAAAATATTTTTTTTTCCAAAAGGCACAATAGGATAGTTTCCAAACTTCATATAACATTAAATTTTTCTTTAATCAATTTAGGCCCATATATTTCCATGATGATTATAGGAGCAAGCTAAAGTAAATAAATATGCCTTCTACACAAAGGCGATTCGTCTAATATCCAACAGTGATAAAGCACTTTTAAATATTTACTTTTATAATAATTTGTATTTATACTGCTGTAAATTCTGAAGTACCACCAAAGAAATATAAATGCGGAAAGAAGCAATAGTATACTACAACTGGAAATATTTCTACTTTCTCTGGCCACTTGTTCAGAGATTACAAATAAAATATATATCACTCACAGGTCTATTTAACATTAATTAAATGCCAAAATTACTTCTTGTATTATTTTAATGCAATTTTCTCTGGCTAAGATATCTTATTGAAACCATCAATTATTTTATTTTTCATAATCTGACAAAAAAAACCTTAAATGTTAAACTTCAGTGCCATACAATATGGTTCAGTTGGAACAAGCAGAGGCCAACGAAATATTAATCACATTTCACAAGGCCAGTCTAAATTCAATTTCTTTAAGACATTTCTATGAAAAATTCATGGCTAACTGAGTTCCAATAGGCCAACGAATTATTGCTCAAAATTTAACAAAATCTACCAAATTTATAGGATTTTATGGAAAACAGATCTTATAATTTTGTGGCTCAGTGAGCTCCAAAAGCCAACAAATAATTAATAGCGGTTACCAAAACCATTTTTAAAATTTAACTTTGGGAAAAAACAAACTTCTATTTAAAAACTCCAATTTTAAAAACAGTTCTAGCTTTGATTTTGTCGTTTCTTTGCATTATTTTAACAATTCTTTTTAATATTCCAAATTTTTCTTTTTTTTTCTTTTAGATTTACGATTTAAACATTCTCGAATATTCTTAAAATCCTAATCGCCAACAGGGTACCTGACTCCTGTCTCAGGAAACCAAATGTGCCTGCTTTATTTTCACCATAAGGACTATTGCTGACATTTAAATTAGAGAATCATTACTTAACTGATTGGGTGCTCTCCTGCTGAGGTGGTGGCAGTCGACCCTGGTACAGAGATCACACCAGCACTTATACTAAAACAATACAATTACCCCTAGGATGGGTGTTCAACAACAGCTGCTGAATAGAAAAATAGATGGCCATTTAAGGGAAGATCCATTGATGATACACATTGCTCTCTAGAGGGGTTGGCTAATAAAGTACAATCAGAATTCGGGATCAGAAACATGTCCAAATATGGGTAGCACATGTGATTCCATGTAACCAAACTTCCGCTGCTCATGCCGGATGCAGGATGTGATGTCATGAAGCACGTAGTCTTTGCTGAGTGCAAGGTAGCCAGCTCACCGTGATGTCACAGAGTCTTTTCCAACATTTCCGGACAGGTAGATAATGCAGTTTTCGTGAAGATCAGGAGTAAATTTTTCAAGAACCCCATGCTCAAAAGATGTAATTTTCGGGTGAAAAATGTGTGAGGCATCACATATCCACCCCTAAAGAAGGTGGTGGGTTGAAGATCCCATCCAGAAGCTCAGCCGAGGGAGACCTCCTCGGCCCAGGTCCAGAAAGGGGGGTCATCATCCATCTGGTCTGCACATCATCTCCAAAATCAAGATTGTTCTGGAACAAACAGAGAAAATTGCTTGTGTAAGCATCAATCCAGGAAACACTCTCAGAAGTCAAGCCTCCTCCTCAATGAGGCAGAAATCCAAAAGACCACCACCGCACCAGTAATCCCTACTCTATAACAATTTATTTTGAGAATGTTTGAATCAACAAGCCATACACAATCCTTTAATACCACTTTCATAAAAATGAAATATCCAAAAATACACAAGTAAAAAATAACAGGTAACCCACAACAACATTTTATAACCTACATCATGATGAACCCTCATATTGAATGAGCATGGGTATATCCTAAGATTTATATGACGATGGAAACATTGATGAAATGCCCATGAAAACATCTTAAGATCTACATGGAGACGAAAAGCACTGATGAAATGAGCATGAAAAAAACGGTCGAATTACCTCTGCCCAACAAGGAGACACCCAAAAACTGTTTGAAAAAAAAAAAATCAAAACTTTACAATAAACACACTAGATGATGAAGGTGATCACAATTTTCACAAATTAATCTACAAATATTACACAAAAACCCAAGGGAAATCCCATCCTTTGATCAAATCCAAACAATTCTTCTTACTCTGAGGTTCCTAACTTCAATTCAGTTATGTGAGCCTTATTACAAACTCCAGGACGGCCTTCATCCTCCAAAAGCACCGTCACTAGGGTCAGAAACTGCTTTACACGTTACGGATCAGAAAACTTCGGTTCCCATTTCGCACTCAAACTAGTTGCCTTCTTACTGAGGAAATGTGTTTCTAAAAACAGTCTATCTCCCACTTTGAAAGAATCAGAGCCAGTGGAATACACATTCCCAGAAGCTAATTTAGAATTATATTTCTTCAAATTCAATGTAGCTTCTCTCCAGGTTTCCTCTAGATCTTTATTTTTAAAAATAATCTAAAACAATTCTGATGGAACTTTTTTGTGGCATCACTCAGCACGTTGTCGAAAGCAAAAGTTAATTGATACACTACTACATCCCACTCTTCATGGGATCCAGATTGAAATATCCTTAGAGCTACCTTTAAGTTGCGATTGTAGCGCTCTACCAAACTAGCCTTGGGAAAATATGGAGTAGTCTGGACTAACTTAACTCCCCATGAAAAAGCAAGATTCTTTATCCCTGCTGAAACAAAGTATGTAGTATTGTCTGTTACAATGCTAACTGGAGACCCAAAAATAGGAAACATTCGTTGACCAAGTATTTTACAAATTTCAGTTGATTTCATACTATGCAAAGGGGGAAAAAACACAAATTTAGTAAAACTATCAATTGCAACTAAGATGGAAGTAAAACCGGGGGAATGCAGCTACACCATAACTATATGGACTGTAAATCTTTACATTACGAGGCTTAGCCCTCTCACATTCAAGACACTATTTAACTAGTTTTTCAACCTCCTTACATAATCCAGGCCAGTAAAACATCTTTATAATATGAGGCACTGTCTTATCTTGCCCTAGGTGTCCTCCAAAATAACTGTCATTATAATATTGGAAAATAGGTCCATGTAACAACTGAGGCACAAAAAACGAAAATTTAAGTGTTTTAGGGTCCACAAATCCTAACAGTCCTTTCTTGATCTCATAAGAACCACTTTTTCAGCACTGATATTAGACTTGATATTTACACATTCGGGGTCAACTCCTTGGTGGTACTGTAACTTTAAATACGCTTGGGGAAAATTTTGAAGAACTTCAACCTGTTCTTCCCAAAATTCAGACGACTACCTTAAAATTACTAGGTTCTACATCATCTAATTGTACTATCTGGTCCACATGGTTAATGAAATCAGTTTGCACCTCTACCTAGCAAACTTCCTTTAAAACTACAGCTTTGGAGGCATTCTCCTGAAAGATATTTACCAACTCTGAGAGATCTACCTGAAATTCCTCAGAATCATACATGCGAGATAAAGCGTCGGCCTCCCTGTTATCTATTCCCTTGATGTGTTTTATGAAAAACGTAAAAAAACATTAGCCATACAAACCATCTAGCAAGTCTATCAGCAGGTTTATTGGTGGTCAAAAACCAACTTAGTGCCTGATTATCTGTGTTTAACACAAATTCCGCACTTTCCAGATAATCATGAAACTTTTCCGTTCCATATATGGATGCCAATACCTTCTTTTCATATGCCAAGTACTTTTGTTCAGAAAGAGACAAAAGTCGACTAGCATAGGTTACAGGAACAAAACTACTATCTTGCTCTTGGCATAACACATCATCTAGCTCTAAGGAGCTGGCATCAACTTGGAGCATAAATGGTTTAACAAAATTCGGCAAGTGCAAAACAGACGGTTACTTTAATAAATGTATTCTTACTTGCGAAGCTGTGGTATGTGTCACATATATTCCCACTACCACGTCAACAAAGCGCACAAATACTACAGATTGTTGGCCGCATGTTGTGGAAATCTTATATATTTAGATTGTCTAGACCGCAACTCTATCTTTCCTTGCAAGAAAGGAGGCCTGAGTCTTATTAATCACGTTTTGAAGTGTGAGGCCTTATATCAGTCTTCAGCCCTTGCAACAATTTTGCGCCCAGTGGACATTTACGCAGCATTACAGAAAATGACGTGGTCTGAAGTTAGATGCATGCCACTTCATTACCGTCAGGGAAAGGAAGCACTCGCAACTCTAGTAGAATACTTACCGGAAGGGGCAGCCGCATCGGCGAGATATATGTACATTCGGGCTTCCAAAATGTCAGCAATCATACCATCTGTTGTGAATCGCACCCCAACCGTCCTCTGGAGGCGCCCATGGAAAATACTTGCCGATCCTAACCTTTCCTCGGATCTTCGAGCTGCAGCATTCCGCTTCTACAATAATATCGTGGCAACTCAGCAGCGTAAATACAGCATTTATCTTACAGATGACCTTACATGCCCCTGTGTGGCAACACTGACACGGCCCTTCATAGGGTAATTTCCTGTGTATATGCAGCGTACGAGTACAAAAAATAATTTGCGATGGACATGGAGATGTCAGCGACACGCACATGCTTCATTGCGATTTTTTCACCTTCCCCTCAGTTCGACGAATTGCTGCGGCCTGGTTTGTACTTCATGCCATCGGATTTTTGGTGGACCGTTCGACACCGATGACACTTCAAGACTTTGTCCATCTTCTTCGTCAAGATAGGTGGAACATGGCGTGGCGTGGCACATTACGTCAGTGGTACGGCAAATTTTTTTATTTCCATTCTGACGTTCACGCCTACAGGAAGTGCGTGTATATTACCGAGACTGGATGCACGCCGTGCACTGCCCACCCCTCGGTCCTTACAAGTGTACACCTTAATGTTGCAGTAGTAATCGTTGACAGGTGGTAGTGTTATAGGTCAGTGTCCCGTGTCGGGGTGCTCCTATACATATGTATGTATATATATATAAAGTGGTTAGCATACAATAGAGAAATTGAACACAAAAAAAAGTGGTTAACACGTGCGCCTCACATGTTCAAGGTCCTCGGTTGTGCCATGTAGTGGATTGTGAGCTGCCTGCAAAACTGGGACAGTTTTCAACACCAGAGGATACCAAAACTATAATATTCCACTATTGTCAGAAAACACTGACGTTTGGTTCGTCGACTTTGTCAGTAAAACCAGTTCACCAAATGTTACTATCGATTTGTGCCCCCATGTAAGAATTGTGTAGATATTTTATTGAGTATTTTGTTATTGTTTAAATCGTGTGTTTGAATGTGTACTGTATAATATGTTAAGGATATAAATACCCCGGTATATTGTTTCTGACAGTAAATTTATTTAAAAAAAAATGGATAGAGTCGTGGACTGGTTATTGTTTGCCTCGGGTTCAAACCTCGCTTAAGTACAACATATTTTAACTTTTTTAATATCATTTTTTATAAACGGTAGAACACCCACATAACGAAAATTAAAGACATTTTCATTATCTCGTTTTATTTTAAACGGAAAGTATAGAAAACTAACTTGGAAATAAACGGAGAGGTTCCGTGAAATTTACAGAAAGTCCGTTTCTGAAAATCAATGTGTCCGTAATTTTACGGAGAGTTTACGGACATTTCTGGATAAATTTTTACCAGCACTTTCCCGTAAAAGGAAGGAATTTTTTTTTCAACAGTGTAGCTATTGGAAGCAGAAATCCACTATCTCGAGATGAAACAGAATAACGGATTGTACATCAGCGCCAAATGTACCGCATACAGTAGAGGCTAGTCTTCGTCGCCTCCTGAGACTGAGCCGAGCTGTGGGTGCTGCACCTGTTTTGGGTATTTACTCAGTTTCTCACTGCTCTTGTGAGAAGTATGTAAAAATTCATGTCTTCTGTTACAGGCTTCCCGCGTAATTCTCTCTTTAAATTCTTTTCTCGTGCCATCGCAATTCGGATGAATGCACGGAGACAAAAAAGCGTGTCGGTTCCTTCTATGTGGGCGAAACCATTCTCTGAGTGGTTGCGCGATGCTCTTGGGATGGGGCTATAGTGTCCGATTGGCCAATCTATGTGTGGTTTGCGTATTGAGCCGGTAATAACGGTAGTTGCGTAGACCGGGCATACGAGTCTCGTCGACAGCGAGGTCATTAGAGTGAGTGAAGAGATTTTGACGACTCTTAACAGCGAGGCCTTGGGAGCCGGTGAGGCTGATTGAGGTGAGTATGGAGCAGCGCAGGAACGAAACAGGGGGGGGAAAAAGGAGATCTCCGAGAACACCCCCCCCCCCCCACCCCCGACCTGCGACATCGTCCGGCACGATTCCCACATGTGAGAATCCGGAGTTACCCAGCCTAGGAATGAACCCGGGTCGCCTGGTGGAAGGCAAGCAAGCTAACCGCTCATCCACTGTGGCTCTGGCATGGAAATGAATAGCGGAAAAAACAAAAGCCGAGTTCTCTGCATTTTGCTTCAGTCACATGACAGCATATCTGTTGGTTCATGTTTAACCAGAGGAAACCCGCGGAAACCGCGAGCTGAGCCACCAAAGCTGAAGCAGGTAACCGTACGAATTAGTATTTACGATGCAATGTCGTCTGGGAGCTTCGACACGTGCTCGCCCATCCCGACATGCAGTTGCAATTATGGTGAAAGTAAGATTTAAAATTCAAGCCTTAAGCCTCAATACTTAAGACTTAACAGTTAAGACTTAAGACTCAAGACTTAGATCTTAGGCTTACGAAGGGCCCAACTTCCAATGGAGGGGGAGGTGGATGGCGGGCACGGAAAGGCACACCTCCCCTAATTTGAAGGAAATCGGCTGACAAATGCGCCTTACGGGCCGATTCGAAGGCGAAAAACCCACCCCCAATCCCACAAAATGGAAAACATACCCCCTTTGTCAGCTAACTTCTCCAGGGGGGGGGGGGGCACTTTGTGGGGGGGGGGGAGAGTTTGAAAGAGGAGGGTTGGGGTTTCACTGAGGAGGGGTCAGTTTCCCCCCTCCCCTCCATCCGTTTACCCACAGCGGTCCTCCAAAAACAGCGTTTTTGTGCAAAAGCTTCCGTTCTTGATTAATTAGTATGATTCTAAAGTGGTGTAGCGCAAAAATCTTGCACCCATAGAAATCGTATATTTAATCGACTCAAAGTATTGTTTAACCGGGAATTTAAGTTTTATTTTCACTTTACGCTTTTGAGTTTTTAATCATACTGAAATTATCAATTTTGTCTCAACTAAACGTCTCAGAATTGGGAAATATATTTTCTACTGCGAATGGTTAGTGCAATGGTTTGCAGTTTTGATAATGTAAAAGTGAAATAAACAAGTGGTCGCATGAGTGAGTGGAAATAACTGGTTACATAGGAAAGCTTGCCTGTCACTTCTGCACTGACGATTCTACAAATTTGCATATAGCCTATTTCACCCAGTGGTTGTACTTATCTGTTTCATAAAACAGCCTGTAGTGCAATATTTGACACATTTGTCGGATTTTTACCTGTCAGCTGAAAACTTTTGTGAAACAACTATTTGTCAAATTGCCATACAATTCTACAAATTTGTAATTACAAATTTGTAAACTTGCCAGCTTTTATGAAACACACCTTTGTCGGATTAATGTTAGCCTGTATGACAATCTCCTGTCACCTGTCACCTGTCGAATTGTACACTGTAAAAAATAATGGGAAAAGTACCAGACAAGTGTAAGGTAATATTCGCAAACTTATGTGAGAGAACTTATTTTTCCTTACGGGTAAGATAAAATCACCGCACTCTGGAGTAAAATTCACGTAAGTGGCAGTGAAAAATTCCATACATAGATGGGAAAATTACCTTACGGCATGTGGCTCTCCTCGTCCATTTATAACTATTTGATAATTGTATATTATATATGATATGCCTTAAAATTAATTTTTATTATTTAGTCATACAAGTTGTCCAACATGGCTCTTTATAGGTAAGGTATAATTACTGCACTCAATTACTGAACTAAAGTTCGTGTACATAGCGGTGGAAAATCTCATAAATGGATAGGAACATTACCTTACGATACGTGCATCTCTTTAGCATTGTCTCAACAGCTAAGTGGGAGGACGGGCTGAAGAAACAATCATTTAACACCCTAATATTCACTGCTGCTGTCAAGCTGTCGTCATCGAGTAATGGAAAGCGCATCGGCCTATCGTGATAGAGGACCATGGTTCGCCCCCATCCACCAGCAAGTGTCGAGGATTTTAGATTTAAGGTTTCAGTTACTATCCGTCATAGGATTTAGGCAGAGCCACGAGTATTTCGCGAATTCATTCGGAGGTGAGGTAGACTTCAAACACTTGCTCTTTTTCTCCTACTGTTGTGATTGGACGGCAGTTCATCAGACACGCCCCGTTTAACCGTGAGCCAGTGATAAGCAGGAAGCAGTAGTGTGAGTGAGTGTTTGTAAGTCCTGTATATAAGCCTCACTTAAGCATAACAACCAATAAGCAAACTATAATGTCTCGAGTGTATAGAGGGCTGTTCAGCCTAGCTTGCTTCCAGCTCAATCCGAGAAATACTCGCAGCTCTAGATATACGTAATAAAAAGATTAACGGTACTAATACGACAGGATATTTTTAAATATGATTTTATTATACAATTGTGTTAATATTCCCTTACTTGTATGGGATTTTCCCTTACTTTTGTGAGGTACTTTTTCCGTGCGATTAGGGAATAATACTTTAATTGTTATGTACATTTACTCTACATTCAAGAGGTAATTTTACCTTATATCTAGAGGCAATTAGCTTCCCTTACATGTAAGGGAATTTTACCTCAACTTATTTTTACAGTTTAACTTTTATGAAATATGCCCCGGATCGTCGGGGAGTAAACTAGAGCCCAGGTGTGGAGCGGGCACGTAGAGGAAGACCCCGGAGGTTGGGTTGGTCAGGATGATGATGGGGGGGGGGGGGGGAGGCTGGCGTAACCAAGGACGGCCGGGGATGCCGAAGAAGCGGCGGAGCGTTACCGCGACTTGGAATACGACGACGTCGACGCCAGGCGCCACCGGGACGCGAGCTGTGCTGGCGCCACGTCGCGCGTAACCCTGACTGAGGCGTCGAGAAGCCTCCCTGGCCACCGTCGAGCCGAAGACGCGTCGCACCTGCAGGGCGCTCGAGTTGAGACCGAGAAGCGTGGGGGTTATAAGGACGACACTGCCACGCGTATCAAGTGCTCCATCGCCGCTAAGCGCTTGTCTGGAGTGTGTATTCTTTTGGTAGATCAGCACTTTGGTCACGCGTTTGATAGTTTCGTTGAGAAACGTGTATTTCAAACACACTGCAGCGCAGACCGAGTGCCAGCTAGGCAGGAGCCTTAAGAGGAGGCTGGACTCACATTTTCTGTGAAATAGTTGTTTGTGCGATGCGTATCTCGGTAAATATATGTTCTGAAAATACGACTTTTTATCAGAAAAGATAAAAAACTATTATCCATACCCATCTTTTTTTATTTTGTCATATTACGTGTATTCTTAGAGAAAAATATTCGTGAAAAGGGCCAAATATCGCATTTTTAAACTTGCTTATGCAGTTTCCTTAAGCGGCAACAGAAAAGTACAAAGACACGGGCGTAATTTAATCTGTGTTATTTAATCGCGTGTAATAAAACCCCACTGTTACAGATCTCATTTGCACAGTGCAGTATTACGACGGAAACACTGTACGCCTTGCGCGTAAGAGCTATGAGGCACTAGGTGTGCGTGTTAGTGTCGCCCGTATCGCTCCCTCGATTCTTGACCTTGGACGGGGGATTCCCACGGGGTTCCATCTCACTCTTAACATCGAGGTCTTGAGAGCTGATGTCATTGAAGTGAGGCGAATAAGGAGCAGTGGTGAAATGAAAGGGTGGGGGGAAAGGGAGATCCCAGGGAAAATCCGCTGATCAGCGACGTCGTCCGCCACGATTCCCACGTGCGAAAATTCGGGAACGACCCCGCCGGGAATCGAACTGACCACTACATTATTGCGTCACACCTGGAGGGCGCTCGAGTCGACGAGTTTTGGCCGTCGCTTATAGGTGATTACAGCCTATGCGCATGCGCATTTTGGATTTTGTCTGCGACTCGAGCCCGTTGAGCTACATAGACTAGTGGAGTAGGCATTACAGCCGCAGACGCATCGAAGACTATGAGAAAATGGCAAAGCCACGCAAGCAGGAGGGAATTTCCGACACCCACAAGATGTGATCTTTGTCAGCTAATTTCCTAACATCCCTGTGAATACCCTCAGTACAAATACACATTCGGGATGAAACCATCAGGAAGATGAAATTTAACAAACTGTTTACAGTAAAAAATGGGCGAAATAATTTTACTGCAGTAAATTTACTGTATATAAAAGTGCTACGTACGTACATAACACGAGTAAAATATGGTGAGCCAGGAAACCTTGTGCGAGGGTGAGTGATATGACATTCTCATTTTGTGTTGCCATTGTTTTGTCTCGTGTCTACATACATATACCCCCAAAAATCTGGATACGAGCAGTCTTCTTTTGGAAAAAGTTTTAAGATATTTTTGTATAAAATCTTTGCAGCATATATTTGCAGCATATAAAGCGTTTTAAAGTTACCATTTGCCTATGCATTATTCCTTTAATCATGTTGTATCAAGGTATTTTCTTGGTTGCAAAGAATTAATTGTAGTGAGGAATATGGTAGGTATTGAATATAATAAATGGAAGAAAGTGTCGATATATGGAATGTCGGTAGTATCCAATACATTCATAGCGAATTTTTGAATAGTTATAAAATTAATCGATATATTCTTAATCGATATTTTCCTCCCATAATTGCATCTCTATAACTATCCGTGTCCAGTGACTCTGTTGTTGAGGAAAATAAACAGAGCAGAGGAGGTTGCTCCTAGAGAAGGGAATGTGGAGGTAGAATACGTGGCCCTTGTTCGCCCACGCCTGCCGGCCGCCATTGTGTTGCCAGCTGTCGCGAACAATGCCTCGATGGCTTCTGATCGTATCGTGGTCCGTGGAGGAACCTGAGCGATCCGCCGTGGGATAGGTCGCCAGCCTGAGCGCACTCCCCGACCCTCCATATCCTCCCGTACACGACGCCGCCGAGGTCGAATCCCGTTACCTCTACAATGCGCAATAAGAGCAAGGAAGTTGTTCTGATTTCTCGTTGTAGGCGCATTAATGTACTGTGACGCTACACCGCTGATCCCAGTGGCGTAGGATCACAGTACGCCTAGACACCAGACGTTCTTAAAGAAAAATTATAAAGAATTGTTGTAAATACAAGTTTCTTAAAGATACAACCCGTGTATTAGCGTTTGTCAGAGTTATGTGTTGAGTATAGCGCCAGCAGCCAAGCTTTCCCCCGTTTTATATTGTTCTTGCCTCTCCCGACACATACGCCATAGCAGGCGGGCGTTTGGTCCTGAAATCTGCAGGATACGTTGCCAGGAAAGACAAACTGCGCAGACCAGCCTTTCTTTGCGCTGTTCAATGCGCATGACGCTAGCACATAGGGCGATAGCGACAAACGCATCAACTTTTTCTCCGTCTCGAAGTCAGAAATGCGTGTGGCGACATCTTCGCATCTCTATCCTCTAGGTTGTCCGCGATGAGTTATGTTGGTTTTCTTGCTAAAGTAATGTAAGTAAAAGTGTTTGCAAGAGTATAACGTCAAAAGAAAAACTCACATGCATCCATACTGTTATATCAGCGAACACGAATGTGTTGTTATGAGGGTACTTCCGCGTCTGTCACGCGGTTCCAGTCGCCGCGCGGCGGGGAATGACTCGCCATGATCTGCCGGCACTATGTCTATGTCTTTGGGGAAACGATTTATAGCTGACTTGAACTGGCTACCCCTCCTTCCTCATCCCTTTTCTGGAGGAGCCGTCGGGGGCAGGCTGTTGTACGAACCTTCTGGTCATTACTCCCTTCTGGTGCAACACAACGTGTGAAGAAGGTTCTGGGCCAGGCCACTGACGATATAATTACCACCTTAGCTGGAGGATCAGCAGTCTGTGATAGCCATCTGGCGAAGTGCGGAGAATGGGAAACGAGGGACGTTGGCGACAAGGACCAACCGCGAACGAGGGTATGCGGCGGACGAGTGTGTGTGCGACTGCAACGAGCACGAGTGCGCGAGTGAAGCGGAGGGCTAGGTATCCGACGAGTTGAAGGCTGCTGTGTGTGGGAGCGCTCGGGATGCTCTAGAACGTTCCGGACAAGAGACACTGGTGACATCTGGACTGAAACTAGGGGCAAATGTATGGACGATTTATGCATATTTGACTGCAAATACTGGAACTGATAGATATAAAATATATCAACTTTAATGGTAATTTAAAATGTGTGAATAAATTGTTTAAAGGTGGCTTTAACTATATGATTGTGTTGATTTCTGTAAGATAACGGATGATTATGTAAATATTAGCTGATCATAGCAAGTGATAGCCATTATTGACCATTTATAGCTGTTATTGCTAATTGTAGAATTTATTTTTAGGCTGGTTTATAAACAAATAAGGAAAATTTTATTAACTCCATATTTTTAAAATCTCCATCCTCTAAAGAACCTGGAAATCACCAAAGATTTCGAACAATTGTAACAATATTAAACATGTGTAATCAATCAGCATTTCCTTACCTTGTAATTTTACTTTTTATTTCGGGGAAAAACTTCGGACCTCTGTTTTGCTAGCCTGACTGCGCCATTTGTCGTCCTAAAAGTCTGTATCTTGAACTACGCCACTGATACCTCCTGCATCAGTCTACTTTCAGCCAACCTCGCGCCTCGATAGGCGACTTGGAATGAGGCGGGGCTTAGTAGTCAAAACTGCTCTCAATAGAGCGCACTAGTATTACTGGGAGAGAGAGAGAGAGAGAGAGAGAGAGAGAGAGAGAGAGAGAGAGAGAGAGAGAGAGAAGTAAACTATGCACTGTAGTTGCAGTACTACAGCAGCGTTAGAAGTTTATGTGCGGACAAAACAACAAATTTTCTGAAAAATTTTAACAGAAGTTGCGTCTTTAGTTATTTGCAAACACAGATGGCATGAGAGTTCAAGAAGAAGGTTACAGTCGGTGTAGTTTTGTAACAAGAGACGTGTGAATGGCGAAAATTGGAATGGATTATTTGTGAAAAATAAATTTTGTTGCGGCATTGTAAAACAGCTCTCCAGTTTTCTGTGTTCCAGGAAATAACGGGAAATGAAGTTTCGTAGTTGAGTGGTTTCGTAACTTATAGTAAAATCAGTGCTTTTTCTTTTATTCCCATGGTGACCATTCAATTTGAGATTCTTCACGTATTTCTAAAACATGTATATCTCAGTGTTCTTGAATTCTATGGCCAGCATTCTATTTTCAGTTGTTCATTTATTTGCAAAACATAAACAATTTAAACAGATCTTGTATACGATATGATTAATTTGACACATAACTCTGTTACTGTGAAATTATTAAGCATGCACATTTGGCGTACTTCGTAACCTGAATGTGTTTACATTTGAAAATATATAACTTACTATCTAACGATTGTTGTAATTTAAAATTTTATTTATTTTGCAGTATTATATTTAGATATTTAGTTTTACGTCACACTGTAATGATCAGGCATTTCAATAATATTGATTTAGTGAGCACACATTTTTTAGTAATGCTGAAATGTGGTTTAAAACCATCGTCATCTGGAACTCACCACAAGAGTGTAATACATTAGCGAATACAACCACTGAGAACTACTTATTTTAGAATACATTTTTTTAAACTAATAATGTTATTTGTTTCATACAACATTCAAAGCACTTAAAAATAGCAGCAATTTTATTATGAGGGTGTGTGATCTGCTATGCATAGCTGCTTTTGTGTTCAACAATATTAGTAGACAGGCCTTCTTGAAGATTTTTGAAATTTACGAGTCCGAATCGGTTATAGCTACATAACACATAAAATCTTAAATAAATAATTATTAATCGAGCAACAGCTAACAAAGTACATAGGAGGCATTATCTTATTTATTAAATGGTACTTTCCTTTTTATTACAACGCTTATAGAACATTACGATAGAGTCTTGTCACTTCTTCATAATATTTGATAGAAACAGAAGCATACTTATTATGTTTTGTGTAACCGATGAAAACATTTGTTTTTTAACTTCACAGTTTCATCATCGAGGGCTTACAGCTTTATTTTTGAATTTACTTTTCAAACCTTTTGTTTGAAAATGCATAGATTTCAGTGGTGAATGACTAAAAAAAACAACCGAAAATTGATGTTTAGTGATACGTGACACGTACATTATATTTCGTCTAGGAAGGTATTTTTTTGCGTAAGTTTCATTTTCATTCGAGGTCATACGAAAACCTTAGGGAACGACGCTTATTTATTTATTTATTGCGAAATCCCCCATCACTTGACAGTCTTCTGAAACGTGAGTCTACTAGATGTGTACAACATTCCCGGGCGTAAGACAAAATAAGACTGTTGCGTGTCGCAATTGTCCCGTAAAATGTTTGTTTTATATTGTAAATTGCTTGGGTTAGTAATAAAAATGTGCGAAATAATGCCACGACATAATATTGCTGCCTTCAACAGCTCCGTGTTATACTATTACTCAATACAGTTCAGGTAAGATGATGATATCGCAAGCATTGATCGCATGGCAGCGTTCAGTGAGCACGGTTTGTCTTCCTCAGCTCTACCCGTTCTAGCCTACCTCCCGTGGCGCAGTCGGTTGGCGCGTCGCGGGTCTGGAGTGCCGGAGCTTCTGGGTTCCAATCCCAGGTAAGGCATGGGTGTTAGTTTAAATTAGGTCATAAGTTAGTTTATAAGACGTCATCTGATAATTCTACGGGCATAACACCGGGGGCCTTTAATAAGCCCTTTCCAATCCTATTCTACCCCCTCCACGTGACGTGACGTGACGTCAGGAGGTGGGGACCTCCATACTATTGTCTCCATACTTTCTCTATGAAAGGCCACAGTATTAACTGCAAAACCAGAGGAATGCGTGTCGAAGTATAATATTACAGCTCTTAATAACTTTCCGGATATCCCTGTCATTATTTCCGAAAAGTTAATAACTACGTGCTGAGCTTCCATTTATGTTATGCCATGTCCTTGCTTTGACATTTTCTAAATGCTAGACTGTAAACTTCTAAATGTAAAATCGGAACAACGTACTGAAGTAGGTCTACGTGTAAGGCACAGAAAGGACGACATGAGGGTCTGAACATGACATGTATACGAGGGTCTGAACATGACATGGCCAGGTGGCCGGACACGAGTGCCAGCAGACGCGCATCAGCCACGGATAAGGTTGCTTAACTACAGGTCGGGAAGATCAGTGTCTAAAGTTTGGCAAAGGGAAACATTTCACTACTACGTAAGCGCTACTGTCGACAAGCTACCAGATATTCTCTATTTCCAGCGTTAAAAAACAGGATATTTACAATTATCATAAATTAAATATAAAATAACTTAGTAACTAAATAATGCATTTTTCTTTTATAGTTCACGTAGCTTTCAATTTTAATTAAAAGTTACCTTATGGAACACTGCGCACCTAGTGGCGGAAATGTTCCCTCTGCCACGCTCTGCCATAGAAATCACGTTTTATTCCGAATCAGTAGTGGAAATAACCTTAGCCATGAACAATCTCTATTCCCGTTTTTTTTTTTTTTTTTTTTCTTCTCCACACGACGTGGTTGCATTTTATTCTCACATATTTCATCAACAACACTTCGAGGAGCACATCCATGCAGAAATAATTGCGGGGCTCCTTAGGATTTTTTAAACGGGTTAACGTTGTAAGAAATTATTGAGTAAATATTAAGTTATAAATCAGGATAAAGGAAAAGAAATAACGTGTGATTAATAATAAGAATGTGATTTATTTACAATCCCGAGTTGGAAATATATCACAATACTTAATTATAACAACACTTGGAAAACATTTTTGATCTTAGAGACATAAATAAGCGCTTTTTGCTAGTTAGCGAATACATTTCACTTGTAAGAATCCATCTTTCCTTATTGTCAACGCTGTGCTACGCAGTGAAGGTAGACAAATCATCCTAAGTAATTACATTTTATATTGCTCCAAAAAACTCTAGTTTCGTAAAATATAGCACTAAAATCAAAACATAACTGTGGTTTCGACCGCCTTTCAGGTCGTTCTGCCCCACTGTACGGCGCAGCAGGTTGAAATATCTCGAGAGCATGCCGCACCTATCTACTAGCAGCGGTGCCCAGACCTTGTGCCTGCAACGTCACACAATAGTTAAAATTTATAATAAACGCTTAATATAAAGAACCTGAGTAAGTGTGTAAGTTTATGTGTGGGTTAGCAGAAAACTGTCGTCCACTGACTTGTCTTACTTGCAAGTTTAAAACATTTTATGTAAAATTATTCCTTCATTAAACATCTTTATTCGGAACTTAAATGACAGATTTTTACTGTTATTACGGACTTATTTTTTAAAAATGAATCAGTTTGGAACCCGTATTTAGTATTAAAAGCCACGGTACGGAAGAAAAACCAATATTTTAATGACACTATAGTTAACAGCAATTAATTAATTTTTTTTTGCTAACACGGCACCTTTTAGGGCTCTGCTTTCTAATATATGGGAAGGTTGCTATCAATGCGTCACTTATACAAAACACTTCATAACATCGTTAAATTTAACAAACTTCCCAGGTTTTATAGCTAAATGTGAACATTGCCTCTTGTGCAAACAAGGCGAAAGGGTTTAAAGTCAAAGAAATATTTTAAAAACTAAAATAAGCGTGGACGGCTCAATGAAGGAAAGCAGTGTCCATCATTGGGTCAGGCAGTTGCCATTAATGAGCTGCTGTATAACAACTGTCTACACAATACACGTGTTAATAACTGTCAATGTATTCTACCGTCAATGTTCATAGTTACATCTAGGGCCTCTGTTGATTGATTGTACACCGTCAAATGCCATCGTTACCACTAAAATAACATTCAAAATACATCAACAAAATTCTTCACAATTAAATATAATTATTTTCGTAATTAGCGCATGAATTAGCGCATATATATATATATATATATATATATATATATATATATATATATATATATATATATATATATATATTCCTGCAGCTACTGTAAACTGCGGAGAAATATATTGATAATATTATCAAAAATCAAAAACGTATTACCATCAAAATCATACTCAAATAGTTAGACTAAATCGAATTTTTAGACACTGTTTAGCAAAATTAGCACCCAAATTTAAACGGTTATAGACAAGGCGATATTATTTTACAAATTAGTCACCATTTTTGACATAAGAATACTTTCCCCCCTACTTATCCCCAGCAAAACGTTTCATGCACTCACTCGTTGCACGATAAACACTGAATCTTATGGGAACAGATAACACAAAACCACCACTCTTCCTTAGAATGTTGCTTTGCTGACACACCCAAAGGAAAAGAGGGTTTGGCTCTTACTAATTTCCCTGAAGTAGGAATTTGGAGACGTTTTTCTTGGGCATTTTCTTTGAACTAAATGAACTAAATAAGTTAATAATAATGGTGTCAGCTTTTCACCTCACCCTAGTGTGAAGACCTGTGCGTCTGACAGTGTGTTTTAGCGTCACCAGGTGGCGGCCACGAAGAGCTTGAACGTGTTCGGGCGGGAGTAGCACACGTGGAATACACGTATTGAGTGGATCGTCAGCTCGCGAGCGGCATGGAGACCCATGCTGGCAGCCGGGGGAAGAGCAAGAGGAGAGAATAGCTGACCGCGACTTTCACTGGCGCTGCTTCCGTCTTTCCCTGGACGCACGTGGGCTAACTATGATCACAATTGCGTGAGAGGAAGGAAGTTACATCGCCTATCACCAACACCCACGTGTCTTCCGGGTCATGTCCGTGCCTCCGGCCAGCGTCACGGACATGGCCATTGCTTGTTCAACAATTATTTCTAATACGTCGCCTAATGTCACCTGTTTTTGCCTAGAGGATAGCTTGGGGACTTGTACACCATATGCTAAAAATGAGGTATACGAACGTTGGTTTTCTGCACATGTACCTATCATTGACCTACCCCACGCCAAAACAACGGTCAAAGTCCCATTGTCATCTGTGATGACTGTGTTTGTTTATGTCTTAATTTTAGGAAGACAAGCACTTAAATATGAATAAAATATTTTATTTTAATCTAGTCAAACTGCGTTACACATATGTAAGAGGAAGTATACAAACATCTGCAAATACTTGTTTACTGAACACCGTTACAACCTAAAATCCTGTCTGCGTCGTTTATGGTAGTCGTATTGGTAGAAAAGCAGTTCAATGTTGGAACGCAGAGAATGGTTTTGCGCAGATAGAGTGATCACTACACCCCATGTTCATTCTACGGTTTACACCTAACTAATCTTATCTTCAGTCTCCTACTCGAACGTCTGACAAAAAGAAGTTGGATCTTAACGACTTTCAGGTTTATTTACTTAACTTAAATGTTTATTTAGGGCATACGCCTTGCCAACACTTTGCTATATTTGCAGAAAGCCTTCATTGTTAGCAAGCTTTCTATGACGACAGCAGGTGCGACGATTGGGGAACTGCGAACTATTCCCATCAAGCGCGCGCTCACACACACATTCACGCGTAGGCACATCTACACACACCCACACACACACACCTACAGATTGATATTGACTGTGACAAAAACAAAGTGTTGCAATGGAGCACGTATGTAACAATAGTTCTGATAATCATGTGCCCTCATCGCAAGAACATTCAAACATCACTTCACGTTTATTACTTATTGTGTGAATATCTCAGAGTGGTCACAGCACTTCTGTCACTGATGCCTCGCACCTGCAGATTCTTCAGTCTAGGGAATTAATTCATTTAGATTTTGTAACTATGGCTTAACTATATAATTATAAACATTTGTGCCTCACTACGTATAATAGCAATGGGAATTAAGAAAGGGGAGTATAGCGCAAGTTTAGTTTACCTCGAAACGTGATAACCAACTACATACCCAATATGTCTTAATTAAATCCCGTCTTAATTTTTTATTCCTCTGAACTCCTTTCCCTGTAGATTTTCTCTGTGATTCGAAAATCCTTTCGGAATGCCACCAATATCTAGTTTATTTCTCATTGATTTCATACGTTTCCTATTCTTTCACTGTTCTGGAATAATACCCTTTAAAGAAATCAAACATAAATAACCGGTTCTGTATTTACACGTCGTAAATTCACCTAAAACGCAATACGATTTTAGCCAACCTAGTAATTTAGAAGTGTACAGACATATTATAAAAAAAAATGTATTATAATTATAGTTATATCCGTGACAGAACGGAGGCCGGCCTTTTAAGTAGTAAAGCAACTAAGCTTAATTTCCTAACTCATTTACAAAACAAGGAGTACAAAAATATATGTGTTATTTCGATTGCCATTATACAACTATCTTTCAACTGCTATATTACACTACGAAAAGGTATCAAAATAAAATAAAAATATGCAACAAAACATTAACTGCATTTTTCACAATGTGGATTAGGTCAGTATTATTAGCAAGTATTCGGTTGTTAGTTTGCTGAAAATTTTAAATAAACTAAGATTGGAGTTAATGAGTCTTATAAAGCAGTTTCGCTTAGTCATTACAAAAATAAAACAGGTTGGAATGGCAACCTAGGCTTAGGAATGGCAACCTACATTGAAAACTAGACTAAAATTAACGCAAATTCCAATCTTTCAGTACCTGTCATGGCGGGGAAAAAGAGGAAAAGACTAGAAAATATGTGCATTGGACTCATAATATTTGTTTACAAACGTGTTTTTTTCCTATTGGTTCCGCCTTGTAGCCTGGGCAGGGTTTCTGACGTCAGACGTTAAATTGCCGCAACCACACTGTGTCAGCCAGACCCAATTATTCCGTGAGCTTTTGCAGGTTCCAGTGTTTGTGGCTGTTGCTTTATATTTACGTTTGTTTGTGAACTTTGTTTTACTAACATCCAGTGGCTGCATTTCTACACCACCGGACGTCGCTCTATAAGTTGTGATCGTAACACTTACTACTGGGAGAGGGGGGGAAAGTACACGTTGTTATGCAACATTACATTTATACTTACGTGGAAAATTAATTTTATTATTGCGAAAATATAAAGTGATGTAATGTGCATTACCTCTCGTAGCTGTTGTTTTTCATTACAATGAATTACTACAGAATTCCTCTTACGTATCCATTTGGTTGAAGGTCATTTCGCCTCCATCTTAAACATAAGAGCATTGTTTCTATATCTGTATTTGTAGTTAGTTACGAATTCACAAAACTATCCGCGACAGGGCTACATTTTTTTAAAAGAGGGACGTGAACTGACCCGTCAAACAAATGGATTCATAAGAGTTTCCAAGAGCAAGACATGGGAAAACTCAGTTACAAGAGAAACTACGATACCACGGCAACAGTGACGAAGTAATCTGAACTACTGTGTGTACCGTGTTCTTGGCGGCATGTCTAAACAGCACTATTTGCCGACAAACGACGCTGTGTTAATTCCATTCGCTGAAAATATTACCACTGTCTCGAAGCATGACGAAATGCATACACTCTAAATCGGAATCAGTTATTTTTTACTGATTGTCGTTGAAACTGCTCCATCCGGAATCTGTAGAAAAAATATCACTAGTTCATCAGTTAAAAGAAATCTACTAATGAAAGCAGTAAAAAACTAGTTATTTATAAATGGTTAATAAATAAACACAGAGCATTCCTATGTGATGTAAGTTAGGTACGATTTATTTTGTCGCAGAACACAAAATTGTCTACACAAAAACGTTTTTGGACGTGGTTGGGCTCGAACCTCCGCCCATAAAGCAAAATATGCTGAAGCTTTCATGATCAGCCATATCCACTGCCCTACTTTACCACAGTCAAACGTGTGCTCGTATTATGGGTACTAAACCACAAAATATAATGTCAAATATTGCTGTAAGTTTCGTGATGTGAAAGTATTTCTTGTTGTCGAAATATATAGATTTTCTGCGCAAGTACATGTCTTTGCAAAGTTCCACTGTCTAATTAGCACAGTTATTATTAATCAATCTGTCTATTAAAAATTACAGTTTCATTCTGTAAAATGTCGTTGCACTGACAACACCGTTAAAACCACTACATTTCTCTTTTATTAAAGCACACAATCTGAACTAAACTTAACTTACAATGACTTTCGAGCCTTACAAAGACATGTAACTACGTACGCATATTATGTGTATACTTCGACAACATGAAGTACTTTCACATTGTGAAGCTTACAGCCGTTCGTCATTGTAAGTTTATGTTACCACGGAAATGCAAGACCGTTTATCCCAATGGCAACGTAGCAGAGTTTATAGGACGTCAGCCAAAAGAAACAAGAGAGTGTGTTGCGTTCTGGGGTGGCGGTTCGATACGAAACACTTCCAAAATTTCCTTATACATGTAATTTTTTTTTTTCGCGAAAAAAATAATTCTACTTAATTCATTTCAAACCGTAATGGACGTTTTTAATCCTTGTGATTTTTATTAACTGACTATAAATAACAGATTCTCTACTGATTGTATTAGTAGTTTTCATTTAACTAAAGCGATTAATAGTTTTCTTTTTCTACTGATTCCGGATGGAGCAGTTTCAACTGACAATCAGTAAAAAATAACTGATTCCTATTTAGAGTGTAAGCAGTTATGTTACAAACGAACACAACATAAAAGCAGTTCTGTCAAAAAATTGTCCTCAGAAAGGTTTTTGTTTGAAAAAACAAAACATTCATTGATTTTTAACAAATAAAGTGTTGAACTTTTACACTTTTTAAAGCAGCAAATTCGCGTTGCCAACAAATAACTAAATGTAAAATCTGTGATTATAATGATATTGCTTATAATGTAATGCAGGTTTGTGTAGCTGATACTTAGTCCTCTGTTTTTAACTGTAACTTTGCGATCAACCTCTACCTATGTTAAAACGATAACAAATATTTTGACGAAATATACACCTATGCAAGTAAGTTGTAGCCGCCCCTCCCTTTTTTTTACAAAGAAACTTTTATAGATTGATTATGTAAATAAACTTCTTTCGTGTAATCTCTAAGCTCAGCGAAATTATGAGTGGCGGGAAACGAAAAATCGTGCTTTGCAAAAAATAAAATGGTGGAATTCGGGAACTTCAGCAGCGAGTCGACCACAGAAAACTAAATTTTCGAGTGAGACACTAAATAAAGTTCTGCCGCAGAATGAGTGACACAGAAGTAAAGTGGTTATACGGTAGATACACTCTGAGAAATTATTCGGAAATTTACCATATCAGTGTATACGCTTAGTGAGAAAGCAGGCATGGTAATGTTTTCCCCTATACATTCATTGTAGCTTTCCTGCAATTACTCAGGAAACAATCACATGCTTAGGGAAGTTCCCGACTTGTTATAGTAGCGACGCTAACAATTCCTATATAACGATCTTGATGTTGGCATTATTACCATACAGTGTATGGGTTTAAAACTTCCATTAAAGTTTATAGTCTATTAGCGATTTCTTCACACTTTTTGAATAAAATCTTTGAAAAATCACCCTCTGTAGACAATAATTTTTTTTGGTAATTTGCAAAATATGCTCAGTATCACAAGCGTTTTATACGTATGTTAACTTAAGTATCTTATTTTTCATTACAGTGAAGTTTAACCTATATTTAATTTAAAAATTTTAATATTTCATTTATAATAAATATGAATAAAAACAGTGATAAAACGCGTGTGTTTTAAGCGCATAGTAAGAAATAGTTCTCACGCGAAATATTATTACAACTGAGTGCGCACGAATTCTGTGCTCTGTCCTTTGGTGTTAATTTCTAGACTTAGTTCAGCTTAGTTTGTACGAGGCGGAGGAATATCTTAGAAGTAGGACTTTAGCAGTGCTTTAGAAAAGTGCGAAGTAACCGCGAATGGATTATAGGAAGTTTACCAGGAAAGTTTTGAAGTGTAGCTTTGAAGTGGGCGTACCCATTTGCTGAGGGGCTACGCAAGTCTCTGAAACGGGACTTGCCTTGTGTCTGATTGGTTACTGAGTGCTGCGAAATACAGTATTGCTTGTTGGTTCCGCTGCCTATAGGCTGTTCACGGTAAAATGAGCACTTTTGAAAGCCCTGCTTAAGATATAATTGTATGCACATTGTATATTCTTCCGCCTTATGTAAAATTAACATTGGCACAGGCACCTTATTCGTGCGTCGGTCAAGTGAAACTATAAAATAATTCGAAAAGTAAATATTTTAAAACGTACACTTCGATGCATTCGAAAAACAGAAAGGGAAATAAATGATTTAAGTTTCTACAGATGGTTACCTAACACTTTTTATTCGACACTAAGATATGGTACTACTTTCTATCCTACGTAGCCAACGTTACTGGGCACATGTCACTCTGTGCGCCCGTTAGAATATATGCATGCAGTGCCAGTGACTTATTTTGAAGGTTGTTTTCAAAAGTGCTCACTTTATCGAGAACAGGCTTTAGTGGGGAGTACGTCACCTGGCGCTGAGTGGCGGACGCGGCGTGTTGCCGGTAGGTGAGTCTAGAGTTCGCGGTGCAAGCGGCGCGCTCACTTCTGTATTTGTAGGTATTCTGCATAGTCCATTCACTGTTACTCAAGCCCTGCTGAAGTTCTACTCCCAGGATATTCCTCCGCCTCGTGCAAACAAAGCTTAACTAATCCTGGAGGATTACACCAGGGGGACAACGTACCACATTCGTGCGCACTCAGTGTAACAGTATTTTATATAAGGATTATTTCTCACTAGGCGCTACCAACATACCTATTTCCTCTGTGTTTTCAATTTAGATTATTTATAAAGAAAGCATTAAAATTTATAGATAGAATATGAATAATATTTCAATTTAGCAGGAAAAAAAAAAAAGTAACTTTTATGAACACAAGTATAAAACACTTGTAATACAGGGCATATTTAGGAAATAACTAACCACGTAATACATGGGGAGATTTTTCCAAGGTTTGATTCAAAAAGGCCGAAGAAACGGCGAATGGACTGTAAGAACTATTTCTTACTATGTATTACCAACACACTTTCATACTAATTATAAATTTTATATTATAAATTATAAACAGAATATTAGTAGAAGGGAAATTTAAGCAAATATAAGATAGTTTTATGTTAACACATTTATAATTTGTTTATTATAAATTGCATATTTAGGAAATAACCAAACACTTCATACATACGGGGTTTTTTCAAATTTTCGATTCAAAAAGTATGAAGGTATGAAGGAACCGCGAGTTTTCTATAGTTCTGCGAAAAATTAAACGTTCTTTAATAGTACTTGTCAGAAACAAAATAAAGCAAAAAAACACGTTTTTGATTAAATATTAATTCTTAATAAATGTTCTCTAGATCAATAACACAGCAACTAGGGGTATAATTACTGTGTGTCCTACAGTTTTGCACGGAGAGTAAACGCTGTTTTTTATAATATGATTTTTTTTTTTTCAAAAGTCTTGGAATAAATGTAAAAATCGAAACGGAAAACGAAAACACCTGCAGTTTTCTGTTTGACGCTACTTCCTCAAATAATTATTTAAACTCACATAACACAAACACGATTAATGCCACAGTATTACGTTTTACAATCCGTCAAAACGGGTTTTTTTTTTTTTTTTTTTTTCAGAACGGACATTTGTGGTCGCGACTTTGAGAATGATAAATGATAGTAGAGACCTTGTATTTTTTTAATTATTATTTTATAGTATGGTATAATTTACAGCTTGTGGCACACTTCGGGAACGTTAACCTGTTTATCGCCTGTTTTACAGCTTGATTCAATACGACTTAATGAGCAGTGTGTCGTAGCCATAACGCTTGATTGTGTCCACTCAACGCGAGTTGCAGTTTGGAAAATACTCTGTAAAGAGCAAGTGCGTTGGAGCTAATGACGTCATCACAAAGTCCTAAGGCGACAAGGCGTGATGTATTTGAGCGCCCTCCAGCCACGAGCAAACAAACGACTGCGAGACGCAACACGTGGTTAACAGTGTCTGCCCTGTAATTGAAACGTCCTTGGCTCGTCGACAAGAAGAAGAAGTCGTCCCTCCGAGGTCCTTTTATTTTCGGTCGAGTTCTGCAGCAAGAATAACGACCTCGCGCGCCCTGGCGTTAGTATTTGTACTATTTTCTTTCCTCGCTCAATTACGCTTCCAGTATCGCCTGCATTTGTTTTTGCTTACATTATGTCCGCTTTAGTGAAATTCTTCAACTCCGCGTTTTATGGGAATCTCGTTAAATTAATTGCACGATTTACTACCTAAAGTATAGTTATAGGCTGTTCACGATAAAGTGAGAACTTTTTAAGGCCCTTCCAACAGGCATTAACCACTAATAAATATATCTTATTCTCAGTCATTAAATTTTGAGGGTGGTGAAATATATACACTGTGTTTATTGTTCACACTGCAATGCTTATATTAAAAAGCAGGAGGAAGATGGAAATTTGATGAAAGGAAAAATTTAGAATGGCCTTAAAAAGTGCTCACTTTACCGTGAACAGCCTATAGCTGACATCATCGGAGGGCTTTTGAATGCTCTGCCACCTAGTCGTAAACCTGACGACTAGCATAATGCATTCTTATATTGTAAGAAACATACATTTGTTACCACTATGCTACTTCACTTGAGATATTGTATTATCTTGTCTAACCACTGACAGTTTTACTACGAATCTAATACAGAGTGTGTCAACGTTAAATAGTATACAGTTTAGAAAAACACTTAGAAGTTCATTTGAATAGTGCTTTAACTATTCAGGCTTATAGTACACAATAGTGAACACAGCACAAAAGGAAGTTTATTTATATCATATACCATTCCCTACGAAGCACAATGGCTAGAGACGCTGGAAAACCGCGATAATTTTCTTTGAGACAACATAGCTTCGATGACACTCTATATCTAGAGTATCCTTTTGTGATCGGATGATTAAGTTTTAGACTCTGCTAAGTTCTTTGCAGACCAATGACAAACGTTCTGCTCTAGAGCAATGGAATTCTCGTTGGCTCCATGAGACGTGATAGTAGCTTCACACATGCACGACAGCCAATAATGAAAGAAAACTGCCGGGCATGTGTATAGTACGTTTAATCCTAGCAAACATTTCCCGCGAGAAAACATCATCTCTGAAAATGGCCAATGACCATCCTTGTGGTTGATTGATTCGTAAGTCGCGACACTGGCATAGGCTAGGAGCGGTTCTTATGGGTATAGAGGAACACAATACCTACAGCTCAGTGCTTGTGGCAAGTTATTTCGCCTGCTAACGAACATCATTGTCACTATGGGTAGTGTTGATGTTGCCATAGATGCTAGCTCAACCACTGGATTTCTTTATACGTTTTACTATTTTACTACTTTGAATATATTACACATACATAATCAGGGTACACGTAGTAGAATCAACAGTCAACTGCATGCACTACATAGTCTTGAGAAGGAACGCAGTCCCAGTAGGCGAGAAGTTTCTCTGGCACTCGCCGCACATTTTGTGACCCTGCGCCGCACTGCCCAGGTAGCAGTGGTTGTCGAGGTTGTAAAGTACTTCGCTTTCTTGTCGCACCGCAACCATCCAACCTGACCGCTATTAGTACAACGTTTTGTGCACATGATTCTCAGAAGATGCACGCCTCCACAGAAAGGTTTTAATTCTGAACAAAGGCAACAAGTATTATTTTAACTTCAGTACAGCACGCTTAAACTGTAATTTTCTTTTGCAACACCCGAAACATTAAATTATAGTAATGGTCTAGAAGAGTTAAATAACTATGAAATCACTATAACAAAAAATTTTTTATACATATTCAACCTTATTTTATACACTTGTGTGCATTTCATATTAACTAGAGACCTGAGAAATTAGGGGGGTTGTTTTGCGGATAAGTTTGACTCCAAAAAATCGTCCTTAAATATTGGGTTCTAACATACTTACGCCAAACTAGTCTGGCACATCCTAGAGGACTCTGAACGAGTAATAAAAATGCATCAAATCCAGGTACAGGCTGTTCGTGGTAAAGTGAACACTTTCAAAAGCCCCGTTTAACCCGTTCAGTTGCCGTGTTCATGATCGAAGACATGGTCGGCACTGAACACAACAAGGAATCAGTTGCCGTGTTCATGATCGAAGACATGGTCGGCACGGAACATAATAAGGAATCATTTGCCGTGTTCATGATCGAAGACATGGTCGGCACGGAACACAACAAGGAATCATTTGCCCTGTTCATGATCGAAGACATGGTCGGCACTGAACACAACAAGGAATCAGTTGCCGTGTTCATGATCGAAGATATGGTCGGCACGGAACACAGCAAGGAATCAGCTGCCGTGTTCATGATCGAAGATATGGTCGGCACGGAACACAACAAGGAATCATTTGCCGTGTTCATGATCGAAGACATGGTCGGCACGGAACACAACAAGGAATCAGCTGCCGTGTTCATGATCGAAGACATGGTCGGCACGGAACACAACAAGGAATCAGTTGCCGTGTTCATGATCGAAGATATGGTCGGCACGGAACACAACAAGGAATCAGCTGCCGTGTTCATGATCGAAGACATGGTCGGCACGGAACACAACAAGGAATCAGTTGCCGTGTTCATGATCGAAGACATGGTCGGCACGGAACACAACAAGGAATCAGCTGCCGTGTTCATGATCGAAGACATGGTCGGCACTGAACACAACAAGGAATCAGTTGCCGTGTTCATGATCGAAGACATGGTCGGCACGGAACACAACAAGGAATCAGTTGCCGTGTTCATGATCGAAGATATGGTCGGCACGGAACACAACAAGGAATCAGCTGCCGTGTTCATGATCGAAGACATGGTCGGCACGGAACACAACAAGGAATCAGTTGCCGTGTTCATGATCGAAGACATGGTCGGCACTGAACACAAAAAGGAATCAGTTGCCGTGTTCATGATCGAAGACATGGTCGGCACGGAACACAACAAGGAATCATTTGCCGTGTTCATGATCGAAGACATGGTCGGCACGGAACACAACAAGGAATCATTTGCCGTGTTCATGATCGAAGACATGGTCGGCACGGAACACAACAAGGAATCATTTGCCGTGTTCATGATCGAAGACATGGTCGGCACGGAACACAACAAGGAATCATTTGCCGTTTTATGATCGAAGACATGGTCGGCACGGAACACAACAAGGAATCATTGCCGTGTTCATGATCGAAGACATGGTCGGCACGGAACACAACAAGGAATCATTGCCGTGTTCATGATCGAAGACATGGTCGGCACGGAACACAACAAGGAATCAGTTGCCGTGTTCATGATCGAAGACATGGTCGGCACGGAACACAACAAGGAATCAGTTGCCGTGTTCATGATCGAAGACATGGTCGGCACTGAACACAACAAGGAATCAGCTGCCGTGTTCATGATCGAAGACATGGTCGGCACGGAACACAACAAGGAATCAGCTGCCGTGTTCATGATCGAAGACAGTGGCAGAACACAACAAGAATCATGCTGTCATGATCGAAATGGTCGCACGGAACACAACAAGGAATCAGTTGCCGTGTTCATGATCGAAGACATGGTCGGCACTGAACACAACAAGGAATCAGTTGCCGTGTTCATGATCGAAGACATGGTCGGCACGGAACACAACAAGGAATCAGTTGCCGTGTTCATGATCGAAGATATGGTCGGCACTGAACACAACAAGGAATCAGCTGCCGTGTTCATGATCGAAGATATGGTCGGCACGGAACACAACAAGGAATCATTTGCCGTGTTCATGATCGAAGATATGGTCGGCACGGAACACAACAAGGAATCAGTTGCCGTGTTCATGATCGAAGATATGGTCGGCACGGAACACAACAAGGAATCAGCTGCCGTGTTCATGATCGAAGACATGTACCTACCATATGTAGAATTGATGTTTTCATGAACCTGCTCACGTTAGCCATGCGTCGGTCGAGTGAAACTACGAAGTTATTAAAAAAGCAAATATTCTGCAAATTTACTTAGTCCTCCATTTATATGCATTAGAAAAACAAATCAAAAGAAACCTTTTTTTTTCAGTATTTACAAATATTTACCTAACTCTTTTAATTCAACGTTAAGGCATGGAAGTACACTCTAAATTCGAATCAGTGGAAAACCACACATTCGCAGTGAAATTCAACAACTTGAATCACTGTCGACCTCCCGTGGCGCAGTTCGTTGTGGAGTACCGGTCCGCGGTGCGGGAGGTACTCGGTGCGATTCCTAGTTAAGGCATTGTTGTTAGTTTAAGTTAGGTCATCAGTTAGTTCGTAAGCCGTCCACTTATAAGCCTTCAGGCATAACACCAGGGGACGTTATCAAGCTCTTTCCAATCCCAATACCCGAATCAGTTAAAATGGCTCCACTTAGAATCGGTGTAAAACCATTGGTTGTTACAATGAAACAATGTTACTGCTTGAATAAGTGACAGCCAACTGCGTGCGGCGAATTATACAATGGCTGTATTGAATTTAGCCAAATCAGTAATAGAAATAAACATATTTCCGATGGTCACTGTTTATATTGTGCATTTTAATGTAATTTAAGAAGTTAAAACAATTCGCGGCACCTAGGATTTGAACCCAGATTACCCCGCTCCCACGCCATTTTTACTGCAGTTTCTGTAGACCCTGATATTGAACACAAAAAGCTCCAGGGTATGGAATACATGTCAATACACTTATATTTGAATACGGCAAATACCCACGAGTTGCAAGATAATAACACAGAATATGTAATACAGAGAGTGTACAAAAAACCTTAGTAATTAATATTTGATATTCATTTACAGGATAAAATGACTTCTAAATTAAAATTTTGAAACACTGTTCCATTTTTTTGATATCTCTCTCGTGCAATGTTTTCATTTCAACAGGTAGATTATAAAAAAGTTTTATTGCAGAGTATTTGACAGCCTTTTGAAATACAGTCATCACACATTTGTTGGATATTGCATAAACTATTATCTTTTGATCTGGTATTGTGACTATGAAACTGTATTTCTTCTAAACTTTTGCCCTCGGCTCTCAGGACCTCGCTGTTAAGAGCCGCCCAAATCTCTTCACTCACTCACACACTCTCATTCTACAATTTTTCCAATTTTCTTTAACGAATACCAGAAGTGAATAGGTACATATATGGTAAACATGGCAGTGTTAGAATATCGTATTTTCTTATGGAAAATAATTCTCACTGGAGTTTTCTGCATGTTTGTTGCGTCTACCAAATTACCCCCAAAAATAATTACCATTGTCTTTAATACTTCAGTGTTACTAACATTGCTCATACATCTAAGTTGAAAATAGCTGAGCGTAACTATGGAATTATAAAATCAATCGATCCACCAAGCCAACGTTGACAATAAGATGTGTGTATACCAACTATGCTTAAAATGAAAAGAAAAAACATAGTATTTAAGACCTATCTAATGTTAATAAAGTTGGATTAATTGGTAACATTAGAATTGCTGAAACAAATACAAATAAACTAACTCACTTCACAACATTTAATGCAGTTTCAAACTTCAAACGAGCGCTATGATTCCGTGAAAACGAAAAGAAAGACTAAATGTTCATATTGCCTCTTGACATTGTAGGCCTGTTATAAAATATGAAACTCACATTTCAAAATATATATATATATATATTATCTGTTTTATTAGGTTATGCGTTATTTCATTTATATGCCTTGTTTAATTAATTCATCAGTCAAAAAACAATCAATTGAAAAAAACCTGTGATTGAAATGGTGGAAATCAGTGGAACATGTCACTGAATCATTAAGTGAAGGAAAATTTGAATTTTTTTTTCACTAGTTAATCAGTTAAATTACTGAAGTGACTTCTGAATAGGTCAGACGCTGTTAGCTGATTTAAACAGTGTAATTCTCACTTATTCAGATTTAGTGTGAACTTTGCTTCCGTCGTTACCAACTTCACTGGGCGCATGACGAACTGTGCGCCCGTTAAAATACTCGCAAGTCGGGTATTTTTTAAGAGTTGATTTCAAAAGTGCTCAACTAACGGTGACCATTTTATAGGGAGCTGCAAAATTCGCGTTATTCGGTATACTGGACTCCAAGATACAATACCGTATGTTCGTTTTACGTCTGCCATTGGACGACAACTGGTTAGGTATCTCCCAGCATCATTTCTGGCCAATAGTAAAATCTGAACGCTTAAGGAACCAATCTCCAGTAATGTGGTCTCACAGATAAATTATAACTCATGGTTGTCAACACAACAGTCAATCAAATCACGATTTGAGCTAGAACGGCACAAGGACAGTGACGTCTAGCATGTTTTATAATAATAACGCGATTTTTGCAAGTCTCTTATAAGGACGTGGCCTCGCAGTAGGGCTGCAAGCATTCCATAGGTAGTTCACATCGACAAGAGTTGACAAGTACTTATAGGCTATTCACGGTAAAATGAGCACTTTTTAAGACCCTGCTTAAGATCTACTTGCCAACCTCCTGTGGCGCAGTCGGTTGGTGCGTCACAGTTCTGGGGTCCGGGGGGTTCTGGGTTCGAATACCGGGCAAGGTATGGGTGTTAATTTAAGTTAGGTTATAAGTTACTCTGTAAGCCTTTACCTGCTAAGCTTTCAATCATAAAACCGGGGGACGTTATAAAGCCCGTAAAAAAAATATATATACTTGTACGCACGTTGTGTAAAGTGAAACTGTGAAATTATTGGAAAAGTAGATATTTAACAAATCTGCTCTTTGTACACTCCGATGCATTAAAAAACAGGAATTTAAAGAGATAACTTAGGTTATCATAAATGGTGTCCTAGACCTTTCTAGTCAACGTTAAGATAGGGAATTACTTCCCATCCATCGTTACCAACTTTACTGGGCGCATGTCACTCAGGGATCCTGTTAAAATGTAAGCAGGTAGAGGCAGTGACATTTTTCTAAGGTTGATTTCAAAAGTGCTCACTTCATCGTGAACAGCCTTTACGCATACAAGACATGGCGTGCGGTTCATTTAATGTGGGCTTGCCCATGTGCGTGGCTCTGGTAAAGACTGTCATCGTTAGACGATACCTTATTGCCTCCAATAGGAATATTTCCTATTGGCTCGGCTTCCGCTGGCGGGATAAGTTACCAGGCGCTGATTATCGGCTGCAGGGCCGACATGTTGCTGCTGGCCAATTACGCCATTTTGCTAGCCAGTGCAGCTGAAGATCACTGATGCTTCGTCTCAGCATTCCCTGACATCGGCTCGAGTACTCAAAGGACTGGGGGCCACGTTGGCTGAGCGGTTAGCCTGCTCGCCTCCCACCAAGGCGATCTGGGTTCAATCCTCGACCGGGTCACTCCGGATTTTCGCGTGTGGGAATCATGCCGGACGATGTCGTTGGTTGGCGGGTTTTCTCAGGGATCTCCCGTTACGTCCCACCCATTCGTTCCGGTGCTGCTCCATACTCACCTCAATCACCCAAATCTCTTCACTCACTTATATACAAAGGACTGTGGAATCTAGCCTGAGAGTAGTCGAACTGGACTGATGTCTCCCTGCCTCTAGCAACGTCATTACGCTACTGCACTGGCGTTGCCTCGGTTTCCGGCCCGACTCTCAATTGCAGATTTTAAACATGTAGTCCGTTCATGTTTATTTACAACTTTTCTCGAGTCCTGTTAAATTTCTATTTTCCAGCTATTCCTCCGCGCTGTAAACATTTCCTGGTAAACTCTTTAAACCGCAATGGAAGTTTTTATCACATACACTGTATGTAAATAATACAATAATACCACACGTCAAGCTGTGGATATAGGAATGTTTAGCGCCGCTACTATAGAAAGTTCGTAACTTCCCCACGCATTTGTCTCTGTTTCCTGAGCAAATGTAGGAACGCTACAATGAATTTACAGGGGAAATAATTCCTACTCTCTATCTCACTAAGCATATCGCTGGTATGGCAAATTTCCGAATAATTCCTTGGAGTGCACCGCGTGCAATAAATTCTTAGCTAAGTCTAGAAGATTACACCAAAGGGAAAACGTACTACATAAATGCGCATTCGGAATGATAAAACTTTTTATTCGGTACTATTTCTCACTAGGCGTTACCAACACACCTGTTCGTGCCATGTTTTATTAATATTACTAAGTTCAATTTTACAAAAAATAACATACTTCCATATTAACAGCAGTAAAACCGCTCGAGCTGCATCACATATATAAAAAAAAAAAAAAATCTAAACACCTTATCCATGGGGTGAGATTTCGAAGGTTTGATTAGAATTGTGAAGATACCGTAAAAAGATTACAATCGTAATTTTAATCTGCGCTCAGCCACGTTACTGGGTTATTTCCACGAATTGTTAGGGAGCGAAGAATTGTACTGGCCGCGTTCAAATTCACACATTTCGTTGGAAAAATGGCCGTGGGGTTGGATTCTGAAATATGATAACGTATACACTATTCTTTGTATACAACTGAAGATATATCGTTGCTGCGCCACCACATCAGATTTAAGCCTCAGAATATACACGCATGTGTGTAACCAGCTTATTCTGAAGAAAAAAGGGAATGCTTACGATAGTATTTCTAAATTCCAAGTAATGTTTTTTTTTTGTATTTTAAAATGATTCAATAATTACGTTCATTGTATACTAAGTGGCATAATTATAAGCATGTATGCATTGAATAGATAAAGAGGCAGAAAATATTAAAACAGTACCTAAGTTTTTAACACTTTCAAGACGGGTGATGACATATTGCATTATTTTATTTACTACCGTATATATTTTTGAAACATACCCGCAGTTGCCAAATGGCATATTGGATGTTGTGCGCGTGTATATACTTGCACATAAATAAATACATTTAGACACACGCCGGTTTATTAGCACACCTATTAATTTTATCTGTTTTGACTTTTAGATTTTCTTTATGACTATTTACACGCATATTACTATGGAGAGTATAATATAAACCCCTGTGCTGAGATATCACAACAATTTTGATACTTAAAAGTTTAAAACTTTTTTTTAGAATTATACTAACGGTAGCTTGAATATATAAAACAAGAATTTATGGCTACACAGTTTTCGTTTCTTTTCTTTATTAGCGAGGTCTAGCTAGAGATAATTAAGAATATTATTTTTATTTACACATTTATTTTAAAATTTTAAGATACGAATATATTGGCACGTTGACATGTGCGCAAACATGACAGTCCAAATTGAAAAGCGCCAGACTGCAAATTACAAAACGACGAACAGACCGATTCAGACAAGGTCATTCTGAAGAACTGCGCTGGTAAACACTGAAATGAGCATGAAAACCATGGAACTCCAGACGATGACGTCTTCCCCTTTGACCGCTCAGTGCGGCTACCAGGAAATTGAGACCAGGACCTCGACAAGTTGACTAGTCATAACCAAACACGGAAGAGCATAGACAACAGCGCGTAGTTACGACTAGGCTTATGGGAATGAGGCAGACGTGAGAGGCTGTATCATAATTCTCTTGCTGAGCCACGAGAGATTAAAATGCAATCACGTAAACGTGTATTAAACAGCTTGTAATTACTTCGCTTTTGAATTAAAGCTTTCGTATGCAAAATTATTTTAAAGCTCAAATTTCGTACGGTGTTAGTAATTATAGCACATGTTAAATTTGCATCTTGCCTTTTCTTTGAATTCTCATCGAGTGCATATTTCTTTTTCTACCTCAAACGACCAGTTATATACTGTGGGGTACCTCGTACCACACAATCTTGAATGCATAAGAATTTTAACTTCTACTAAAGGATTTTATGCTGTTTCGAATTCCATGCTGTAATCTGTTCCAAAGGATATACTTTAATTATGTTTTATTATTTTTTCGTCAGTGAAATTATACCACATTAAAACAGGTAACTCCGTTTATTATATCATTTTATTTTGAAGTCGTGATATACATTTCAGTATTTACATTAATGTTTGGGTTCATTTTATGAACTATATTTGTATTATTTTTGAAGTGAGAAAAGCACATACGAAGTGAAGCTAAAATAAATAGTATATAAGCAATGTTGTTTTATAGTTTTTAATTAACAAATTATCCAGAGTATACACGTTCGCATATGACTGTTGCAAAATAGGCAAGAACATCGTCGGTGTTGTACAAGGTTAGAAGGTGCCACCAATACAAAGAGTTTTTTCCTTAATAAATGTTATTGGCTACTGATAGCGCACCAGATATTTACTATAAGTTACTGTCAGTACCATACACTTATAACAATTATTTTCATAGGTTATATTTCGTATATTATTATAATCAAATAAAAAATATCCTCTTTCACAACGGATGGAACAAAAATTATTGCATAAGTTAATGGTTAAAAGGTCGTCATTAAAATGGAATTTCAATCAAGTAAAAATAGTCAAAGCACAAGGTCTCACTTGTCGACTGGTTGATGGCCTTTATCTATAGTCATACTGTCTCTGGATAAATATCCATGGGGGGAAAAGCGAACTGGAGTTCCAAAGAGCGAGCATTATTGCGCATGCGTTGCTTCCACTACTGATTCCCGTAAACAAAAAATGTAAGGGTATTATAAGTTGTACAGAATGGGGTAGTATTTGACCAAAAAACATTGTGAGATGATTCGTGATGCTAAATTATGTGGGAATTATATGGGACACTTTCTACATAACTGAATTTTAAGGGAGATATAAGCCCTCGAATATCAAATTTTTAAACGTTTATTTTCGAATAATTGGAAATGAAATGAAAATACAATTATCTGAATATTGTTTTATTTTATACGGCTATTCAACCTAAGAGCAAACTCTCCATAACTCATTCAGACCCATTATACACAACTGTGCACATTACGCTCATAAATATTTTTTTTGGGTTATACTGTACACTGCGAAACCCACTGGCCAATGACCTCCCGCATTGTTTACTGATTCGTAATTAAAAAAAAAAGCAAACGTTGTGTCGACTTACGTACAGCACGAGTCATAAAATTCCTTGTTTGCAACACCTCGAACTATAAATTAAGGCAGGTCTGAAAGGGTAAATACATACCACCGTAGTAAAGATAACAGTGGTGGCAGAAGTACGGGCGTGGTGGTTTACTTCACTTTTGATTAATCAGATTATCAATTTTATATCATATTGACTGATCGGACTAAGGATTAATTCAATCTTAATCCGATCAAAATTTTAAAACCCTTCTTAATCTGATAAAATAATTCTGATTGATGGATCCAATTAATTAAATCAAATTAAATTTTTTTTTTTTTAATTTTTGAATTTTGTATATTTGTTGAGTGTATAGTTTAGTGTAAGAGTGTGCAAAGGTCCTTTATTTTATCAATTTTTTTAAATTATTAATTTATAATTTCTGGAGAGAGCAATGGTACGTTCACACTCTCTGAGGTGTGGTGTTGTACTGAGGTGTGATGTGTTGGCGAAGGGGTGTATATAGGTATTGTGTAATATTAATTTTCTATGATATTGAGTTCCTTCCCGTATGGTAGCCCACTGAAAGGTAAGAGCCGTCTACGTCGACCACCATCTGGGAGGCGATAGAGGTTATATCGTATTTATTAAAATTACTAGTAAATATGTAATTAATTAAATGAAAAGAGTCGTGAATACGTTTACCTGTGTGCTAGCAATATAATTTACACAAAGGACTCATAAAATCTCAAATTTCAAATAATTACAGACCCTAGCTATCCTGGTGCCATAAATAAATCAAGTAACAAGTTATAGCTACAATTTCCCTATCAATATATAATTTAAGACAGAATAAATTACACGACTTGAATTAAACAGCACTATTCCTAAACACATTAACAACAGATTTGAAAACACCTACCTTACAATGTTAAATTATTTAAATATATATTCTGTTCGATCGGGAGGTTGCTGTGGGAATGACCTCAGTATAGGATTTGGAGCGACTTATAAGCTGTGTGTCGGGAGGGATGTTGATCGTAGGCCATCTTGCAAGTGACTGAGCTCTATATACGTGGAAAGTGGGAAACAATTCCCCGAAATAAGATGGTTAGGAAATAGCTATTGAAAAGAGATGCAAATATAATTTACACCCAAGCACACACAACTATGTGACAATGATAAATGGATAAACATTAAGTTTACGATGCACATACTAGATGAAACAACTTTTTTCACTACAGTAATCTGAGACTATTTCCACATCAAAATGAAAACTCGCTTACCTCCCCCAGCAATCCTGTTGTACTATCCTAACTTAATGTCCAAGACGGAAGCAACGACTTGAATTAAAGCACATGTTCAAAATACACAAACTTATTAAAGAAGTGATAGAAAGTAATTAACAAAGCCAAAAAGGTATCCTATTTCCCTACTAAGCTAGGTGCTATAAATTAACGACATCCAATTTAAGCATCTCATCTTATCTCAACACCAAAACACACAGGTAAGTACATATACAAAAATATACTTATTGAATTACTTCACAAATCAATAAAAATATGTCCGGTTTACGAATTCACTGGATTATGTCAAGCCTAACGAAATATTTCACTTGAAATTTAAACGACGTACAAATAAAGATTTCCCACACAAACAGCTCCACTTAACATGAAATGTTTCAAATGAATAATTTAACCAAGGACAAAGATTTACCGCATTCCAAGAATGAAATGATTAACTCATAAACAATGTATCTACAAAGACTGTTTATCAGTCCGAATAATTTTAACAAAACATCCATCGCAAATCTAGCGCAGTGCGTAGACGTTCAAACTGACTAACAAAGTGATACAAACTAATTAAATTTTAACCTAACACAATAGCATACTAGCATACACATACGTCTCCCTCTGAGTTCTACATGTATCTTCCAACATTAAATGATTTTAAAACACATCCATTCGGTCTGGATGCTGTTGTAGGAACGAGTCCAGCGTAGCACTCATGTCGACTTTTAAGCTGTGTTGGAAAGAACCAAAGGCACCATCTGATTGTAGACTAATGTTTTGGTGGAACTCCTCAACATTAAAATATCTACAAATTTCCTCACAAATCAATAAAAATGCCCTGTTTACGAATTCACATGTTTATATTTCCAATAGCGTACTAGACACACACTCCTCTCCCTCAACGTAAAATGACTGAAACGAAATTTAAAAACGGAAGCAAGTAGTGAATCACAGGGTAAACCTTTACCCTTTTCCAAGAATAAAATAATTTTAACACAACTCTCATTGAAAACTTATCACAATAAAAGTTTAACGAATCCCGTAGTTAGCACTCGTAGAGGAATTCACACATAATTTTATTTTCCGAAGTTATTAGCGAAGGTTAAGTATTTTCCACTGTATTTTACGAATATTAAGAGAAAGGTTTGAATCCCGGCCAGATAATTGAAGAAAGGACTTAACGAGAATCGCGAGGTGTACGGTAGATCTAGGTTGCCCGACCCCAAAGACCGGATACCCTCCATTGTTGGGGCGAGAGGCCGGCAGCTTGCTGAACGTGTGCAGTGATGTCGTAGTTCTTAGAGCAGAGGCAGGTAACCATGTATAAAGGCCGAGGTTTGAAGAATAACTAAAATTGTCTCTCTGCCCTGTACAGCGAAGGAGCTTGGAAAGTACCGCAATGCGCCCCTTCCTTTCCTATCCCGAAGCGTTTATTTGTCCATCTCTAAGGCTGCTTGTCTGCCTCCCTCCCCTCTGGCCAGGAATTTGAGCCTCTCCCAGAGCATTGACCTCGGACTGACAATTGTTTACCGTACTCTCTAACTCCACGCATTGGTTTGTTTGAATATTTGCTTCCAACGAAATAACATTTCACAAGTCCTGTTGAAAAAATTATTTCATCAACTGTAGTAAGAAATATTTTCCAAAGGTTTTAAATACACTAAATTCAATGAATATATAAGCCATATCTAAGAAATTATTTAAGTTTAATCCGATAACTTAGGATAAATTTCAAGTTTAAATTTTATCCTGTTTTCCAGCAAACTTCAAATAAATTTCAAAATCGCACAGCAACCTAGTTCTAGGAAAGTAATCCAGGAAACTATAACTGAGTATAATTTCGTACAAGAGATATTCTCACTAAACATATTATTAGGTTTTTTCAAAGAATGTCATTTTCGAAACACATATAATTCAATTTACTAAAATTTACGCTGTACACAAGTCAAAGGTTTTAAGTGTGGAAAATGTACATATTCAAGTATTTATGCATAGAAGAGAAAAATACTTTTCTTACGAATTTTGTGTGTAGAATTTCTTCAAATATAAGTTATAACCAAAGTTTATATACAAGATTTTCGGTTACAATTTCGTTGAAGTTTATCCTGAGATGATAAGTAATATTATGTTCCAAATTTATTGTAAACAAATAATATGAATAGCAAGTCATGTTAGATTCAAGAGAATTGCTTTGTTGTTATAAACAAATGTCACATTTTATGAGGGACTAAGTTGTGTGTGTTTAAAAAGCAGTATGCTCACATAGTTTTCAACAGCATGCAATGTGTTTACAAAACACAGCGGGACTTGGGTGTATAAAGCTTAATGGCAAGAGCCACGTAGAGAGGCAAAGAGAGAGTGATTAGTGGGTGGGAGGTTGGGCCACGCTGAACGGAGCAAGCTTCAAGCAGTTCGTACCTCCACCGGGGTGGACAGAGTTGTGGGAAACAGTCGTGGAGAGTGAAGCGACATGCGGGAGGCAGCCGCAGCGGGCACTAGTGTACAGAGACATTCCCACCCCCTGCTCGCAACACTTCCCCCCAGAGCTCCACCACGCATGCACTGCATTCGCCTGCACGATACCACCAACAGGGAAGCCCGTCACTGCCCCTCCAACACCCCTCTACCGACTCCAGCTAGCAGTGAGATGGCTTGCGCCCCACAGTGCTAGTCCAATACACACTCTACCTGCCCACTCCGTCTTTCCCAGCTATACATTTCGTCCTAGGTGAGCGTACTGGAGTTACACCAAAATATTGTATTCAAGTTAAGCCAGTTTTTGAACACGAATTGATTAAGTGAAAACTTTACATATTAATTACTGTTTTTCCACTTTAAAACGCAAATATTTCATCAACTGAGGTAAAATTACTTTTGAAAATTAAAAAAAAAAAAACAAATTTATAAACAATTTTTTTGTTTGGGAAGTTTTAGCAAGGGGAATTCTATTTTACAATCTTAAAACTAAACAATTTCCAAGAAATATGTTGTTACAAGCAAAGTAATATAACCTAGCACAAACAATTAAACACCCAGAAATGTATTCCGATAAACTAACCATCACTCTAACATTAATGAATTAAAACGATCAATTACCTCATAACTAAAAACACAATATACGAATTGAATTACAAATCAAACACAACGAATTACATAACATTTAAAAGGAATCAAATGTAATTATTGTAAAGATTGTATTACAATCTTTTAAGATTTTTATTCTTAACCCACGAGTTGTGTGCTTTTGATAAACCTCTCCACCCGAACCAAAGACCTATCTTTTTTCCTTTTAATGATTTTATCAACCAAATATTCATTAGGAGAACTAACTTTTTGCAATTCATGCTCGTAAAATCTGCCTTTTATAGGCTGTCCATAATAGGTTTCGAGGTAATACACTTTGGGATATGTACGTCTAACTGAAATATTTTTAAATATTTCATAAGACCAATTAACCATGTATTTTTTCTCGAAGTTGGCTTTCTCATTTGAGATCCGTAAATATTCACCAATTTTAAACTTTTGTTTACTCTCATCAAATACTTCTACATTATTGTATAGAGTTTTCATCAATCTATTGTTCGTAGATTTTTGGGGTGCCATATTGATAATTCTATGATACCTGGAATTATAAAATTTAGCAATTTCAGGCAAAACACCCACCTATTCATAAGTCCCCTTCGATATGAAATGTTTATATATTAGCTACTTGATCGATTTGTTGAATTGTTCCACCACACTGGCTTTAAGATCTCAATACATTGTGTAGTAATTAATACCATAATCGGTCATTAGTTTCTGGAACAGTTCAGAAAAAATTCGGATCCTTTTATCGATTTGGAGCTAATTTGGGTTCTTTATTGCAAAACGAGCTGCATTGTATCTCTGAACTGTTTCCCAGTTTTGTTTTTCAAAGGTATACCGCAACTATATTTGGAATAAATGTCTATTATGGAAAATAATATAATTTTATCCTTTATTATATTTCTAAAGCAAAGTAATTTTACACAAATCGGTTTGAAAAAGATCATTTAATCCCTTAGAAATAACTGTTCTTCTGGGAAACCTTATCCTGGCAGAGGTGTGAAGTTCTTGAGCGATCTTACTGAACTTCATTAGTAATATAACCATCTTCTGTCAGCTCTTCAATAATAGAATCAATATCGTTCATATGTGAATTATTCCCAGACTCTCTCGAAGCGATGAGAAGTTTTAATCTATCGACCAATCGTTAGGATTGTTGGAGAAAACCGATCGGCAACTTCTACTTAATATATTACAATTCCCATAATATTACTTAATAATTTTATTTTTGGGAGGTTTTTATCTCCTGAACCAATATTCATATTCATGCAACCAACAAGTTCTTTGCATTTCTGCAAATCAATGTCAGAATATCCATTTGGAAAGTTTTTAAACAATAATTCAAACAATCCTTGACTCACATCAGTTACATAATCCTCTATTTTAACTCTATTCTCAGGAAAAAATGTAATTACCGAATCTCCCAGAAACAATGTGTTTCGTTTTCGATATACACCAAATGTTGTATTGCGCATAGGTGAAGAATGTTTTAAAGCTAAATAATGTTGTGGTAATTGGAAAAGTTTTAGCTTCCTCTTCTTTAAATTTTCTTCTTCCAATTTAATTTCCAAAGGTGTTTCACTAGGCGTATTCAATATAGAATTAAATGTATCTATTCTACTCATAACAGGTTGAAATATTTATTTTTTTAAAACATCCTGTTCCAAATGGGCTCGTTTGGCTTGTAAATATTTCTCTTTTAGAGCAGATATAAGATTATGTAATTCCGAAGTACATTCAGATACGTTTTGATTATTTTACAAAACTTTCTACTATTTTTATATAAATTAAGTCGCTGCAGTAGGTCGAATAACTGCTACACTACATCGAATACTTTGCGCCTTTTCAATATTGTCGACTTTAATTAAAACAGTGTCTAAATTAGTTACAGTTTTAGCTTTCAAATCATTAATGAAATAACTTATTAATGTTTCCAAATCATTATATTGTTTTCTCAGATCTGTTTGCGTAACTAAACCAAATCTGTTATTAATCAATTCATCACTTATATATTGCAAAATTTCTTCCATTCATGTTTCAAGCTGTTTTGTAATAAGTAGCAGTTACCACTTCAATTATTTCAACTCATAGATTATCTTCCAATTATGCAAGTTGTGTTGTGAATATTATGTTTCCATATCATTGAAGTCTTTAAAAAACCTATTTTAACATTCTTATATTCTAAATTCATTACTCTGCAAATCATTCTGAATATTGGTTAAAATGTTTGCAATTACATTCGCGTTTTTATAAACACTGTCATTCAAATCAAGTAACTTTACTAATTTCTCTTGCATATTGGTCGATTGCAATTTAAATACATTTAGCATAATGGTGTTTAAATCTTCCATGTAACGTTTATTTGCTGCATCAGTATCTTTCACAGCCACACCCACATTACGTAATATATGCCCATTTAAATCACAATTCCTATAGCAATTTTATTTAAACAGGTATTGTAATGATTGTGTTTTATGCCGCTATGTCCAAACTTTGAAATACTTATTATTCTTGACGAGGAAGTAAAAAAAAAAACTGTTTAATCCAAACCTATATTTGCCTTTATATAGGGGATGCATTGGTATAATCACCAGATACCCATACTTGTTTTTCCAACAATAAAAATATATATCTTTAAACTTTGTAAGTGTCATATCTCCCAAAACACGATCATTGTAAATATGTTGCAGATTCATATTGTCCATTTCAACACATTTATCATATTTGCATTATCGCACAAATTATGTTTAGGAATACGAGCATAAATTTGTGATAGATAAAACAATCAAAAATTGAATGTCTACCAAAACTAAAATATTGCTGTATTTCACCCTGCAGTTCGCACCAAACTTTGTCAAATAAAAATATGTAATGGGGTAATGCTTCATTTGGAGGCATATCTTCTTTATTAGTAAAAGGGAAATATCGCATTCCTTCTATTAATGAAAGAATGTTTGCTAATTGTTGATATTTCCCTTGTTGTATTGTTTTAGAAAACTCATACACGTTATCAAACTTAAAAACATTTGGATGTTTCAACAGCGACATAATAACACAAGTTTTTCCACATGAAGAAGGGCCACTTATTATACAACATATATTTGGAGGTAAAAGAATTCCATGTTTCTGTTCTATTACATTTTCTTTCGTATTTACAATTACCAGAAGATGTACATTTTGTTTTATAACTTTTATTTATACAGTATTATGTAATGTAACATACTAATGTAAAACTCTAAATGCGGGACTATATATATGTTCGCATTCAGTTGAAAATATTGGCTCGTACTAAACGTATCAAAAAAGAGTGTGGTATATTGAATATATTAATTAATAAATTTTACCATTTGAATTGCATTTACCGAAATACAATTATTGTGGACCCGGAACAAATCTTGCAAAATGTCTGTCAAGGAAGGATCAAGGAATAAAATCGTAGGATAACGTTTGTAAAGAACATGACATAGTTTATGATCGAACAAACAATTTGAAACAGAGACATACAGCAGATATGATTTTAGCCAATAAGGCAGAAAATATAAGGAAGAATCTATCCACTACTACTACAGGTGAAAAGCTCGCAGCTTGGGTTGTGGATAAAGTGAGGAGAGTAAAGGAGAATAGAGGTATGGGGATAAAACCCAAGACAAAACGAAAAACTAGGAAAGGAGGAATAATTCCATTCCTTTTCCAGCATTAATAGCTCTAGGCTCGCTCCTTTGGTGTAGTTTCGGCAATTACTGGAGCAGTTAAATCAAGTGGCAAATGAATGTATTTAAAACCATATAAAGTCGGCCAAGGATGAAAAAACTCCAAACGTACGAAAACATAAAGAAAGTCCTAATTAGTCTTCCAAAATGTGCACTTACCAACAAAGAAATTCTTGTATTTGTAAAGAAACTGTATATTCCCTATTTCTGAGGCATGTATACGAGACGATTTACCAAAGAAACCAAACATTCGTGAATGTATGAAAGTTAATTTAGATCCGATACAAAACAAAGGAACGCATTGTGTTGCAATAATTAAAACATAAATCAATAATTGTATTATGACAGTTTCGGTGATTTACATCTTCCAATTGAAATACGCAATTATTTAAAAAAAACATGCAAATTTGGTGCAATTACAAAATGGAACAATTATCAAATACAATCAATTGTGGTCATTTTAGTCTATGTTTTTGACACTAAATAAGATATATTCATAAGTGCAATAGTAAACATATTAGTAATATGTCAATAATGTTGATATTAAGTGGCTTATTAGTCACACTTGCGTGCAGTATATTTCCCAGTGTGTGGGTTAGATGGAGAATGGCAAAAAAGTCCAATCGAATTTATTTACAACAACATACCAAACATTGATATGCACAACTTATCATTTACGGTTAACGTTGGTGGAAAAAAACCTACAACATTGTGATACCAATAGGATCTTATGAGCTGGATGACTTGCAAACGTTCATTAAAGCGGCGTTACCTAAATATGTACACTTCCCGTCAGAATAAATGAGCGATGGAAAAAGTTTAAGTCCTCTTCGGCAATCTTCGGCTTTTAACAAGGCAACCAGCAATTCATAACTATATAGCCAATCGTTCAGCATTTTAACTGGGCCAAGAATCTATTTAGCTTCTATTGGAGTATCATTCTGACATCAGTTTCTTCAAGTGAATATAACGCATTTAATTGGATGAAGCAACTCGTCCTGCGATTTATTAAGTTAATGCAAAAACAGAATATCTCACATAAACTCCTCACTGGAAGTCCATGTCTCACACGCAAACAAGTAACACTTAGGGGAATAAACAACCAATTATAAATGTGTGCTCAGCGACAGTGTTTTGCAACATAGCTTGTCCTGAAATATTTTAGCAGGATTACCTCACATGAGCTCCACACTAAACGTTCGCGAGTCGTGCAAGCAGGTAACACTTAGTAAAAAGAAAACCAATCATAAAGGTGAGCTGAGCTACAGTGTTGTGCAATATAGCTTGTCTCGAGATATGTAAGCAACATTAGATGCTTCAAACAATGAAACATAAAACGTATGTGAAATGACTATAATTACTGATAACTGTAAAAGAGAAATGCATAATTCCTCTGTTAATAATTAAAATATACCATATTCTATGTAAGACGTTAAGTACTTATAATATTTGTATTTTATTAACGATGCACAGAAATGAATTTCCTGCTATCGTACGCATTTGCGAAAATCGAATATCACATTTTAGCGGAATATATGGTTATATTAATCAGTAAATATGGCCACTAAACATTAATGAAACAATCGGCGCATGTTGCAGATGTAATTATTGTATGCGCACATCAAGAGTGTTTCTCTTGCAACTAGCTGCTGTCTGCAATAAAAGCCACGTCCTATCTAACCGGGCCAGTTTCTACCCTGCCAAATCAAATCCTTACGTAGGTTTCGTATTACCTACTATAGCCGGCAGACTTCTGTGCATGTCTAAGCGGGCGGAGCGTGTAAAAAGGGTTTACAGTGGGGGGGGGGGGGGGAGGTGAAAGAGATGTGTACGTAGGTCTGGCCGTACTATCGGCTATTGTATTATCGGCTATTCCACAAATATCAGTTTCGATGGGCTCAGGTGTAAGGCAATATAGGACAAAGGACGTTCGCAGAGGTACAGGAAATTTATCGTCAGTGTTAAAAATTTGCACTTGACCATTTTATTGATATAAAACCACATATAAAAATATACAACTGGAATACTACTCAGTTTTTAACACTCGGTGAAATTCAACGTGAATTAATGATACGTACAGTTTATCAAAGTATAACAAAACAGTAATTTCAGGCCAGTGCTTTTCTTTTGAAACTATAGAAAATACTTTATATCTTTATTTGCACAAAGTCGCGGAAATGAGCGTTTTTACTCACAGTGGACTGATCCGCACTATAAAGAATGCATACACACAGTGTTTATAAAACAAGAAATAAAATAATAAAATTACAATCTATATCATAATGTTCATCCACTTCACAAATTCCACCCAAATAATCTGTGTTGAAGCATTTTTTGCTGTGCTAAATGATAGTTTACGTGAAATCATGGTTTACATACGCCTAGGTGTTAAAATTAAAAAGCTCACGAAAATCGCAGTAAACATTTCGAGATTATATAAAAAGGTGTTAAGTATCTTATCGGTTTATGTATTTTTTCTGTAATTCCGATTCACATGCAAACTTAATGCCACCTGTAAATATGTTTTTCCAAATAATGATGCTTCAGCAGACGGTGTAACCAATATAAAAATATTTCTGTAGCATTTATGATACAGTTATTTGTACTAACTTAACAGACCGTAATATATGTTTGTATATAATTTATGCCAGTAAATGTTATTCCAAATGCAATGTTCATTAACAGAAAATATTTTCTCGTTAGTGAAACAAAGATTGTGCAAATGTGTAATCCTATTTGAAATTCATTAAAAACTAAAACATTAACTATTTAAATTATATGCCTGTCAAATTATCACACAAACAGATTCGAAACTAACGATATCGTAAGGCTATAGTAATAAGCAAATTAGTTTGTTGGTGTTGAAGTGAAAGCTACACGTATTTGCTCAAGAAGTAGTAGGTTCGGATTATAGTTGGAACGTATTTATTTAAATATAATATAAAAGATAATAATCGTTGTATTATATTTGTGGTATAAATAAATATATGTTTTAAAGTATGTTATATATTAATTTAGTTTTTCTATTTACAAATGTGACTGAAATACAAGCTTGACTGCAATGTTAAATATCTATAAATGGCAAGTCCACTTAGTAGGTTAGTTAATTTATTACAAGAAAAGGCATGTATTTTTTTAGTTACTAGTTTTCAAGGTTTTTCTTGTAAAAGTAACATAAAATTCACACACTTCCAGATTTACAGCACTAATGTTTTTAATTCCGTGACAACTTTTTTCTCATATTTTTCCTATTGGAAGTGACATTTCCCACGAAAGGTTGACTCCTGCGGACAAGCATAGACCACACCCTTGCTCTACCCGGGATTCAAAACCGGAACTACTCACTCTCAACACTTAACCTACTGCGCCACATTGTGCAGCCAATAGGTCAACCAGAACACTGTCAGTGGTTATAATAACTTATTTTAAGTAAACAAAAAGCAGCTTATTTTATTGGAGATAGTTTATAAGTTACAATTTAAGTAATATTTTGTTACGTGCTGCAGCTGGCGCCGACTCCGCTGCCCCGCGCTGTAATCGGAGACCCACCTCGCCCTCCCCTCTTCATGGAACGAGATGCGCTCGTGGCTGTCTGCGCCTCTTCTGGGAATCCCGCGAATGCCGACAGTGGCGAGACTTGTTGGCGTCACAGACCTCATCTCGCCTGCTATAGTTTCCGATATGTTTAGCGACGATGCAAGAATGTTCTGGTGAGACTGGCTGGCGCCTCAGCCCTCCACGACGTATCACGCGAGTTGGGAAGATTCTACGTGGCGGCCTAAGACCTATATATACTGCCGCAACCCAGCGGCCGGCAGTCTTGGACGGAGGTCGTCTGGCGAGTGTGCGCGAGCGAAGTGAAGTTTGGACGACGACTGGAGATTGCGGGACGATGGCGAGTGACGTGTTCGTGGCTTGAATGGAAGAGAGGGTGTGATACCGACAAGTGGAGCCTACTGTGCGTGAGGGCGCTTGGAGGACTCTAGAACATTACGACTGGCGGGACATGGGCTGAACTGAGGTGGGACTGAATGGAAGTGTAATAGTGATTTTATTGTAAATATTCGAACTGTCAAATATGGAAATATATATGATCAAATAATTGAATAGGTTGAGACACTGTCTATTGGGACTGATCTTTAATTGTTTAATTTAATTGATTTCTTTGTCCTAATTATACATTTTATTAATTAGTGTCAATTGTGAACAGTAAGTGATTTAAATGTATTGTGAGAATTTGAGTTTAGAGAATTTCGCTCTAGTTATTGTAAATAAAATAAGGAAATTATAATTAATTGTTTTATTTCATGAAGACCTCCATCCCTTAACGAACTTGGTATAGCCCACTTAATGTCTAGAGAAAGTGTAACAATATTAATTACTTGTTCAAATTATACCTATAATTCACTGCCACATCTGTTGGTATTCGCTTACATATATTTGCACTAAATTAAGTGCAGAAACTGCAGACAAAGTTTTAATAGTTTAGTTTAACCTTCATACATCACTCTTTTCTTTGGAATAAAAAGTTGAGAATAAAATATATCTTTATCCTTTTTTCAGATCTATTTTGTGTTATTGTCTAGCAGTTATTGCACTAAATATTCTTTTATCATTTAATATAACATTATTATAGTTAAAAATGTTTTAAATTTATTTTTCATTATTAAAATAAATCTATTTGCTGCTCCGTATTGTGATTGATGATTTCGACAAAAGAGACAATTAAAGAATTCTATGTCATCTAAAATATTGTGCCAACAACTGTGGATATGTTAAGAAATTACATTCGGTACTGACTAGATAGATGACAGCTATGTACGACATTGTGTGTTAATATTTGCATGTTTTGGATTTTTTAGAAGTAAAACTGCTATGCTGTAAAATGTGTTCAGTTTGGCTTAATATTATGCTGTCTCAAGCCTCTCAATGTTTGCAAATTTTGTAAACAAATGTTGTCTTGAGTAATGCATTCCCGTTGAGATATTTCTTACGCCACGCCGTAAACCTTCAGATAAAATATTTATATCCTCCACTCACCCCCATTTTAATGGTGAAAGATATTATGAAAATGTGGAAAAGGAACAAGTAATCTGTTAATGCATCAAACCACAGAAAGTATTCCACCTCCATTGTTGTTATTTTTATATATTGTGATTTTAATTCGATACTATTTAATATTTGAACAGAAAAATTGCACTCAATAACAGAAAAGCAATTGTATTATATCGAACAATACACGCAGATGGTAAAGCAATCCTCCAGCACACACTGTCACAAGAGCACTGCTACCTGTTGTTGCCAGCAAAAGTCTCCGTGTCCGGTTTTGCATGTGCTGTTACTAAAGGCAGAATACCGAATGTTTTTATGTCCGTGTGAATACTGCCGGGATGCAATCTTGTCGCTCAGCTAGAAACTGGACAGTGCAGAGCCGCAGTCTAGGAATAAGATTAGACTCGCGTGCACAGACGTTTGCCGGTTCCAGTAGATAAATGTATATTTGTAGCGATTTTGGAAGACACAGCTACCTCAAATATAATGCTTATATAGCATTTCTCAGAAATTTTTCAACCGATTTGGCGTCAGTGAAAGTAATGAGAACGTTAAGAAGCTGTATATAATTATATTTATAATGTAGTAACCACTATGCACTGCATTTTAATGCATATCTTCAAGTAAAGCTTTGCATGTAGTAGTATACAAACGGGCAATCTAATAGGGGCTTGGAGCTGTGGGCAAGGGAACTAGGCAACCACCATCTTTGATGATGCCATACGGGACAAATTTCCAGTTTTCCCTCAAATTATTTTCTATTTTCCTTCATACCCATCCATGGTGGCCATCTTGGAGCCCAACCTCCAGCTCTGTCAATATAATGCCAGGGTGTTGGGATCCTTACACCTAGCATTCTGGCGGGTGCCGAGTCTCATGCTCTGTCATTCCTTTCGGGATCTGTCGACCTAGCACTATAATGCAGTACTGAATACCAGCATTGGCTTACACACTCACCAGACCTAACATATAAGCATAGTTGACTGTAATTTTCGAGCCCCATAAGATATAATTATCAACTTCATAACACAGGCCGACGATGACAAGGGTCACAGGGCCAGATATACCCCATTTCTACTTATAAGAGTAGTTGACTGTAATTTCCGAACCACGTAAGATTTAGTTGCTAATTTCATAACATAGGCATCACCCATGACTACGAGGAGGTTCGCAGGGTCAAGTATACCCTATAATCTACTTATAATTATAGGTGGATGTAATATCCAAACCAAATAAGATATAGTTGCCAAATTCATAACATACGCATCAAACTTCAACAGAACTGTTCACTGTTAATATTCACAACCCTAATCATGCATTTTACAGTATCTATGACCAATAAACATGCTAAGGGAAAAATACGCCATGCCTATCCTACTTCAGTAGCACGGTTTTGTATGCCTTAATATGCCAATATGTTTGAAAAAGATTTGGTTTTTCTATCCACCAAGAGTAATATGATATCACGAGTCATTGCCAGATACACCATAATTCGCAAGAAAAAAAGTCGTAAGTGTTAAATACGAAGAATGGGAGGAAAAATATGTTTCACCAGCTCATTAACTCATTGTCATCACCATACTGCCAGCAACGCTTAACATACAACTCGTTGCCAAAAATGGGCCTTGATGCAACATCAGTAGAAATCATCAGCCTTATGAAAACTCCTAAAGAGAAATATCTGTTTTAAAAAAACAACAAAGCAGGCGAATGCTTTCCTCATAGTCCATAGTGAGGGAATTGGTGCATCGAGACAAAAAGGTCACATTTTTTCAAGCTCACTGCATTTTTAATCTGTTATTGGTTTCTGTGAAAGATGGCACATATCCCAAACCCGCGATGGCTTACCAGCTGCTAACTGTATTTGTGCAATTGAGGGAAGTTTTATAATGTTGAGAGGTTCATGCCGAATTTTTCCGTTTACACACTTAGGTATCCAATGTCTCAGTATGAGAATTCGATGGTAGTGAGACCAGAAATGACATCCACATAAACGTTTGCATACATATGTATTGTATGACCCAGCATCTGTGGGGTAACATTCCTGATTCAATGAAACATAATGAGACACTGTCATGATAAAACACCATATGTGCATTCGGGAGGACCCATGTTCAGTTCAGGTCCATACATCCTGATTTGATTTTTTTCCTTGGTTTCTTGAAATCACTCAAGGAATACACATAGATGGTCACTTAACGTAGGTCATGTTCGATTCCTTCCTCTGATACTAATTGTGTGTGCTGCCTGGTTGAAAACAAAGTGCAAAATATTTTTTCAACAAATGGCGAAGCTTCTCGGATGCCCGCCATGGTGCTAGGTAATTTTATTGCAAACTTCAAAAACAGTTTACTTAGTATGCAATTAACTATACCGTGGGACCTATATATATATACACATGTGTATATTTATGATTATGTGTGTGTATATATACGTATATATATGAATATATATACATATAAGTATAAATGTATATATACATATATATGTATATATATATAAATTTCAAAGCGATATTACTAAATAAAGAATACAAATTTCAGCTTTGGAAGAAGACTACATAACTTTACTTTAAAATAAGGGAACTTAATTTTAACTTGTGACTCACACGCACCATAACAGCATCATATGCTCCACAATCGCTCTACATGCTCTATGTGCTCCACATTTTCCACAATTGCTTCGTATGCTCTACAATTGTTCCACATACTCCACAATCGCTCCACATGCGAAGGATTGATAGAAGGATTGACGCCTGCCGACTGACTCCTGCCGACGTCTCTGCCGCTGCTACAAGCCAGGTATAAGATAATATTCGAGACAACTTCTATTTGCAAAGTGATTTTGTTACCCCTAATCCTCCCTAATCCTTAATTTCTATCTGTTAAATTTATAAATAATTATGTTCATATACATGTGTATGTATGTATGTGTGTATATATGTGTGTGTAATATATATATATATATATATATATATATATATATATATATATATATATATATATATATATATATATATATAGACACACACATGATGGCTAGAGTCTTATTGAATATTATTTAATGTCTTTAAATTATAATAAAACTGATGTACTAAATATATCAAATATATGTTTTTCCTTTACCAACAGTGTTTGGTAAGCTTTCGTGAGTAGTTCATAATTCGAGATACAAAAAATTTTGTTTTAAAACAAAACACATTTATATATGCACTCATCACACAATATTCTTCTTCAGCATGGCAAATACAATATAAGGAATTGCTATTTCTACACGAGTTTTATCTCTGAGTCAAGGATGGTATCCAACACATAATATTTGTTAAATGTACCATGGATTTTCATAACTCCATAGTCGTAGGGCTTCTGAGTTGCATGGAGCACAAAAGTAATTTTGATTTTGGCACGCATGACTTCTTGTGGCATACATCTCGACGAGCTGTCGAACCGGCGCTCATCAGCGCTGCTTGTTAAGGTAAAGGACGTTCGTTCCGATGGGGCACGGATTGTGAATCGCCGGCTCTTGGCATATTCCAATCACACACACAGAATACTATCTGATTAGGGACACCTTTAATATGTTGGGAATGTTTTCATATGGAATATGAGTTGTTTTTTTTAAGGGGAAAACAATAGTCCACGCTGAATGACCGCTGATTGATCGGAAACGAAGGTTTCCGAAAACACACGATTAATTAGCCAATGAGAACCAAGGGTGGTGGTGGCGGGGGTTGAATGAAGGTAAGTAATTTGCCAATGAAAATTGTGGGTGAGGATGGAGTGGACTTGTGCCATCGCTCACCTGGCAGCATAACCGAGAACATAGCACTACCTAAACATTGAAAATAGAATCAAATACGGAGGGCGCCATCAGCACCACCTATACTTTAAAACATAATTAATTATGGCCACCACCTGGTGGCTAAATCGATAATTTATACACTAGCACCACATAGGTAATATAAATGTAAACATATGAAATCCAATATGGTGGCCTCCAGCAATGTATAAACAAAACACATATAAAAATCCAAGATGGCAGCCTTCAGCAATGTATAAACAAAGACAAACGAAAAACCAAGATGACCGCATACGACAGAATGGATATAGGTGAAGAGTCTGGGGGAGGTAGGTGGGTAGATAGTTGGCTTAACGTATCGTCGACAGCGAGGTCATTAGAGATGGAGAAAATTGCACAGGAAGGATTGAGGAAGGAGTCTGCCATGGGCTTTGTTACGGAACGATCCCAGAATTCGCCTGGAGTGATTTCGGTAAACCATGGAAACCGAAATCAGGATGGCCGGACCGGGAATCGAAGCCGGGTCCTCCCGAATGTGAGTCCAGTGAGTTACTACTGCGCCACCTCGCATGGCGAGTGGAGTTGGAGGGGTTCAGTCGTCTGCTGAGCGTGGTGCTTGTGGACTTCCGGAATTGTGTTTTAATAGTTTAGAAGTAATATTTTTAATAATTCTTAAATAAATAAAGGTAGAAGTTATATTTTACAAGTTTTTGTATATATTTTGGATTTTTTTAAAATGATTTATATTGTTTTAGATTTTTTGAAATATTTCGTAATTTCTGGGTTTTCAAAGTCAATGTTCACAAGGGTCGAGGTAAAAAGGTCTTGGTCAAGGTCAAGGTCAACTACATCTAAAATGACAGCCAGGCGACCAGAATGGCAGAGCATAAACATCTCTGATGATCCTATCCCCTTACCCTTTGTGCAGGCTTCCCCAATTTAATTCTACTTACTGGAATACTACAAAGGTAATCAGTAAGTACACATAACACTTAGTACACTGCTGGCCTTTCGAAATTCATCACGAACGACGCAACGTATTTATCCGACATTGGGAGACTACGTAGCATAGGGTAGAACAATGGCGTAATTAGTTGTTCGCCGAGTGGCACCACACTGTGAATCAGTAAGTGGAGGTCGGAGAGTAACTGGGATGTAGTGGCTGTATGTTTCGCTGCTGTCTGTGTGCACAAACGAATGAGTATATATAGGTTCGGAGAACGTGGCAACCTCACAAACATGTTTCCGTTTTTGACTGCGGAAGAATCTTAACCTATCACGATTGTGGATTATCCTAATGCGATATTGGTCCTCGGATTGGAAGAGGTGTAACTACAGCAAAGCAGATATGAGATCAGTGGTCGAGGAGGGATGGGCTGAGCGATGTGCAGGAAACCATAACGGCCCCGCCACACCAACAAACGCCAGGGCAGACATCTGGAATGCATGACGAATACAGACCATACAGTCACATCAAGCACTCTCGCTCGGGATGTCAGGTGTCTGGTACATCAATTTGTGTTCTCACGCACAGTTGTCGCCGTCTAGACCATCGACGCCTCATGTCCAGGCGCACATTACTGCGGCTGCCACTGAATGCTCACATACTGTAGGTGCCTGCGGCTGCAATGGTGCGTGAAACGTCGGACATGGACTGACGAAGAACTTGCCGTAGTCTTCATCAGCGAGTTCCGCTTATACCTGTAGCATGACTATGGTCGCATTAAGCTCTCGTAGCACCGTGGTGCACGCCTGATCGAGTCCTACATAATGAATAGTCATATCGTCCTGGCACCTGGAATAATGACATAGGGTGACATTGTATTCCAGTGCCGCTTGTGCCTACTCCACATCGCTGGTACACTGACCAGCAACCGTTACATTGCGGAAGTGTTGGAACCTGTTGTCGTCCCCTTACCTCAAGGCCAACTTGGGGACATGTGTGAATAGGACATCGTCCTACGGCTGCTGGATGACCAACATGTAACACTGTTTTCCTGGCCTGCGAGTTCACCGGATCTCTTGTTAATCGAAAACGTGTGGTCCATGGTCAAACAATGACTGGGTTGTGACAGGATTCCCGCCACTACATCGGATGAACTTTGGGCACACATCGAAGCCACGTGGGTGTAGCGGCGGTTAATTCTGTCTGAGAGGGATGGGAAGTGGGGCACAAAGTACTGATTTCCTACAATCCATACGTAGTATCGTGCTGCAAGTATAAACATGTCACCCATGTATGATGGCTATTCTTGTCCAATATATCTTGTTGTGAAGCCTCATGATCTTCATGGTATTGCAAGTTTAGTGGACAGTGGTGTATTGAAGCATAGAGCCCTTTAATGTTATAGCATGTTAGAGTAATATAGTCGCAGATATAGAAAATGGTATTCCATAGAAGAAAATCAGTTTAGAGATGGTTTCGGAACCAATAAGGCATGTAATATTTGCGTTGACCTCCTTGGTCACCAGATCTGAATAATATGATAGAACATTTGTAGCCCTAACTGAAACGCGTTATGGAAGACAATCAACGTGACTCCACAATAGACTCCTCAATATAGTCACATGATGTACTATGGGAGGACATGTTTCATGAACAGGAGTACTTGGAATGCAGTTTGAATTTCATGTTAAGAAACAGTAGTTAGAATGATATGTGTGACCGAATACACAGGAAAGTATTGTATGAATATGGTTGTATATTCCAATATTAATTTAAAGACCTGTTTTAAAATTGGATGCTAATAAATATTAACGACCTTTTAATGCAACATAGAAATTATTCATCAGAATAAAATACTATTAAGTAGTCATTTTAAATGTATTACTTACTTTATAGGATTGATTTACTGGGTTTAGTCTTATAATACTTATGCATTGGGTTGATTTCGCGAATAACTACACTGCACTTTTTAACCGGTGCAACAGTGTAATATACTTAGCACATAAAACCACAATCAAGGCAACGTCCTCCTATCTGTTAAGAACATAATTACAGTGGTACTATAAAAAATTTTGAAATTTAGTTACGAACCTTTAAACGCATTAAGTGAAGTTATGAATCTTTGCCATAATTTTATTATCATTTACGTGATAAAATTATCAGTTGTAAAACTATATTAACATCACGAAATAAATACCATTTTAAGTAGTGGTCACTGAACGTATCTTCAAACAATTTATCGAATTAACTACGTAGTGACAAACTGAGAATTTAGTGGGCTACTGCCTTGACGTTTTGTCTTCTTACTTTCGATAAGAATAACTTTACACATTGCTGCGACTACGGTCCAGGAAAACTATTCTTTATCAGCTACAGTATCACCATTTATACACTACCCACGATTAACGTAGTACAATGTTGAAAGCCCTTCCCACTTCCTTGTGTCTTTCGCCTCATGCAACATTGGTGTTACTATAGGTCAAGTGACTTGTATACATATGTATGTTTATCATGATATTGAGTAAGTATGTTTATCAAGCAACATTGTTAAGTTATTTGCAAAATTAACGTGTTTCTACGCTGCCACTTCTTGTTCAGTGGTAGGCCTGCACAAATTATAGGAATCAAATTTCAGTGGCCATTGGTTTGGAACATGACTATTATAATGTGATGGCAAAACAAAGAACCCGTTTACGTGAGTCGCGTCTAGCATTACAGCAGTACCTCAGCCGGTGCACATATTAAACTATATGCGGTTACGGGCACTGTCTATTTGCAAAAGCGCGCAAGTTACAGCGAACAACCTGTAGACGTAAAACCCCACGAAACAGTAGAACGAGGAGGCAATTGTAATGTTAACAACCTTCTGCTTGCCCATTTAGACTCTACATAGTCACTAGATATCCGTATGGAGTGAAAACTGCAAGATTTTGAAGGTCACACACTTCCTAGCGATCGTGGTATAATTACACTAGAAAACATTTAAAGAAAGTGTGATTTTAAATATATTTCAAAACTACATTCCTATAGTCATTATGTTGAAAAATGGCAGTGTTGCTGTAATATTTATTTAGGTCAGTAAAACTAAAACAGAAATTAAATTGTTGCGTGTGTGTTTAATGTGAGGGAATATCTGAAAATGCCTTCATAGTTATAGTAAACGCTATGTAGTAAATAACTTTGCATATAACATATTATGCGAACTGTATAAATAATAAACACAGATCTGCACAGTAACATAGCGTCTAATAAAATATTCAGTATAACAAACATTTTGCCTCTGAACAAAACCCGGATTCAAGACAAGTAAATAATAAGAGTGATAATTACTCTCAGGTACTTTAAAATATCCAGTTAACACTTGAATATTTCTGTTTTATATCGCAAATGAACAAATTTCAGGACACTGATAACAATCACTGTGGACCGTGACCTATTTATTTTAATGATATCAGAATGCTGCTGCAAAAGTCCCTGTTGCCAAGTTAGATGACTCACAGTGTGTGTGGGTTAGTCATTCTGTGTTGCCTGTTCACGCGATTATATCGTTTTGGGGTGAGCTCTTTTTTGCTTATTAGTATATGGGTGTATAACTAACTACAGTGAATATATCGTCGACTGTGGAATGCATAGTCTATGGAGGTCAGTTGTTGTCTTTGTACGTGGTGTTTGTATTGGGATAAGGTGTTATTGAGAAGCTACAGCGCTCGATGATGTGAGAATGCCGATTGTGTCGAGATCTCGTCCTGTGTACTGCTGAATACTGATAATTGTCAAGAGCAGTTAAATCAATACGGTAACTTGATCATACATACCACGATATTTAAAAGGCTAGTGCAACTACTGTACGTCCACTGCGAATGAGCATATGTTGTCTGAATTACCTCAAGATTGGACTATGCGTCTTTCTTCTGTCAATTCATCACAAAAACAGAGTTGGTTGTGACAATACTAAAAAACATTTTCATAATTATTCTACACAAAACTGACATACACTCTCATAGTACAATATAGTAATTTAATAAATATATAAAGTGAAAGCCTCAAGCAAAATATCCCAAACAGAGTAATTATTGTCCTAGGTCGACAGAACATATGTTTTTATGTTATGTTTGGCACGTGCAGATTAACTATATAAGTGTTTGAATTGTATTATTCTTTTTATTTCACACGATATTTTAATTTGAATATTAATTTTCACACATTTCTCATATGTAATGGCAACATTGTTAAATCACGTAATTTATGATTTTGGTAAACCACCTGTCCAATTAATGTCTATATTCTATGATAATTTTCATGCAGTATTCTTAGTTTCGACACATTGTTATTTCAATATTGTAATATTGTGTTCATATGTTTATTTTTGTTCTCAGTAATTACTTTATGATTTTTAAAGCTTAATTATTTACTTTATTCTCTTATTAGAAAGATTTTTAATTTTGGTTTATTTAATTTTAATTAGGTCTAGTCAGAAGTAGGCCGCGATTGGCTAGTCTTGAATGTAGATGCCGGAAGGCTTGCTTCTGGGTGGGACTTTCAACATGGATGGTTAATTGTATTTTCGCTGAGGTTTCAATCTTACAGAATCCCCAGTGCCAACCTAAGAATAAGTTAGTAATAAGTCCCAGAAGTAGTGATTAGGTCACTGCCACAACCGATTATAGAGGAGGGTTGACGGCAGGTGTCTAGCTAATTGTATTAGTGAGTTTAGTTGGAGACGCCAGGCGCCATGTCAGCCACTTTAGCGGAGCATCAGAATACAGGTGACGCCAAGGAGTTTGAGAGTCAGGGTGCAGACCTACGTGAAAGACTTCACTTGTAATCTATTTCTACGAACTTATAGTATTTTCAGAAGAAGATTAACTTATGTAACTAGGCATTTTCTGAACTTTAACTTGTGTATAATCAGTAGTCCTGAGATCCCATATGAGCTAATAACGCCGGAGCACATTAACATCTAAAAACTATTGAATTCAGTGTAATCTTATTTGAGCAGAGTTTAACTATTTTAGGGAAAGTGAGGAGTAATTCTTCTGAAGTAATTAAAATTTAAATTGACATTTTCAAGTAAAGGTTTCGATCGTGAGAACTGTAAATGCAACTAATTACTTAGGAGCTTAGTCAGTTTCTTGAACAGTTAGGAATTGAAGAAAGCTCCTTCCGGTTATGAACAAATTTTTATTTCTGAATTTAATTTCAAGTCAGTTGTCAGTTAATTTTGCAGCAGAACTACAGTCATATTATATTTTTTATCTTTTAATTTGTTTTTATTTCCTTAATTTATTTAACTCTATACTGGATGGCGGTACTTCAATTTTGGTCATCAACGTAAGTTTAATTGGATTTTTGAGTAAAGTGATTTTTCTTAAACACATTTAAAGTTTAATCCATATTTCACATCTAAATTTTACATCTTGTTGAATTGCATAACACATTTGGTCTGAGTTTATTTATTTTTCATTTCATTAATATATTAATTATTCAGATTTCATATGTTGTATTTTATATGAAGTGCTGAGAATGTATGCAAATTGCTTCTGTGCATATTATTTACAGTGATCCAGATGTCCTCAGTTTCTTCTATGGTAAGCTAAATGATGCAAAATTATTAAGGTGCATATAGACACGTACAAGCCTACGTTTGACACCTTCTAACTCAAACTACGTCCAACCTATACTTGTGGCGCACACATACATATTTTCACCTTCTTTTCTTTCCTACTGTGTGTTCACCTAACAAATAGTGAATGTAACGGCCCTCCGCACACAACTCCCCTAACTTCCAAACCTCTTTCAGAGCTTTATTGCGTACCTGCTGCTCGTTTTACTGCGCTTGGCACACGTAGCAGTACTAACAGCACATTTATGTTTCACTGATAATGTCCATTCATTTAATTTGTGTGAAATAAGTAACAATCTACACAATGTACGATATATTCTGAGTAATGTGTCAACGCTGACCGTAGTAAAATTGTTGATTACGAAAATCTATACTTCAAGGTTGTTCTATCACTTAAACAATGTGAGGAATATGAATGCGTATACGTATATTAGGTAACTTTGTGATCTGACACATCCCGATGCGCATTCGCCAAGGAGGTGGTCGATTTTATCTGTAGGAAAACTAGTTCTTCGTTTACTATTTTTTGGTCTCTGCAATAGGCTGTTCATGGTAAAGTGAGCCCTTTTTAAGACCCTCCCAGCAGGCATAAACCAATAATAAATATATCGTATTGCAGCCTCAGACATTACATTTTTAAGGCAGGGAATGTATACACTGTATTTATTGGTCACATTGCAATGTTTATATTAAAAAGCAGCAGGAAGATGGAAATTGGATGAAAGGAAATATTTAGAAGGGCCTTAAAAAGTGCCCGCTTTACCATGAATAGCCTAAAATAATACTACGTTTATCAGCTGTCTTGTTGGTGTCTCATATAGTAAATCAAAATATAATACAAAGTAAATGAATCGACAAAAGAAAAGGGTTACTCTCACACAAAATAACTCATCTGTGTTTTACTGTTCATATTTGTGTAATTACACACCTCTGTGTTTACACGGTCATGCGATGGGTAACGAAAGTAAAAAGTATCAGATGATTTGACAGGTGGTTTGGGCATTTAGCGTGCCCCTTCAAAGTCACAGAATTTGGTCCTGATTGCCCATTCATTTGTATCCCCGAACTTCATAACGTGATCAGTTGAGGACCTTACTGCAGTTTCGGACATGCCTTATGGTATCCCTTTTTAAACAGATATCATCTGGCAACATACACATCTCGCACATCTTCGATCTCCATTCGACTCTGGGCATGTGTACCTTCTACATCACAGGCATATACAACCGTTTTAATACACGTTATCGTGTAGTAATGTCTCGCCAGAGCCAGGTGATTCAAGGATGTGAAACATCATTCTGAAGCGATGTCTCACCACAGCCAGTCAGTTAGGGAGAGAGTCATAGGCCTTGTTGAGGCGGGAGGTTTTTCTGCCGCTGAAGCAGGCCGACATTACGGTGTTCCAGAGAGCACTGCGAGTCGATGGGTACGACAATTCTGGGACATGGGTGACGTGACACGTCGCGGAGGAACGGGTTCATGGAGGGTGTCGACTGCAGCCAAGGACAATAGTCTGATTACCTAGGCGCATTTGACTCCTTTCAGGAGCGCCATTCAGCTAAAACGCCCACACACTTTCCTGGCTGCTTGACGGCGGCGGGACTGAAATCCCGGCGTGCTTCAAGGAAGCAAAGGCTCACCGATAAATACAGGATCTATCGACTCGCGTTTGCCGAGGACAACATTGACTGTGACTGGTCAGATGCTGTATTCTCCGACGAGTGTGTGTTTTCCTCGGCTAATGATGGGCCAATGCGTGTCTTCAGACCTCTGGAATATGTGGCCGAGTGCTCGCGCTATGGTCATGCCTCCGTTGCGTGTTGGGAATGGATGAGTGCACGCGGGATAGGCGTGTTGCACAGAATCGACGATCGAGGTCCGAATACACGCGGCCTCAATGCCGGGCAGTATTTACATATTCTAGAGAACATTATGATTCCCTCGGTGCGACTTTTGTATCCCGATGGTGTGCTGCGCTTCCAGCAGGACCATTCTCCAATACACACTTCTCAGAGGGTTCAAGAATGGTTCGCAAGGCAAGACCAACTAGAGCTCGTAGATTGGCCACCTTATAGTGCCGACTTGAATCCAATTGAGAATATCTGGTCGGAGACGAAGCACACGATGGCGGAAAACTGGACTGATCCACAGCCAACAAATAAAGATGCTCTCTGGGAGCTAGTAGCGGATGCCTGGGATGAAGTAGCTAGTAGCCAACGCTATGCTACTTCTCTGGTCGCCTCTCTACCACGACGACTGCGGCAGGTGGTTGAGAAAGAGGGTTACTGGTCCTCTTATTGAAATTTACACCATCGACCCTTTTCAGGGCCAAATAAAAACTCATGTGAAAACGTGACACAAAAACCAAAGGCACACCACGTGGCATAATGACCACATTGAGATACAAATTAAAGGTGCGGGGTGGTTCCGAACCCGAAAAATCGGATGTCAGAACCATACACGCGAGACCACCTTTGTTTGTTACATGTGTTTTTGATATGGATGCAAACATATGCTAACAAATAAAATACATCCTATGATACTGTAACATTTTATACTATAACGAAACAAAATAACATAATCAGAAGGAATGAAATTCAAGATCTAACTCCAGAAACCTAATGGTATTCTATTTCTAACATGACAGCAACCCCAAGCACACTGCGAAATGGATCGTCTAGAACATATGCCATATGCCATACAATACCCAATCACTCTCACCTGACCCGAATCCTACTGAGAATCTTCTAGAGGAATTGGAGAGAAGAGTGAGAAAAAAAAACTTTTTGTCCACATAACACAAACTAGGCGTTTCTACCAAATTGCAATAGCATTGGACCAGACATTACTAGAAAACTGGTTAATTTAGAGCTAAATAGACTGATGGACGTTGTTCGCAAAAAGGGAAGTTAACAAATAGCTGTGGAGTGAACAATGATCAACACTTTGCTGATGTATGTCCAACGTTTATAAGAACTGGAGACAGATGATGTAGTCTTATGCAGTGATGCCGTAGTTTATGTTGTTTTTTTGTGTGTCATATTGTACCTCACTAAGTAACATTAAACATGGCTGATTACATATTTTCTGTCTTTAGGCTAAGCTTATCTACGAATGTCACTAATTGCTATCTACTACTGTCCTTATACTTCTGCCCGTGACTGCATATGCGCGACGTTTAAGTTGTTTTTGTTTTCAGACTGGAACCATTCTAGATGTCAGAGATAAGCAGATCTGTGTCTATTAAGTCTGATGTCATTAGCCTCTACTGGTTTAAAAGTTGTTCAGATTGCATAAGAATTAAAGTATGGTTAAATTACGAATGTAACTAAATCATTCTTGTGTTTGAGAATACCACGGAAAGCATTTTCAAATAGAACAGGCCCTAATATTTATATACAGTGACGATCACAAATATTCATACATCCTGTTCCTTTCACGACTTCTGTATATTAAGCAATTATGTTGACACACACGTATGCGTCCAGCTGTATTTTGCATTCCATTTAATCAAATACAACAAATAAACAACATTTCTTATAAAAGAAACAAAGTAATATATTACACAAATGTAAATAAGTGCACCTTTTCCAGAATCAGAAATGTTCATACACCTTCGTACGAAGAACAAATGTTTTCGTACATCAACATAAACAAAATTAATTATCCATTTAATATTTAGCATGCCCTCACTTTTGCTTCAGAACGCTTCTCAAACGCGCTGGCATTGTCTTTACTACCGTTCGTATGACACTAGGAGGGATATTGTTCCACTCATGAAGGTTTTTCTCTGAGTTCCGAGTGCTTGAAATATGATGTTTTCGTAGCTTAATATCTAAGTATGCCCAAATATGTTCTATTGAATTTAAGTTTGGGATTGGGGTGCAGTTTCTATTACATGAGGACAATTATACAGCAGCCATATTCGTGTTGCACAGGATTTACGCTTAGTACCATTATCCTGGTAAAATGTGCATTACTACATCAAGTTGTATGGCATTAGGTCGCAAATTATGCTTAAACTAGTCAATATAGTTTTATTGATCCAATAGTCAATATATAAGCATCAGTTCATCTACACCACATGCACTCATGCACCCTCACACCGTAACTGAACCCCCACCATGTTTGACGGTGGGACGAGAATTTTGGGGATTTATCTATTTATTCGATTTTCTCCACACTTATAGCGGACTGTCATGATCGAAAACCTTGAATTTACTCTCATCTGGAAATATTACGTCTGTCCAGTAATCGTTCTGTAAATATACCTTCGCGAAGTTAAGTCTCTTTTTATAATTACATTTGCCTATATACGATTACTTCTGTGGTGTTCTTGCATTATAGTCACTATTGCTGAACACTCTTCTCACTGTCATTGGTTACAGTGACTTTGAAAGTTTTTCGTAGGTCTCTTGTAATAGCACATGGACTGGTGAAAGATCTCTGACGGATTTGTTTCACAATATAACTTTCTTCTCTACGCGAAAGTACGTTTGGCCATCCACTCCTCGGTTTGTCTTGTTTGTACTTGTATATCATTTTACGATACATTGCACAGTCGCCTCTACGAGAGTCATTAGAGCATATTAAAATATTTGTTAGTTGTAACGGTTCGTATGAATTCATTGCGGTTTAATAATTTTTTTTAAAGATGTTATTTTATTTTTTTGTATGTATGTATGGACTCAACGTGTTTCTCAAACCTACAATTTACACTTTGTTTTATTCACTTTGATTTTTGTTAGCAAACCTTTCCTGCAAAATGTTTGAAGTAAGATGCAGAACAGCGTGGTGTTTGTAAATCATTCCTCGGCATTCTATGTCTTTTCTACCTCCCACATCACATGCACAGGAGTAGAATACATTAAGTTTAACTGCACAAACGTCCTTGCCAAGAGCCTTGCTTTTGTAAGTGGCGTGTACCTGTCTATGCCGTGAATGCCTGCATTTTATAGGCCGTTCATGGTAAATTGAGCACTTTTGAAAACTCTTTCATTTGGAATAATAGTTAATAAGTATGTATTACTTTAGCCGTATGCATTAACTTCAGAGTGCGGTATAATACTTACACTGTGGTTATTACTTACATGGCCATATTTAACTAAAAAGGTGGTTAAAGAATAAAAAATGGCTGAAAGATAAAAGTAACTAGTGCCTCAAAAGTGCTTATTTTACCGTGAACATCCTTTAGTCGATATTGTACGTATGTCGGCATGCTTGCAATAAAAAAAATACAATACTTGAACAGATTTTCCGATTTCTGTACGACGCAAAATCGAGCCACATCAATTTCAATGTATTTTCGCCGTGGTTATGACAGATATTAACTTGATCTCTTTTTCCGCATGGTTAGGGGGCAATTAAACCGCCTTTCCACTCGCCACATGCCTCGCAGAGTGAATTAATGGGTTGTCATTAAGTTCCTGAACATTGACTCACACTGATTTGTACACCTGGCAACCCTGCGAGGTTCTCGCTCTCTGTACTCTCTCCCTTCTATCGTCGCGTACGCCAACCATGTTTATGGCGTCAGTTCAGCTGCAGTGGCACTTTGATCTGCGACGGACCCACGTAGACAGGCAGGCTGCTACAACAGCCTTGCCAACTTAGCCTGCGCCATCTAACGGCTGTATATGCACTGGTACCTGCCTTGAGCTCTGCACACGTCGCTGCGTGTACAGTCCGTAATCATGACAATACATTCTGTATGTTTCTTTACGTAGCCTGTGTGATTTACGTTAGGGAATCAAATTCCTGACGTACACTCCACACAAACTAAACAATCATAAAGTATGACGTGTAAATTCATCGTGAATATAAGCAAAAATGCGATTGGAACATGATTACATAATAAAGTATCCCCACGCCATAGATCAGTTAATATATGTTGTACTGGATGCGAAGCAAGAGGATGACTTACTACTGCATGTTTTAGAGAAGGCAACAAAACATTTTTCAGCGTGATTCCAGTAGAGGTTTTTGAATGTGGAGTAACCTAAATTAAATCTCAGGTGGAAGCAAACGTTTGTCCGCCAGACTTATTATTCTCATTGTTTTCTTCTGCGTTAGTGTATGAAGCATAGAGTCAAACTGAAAGTTTTTTGTTTAAACGGTAGCCTACCTCATTGCATCGCTGAACCAACATAATCTTACATACATATCATAAGGCTCTATTATTTAAGGAAAAACGAAAATAATGACATCCACAAAGAGTTCTATGAAACCACGAAAAAATGCAAAGAAACCTAACAGGGTACGCCACTAGTTGTACGAAACACTTTCTGAATCCATTTAAACATTAACAACAACAACAAAAAGGAAGGGGGAAAAAAAAGGAAACTTTATACACAGCTTATAATATTTAAACCGTTTATTAATTTTTTCTTATGAGACAATTATTTGCGGTCGTAAACAGTTTGTTTCGAAATTAATATTGCTGCTAACAGTTGTTTAATAATTCGAAATAAATTATAATCCCTTCGTAATTTCTTTATTAACTTGAAACATTCAATTCACTTTCACTTCCATTCAATGTTAAGCAACTTTTCTTGGAAGAATGAGCTTATATAATCATGCAAATGTCTGTTTGTGATGTACTGCATGTCTCCTCATAATAACATTCGATCCTGTGAAACATATTTCACCAAATTCGGTGCACATATTGAACTTAGTAAGGACATCTGATTTTTACAATGTTCTGCAAAGCCGTTTGCTTGATTTCAAAAGGGTTGTTATTTTAATACAGCAGGGCGCCATTTCATATCTGGGGAACTATTTTACTAGGTAAAACCAAATCGTATATTTTCACAGTTAATCTTGTACGTCTTTATTCTAGGAAGGTACGTTCTTATTGGTTGGCCATCGTGAAAACAGTAAGCTTTTAACATCATATCTCGGGAATTACTCAATAGATTCTGCCGCATTTTGCAGGCAACTAGTACCTTTTAGGCCTACAGTAGGCAATGGTACCATATGCAACTACGATTAATGTGGAACTTACTGTATTTTCACAACGGCGTCATACAAATATCTGTTTTTAAATTTGGTATATATATATATTTCGACTACAGTTGATATGAAGAAAGTATCGACTAAAGGCTGTAAATATGCCATAACCATTTTCATTCGTCATTCTGTAATATAGCGCACCCATGAAAAAATAAAGTTATTGTATCGTAACACGGAAAACAATCTACCCATTCCAACCAAAGTTGGCAAACAAGAAGTATGCTGATATGAATTAATTTGTTCAGGCATTTAGTTTTAATTGGTGGCAATATAGACATTTTGATAACTATTCTGTATCTATGAAACGGTGTGGCCAATTTCAAGCAATATTTGTATACTGTATCTAATACTATGTATGCCATGGTTACATATGCGATTTAAATGTGTAAGAAACTTAATTTTGACATGGTGACTATATTAATATTTTAGCTTCATTTGGTATACAGCATGTAGCATACTGTTTTTTGGCCAGTTTCAACCAAACTTGATGTGTTGAACGTATCACCTACAAGTACTAGACATGTCGGTACATTGTCTCTTTTGTCTGCAATATTGTAAGGTACCGCTACAAGAAGAAAATATATTGTGTCAAATGTCGGGAAACAATAAACCTGTTACTACCTAATTTGGCAAACAAGATTCACTAAGCTGACCAAATAAACTTATATGTTTTCCGTGGGTCGGTCACTTATTTTTAACATGGCGACGACATGAACGTTTTGATTACTATTCTATAACCACAGAGCCGTGTAGCCAAGGAACGAAAAGCAAAACAAAAAAAAAGTGAATGTTGAAATTTGATACAAACAACACTGCATGTTGTAAATAAACAATCGAATGAAATGAGACTTTATCAGTATTTTAAACAAAACATGTTATATATTACAAAATAACTGGAATATATAGTTTCTGGACCGATATTGGTACGTTAAATGTGGTTTAACATAAAATAATACAGGCATTATCAAAGCAATTCAGCTTACCTTTCTTTTTATCATTGATAAATTGGGTACTCATATGCGCAAATATACTGACTCTTAGAGTTTAATTGTGTGCAAATTTTCAATCATTAAAATATCGACTCAATGAATTAAAACATTTTTTTGTAGAACGTTTTATTTTGTTCATTTATGCTCTATATAATTTCCCATGCAGAAAAATATAGGATAGCTGCTCGTTAAAAACCAGATTATATATTTTGACCGGCAGCCAGTTTGCAATTAAATATATTGCAAAACTAAGAGGTTCGAGGGCATTTCACTTGTTTTCTGACAGCGTTGACAAGTTCAAGTGCCAGATTAAAAAAATGTATACGCTAGTTCAATTACTCGTACAAAATGTGCATATTTTCTTCGCTTTATACGATAATTTTACAAAGCACAGCCCGCTAGGAAACTGGAGAGCGGGGGTTGAAGGAACTGTCCATGGCCTTCTACGATACTGTAACCCAAACATAATGATGTGAGCTGCAGGGTTTGTTTCGCTGCTGCATGCATTTCCGACCTGAAACCACCTCCTCCCAGTTATGCTCAGAAGAATTCTGTTCATTTTAATATCATGGCTATACTAGGCAAACCCACGGCCATTTTCACGCTTTCGTTCGCTGTAAGTGAACTTAAAACATTTTTAACATGCATGTTAGCCCAAAATTCCAACCAGGTCAGCTTGCACTATCTGCTTTCAAACATTTGACATAAAATGACATTACAACATTTGACATAGAGGTATTCAAGGAAGCAAGATTATTTCCCTTTCTTGCTGACTTAACAAAGCACTGAAATACAAGTTAAATAACTTTAATATGGAGCCTCACGTTTCTCTTGTCGCTTTTACAATAGAATGTGAAAAGTTATTCCTCTGGGAATACCAGCTCTCCAAAAAAAAAAAAAAAAAAAAGGGATGTGTATTTTTAAAGTTTTTAATCGCTTGTATGAGCTGTGGTGTTGTAACTGTCAGACTACTCGCCTCGCACCACACTAAACAGGGGTCACATCCGGATTTTCATATGTAGGGAACGTTGCGGGCCTTGCTGTTGGCCAGTAGATAGTGTCGGGGTACTCTCGATACTCAGTTTTCTGTCGCTGCTCCATCTGTACCTCTCTTCGTCACAATCAGCTGTGAAGATCTTAGTTGTTAACCGCCGCTTATGTCTCTCTCATGTCACTGTTGTTAACTTACAGCTGTGTTTCACCTACATACAGTATTTCACACCAACATTGATCGTTTAAAGAATTATATACATTTTTCATCTCTGTTTTCAGCTAATGTTAATTTTGTGGCCGACGAATATCATATATTAATTGCAGATGCCACTTAGATATGACGTGAAATACGGGTTCTGTACGTGCCTTCAAATTTCCCTATCATGTTTCAACTTGCGACTGAATTATGATTATGTTCAGAACCATGAGTCTTTGTGGGAAACTTTATTTTTATGAAACTTGCAAATACTCAGCTTCAGTTAATCTTGTGATGTTTGCACCCTAACCTTGCTTTCCAAAGATATTTTTGCCGAACAAAAGATGAAGTCAATTTTACATCGTAAGCGGTAATTTGTTTGAATAAATAAGCCAAGTAGACTTTTTTTTACAAGGGGTGCCTAGTGCCGAGACAAAACGAACAGGCAGTCAGGTGATTTCCCCATTCAACTGCTTCATAGTCCGCCTGTTTGTGTGCGGTTGCCACTACTTGCAGCTCGCACTACTGCTCGCGCCAGACATCGTGACCCTGTTGAGCTCCCTCGTCCTTCAGTTATGCGATGGACACGGACGGGCGCTGCAACGGGTAGAAAATACTAACGGCACGATTATCTGTACTCGTTACTAAAAGCATTTTCAAAGGTTTCCCTGCCTCCCACCAAGGCGAACCTGGTTCGATCCCCGGCCGGGTCACCGGATTTTCGCAAGTGGGAATCGTGCCGGACGATGTCGTTGGTCGGTGGGTTTTCTCGGGGACCTCCCGTTTCCCCCGTCTCTTCATTCCGGCGCCACTCCATACTCACCTCAATCACACTAATCGGCTCTCAAGACCTCGCTGTTAAGAGCCGCCCAAATCTCTTCACTCACTCCAAGGTTTCCGTTGGATGATTTCATAGTAAAGCCTGGTTCAGTTAACATTCACACCGATCACGCCAACCGAAGCCGTCCAAATGTAAATAGATATTCGCATTGCCGTTTTAGTGGATGGGCGAAAGCTCAGTTTATAAATATAGGATTACGACGTAAATGCACGACAAGAAACTAAAATCTAAATATGTATTTACTTTATTGTTTGGCAATAAGAAAATGTAGCTAATATTTTATGAAATCGGCTTAATTTTAAAGTTGTCTCAGAGGTACGTTTTGAAGGAAAGACTGCACACTTGTTCTGTACCTTGCACATAGAGACGATGATGCATGTGATGCGCGTACCTGGGTCGTCCTCAGCGTCTCGCCCTTCTGGACAAAATACGTTCTCGTAGGCGGAATGCTTAGTGAGCGAGTGAAGAGATTTGGGCTGCTCTTAACACCGAGGTCTTGAGAGCCCTTGAGGGTAAAGCGATATGAGTATGGAGCAGAGTTGGAATGCAAGAGTGGGGGAAATGGGAGATCAGTGAGAAAACCCACCAACCAGCGGCATCGTCTTGCACGATTCCCACAAGCAAAAATCCGGAGGGGACCTTGTCGGGAATCGAACCCGGTTCTCCATGGTGGGAGGAGAGTTGTCTAACCACTACACCACCACGGTCCCAGGAATGCTTAACGTTTACCATCCGATTATAGTTGTTATGTCTTACATACGCAATGACGTAACAAAAAAATTTGTACTAACATGTTAAGGCCAAGTGTTTTTACATTTGTTAATATTAGCGCTACGCTTTAAAACGGTTATGTCTGCCTAAAAGCGCTTACTTTAAAGTATATATTACTAAAAGGAATAAAAACAATGTAGCTGAAGAAACGAGTTTAAAAGAATAGCCGAAAACAAGACTTTTATATGTCATGAACTGAACATAATGCAGGTAAATTATATCTAAGATTAGAAGCGGAAAATATTTCGAAACGAGACGACACTGCACGCCAATTCGCAGGGATATTTGTACGAGAATGACTGCAAGCTTTCCAAATGCCCTATAGGATTGTTTGGCCTAGTTACGGAGCAGACATGTATACGCTCGTTCGACCAGGTCCGAGTCAGAGTTCAAGAAGCACGCTACTGTCTGCACCAGACGTTGTGGCACTTGTCTGAACGTGGGTGCGGGGTTTGTTGGGGAGAGGTGGAACAACTACGTACGCGGCTCTGGCTTTGTATCATCCGACCTAGAAACATTACCCCATCATATACAGTTTAACTGCAGATTTAGTTTTCAATAGATGCCAGTGAATATTCAGGAATATATAAAAAGGCTACTTAAAGACGAGAAAGGGAAGAAGTAAAATAGTATGAATAGGTGTTATGACCGCGAGGGTAAATAGGTATGAGTGTTAAGACATACCGATCAACAAAGTAGCTGATAGGGTTGCCAACAATTCTGGCATCAGTAACAGGTGTATCCAAAAAATAATGAAGGCTTGTGGTGTGGTAGTCCATATATATCGCCTTGTTCGATATCACGAGTAATACATATGAATATGGAAGCTATAAATTCACCATATAAAAAATTGCAGGCAACTGTGCCTACCAGAAGACATAAGTTATAATGGCCAAATAGCCTTGTTCGAGGTCACAAGTTGCAGCTAAGACATAAATTTGATAGTGATAACTTCAATGGATTGAAAAGGGCATACAACCATGCATACAAGAATTCTAAAGCATGCATTTTTTCTCGAATTTTTGTTTTAAAATTCATTCAAGGTTTTGGGACCAAGGTCAAGATTTTCTGTATCTAAAACGATAGTAGTAGTTTGTAAAGTAACATGGTTGCTGACTTTTATGTACCTTTTCTCTAGTTTTTCTTTTTAAAGTCATTCGATGTGATGGGGCTACGGTTCAGGTCACCTGCATCTAATAAGTGGTAGTTGTTAGTAATGTAATATTTTTGTTGGCTTTTATGTATTTTTCTCGCGTTTTTGTTTTTAAGGTCATTCAAAGTCATAAGATCAAGGTTAATTTCACCTACATCTAATATGGTCATAGTAGTTAGGAATGTAATATGCTTGTTGACTTTCATGTATTTCTTGTAGAGATTTTGTTTTCAATGTCATTCAATGTAATGGGTTCTATGTCGAGGTTGCCTGTATCTAATATGGTGGCCGTAGTGTGTAATGTATTATACTTGCTGACTTTTATATATTTTATGAAGTGTTTTTTTTCAAGGTCATTCAAAATCATGGGGTTAAGGTCAATATAGTCTCCATCTATTATGGTGGTAGTTGTTACTATTGTAGTGTGCTTGTAGACTTTTATTTTTTTATCGAGTTTTAGTTTTCAAGATCATTTATGGTTATAGGGTCAAGGTTAAGGTAGTCTGCACCTTATATGACGTTAGTAGTCTATAATGTAATATGCTTGATGACTTTAATGTATTTTATTGCGAGTTTTTGTTTTCAAGGTCATGATGTCAAGGCCAAGGTAGTCTGCATCTAATATGATGGTAGTAGGTAGTATTGAAATTTGCTTGCTGACTTTGATGAATTTTTCTCTAGTTTTTGTTTTCAAGGTAATTTAAGATCAAGGGGTCGCAGTCAGGTCACCTGCATTTAATATGGTGGTAGTAATTAGTTGAAATATGCTTGTTGACTTTTATGTATTTCTTTTCGAGATTTGGTTTTCAAGATCATTCAAGGTCATAGGGTCAAGGATGATGGTACCTACATCCAGTATGGCAGTGGTAGTTTGTAATGAATTATGCTTGTTGACTTTTATGTATGTTTTCTATAGTTTTGGTTTTAAAGGTCATTCAAGGTCATGGGTTTGAGGTCATGGTTACCTGCATCCAATATGGTGAACAGGTGATATCTAATGCGAAGGCGGTCGCCTACCTATATGGTGGTCACCTTCCAAGATGGCAGTCGCCTACCAACATGGTGGCCACCTATCAAGATGATCACCCCTTGCACCTACCAAGATGGTGGACGTGTATGGGTGAGGGGTGACCTCTGGAATGTTCATTTTTAAATACATTTTCAAACGATTATTTTATTAATTTTTAATAACATAATATTATAGATTTAAAAAATGTTTTTGAAAACATTTTTAATAATACATTTCTTAGTTAATTTTTTATAGTGTTATACATAATTTTTAATAAATAGTTGATGATACATTTTCAACAATTTTTAAAATACATTTTAAAATATTTTTGAAACAATTTTTTAGTACTTTTAATAATATACTTTTTGGCATTAAAATTTTTTATTTTTTATTTTTGTCGAATTTTTTTACTTTTTTTGGATTTTTTTGGGTTAAATGTCAAAGGTCAAGGGCAAAGGTCCTGGCCCTGTTATTCTGCCCCTGGGGTCTCTGATCCCGGTTACTGGGGTCGTTGAACCTTAACCCTGGGTCGCTGATCCGTCTCACTGCTCTACCCAGGGTCACTGATCTGGCTGGGAAAATAGGAATTTTTTTAGGGGAAACAGGGACGTTTTTACTGAACATCTAAATTTTTAGGGACATTTAGTTCATTTTGAGGAAAACATAGAAATTTTGAGGGAAAAAAAGGGGGAAAAAGAAGGGAAATTCCAACATGATGGCGAGCAGTTCCTGCGCTCATATCCCTCATCCCTTTGCTCCAAAGTAATTTTTATATAGTACTCACAACATTACAAATTAAATTGTTATTGTGAATTTATTTATTTTCTGATTTCCGCTACCAAACCTAATAAACTGAGAAGAAAGGGTTAGAAAGTAGAACAGATTGGCGGTAAATGATTAAATATTTTGTAACAACCACTGCGAAATAGAACTTGAGTGGATCAGGATGGACCTTCCTGTACGACATTTTGGAACTCTGGCTCAGTAACTTTTCATTTGACTGCATGTCGTATTACTAATATTTAAAACGTACCTCCACTCTCCCAACCCTTTACTTCACTATAACCTCTATGTTGTTGATAGGTGTGAGGTCAAAGTGCGGGGACTTCAAAGTCAGATGATGGTAGTTGTGTTATAAAGAAAATTCAATTCTCTATCTCTATTTGTGTACCTATTTCGTACAGGCACTGAATACGGTCTTCCACCGGTTAAATTTTCGGTTTTTGGTCAACCAATTTGGACTCAAACTTAGAAATTGCAATACCTTATCCCGCAAGGAAGGTAATTCTTAAAGAATCATTAATTTAGTAAATAGTTATAGGCGTGAATGCTTTGTGTGTAAAACAGGCCAAGATAACACAAGTATCAAATTGATATATATTTCGTTTATTTTGTAGTTGTGGGACTGACAACGATATATATATATAATGTAGGCGAATCATGTTTGTGATCACAATGTGAAATATTATAAAACAATTGTTGTTGTGTGCGCCACAATGGCTAACATTCGCATAACATGGCACGAAACACTGACAGACCAATTGCTAGAAAGCACACTTACACATGTATCCACCAATCAGTTAGGTGCCTGGTCGGTGTGGTATCTGCCAGCCACCAAGTATATCAAATTGGGTTACTTACCATCACTAGCACGAATCGCCAATGGAGGCAATTCGATGAGAAACATCATGACGAAACACTGCGAGGTGAACTGCCGAGCTTAGATGTAATGGTACTATAGACTGTTCGCGCCAAAGTGAGCTCTTAACACTTTTCGTAATGATGCTATAACATACACATGAAACATGCAAGCAATTTTATTTATACTTCAGTTCGTGTATAAATGAAAATATACCCTGAGTTACGACTTAATACATAATCTTTATTGACATTTGGGTGCATACGTCCATATATAAAATGCGACAGGTATAAAGAAGTACTCACATTAATGCGAATAGTTTCCTTCGAAATATATCTAGTAGCTCGCTGCATGTATTAAATATATTATTATGTTTTAAAAGGTGAATATTTTGAGTATTTTTAAATAACCTTAGATCTTTCAAGAGACTATAATCACTCCCGCAGATAATACTGTAGTAAATTCATGTTATAACTCTTTAATAATCAATAACTATTTACTGTATTCCAAATTTTATTACTGTAATCCAAATTTGGTTCAGACATGTCGGTGCATGTAAATAAGCCTTTACTTTATGAACGGATCAAAGCAGGAACAGGAAAACTGCGCAGATTGTTTTGAGGACAAGCTAAACTTTACACACTTATAGACCTAATCTACCTTTGTATTGGATTACAGTTAACAAGGCTCACTCAGGAATGTGCGAAGTAAATACGAAACTGGCAAGGAAAGACGTTTAGGGATCACGTGCTGTATGTTTTAGAGTAATATTGGTCACTTACTGGAGAAACGAACAGTGAATATACAGTAGTTGATCGGATATTCATTTGATTGTTAAGTCTAGACTACAGGCCATTCATTTCGAGACATTTCATGGTCTCTAATTATCATACATATGAAAACATTATTCCTTTTGACGTATTATTTAATGTTTTTTAGTGATTATCACTTTATGTTTTCAAAGATCTCGTATGTGTTGGCAAGGGGAATTATAATGTAACACCTCCTTTCATATTTACAATATTGCATGAATTGGAAGTAATTTTTTCCAGTGGTCGAGTGTGGTATATTCAAATATATAATTTACTATTTCTTTCTCAGATCTGATACAGGATAGTTCATCATTCCGAATGTTTCACCACTAATTTACTTTAACTGCATTACATATAATGTGTTGGAATATATTCGGACAAAACTGAGTTCACAGAGCTATTATTCGAATTTTGTATCCTTTTTCCTCAAAGCCATGTGTTGCTGCAGCTCTTAGCCAGGCCCACTCTGCGGCACGTGCCTGTGTCTTGGGAGGGGGCAGTCTGCCGAATATACCCGAAGGGGACTTAGAAATATTTTCAGCTACACCAGATCGCTCATTTTTTGTGACGAGAAGTGAACATTTCCAATTATGTGGAAATCCAAATACGTTAACTAGTGCGATGTAGAGTAACATAAATATCGATTTCATGGAAGACAGTTCAATTTCAAATATGTTAGGTTATAAACAGAGAGCATACTCCGCTAATGAATTGCATGAATCATCGAAACAGGTTAATATATTGCCGGTAAACGTATGTCGTTTAAATGTTAATATTGTAGGTGGTTCATATTTGAATGGGAAACTGGCAAATACACTACATGAATTTACGAGTGCGGTGGCTCCAGTATATAAAATAATTGAAAAACCGAATACATTGATATATCTTCCAGTAATATTGAATCGTGTCCATGAAATAGTTGCTACAATTGTCGATAAAGTTGATAAACTTACTAATTTTAGAAACGAAGAAATTGCCATTCGTTTACAATTAAAAAAAGCTATATAAACAGTTGCATTCTGTGAACGTTGCAATCATAATGGGTATTGTGTATAATAGTCAATACGGGCGTAAAGTAGGCAGATATTCTCAGATCTATGTCACTAAGGAACATATTTCGAAGAAAGGAACTATAAAAAGATGTAAACGCAAGCATAAATCGCTCACTTTAAATAAGTTACCCATGGAGTTAACACGAGGCAACGAATTGTTTTTAAAGAAACAGGATATATGGTTAAAAGAAATGGAAGACATACTTAATCTTGAAGAAGAAATAAATTATGAAGATGCTATCACCAATATGGAAATACGTGTATATGAACCGTTCCGAGTAGGTCCATACATATTTCCATCGGAAATAAGGATTTCAATACAAAATCACGATATTTACACATTACCATCGAAATCAAGTTTAAGGTTTAGAGGAACAATTAAAAAGATAGCCAATGCAAGTAATATTATACCTACGAAAATAGTAGGAAATGGAATACTTAATTTAATCGAAAGAATTGCATATCTGCTCAATGGTGTGAAAATCGATCAAACAAGATATTTTGGAATTACTTCCACGGTATAGAACTATCTATCGCAAACTGTAAACAATCTTTATACTGGGCTTATAGCTGGATGGAGCAATATAAGTGGTTATTCACTACAAACAAACCCAGGCGGAAAATACAAAGTTGTTATACCGTTAAGTATGGTACTTGGCTTTGCTGAAGACCATAAAAACATCATATTTAATGCTAAACAATAATTAGCTATTCTATTAGGTAATATGCATTTGAATGCTATATATAACACAGCTAATAATGAGGAGGGTTTAAAAATTGAATTAAACAGTGTCGAATGGCTAATGCCACATATAAAAGTTAACACTCGTTAACTTGTAAAGTTTTAAAACATATCAAAAAAGGGAAGAATCTAGATATTGCTTTCAGATCATGGGGTTTGGAGTCTTTTCGAACCCTACCAACTTCAGAAGAAATAGCGTGGAGTGTGAAATCAAGCTTTTCTTCTGAAAAACCTACATATATTGTCTTTTTTTTTTCAAACTAACCGACAAAACAATTTAAAAGCAGATCTATCACTATTCGATAATTGTGGTATGAAAAATATTTAAGTATATCTAAACAGCCAAGCTTATGCCTATGTTTATTTTAACATGAACTTTGGTAATGGCGAATTTCTCATTTGCTATGATATGTACTCAAAGTTTCGGGAAACATATTATAACAAAATGAGTTCACCGATTCTAGAACCCAAAGCATTTAAAACTAGAGGAGCATTATTTGTATTTGATGTAAGCAAACAAAATGCCACCATCAACAATAATGTAGATTCACGAATTGAAATAATTGCAAATACACCCATTCCAGAAAATACGCAAGCCTTTTCTTTGATAATTCACCATAGATTGGCTAGCCATAATATAACAGATAAGCTGGTGAAGGTAATGACTTGAGTCAGTAGCCAACAAACCATGATTGCGACGAGATGTTTTGCAACGTGCAGGTATTTCAATCTCCAGATAAATTTATCATTAAGGAATTAGCTATTACTGATATGGAAGAACACACAACTGTATCCAGCTTCAAATCACCGTTCGACTGAAAATATCTAACTCGCAAACACAATGAAACTAATAGATGGGTTGCCATGCAACACCATGGTTTAAAATGGGAGAGTGGATGCACAGAGTATGAGAATATAGACGATATTTGCAAGCAATATTTAAACAATTGTGAGGGTCGAGGTGGGGTCGAGCAAAAACCTATTTTAGAATGTGTGTGGAATGGGAAAGTAACAGTTATTCAAAATTAATACAAGTGTCTATTGTTCAAACAAAAAAGTAAAACATATGGATATAAATCGACATTCTGCTCTACAGAGGAAAACTCTATATTAATGCTAACTAAAGCAATGATGTCTGACTGGGATGAAGTAGATGATGATTTTCCTCCTGAGACCCCAGTAGATATTGTACGAGCAATATGGCACTATTTGGGATGACAGAACATTGTGGACTAATGAGCCAAATTTAGTATCAAAACTTATTTGGTTTTACATAAACCAATATTTCATAATGATGAATCAAGACAACATTGTAATCACATGCTTTTGTATGTAGAAATCAAGGCAATAATTGAATATCTGCAATTTATTAGCACATTAAGTTAATCATTTAGAACTTGTCTCAGAAAGAAATAGTTTTAGTATATTTGTGATGTTCCTACTGTAACCACATCTTTCTTTCACCCAAGTGGTATTTACATCTATGTCACCCCTGGAAACTCAAGTGTGAATTACTCTTGTTTGTTTAACATAATAATACATTTTGGATAGATATGCGATTGACTGTTTCATTTCAAAAATATCCAACGTCCCTTAGAGGTTGAAAAACATAATGATTTAATATTTTGTCCAGATCTGAAAAAATGTTGTGTATACCATATGTGTCCAAACACAAGTTTACCAGCGATCATCGAAGAAGTGTATTAGCAATTTAATTAAACATTTCCTGATTTACCAGAATGTATAATATTACACACACCCGAATGCATGAAAAAATGTTAACAATCAAACAGATGAAAATACTACAAGTTTTTGTATTGCAAAGGAGAAAATGGAAAAGAAACTATGTAAAAAGTGTTCTGTAAACACCTAATGACAAGAAAATGTATTATGTAAGCAAAATGTAGTGAAATAAATGGTATGAAAATACTTTTGTATTTTACTGACTTTATGAATGCATGAATTGTAATATCCACATATGATTTATTCTAAAAAAGTAAAGTAATGCTACATAAACTTTGTTTATACATGCATTTAACAATCAAATCTAAATGTGTTTGCACAGAAAGAATTGTGTGCAGGATATTGATTTAATAAACATTAGTAATTTGAAAGCTATTTAATACATAAAACTCTGTAAATGCAATACAATTAAGATATATTGTGTCTAAAATCGAATTTACAATTCCTAGAATGTACCTATTACTTGTGTTTTGCACTTCCTAGAATTATCTATAACTGCTTATAAAATGTGTGCAACTTCAGGTTCATTTGTCAGTTGTCTTCATACCTGTGTAGATATCTACGCTCATCATTTGATCAGACATCTGCATTAAAATTCTTTGTGTACATTTTCGTTTAGTATTATTCTAGAATTTGAATAGTACAGAAGAAATGATGTCTTTGCTGTGTCGCTTCTGCGGTAAAGAATTTACAGTTCTGCAGAAAGTATGACGCCATGAATGAACTAGCTGTGTAATGAAAAATTCAAGAAAGCAGTTTCAGTGTGATTTCTGCCAAAAGCAGTTTTCTTGGAGTAATATTTTGAAAATACATTGGGGAATTTGCAACATTGATTCTATGCAATATCTACTTGCTCAACAATCTGCACCACTTCCTAAGGCAGCACGCACCACATGCTCTACAAAATCGCAGTTAGCTCCACACTTAGCTCTGCAGTCAGCTTCGCAGTCAATCTGCACTTAGCTCTGCAGTCAGCTCTGCAGTAAGCTCCGCAGAGTACATGTACTGCACAGCACTTAACATTTCCAGCTCCACCCACTGCATGTCCTCAAATTCAGGGATGAATAGTAATTCGATTTTCGACTCTCCAGCTTCAGTGAAAAGTTTATCATACAGTCTTAGATACGAAATACTGGCCACTGTGTTTACGGGTAGTTTGCCTGATGCACAGATAGTTATCGATAGGGTTAATACTGACACAGATTTTGAACATTTTTTCTCGAGTTGTAAGGGCCCTTTCTTAAACCTAGTATTGGCATCACCCGGCCCATTAGAATTTGCATTACCATAGCATGTAAGTATGTCAAATTCCTCATGATGGAGGAAGGAGCTACATAAACTTTCTATTTTCAGCTCAAATCCCTCCCTGTCCACCATTCTTCCGATGTTGTCGCGATATATGATGAGACAATTAAGCCTTACTTAACAGACTTGAGGAGTTTAGTGTGTGGTCAGGCTCACAATATAGGGGCCATGTAAACTAAGTAGTACAAGTTTATTGGTGATAAGAAGGCTTGTATTCTGGCACTGCTCCAATACTCACCATGCTTCACTCTCATTGGCTCTCAAGACCTTGGTTTGGAGAGTCGCAGAAATCTCTTCACTCTCTTCAATGCACAGATAAAATTTTTATTTTTGGTGTAAGGTTTTAATACAATTGCAAAACCATAAATTTCCAGTTTCACGGAACCCAGAATATGTAGACCTGCTGAATTTCAAGCCTTGCCTCATGTCAGTACGAGGTGTGTGTCAAATTTCCTCCACCAGCTTTGCACCTCTAGAAATGCAGTGCTTCATTCAGTCGGAAGGCCAATCAACTTTACCCTGTGGGGTATTATAGAATACCTGTCAAAATGTTTTTTGCAACACTTCACTTAGTGTCATAATAAATTCAGCTCTGCCACCTACAACACTGCCAATGAGCTAGTTAACTGGCACAATAGCATCTACAAGTCAAGTAAACTTCCAGTCATATCAAGATTGAACCAATCAACTGACAGATTGTGGCTTAAAATAACTAATCTGAAAGTCTGACAGCTAACGCCTCATCTAGATTCCACTGTGAATAACAACTTCTCACAGATTTGAGAGTAACGAGTTCGTCTTCCTCTGACATAAACTAAATGCTATCAACATCGTTCTGTTCCTAGGTGTGGGAATCACTACATCACCAACCATATGACATCAAACACGCAAAGTGTAATTCTTGAGTGTCTGTTTAATAAATAAAGAACATTTGTGAAACTATGTTACATATTAATAAAAATGATTGTTTTGTTTCGTATATGTAAAAAAATACTGTGCTTGTTGTGAAAATGGGATATATTATATGTATTTCAATCTGAATGTGTGTTTCATTTTTATTATTATTTACCTCCAAACAGTTTGTAGATCTGGAATTTTATAAAACATATTTCTTGCAGTAATTAGTTAGTTAATGTTTTTACAAAAAAAAAGAATAAAGTTTAATGCAGTAAAGACTTTTGAGAATCGCAATAGAGTAAACGGTTTTGTGACTTAACAGAAAACATGACAAAATAAATAATTTACTTATAATATACTGGGTTTAAAGACAAATGTAAAATGTAGTTAATGGGTATTAGCAAAGACGGACGATTTTCACGGGATATTTAAAACACCTAGAAATGACATTTATTGCATAAGTCACTTAATTAAGTGTTTATTCAGAAAGCAAATATGTTTGATGCTTTGCATGAAGGCTGCGGGGTTCCTGTAGGTAGAATGTGCTCAGGACATGTTTAAAGCCACAGCATTGGTAGTAGCAGCCCTTGTCCCGAGTGAGATAGGCTGGTCGCTTGAAGACAGCCTAGCAGGGTGGTCCATTCGCCTTGACAAAGGAGCACGGTCACCACTCGCCAACATTCTGTTTCAGAGCTGAAAAGACGAACAATGTTGCGAGGAGGGTGAAGAGGGGAGAAGTAGTGGTCCCTTACAACCCCCATCCCTCGTCGCTGGTCAGCAGCAACCAAAAGAGGGTTAATTAGTATCACGGGACTCTCGCTCGAAGACCTGTATCGGATGCTCCACACAACACAGTCCACAGCTGTTAGGGATAGCACCTCCCAACCAGCTAGAATCTCGTGCGACGGTTTAGGGATAGCACCCACAGTGGTATCGGAGTTTCGATCCAGCCTACAGCGATCACACATCCTGCATTCGACTCCGCACCGACACCGTGCTTCGCCTGGCTGATATGGTTACCCACGGCGCTTGCCTAGTGCTCTCTTCATCTGTCTGGCCAGGGTTCACACCTCAATCACAGTCTTTGCAGTAATATTTTTCGAAATATTTTCGAGTGTTAATAATTTTACAGTTTTTTCTTTTTATAAGCATATTCCATGTCAAGTGCGTTTCTGAGGTCGGTCTACGAAGATTTGTAGGATTTTCAACTAGCGTTGAATTTCCGAAGGTGTTCTCACAGGTTTTAATGGAATTTGTGTTGAAAATGATTTATTTTCAGCAAATATTCTCATACTAGGAGAGTGTGTTACTTATTATGCTCAGGGTATTGACATTGTATATTAATAATTTTAATGTGGCATTGGGGTAAGTTTTTCGTTATCTATGTATGTTTCCATTTCTTATTTATTTCCAATCTTTCCGTTTTACATTGAGAGCCAAGGCAGATGAGGATAAGGTACGTGTATGTATAGTAGGCTATTGTGTCTGGTTAAAATTTAATTATTTTATAACTCATAAATTCGTAGGGAAATAGGATATCTTTTTGAATTTGGTTTAGGTGTAATTCAAAATGCAAGTTTGGTAATCTTTATTTGCCCGTGTTACAGTAAGTGCTAAATCATTTTGTATTAAATCATGATTATATGATATTCCTGTTTTGAAGTTACCTCATAGTTATACAAAGATGATTTCCACATGATACAAGTCTCGCTTAACTTAAACGCAAGTTTTATTGTTTGTTAAAAAGTGAATTATTTTTAATTTATTCGCAGTGGTAAACTGCATTAAATTTATTTCCTTTTAATACTATAACTGTTGGAAAATTGTTTAACTTTTAAAAACATTTAGAATGTGATTATTCCTGTTTATGGGGATAAATCTATAGATTTATGAGGTGATCGATTTCTTAAGTTATATTTTTGCAAGAAAGTTTTTTTCCAAACGGTTTACATGACAAAGGACAGGAGTAATTCCCTCTCCGTTAGCTTTCGGCTTGATGGTTGTAGAGAAAGGGGGAGAGAGGAAGATAAAGAGGGAGAAAGAGAGAGGGGGAATGGAAACGAGTGAGATAGGACGAAAGCTACCTGGCTGCTCGGTGCATTTTCCCTAACAGTATTTCTGGCTAGTTTTTCTTGATCTCCCAGGGGTTTGGGTGTCCTACACGAGCAGATGACAGGGTTACGGAGATGGAATCTAGCTGTACTCTGATATCCTCTGTAACATGAAATACGACACAAGTTAAAATATTTTTTCACATCTTAATCAAATAATATCTTTTTTTTTTTTTGCTAATTGTCGATTAATATGTGAAATCCTCTAAAAGTATTAACTACGGGATTCGTTAAACTTTTATTGTGTTAAGTTTTTGATGAGAGTTGTTAAAAAAAATTTTTTTTAACGTTTAAGGTTTTCCCTGCGATTCGCTACTTGGTTCCATTTTTTAAATTTCGTTTCAGTCATTTTATCTTGAGGGAGAGGTGCGTGTGTCTAGTACGTTATTGAAAATACAAACATGTGAATTCGTAAACAGGGCATTTTTATTTATTTGTGAGGAAATTTTTAGCTATTTTAATGTTGAGGAGTTCCTCCAAAACATTAGTCTACAATCAGATGGTGCCTCTGGTTGTTTCCAACACACAGCTTATAAATCGATGTAAGTGATACGCTGGACTAATTCCTACAACAGCCTCCAGACCGAACAGACGTGTTTTGAAATCATTTAATGTTGGATGTTAAGTGTAGAACTCAGAGGGAGATGTACATGTATGTCTAGTATGGTAATGTGTTAGGTTAAAATTTAATTACTTTGTATCGCATCGTTAGTAAGTATGAACATCTACGCACTGCGATAGATTTTCGACGGATGTTTTGTTAAGATTATTCGGACTGATAAAGTGTGTTTGTAGATACATCGTTTATGAGTTAATAATTTCATACTTTGAATGTGGTAAATCTTTGTCCTTGGTTAATTTTTTTCATTTGAAACATTTCATGTTAAGTGGAGCTGTTTGCATGGGGAATCTTTATTTGTACATTGTTTTATATTTCTAGTGAAATATTGTGCTAGGCTTTATATAAACTGGTGAATTCATAAATAGTACATATTTTTATTGATTTGTGAAGTATTTCAATAAGTAAATTTTTGTGTGTCTACTTGCCTATGTGTTTCGGTGCTGAGAGCTGATGAGATGCTTAAATTGGACGTCATTAATTTATAGCACCTATCTTGGTAGGGAAATAGGATACCTTTTTGGCTCTGTCAGTTACTTTCTATCACTTCTTTAATAAGTTTGTGTATTTTGAACATGTGCTTTAATTCAAGTCGTTTGCTTTCATCTTGGACATTAAGTTAGGATAGTACAACAGGATTGCTGGGGGAGGCAAGTGAGTTTTCATTTTGATGTGGAAGTGGGCTCAGATGACTGTAAGAAAAAAGTTGTTTCATCTAGTACATGCATCGTAAACTTAATTTTGATCCATTTGTCATTGTCACGTAGTTGTGTGTGTTTGGATGTAAATTGTATTTATGATTTTTTTCAATAGCTATTTCCTAACCATCTTATTTCGGCGAAATGTTTACTAATTTTCGAGTACATAGATCTCAGTCACCTGCAAGACAGCCTACGATCAACATCCCTCCCGACACACAGCTTATAAGTCGCTCCAAATCCTATACTGAGTTCATTCCTACAGCATCCTCCCGATCGAACGGACGTATATATAAATCATTTAACGTCGTAAGGTACATATTTTCTAATCCATTGTTAATGTGTTTGGGAATAGTGCTGTTTAATTCAAGTCATGTAATTTATTCTGTCTTAAATTATATATTGTTAGGGAAATTGTAGCTATAACTCATTTCTTGATTTATTTACGACACCAGGATAGCTGGGGGTCTGTAATTCGTTTGAAATTTGCGATTCGATGAGCCTTTTGTGTAAATTATATTGCTTGCATACAGGAAATCGTATTCACATCTCTTTTTGTTTAATTAATTGCGTATTTACTAATAATTTCGTTAAATACACCATAACCTCTATCGCCTGCCAGACAGTGGTCGAAGCAGACGTGTCTTACCCCTCAGTGGTCTGCCAGACGGGAATGAACTCAATACCATTGAAAGTTAATATTACACAATACTTATATACACCCCTTCGCCAACATATCACACCTCAGTACACCAGACCTCAGAGTGTGAGGACGTACCATGACGCTCTCCAAAAGAAAATTATAATAAAAATAAAGAACGTTAGCACACTTAGGCCAATCTATACACTTTTCAACTCACACAAAATTCAAAAATCAAAAATTCAAAAAAATATATTTATTTATTTAATGAAATTAATTGGATCCATCAATCAAATATATTTTATTGGATTAAAAACAATCGGATTGGGATTGGATTAATCCTGAATCCGATCAATCAATTTGATATCAAGTTGATCATCTGATTAATCAAAAGTGAATTAGAACCATCACGCCTCTTCTACTGGTGGCCACCCTCTTGTGCAGGAAACTGTTTTACAGTCAGTTTTTGGGAAATTTTGCTGGTTTATTGACCAGAATAATTTAATTAACAAAAAAGGTCGTTGCAACTGCCTAGGACTCGCCGTTTTTGTGTAATTTGCACACAATTGTTTCGGCGGCAGCGATACCACGTGCGTGCACGAAATAAGTGCTTCCTGCAGGGAGTCACTCACTGACTGTCGCCAGGTACAAGCAGGCAGCTTCAGTACTGTAAGATTATTTATGTATAATACATGTTGTTTGCAGGAAGTGTTACAAATGTTCTCCGCCATCGTCTGTGCAGTGTGCACACCATACGCATATGCAGGTATAGGCTATTCACGGTAAAGTGAGCCTTTTGAGGCCCTAGTTACTTTTTTCCTTCAGTAATATTTTAACCTCTAGACACATTTTATAATAAAAATGGTTATGTCAGTAATAAACACAGTGTGTATATTCCACCGCACTTGAAGTTAACGTTTAAGGCGAAAATAAAATACATTTATTGACTATTATTCCCAATGTGAGGGCTTTCAAAAGTGCTCACTTCACCGTGAACAAACTATAGTATTGCCTACACGCTAACACTGTATCGCTGCAGCCGATGCTTTGTGTGCGTTTCACACGAAAACAGTTAGTCCTAGGCTGTCGCAGGGAGCGGGACATTTTCGTTAATTAGGCGATACTGCTCAATACATCAGTATTAAATGTTCATGATTCCTGGCATTAAAACTTAGTATACTCTTTAAGGGTGGCTACCCTTGTTGTTTTCATTTAGGTGAGACGTATTAATGAAAGTTTGTTCTTAGGTTGTATATACCGATAAAATGAAACAATGTTCGGAGAGTAATTATCTATTTTCACTCAAATTCCAGTATTTTGCAAAAAAAAGTTAGAAAATTGGTTTTTCAAGGGCTTATATATCCCTTAATATTTAGTTAAGGCAGAAAGTGTCCTATATATTGCCCATATAATTTGCATAAGAAATCACCTCACGAAGTTTGTCGCTCGAATTCGAATTCCGCCCCCTTCTGTTGACCGATAGGTTATGGGTCAAAGCCCAACATTGATGGCGGCTATATGAAAGGGAAAGGTCTTTAAAATAAATTATATTTTTGTGATACGGAAATCGTGTCTAGATATTTTATCAACATTACAAACACATTACCATCGTTAATATAATTCCGTCTAACCAATATCGGCTGTGCTGTATCTCCTGATATGTGCATATATACAAAAGAAAGCAGTTGTCACATCTCCGACTGATTAAGTTGCCCTAAGATTGACTTCTGGGGTGAAGGCTCGAAAGTTGCCCACTCCACGGCATGGCATAGATCCTCTTGAGAAAGTGCCCTTTTAAATTAAATATGTCTTATTGTGTTTAGCCTTTACACGCATTATTGTGTGAAGCGAAATCTTGACCTTAAGCCTTAATATTACGCATATCACTGGTCTAGCGAGCTACGGCAGAAGGAAAGCACATTGTTAAACACAGTGTTTTTAAGCTAGCGGCCAGCCACAAGAAAAAGTGTATAGGTGCGACAGGTTCGTGCAAAATGTTATGAAGACGAACACAGAATGCCAATGATGCTGCCTTGCTTTGGAAACTGTAATGAAGATCGTCATACCTTAAATATGTGGCATTGTAGTGATGGGTAAGTAAGAGACTGAAACCGTCACCTCATTTCAGAAACTAGATCAAGGGAAGAGGTTACGACATAGAAACATGGTAACGTCACATTTCAACATCCATGAAGCGTCGAGAGAAATTCTGGAGTGGTTAATACAGTGGATTCGCATTCAGGAGGGACTGTGGTTGATTCCCGGCTCGGCCATTCTGATTTCAGTTTTCCATTGCTTTTCACAATCACCCCACGGCCCGTTTTATTCCTCGCTTCTAATTGTGCGGAAACTAGGTCATTCATAACGATTTCAGTGTCGACGAGATGTGGAGCCATAATGGTAATAATGACAATGACACGAACTTGGAAACGAGTACCAGAAGTGTAACGAAACTTTAACCAACAGTGAGAATACAGCAGCGAGAGGGTGAAACGTGGCTGGGAGTGGAAGGGAAAGCAACGAATGCAACCGGGATTCGAACCCTGCCCTCATTATATGACTATAGCTTCTCAGTGACACTAGCGACGGAAGCCATTCCAAAAAATCATATCCGTGTTCTCCCCAAAATAAATTACAGCACTGTCATTTTTTGCCAAAAAAAATGCACACATTTGTGGCACGTAAAACGTCTTCCAAAACCGACCCACACCTCTAGTCGCGTTGATGGAGGGGATGAACAAAAAATTCGGGCATTGACTCCTAAGCCAGTAGTGACGCCAGTTCCATGTGTGGTGGGATCACCACCTCACCCCTCCGATGGAACCGTTTACGTCGTATTAAGGTCGTACAACCAACTACCCTGTGGTAAGGATAGGGTCGCTCGTAACTATATCTTATTGCAAAAAAATTTGTCACAAATATCTTGGCAATAAACAACCTTGTTAGTTATCACTAATGAATTCGATACTTACAAAACACGTGTAAGTTCGTGCTATAATTTGTTTTTTGGTGATAGCAAAATTTCGCCCTCGGAAGCATTAATAAGGTAGGTTTTGTAATCAGTGGCTCAATTTTTTTTCTCCCGCTGCTGGGTTCCTTGGTTCTCTGCGTGGCGCTGGCAAACAGGAATTTTCTAGACGAGTATCCGTTAGTGGGTAGTAAAGTGGACACTGCTGTCGTGTATGTTGGTTTTTATCCCCGCGTTTGTTCCAAAAATGCATGTATTCCTCGGGCTGGCCGGAACAACAGGCACATTCTAAATTATAATCAGTGGAAAACCACTGATTCACAGTGAAATTAACTACTCGAATCAGTGAAAACGGCTCCACTTAGAATCAGTGGAAGATGACTGGTTTTTTCTTGAAACGATTTCACTCACTGATTGAGTGACAGCCAAATGCGTGCGGCGAATGAATTATTGATTTTATTAAATTCAGCCAAATAATTACGAGATATAAACACATTTCCGTTATTCGACGTTTATATAGTAGAATTTAATGAAATTAAAAAATAGAAATTCACAGTGGCCAGGATTTTATTGGATTCTCAATACCCCGGTTACAGTTTCTTTACCTTACCAACCGAGCCACTTAACCAACGTTGTATGTACGGCGAAAATATATGTATTGTACGTCTTCATCGAAAATATGTAGCTTTAACCACATGTTATTTTTTTTTGTCTTTAGGTTTAGTTAAAAGTAGGATTGTTACAACAAATAGTACCTATGAATGCTTTCACTTCACCGCGTCTAATGCATTTTAAACCTTCAAACCGAGCGGCATGATAATTACATGAAAACTAAATGAAAGACGTAACTACAAAATGAAAGATTGAATGTTTCCATTGTCTGGTAAAATGTATTATAAAAGATGAAATTCACATTATAAAAAAATTATATTATTGGTTTTATTGGTTGATGCTTTATTTCATTTGATACACGTTTTTTTAGCTAATCCATCAGTCAGAAAACAAATCACTGAAAAATAGAGAGTTAAATGCTTGATGAATCAGCAGAAAATCTCACCGAATCATTAGTGAAGGAAAACAGGCATTTTTAAAAATAAGTCATCAGTTGATTTGCTGAATAAGTTAGGTGCTATTAACTCATTTAAACAGTGAAATTGTCACTGATTCACATTTAGTGCAATTCTCTCAAGCAGGGCAACGTTAAGGCACCGACCTCGGCTTACCAATGACAACCCTTCCTGAAGGATGAAACTACATGCACATTTACGTCGACATCATGTTAAAAAAGTACATTTTGGTGAACAACCTTTCACTCAACCCCTTATTTCAGGAAGATAGTTGAAATTCATTCAGTGCAGTTTAGCCAAGAACAAAACCGGCGCAAATTAATGGCGTCGTCTAGATGCAAGTATTTGGCGTGCCCGAGGCCTACAAGCGTGGGAGCATAAGGCCGATCTAGATACGTGCATCGAATGTGTGGACACCTTTGTGCGTGAAGCGCAGAACTTTTGTGCAGTTATGGCGTAATGATGTGCTACGTGTCCCTATGCTACTGTTACAGGTGGCTTTCCTGCGAGCGTTCGAGGCATGGGTGATTTATTGAGACATCTGAAGAATGCCCTGGATTACTGACCTGGTTTCTCTCAACTCGACTCGGGGTGCGGCGAACATTCCAGGTCAAGGCCAGTGGCTATAAAAGCGCGTCGGGCCTCCGAGCTGGAGTTGTCCAGCTCCCAGGCGCTACCCTGGGATTCCTGTACAGCAATGTCTGCTCTGCAGAATTTAGTATTTTTGATGGTTTGTGGAGGGGGAGGGGGCTAGCTTCTCCTCACCTCCACAATCTAACTTAGAAGCGTCTGGGTGACCAAGGTCCCTCATAAGGGACCGATCCACCCCCGCGCTGAGGGAGTAGCGTCCCAGTGATGTAAAACCGGCGGCGGCGGCCGGAATTTTTGGGTGAATGAGGGACTGGAGTTTCAGCGATAGAAGACGAGCGAAACGACCAGCGGGGGAAATGACGAGCGGGAGGAATATCTGTAACTGCGAACATCAGAGCAGTGAAGAGTACGACTGACAAGCTGGACTATTGGACTGGCTGCTTGAGTGAAAGACATAACGAATGACGGCCACAGACAGACTGAACGTGTGTTAATGACAAGTATAAGTTAATTGACTGTAACCAAACAGAGATGATAAAAAGGACGTTAATTACAGTAGAAATATAAATTAAATATAATGCTCGTTGTGAAATAAAAAGAGTAATAGTACATAGATAATTTAATGATACAGAAATAGCTGTGTGAATAAATTAAAAATAAAGTCTATTACTTCAATGTGAGTTGCATCTAGACTCCCATGGTATATTGTCATTTGTAACATCTTGGTGCCAATGCCAATGGAAAAGGTTATCCATGGGGGAAAAATTGTAGCTCTCTGGCTATGTCTAGGGTATTGTTTCAGGTGTAAGGGATATATCAGTAAAATTTTCTTTCCACTTATATTGATGATGTATGTGTATACAGGAAGTCCTTTGAGGAGCATCTCGAACACCAGAGAATTGGTTAGTCTGCTTTGAGGGATGCATGTTTGACAGTGAATCCTGGGAAAGTGACTTGGGCTAACACCTATGTGAGATATTTAGGGTTTATCATTTCTGAAGGAAAATTGCTCATGGATCCAGAGAAGATTAGACCGGTTGTAAATTTTCCCATGCCCAAAAATTTACACGGGGTCCGGCGATTTTTGGATTTAGTTTGTAAAAAGAAAGGGAGTAAGATTTTATCTGGGGTGAGTCCCAGAATCATACTTTTCAGCTCTTAAAGGAGAAAATCATCACTCTACCTGTTTTGCATTTGCCTAGTTGTGATCAATCATTTAAACTTCAAGTTGATGCCATGGCCAGTGTTGGGCTTGACCTTTGGCCACCATTCCGAACTTACAAAATTTTACCCAAACTACCATTATCTTGACCTTGTATGATGCCATACGACCTTGGATGTCATCATGTGACCTTAAACTTGACATTTGACCACCATATAGAACAAAATCTAAAGAATCACCTATTTTTAGAGAAATTTTTAATTGTAGAAAATATTATAAGACCTTGGCCGCCCATCACCACTAGCAGCTGACATTGTACAAATGGACGTCATTGGTGCACTGGCCGCCAACATGGCTGCCCACCACCATACATAATTTTTTCTGGTCATGATTAGCATGTGAAATATGCATTGTACATGTACTTACAGGTGGCAATACACTGTTTTCATGACCGACCCGTACTTGTGTACCAAGCCTACAAATAGCAGTTGTCATACACCCACCTACACTTACTTACAGGTGGTCATACTCTGTCTTCATGACCTATGTGCAATGACCATTGCCGGCATGCTGACCACTAATATGACCACCAGCCATTATTTTGTTAGACAGGGCGACTTCCAAGATTCGGCATTCAGACTTCATCCTTACAACACAATGGTAGTCGTCGGTGTAGTGGCTGTTGCCATGGCCGTCCACCACCAGCCGACATTTCGCAAATGGACATCGTCGGTGTACTGGTCACCCACCACCAGCCACAGCCATTTTGCTAGACAGTACATATTCCAAGGTGGCATACGGAATTGACGGAGCAGGAAAACCTGATCCAAGATTGCAGCTGTAGCCTTCAGCTGCCTACACCATCGGTCGACCACCTGGCTACCTTTCAGATTCACGAGTTAATGCACTTATGTGTGTAACGAGCCCCCAATTAACAGTGGTCATACACCGACCTACACTTACTTACAGGCTATCATACTCTGTCTTCATGACCTACCCACACTTGTGTACCGAGCCTGCACACCGATCCTTCATTGCTTCTTCTTAGAGGGAGTCTCTGCACACTTATGTACTGAGCCTATGGCCTTCCATGTGCATAATTATACACAGAGTCATACTTTACCCAAGCACTGAGCCTTTGTACCCATACTCTGTTCCCCACCACTACCACCACTACCACCACCACCACTACCACCACTACCACCACCACCACTACCACCACTGCCACCACCACCACCACAACCACTGAGTGTCTGGGGTCCAAGACCACATCAGTATGTTCGGGCATGACATGCACTTGTGGTTCGTCGTGTACCGAGACTTAAATGTATGTAATGCAGTGCAGTCATGTGCTCTCTGTGCATAGCTTACATCTGTGCCGCAATGAATACTCAGCCATCGTTTCTGTTCCGACGATGTCAGCCTCCTCCAGCATAAAGGTGAGTACATCATGTATTGTATAATATTCAACATTACCAACGCTCAAATTAGGAAGTAACCACATCACACATATGGTATAACATTCAACAAGCCTTGTAATTTCCTTACTAATACAGATTGTTGGCTTAGCCGAAAGGTATATGGCAGTGTATTTAAGCTCTGGTTTCCTGTGTGGGGAGCATATGTTCGAATCCTACACCTGACAAATATTTTGTCTGCTCCTTGTTGGTGTGTTACCCATGTACATAAGGATTTTGTATGTGCATAAAATGAGGACATGTATGCAGCCACATGAGCTCTCTGGTTCATTCGAACTCTGACAGATGTGAGAGTGTATCATTATAGGTCAGCAGCAGTTTGTACCATAACTATGCAATCACTTGTCGGTGAACACAGTGAAAATTATGAAATGCTGTTCTAACATTTTGAAGGGCTAACAGATATATTAGTATGTTAATTTCTTAGATGGTAGGAATTAAAAACAAAACAAAAATGAACATATATTGTTGATGTTTATATTTATTATATGCATAACCAAACCACACACATACACATATATATCATTCAATAACGCCTCCAGCTCTGAGTTAATCAATAATAGAATTGATCTCTCCTATGACAGGCAGGTATCCACCTCTCTGTAACTAAACCAACCACCTTAGTCTGTCAACTAAGTCATTGGTGTCTTCCGAGTAGTCAGACTTCACATCAATCTTCGCAGAAAGTTTACGGTGCATGACTGCATCTATGCTCTTCTTCCGCACTGAGTATGTCTCAGCAACATTCTTTGTGATTTGCAGATGTAGGCATGTCATCACCAGCAGACTTGGAGGTCACATGGTCGATATCAGCAGACTTGAAAGTCGCATTACCATTATCAGCGGACTTGGGGTTTACATTATACATGGCTGCATCTATGTTCTTCTTCCGAGTTGAGTAGGTCTCAACAACATACTTTCACTTTGCAGATGTCGGCACGCCTTCAACAGCAGAATTGGAGGTTACATTGTCGTTCTCAACAGACGTGGAAGTCACATTATCATTCTCAGCAGACTTGGAGGTCACATTATCGTTCTCAGCAGATATGGAGGTCACAGTGTCGTTCTCCACATCCTGAGTAACACCTTCGTTTCTCACTTTACATGTTAGCTGTGCAGGTGTGTTAATCACAACTTCTGACGATCTGCATATTTCATTCTCTGCGACACTTGTAGTTCCATCTTCTTCACACACTGGTTTGGAGCACCATGCAGGTCCATATAATGTTATGGGTGTTCGAAGTATAATTTGTGTATATGATGAATCAGCAGAAAGACTAGACTTGTCGTGCCTTCTCATGCCAAGCAAAGGTAAATTAACATTTACACGTACCAGTATGTCTCTTTAGATTATCATCTCTACCAAATGTCACACCACATATATCATATGTGTGTATTCTAGAGTTCGGTGCCTTTGTACAGTCGCTCTGTTCATGACGACGAGCATTGCAACTTTTACTGAAGAACATGTCACAGTAACTGCATTGTTTACCACATAATTAATGATCGATCGGGGAAGTTTCACATTTAGTTTTACTCGATTACATCCTTTTCGAGCATATGTGTGAACACAAACACACATTTACTACTAGTATGTAGTGCTGACACCTCACGAATGACTCCTCGATGCTGCCTCCTCACGGATGACTCCTTGCAGTACCGATGTCGTACAAGTCAGTTTAGCAACTGTGTGTGAATAACTGTTGATTGAGTAATTTATACCTCTACTTCTAATGCCTGAAGACGAAGCTATGTTGATACCTTCTTCTCCGTAGTGTGGGAACGTTAGTATATGTCTATTTGCGAAGTGGACTGCACCTACTAGTTCTCAACTATACATCATTTATCGAAGTCAGGGTCCAACCCCGAACCCTTGGCCACCATTTCTTCTTCCACTTCTCATATATTGTGTATACAATCGACAATCGATCCTTCTGCTGTAGATGAATGTGGCACAGCTACATCTGAAGTCTTGAACATCCTGGTACAATATTCATCTTTGTAAGGTTCTGGTTTTGTATAGCTAGAGTCCAGCCACATATTGTATTTGACAGGACCATTTTGTTATACTTTATCGATAAGTTGGTTAATTATATTAGGGCTTATAGTTGTCAGAAAAGAGCAGACACTGTGTGGTGTAGTTGACATATTAGGTGCAACCAAATCTTTCAAAAGTCGCCTGAATGCAGATCACTTCAGGAAAAAGCCATTATCATTAAGCTTCATAGATTGTGAATAATCTTTAGGCTGTTGATCAGAGGTCTCTCATTTACAAAGTTTCAAATGAGTTTTTAAATCCTCATTCTGTACATACCTTCTTTGATACTTATCGCATTGATATGCCCTAGGAATGGTGTTCCTCTCACAAGTACAGTTTTCGTGTTTCCTAGCATCATATGCACTTATAAATGTCTTGTCACAATAGTTGCATGGATGTCATGGTGGGAACAGAGAACTAGATTTGACATTTGCAGATCAACCTGCATATTTTTCTGCTTTTTTTCGCCTGGCAGCCAGTGCAGGACGACCCTTACAGGTTACAAGATGTCGTCTCAAGTTGCCATATGGGACAAACTGTGATTTACACTGTTCGCATATAATGGTCTGGATTCTGATGACATCTGGTTTCATGTTATCTGTGACTGGTTATTGTAGAAAAGGTCTTCTTACAGTAGCAGCACAAATAACTTTCATGTTCCATTATCGAATATGAACACATTACCCGCAGCCGATGTTCTCTCTTTTTCAGGTCTGAACAGAGACTGAAGTGACCGGCCTATTCTGGCCTGTTTTGTACCACATTGCCATTACAACCTGATGAGGGTACTATTAGTATAAGCTTGAGACCAAGTGTTTTTTGTAACTTTCTAATTTTCCAATGCATTGCTGTTACAATACTTCATACCTACATTCTGCTAGTAAGATATGAATCTCTTATGTAGTGGGGTGAGGGAAATCGGTATGAGCCTATTTGTTAAGCAGAGAGTACCCACTCACTCTCAACTCTAGATGATTTACTAATGGTAGCATCCATCAGGAAGAAGTCATTAACATTAGGCTTCGGAGATGCAGAATATAACTTTGAAGTGTTCATCATCATTAGCAGTCCCCGTATTCTTTGTGCTACAAAATTTTTTATGTCTTCTTAAATTGTTGGTTGTGACACACAGTTTCAAATGAATTTTTAAAGCATCAACGCACACATACATTCTTCGACACTTATCACATTGATATGACATTCGAATGATACTCTTCTTACATGAACTTTGTGCATGTACTTTTGCATCGTATGGATTTGTAAATATATTGTTACTATATTTGCATGGCGGTAACAAAGACCTGCTATCCGATGAACCCTTACATTGGGCTGGTAATATCTTCAGAAACAGATTAACAGATGGTGCAGCTTAACATGTTGCGCTATGTCATTTCAAGTGGCCTCGACGACCAAATTGATAATTACACTTTTCACATCCGAACATAATATGACCTGCATTCCGATAACAACCAGCTTCATGTTGTCTGTATACATTTTTGTTAGAAAATCCCTTTTTACGATATCGACAGGAATAACTTTCCTGTTCCATTGATGAATAAAAGCATGTTATCCACAGCCGATGTTCACACTTCTACGTCTAGATGACAACTGAGCTGGCCAGTCCTATACTAAAACCATAAAATTGGTAGTTTAACTACTACTGTTAGATTCATGTCTATCACCAACCACAGCCAGGAGGAGGAACTGCGAGAGAGCACCCTGCCATAACGTCTCTACTACTACACCAAGGGCTTTCAGGGACAGAACTACAAACTTGATGGTGACTGTCAGCCGAACCTGCGTCGGAACGACAATCTCGTCAGCTGCTCCAGGTACACATCTCTATCTGTCCTTCATGAGTTCATAAGGAAAGGAATCAGTGTTGGATGCTCCTTCAACACTCTCCCGACATGCATTACACCAACGCGTAGAATGTGGTGTGTCCATAATAGTAGTTCATTCTTGCAATCACCGTGTACATGGAGACAGTTGCATAGGTCTTTGTCCTGTTTTAGATATGTGGTTAGATGTTTAATGCATACCGTATTTCATGTCGAGCATATGACAGAAGGAATTCTTTAGGCAAGTATGCGAGCTCAATTTCTTTGTCGAGTGCTGAAAGTGAGTAATGCTTTCCATATGCCACAATAGCATATATACCCTCGTTTTATGTGCACACAACATCCTTATCTAACATGGGGACACACCAACAAGGAAGCAGAGACTGGAGAGTGAATGTGCAGGCAACTGTCTGTAGGGATGTGAATTCGCGACTGTCCACAGATTATTATTACTATGGGCACATACGCAGTATCGCAGTTATCACAGTGTAACTGTTGGGCTGCTGGACGAAAACTGCCTCTATGTACGCTCATTGAAAGTTCGAGTGCAGGTATGGTCGACAGGGTATGACTGCGTTTACTTCGAATGGCCTGGTACATACATCGAAGGTTCATGCATAAGCAGAGTCGACAAAGTATTACTGTGTAATTGCAAAGGCTCTGTCGATACATGAGTGTTGGTAAGGACATGAATGTCTGTAATTGTAAAGGTTCAGTAGATGAGTGTAGGTCAGAGACAGAGTATGACTATAATTACGAACATGGCATGTCAGTTTGCGATGTCTCGACTGATGGCTGTTAAGTTGGCTTCTTTACACTTGTACACGGTCAACTTAGTTTTCTTTCGAACACTTCCTGCTGTGTGCATGCAAGGTACGCACTTTGCCGGCATCATATGGTTAGGGCTTGTAAATTATGTCTTTTCGTAATTTTTTTTCGTGAGGCCTTGCATCCCCCTCCGACGAACGACTGTCCACTGGCGATCATGTAATCGGTAATGTATTGCGTGTACAGAAAGGTAGGGTGGTCATTGCTTCCAGTGAGTTCACGGCGATGATTTGTGCTCGCGCCCTGCAGTTCTTCTGAAACAGCTACACTCGTTAAGGTAAAACTTCTGCTCTGCATCATCTAAGAGCAGAGTACATACATAGTTGACTTATGTGTTTGTGTGTGTTGCGATGTTGCGATACCTCCTTACTCGGTTCATGTCTCGGGTTGTCACAGTGTGTGTGACCTATGACTGCAAGTATTTGTGATGAATAAACATTGCACGATGTGCTCATTGCTAGCCATTTTGTTTATAACTATATTTTCCTTTTGTACACTCTAGCGGGTGAAACTCGGCTGGGGAGAGCACGCAGCTGTCTTTAGGGACCTGGGTTCGAGACTTGTTACTATGGGTAAACACATCATCACAGTTATGTCGGGCAGGTAGATGCAAATTTTCCGTGATGAAATGCGGTAGAATTTTTAACCAAACTCCGTGCTCAAGAAGACGCAATTTTTGGGTGAGGCGTCCCAAAATCTAAAAACATTCCTCCCTTTTTACAACTCTCATAAGACACGCATTAACATTGTATACAACATGAATGATAATTCGAAAAGTGCCTCCTTTATACAGTTATTAGTTGTCAAATAATTATAGTTTTCAATATATAACAATCAAAAGTCTCAATTTCCCGAATACTTCAGCATATTAGGTTTTTTCCCTAGATATTTTTTTCCAATCAAATTGCATTTCATGCAATTTTTATGGTGTGCAGAACATACTGATTCAATATGAGTGGGATTTATAAACAGGTGAGCGAGTATTGGCACGCTGAATTTTGTTGAAAATGGGGGTCTGGCTTGTCGTAAATATATTTTTGTTCATTCAAGCGAAACTGTTAACATTCATTTAATAAATAGTTTAAACCATAAACCTTAGCGGAATAGTTGTTTTTGTTCCTTTCGTAGCTTGTAACACAAATGCAGTATGTCTCGCTTACTCAACACTTTGAACCTGCCTATAGGCCTAACACTCTTACGTCGGAATTTGAGTATTGTATTTTGAAAACTATAATGATTTGACAACTAACGACTACATTAAGGGGGTATTTTTCGAAACCTCTCTCAGATAACTAACAAAAAAAAATGACCTTAACGCATACGCGACACAAAGTGTTGTGCAGGGGAGGGGAGATGAAATATTTGGCAAACAGTTTCGAATAGCAGACCCGTCGCAGTTGGTTTGCGGCGTGGCTGATGAAGCCCGCCGTCTCTCATTGAATGGACATGTCTTGAAGTGGCGAGTAAATACACTAGCGGTCTGACTTATCTCAAGGTCATCGCAGGCAGCGCTTTTTTTTATACTCATCCTGGTGCTGGAACTGACCTTGGAGGCTGTCTTGCCTTCCGCTGCAACATCTGCATGTGCAACTCATTCACACAAGGCTCTCAGAAAAAAATTGTTTAAATTCAATTTTATTATAAAATACAGTAGTTAACTTTTCCTACTTTCAATTGTAAAACAAGCCATCGCCGCAAAAGCATATACATTTAACGAACTGCATAATTTTTAATAGAATAATTAAGGTTAATTAAACTGGGGCCCAGATATGTTAGAAATCTACACTCGAAATTAAATTATTATAACTTTTACAACAATCGCAGCAGTCTTACTTGCGAATAACAAAAAATTAAACAGGTTTCAATAGAAATCTAGCTATAATATCGTACGCCGAATGCTAGACTGTAGTTTGCTAGTGTTTGTCAAGAAAGTAAACAAGAGGACACTGGGAGAAAAATGTGTGCATTGGACTCAATGTGTTAGTTTACAAGGGTTGTTTTCTTGACTGATCCAACAGCTGTGGCGGAAGAATACACTGTAGCCTAGCTGCTTTTCTATAACTGCTAACATTTACCCTACTTACACGAAATGCAAAATAACACAATCTAGTGCCTTGGTATGAAAAAAGAAAAAGTTCCCTTCTATAAATTTCTACTCGTGGGGTTTACGAGCTTATGAATTACAACTACCCTAAAAACAGCTTTGACTCAGTGCATTATTTGACACACATATTACCATATTCCGGTCTCAAGAGTGGTTTAGGTATGTACGTATGCACGCGCAGCTCTATTGAATGTAAATAGAAATTAACAAAGGAGCAAAGCTCTGAGTAAATTATTTTCGCGACATTTTCTGAGTTAGCGTACTGGCACGACAATATTCAGTTCTGAAATAAATGTATTTCACTCATTTCGCCACCGTGCGACGAACGTAACATTCGTCATAACTCCTTTTCTTTCTGACGGTCAAACACATACCACACACACACACACACACACACACACACACACACACACACACACACACACACACACACACACACACACATATATATATATATATATATATATATATATATATATATATATATATATATATATATAGAGTACCATAGCATTACTTGTGTAAAAATTTTGGTGGAAGTAGATTGGTTGGTTTCAGAGACATGGCACAAAAGCTGTATTTCATAATTTAGCACTGGCTTGCAAAAATACCTTGACAAATATAAAAAAACTCGCTATAGGCTTAAATTATGTTTGTAACATACCTACCGACAGCTTGCAGTGATTGGTTCAAATGGTTATATTGTTTAATAGATATCGCAACTTTATCGCATACAAAAGAGACTTTCTGTTAGCATATTTGATGTTTTTTTTATGAATACTTTCATCATGCAAAGTTTGGTTGAGTTTTGTTCAATTATTTTATATAGGCCTCTGGGACCGCGGTGGTGTAGTAGTCACATTACTTGTCTCTCAGTAAGGTGAACCGCATTAGACTCCTGGCAGGGGTCACTCCCGAATTTTCGCATGTCGAAATCATGCGGAAATCTCTCGGCGGGTTTTCTCGGGGATCTTCCGTTTCTCCCGCCCTTGCTTTCCGGAGCGACTGCATACTAACTTTACTTCATCCTCATTGTCTCTCAAAACCTCTATGTTAAAAACCGCCCAAATCTCTAAACTCCAACATTTAATAAAACTACTTGACCCACTTGAAACACGAACTTTTACATTGCCTACTATAATACTATTTGCATGCAAAATGCGGTCGAAATCGGTTGATTGGTCTCCGAGATATTGCGTAAAAGCCCAAATTTCCCACGCGCTGTTGTATTCATAATTAGTGAACAAAAAAGTTATGTATTATCATCATAATATTTTATGCTTGTCTTACTTATTTCCTGAGTATAAAGTTTGGTTGGGATTGTTTGGGATAATGACACACTAACCTAAAATATTTATTTCTGGTATTTTGAAAATATGTAACTAACCCTGTAAGTGATATACATGTAGGCCTACATGGACTACAAAGGTTTAACTTGTCGCCTGAATTTGGTAGGAATCAGATATACCAGAGATAGAACATAAAAGCTTAACTTTGACGTGGATCTGTCTTCCAAAATGGCGTACTAGGGAGTTTATCTATGAGCTAATCATTGTTTGCAAAAATACATAAATACTGCCAGCATACAAAGTTAAGTTTAAGTAATTTACATTAAAATATAATTTTATGTTAAAATGTTTATACGGCCCGCTAATTTGAAATAAGGGTGTAACCCACTTAAATAATATCAGTATGTAAGGCCTACATTAGTACTACACTCACTTGCACAAAAATTGATCAACATGAACGGATCGCACAAGTACAGCGTAGGTTTCCACACAGTATCGACATAACTCGACGAATCCGAAATTAAAATCTCGGTACCTCTAGTGGTTCGGAAGATATTAAGGTTGATCATTTTAGCTGAATAATCCTGTATATCACCTCTGTTGAACAAGCTTTGGCCAGGGCTGGCAACAGTCCTGTTACATAGGGTGACAGTAAAGTATACTAATCACATGCATTTTTATTTCACAAACGTCACTCGATGAAATGGCCGGAGAAAAAGTGCGAGGCCGGGCCCTAACATGCAAAGCTCCAAGGCCGAGGCTAATTGAAACGTTGACGAGACGAGCGGCGACTCGGGTTGTAGGGAGTCGCCGACACACTGCACGCGAGTTAAACCAGCCACTTGCACGTAAAAACTCTTTCTTTGCTGCAACACATAATTTGTAGCTGCAAAGATAAAATGGTTAAAATCTGAACCACTGCAAAGAAGTCTTGCCACAAACATAATTTTTGCTTGATCTATATAGTCATGACTATTATAACCTTGCATTGTCGTTAAAGTGAGTAAGAAAGAAGAAGAAACATTTCAAAATAATGCAGAAAAACCAGAGCGGCTCCAAGATTCGAAACCACACACCTCGTGTTATTAAACTAACGCCCTGCACCACACGAGCACGTTTCCTTCTTTCATACGGATTACTTTAAATAGGCATTATGTGGGGTAGTAACATGTGCCAGAATACAATGCCACCTCATGAGAAGAATTGAGATTAGTCTTTTGGAGAATCACCTAACTTCAGAATGACATTAAACGTCTGCAGGAGGACTATAAATTTGCTCAGCTGCGGTTTCTTAACTGCAGAATATTGTTAAAGGTTTATGAACGTTTTTCGTTGGGACAGCAGTTACGTACTGAAAACTGCAATGTGCGACAGAAAACCTTTAAACCCTTACCTTTGGTACAAAGTAACATTTCTTTGCTGTGAACAAAAGCAGCTCAAATAAAGTTTATTTCTGTGGTATAAAGAAAGGTAATATTGCCATAAAACAAGAACGTATAAAGAAAACATTTATTAGCAGCAAACTTATGTTTCTTTAACCTTCTCTTTGAATTGAAGCTACATTGTGTTGCTGTAAACAAAACAGCATCAAATAAATGGTTTCTTTGTCGTACAGAAAACTATAGTCCATTCCCGAGTGGAAACGACTTATGAAAATGAACCTTTGAAAAACACTCTAGGCATAACATGTCAACCTGTTTTTTTCAAAAACCTGTATTCCACAAATATATAACACTTTGGTTAACTTTAGAGTACTGTATTATTGAATGAACGAACCTTTACCTTAATATCTTCTATAACTTGTAGAATTTATTTCTTTTTAAAATATGAATTAACAACAGCGAGTGCAGCGACGTGTTGGCAAAGACCGGAAAGAAATAGATCACAGTAAAAATATTATTTTAAACTCTTTTTTAGTATACTATTTGTAAGTTAAACGGTGCCTATCGAAATATTTAAATATTTGAGTAGCCCATATCTCATTTTTTTCAGTTTAAAATAACAGCGGAAAATATCGGAGTAGGCCGTAATGGTACGGCATTGTTTTATCCAGCGAGAAAGCAATTGACAAACTGTCTGCTGGTGAGACTTGTCACACTCTTTCTCTTTCCTCGTCTCGTTTACACTCGGGAAATTTCACTTCGCTTGTAAGCAACGAAATGATACATATTTTCATTTGTATCATATTTCATACTTATTACAGCAAAATAATGATTTTTTAGTTTGTAATTTACAACTGAAAAGAGATTTTAATGTTTGAATACGTATTTTAATATATTTAGATACGATGGCGGGGTAGTTACCAAGTGAAGTTGGCAGACGTGGCGAGCCATGACATGGCGTGTTGTTTTTTGTCAAACGAACCGTAAATTATTCTTACTCCGAAAAATACTTCGAATTAATACATCACGTTTGTAGACGTTGTGTTTTTAAAACCTACCTAGGCAAGTTACGATGTTGTGATAAATATGTTTTTCCACGGCAGTAATAAATTTACTGTGACGTGTATTTCGTTAATCATTGCGCCTGTGAAATGGTGTGCCTTTGTGCATCGTGGTCGATACGCTACTCATGTGTGTGTGTGATTTCAAATATTTGATTAGCACTATTTATACGTTTTAAATATGGACTGTTTTTATGAAGAAGTTATTTATTTACATCCACATCTGTTTATTTATCACAACATTGTACCTTTGCCCTAAGGGGTTTGAAACACAGTCGTGAAACGTAATTTGCCACAATCCCAGAAGAAAAATACTAAGCCCAGCCCGATAAAATTCAATAAACCTAATAAACAGCAAGTAGCAATACAGAGATATACGAGCGGAATAAAAGTTATCGTAGGTTTATTTGTGTGCATGTTCACCGCTATCTTTTACAGTTTGTATGGCAAAAATGAGCAACACGAGTTGTGTGCTTGAATTTAATGTGCCTTTTTCACTGGTTGTTCCTTCGTTTTAATATTTATTCCAACTGTGGCTGTCCTTTTAGATAAATGACCCAACACATATCAATAACAAAAGGATAATTATAATTAGTACAGCCCTTTACCTCGCAGTTGTAACAGTGTAAAACACAGTCGCGGCAAAATACTAACGTGCATTACATGTATTGAGCTACGTCGTGGAAAACAAATATGTTAATGTAAAATTACCGTAAGAACTGTCTTCAATCCAGGCATTTTTAAAACGTCATAAAGCTGACCTAAATAATGTTAGAGGCCTAAACTGTGAATATTCATACGGAATAGTTTTTGGAATATGACACAATTCTTTGAAAAGCTGTAAACAGTAAACAACACATTTGACAGGTATAAAAGTAGAAGTCAGATTTCAATGTTTATTTTTAGGTGTAGCGAAAGTATACGAACATATGTACACACACAATGGAAATGGAATGTAAACATTGATTTTGACAGATGCTACATGGCAGTCAGATGGCAATGTTTGTTTACATTTGGCGGAAGGATACGAAACGGGCCTGAAAGTAGATATTTAGCAGGGCTCCGAGAAAGTTGCTTCCAATGGGGAATGGACTATACAACACGCCAGTCGGGAGACTGGTGGGCAGCTGTACTCCTAAATGCATTATGATAGCAGCAGTGGTTAACAGTTGTAAACACGGGCCCGGAGTTCAGCTGAAACACAAACACTGTAACCCGTCGCTGGCTCTACATATGATTAGATCCAAGTTTGTCGGGCTGCAAACTAGATTTGTAAAGCCGCAACAAAAAAAAAAAGAGTTACGGGAACTTTAGCTCACGGTCTCATAACGGCACTGCCTTCCGGGTCATCTGAGAGATCGTTGTTTGCATAAATTCTTAACTTTTGTCAGTAAATTATGGAGTAATTAGTGCAGCATCATTGAAAAATTACCAATAAATACTTGCCGTTCTACAACTACTAGACAACACGTCGATGGAATTTGGCGATTATATTTGAAGGCCTTTGCATTATATAAATTTGCTATAATAAGAAATACTGGGTTATTTCACTGGAAAGAAAGTTATTGCACATAAATGGAAAATTCAACATGGCGAATATGACCTAGCCTTGAATAATACTACCACTGTTAAAACTGCAATATACTATAAAATGTATTTTAGAAATATATCTTGTGCCCTAACAGGGTCACATTTTGAGAAATTAATCTCACACACGCCTACTATAGTATATCCGCAGTTTTTTCACACATTTATAACCGAATTTTTGAAAAGAAAAGTCACCTCACGTATGAAGTGCTAGGTTGTTTCTTAAATATGTCGTGTATCACAAGAATGTTATGTTTGTGCTAACATAAAAGTATAGCCTAACATCTTTGATTAAATTGGATTTTTACTTTTTATTTATTTTATCTATGCATTACAACATTCTATTTACAATTAATACGAATAAAAACAGAGATAAAGTAGACGTGTTGTAGTAGGCTGTATACGGTTAAAGTATCCCTTTTGAAATAAACCTTTAATTTCCAAATGTCACTGCCCATACCTGCATATATTGTGACGGGCACACTGAAAGACATGAGTCCAGTAAAGCTGGCAACAACGGAGGGGAAATAGTTGCATACGTTAATCTTAAATTAAAATTGTCAGGTAAACATTTATGAGTACCGAAACTATTTTCTTTCCTTTCTTTTCTTTATGCATACAGGCCTAAGATTTAGCAAGTTTGTAAAATATTTCCTTTGCTAATAATTTTACAGTTTCACTTGACCGATGCATGAATAAAGTTATGAGGCCCATGGTAATGTTTATTTGACATACGGTGGAATAATACACCATATGCACACGAGCTGGTCTCAGTCAGAGATTTCAAAACGGCTCAGTTTACCGTGAACAGCTTTCAAGAAATAGTTCTCATGCGAAATGTTATTGAAGCGAGTGCGTACAAGTATGGTGCAGTGTTACTTTGGTGTAATTTTCTAGACTTGGTAAAGCTTTGTTTGCGTGACGCGGAGGAATACCCTGGAAGTAGAACTGTAGCAGGGCTTCAGAAAATCAGGAAGTAACAATGAATTGACTGTATCTAGGGCCACTGGTTTCTCGCGAATATATCGGAGCACACAGTAGCCTCCAATACTGCCCGTACACCTCGGCTGTTGTCCTGCCTTCATTGGCCGCCGCTGTCGTTTCCGCATTTGACCGAGCCACTCAGGATTCCGTAACTACGGCACTGTAGATTCGTGATGCGTGCGCAAACAGTTAACACGGATCAGAACACGCGCCAGCCAATCAAAATAGCTGGACGACCCCACAGTGTTTTGAACTGCGTCTTGTCGCGAAACTATTTCGCGAAATATCACTACCACTAACTATAGTAAATACGATAGATACAAGAAAGTGACCACGTCCTATCCTTGAGGACAAAAAAGAAGGCGGTATTGGGGCTACAGGCCCTGCCGGAGGGACGTGCAGAGAAACAGCCGGCCTCGCCGGGGTGCTGTCACAACTTAGAAACACATACACTAAAACCACATGCCATAGAACCACACAAGATAGAAAATTCTAACGAGAACCAGTTCTATGTTATGTGATTCTAATGTACGACAGTTCTAATAAAGGCTATTCACGGTAAAGTGAGCATTTTTTAAGGCCCTTATAAATTTTTTAAACTAATTTTTTATCTCACAGCAACTTTTCAAAATCAACATTGCAATGTGAGTAATAAATACAGTGTATACTTACACCACACTCAAAAGTTAATGTCTGAGGTCTCAATAAAACATATTTATTAGCGGTGAATGCTTGTTGGGAGGGCCTTAAAAGTGCTCTCTTTACCGTGAATAGCCTATACATGTGTTTCTAGTGTATGATAGTCCTAAAGCGTGTGTTTCTAATGTACTACCGGTTTAACATCTGTGTTTCGGCTGTAAGATACTTTTAAGTTTTGAATTTCGGGTGTACGACGTTTCTAACGTATGTGATTCTCTAATATGTGGTTCTAAATGTGTGTTTCTGCCGTACGATAGTTCTAGCATCTGCGTTTCTTTTGTACGACTGTTCTAACACCTGTGTTTCTCTGGCTTGACTGTTCGGTTTTATGTGTTTCTAACGAATATTAGTTCTTAGTTGTGTGTTTCTGTTGTATGACTGTTCTAAGATGTGAAATTTCTATATGTGGTCTAGTTTGTTTATTCTGTTATTTGACAGTTCTACACTACTGTGTGTTTGTAATGTATATGTGGTCCGCGGGCTCGCCTTCCGAGCAGCTGGCGAGACGAGCCTAGTGTCGACGGCTTGCACAATCCGTGGTCACTTGACCCCGGCAGCGACCGGGTCGCTTCTACCCGCCTTTCTCTCTGCCTGCCCAATGACGTGCCACGGCGGAGACTGTCATCGCCGCAGCCTCCGCTACCAATCATCTTTAAGGGGGATCAGTCCCCGCCATCTTGGATTTTCAGTATTTTTGCCATAAGTTAATTTAAGAACATTTAATGAGATTTCTTGGATGACATGACATAAATGATCGCTCCTTTAAGTTTAATCAAACTATTACATCTCTATCTCGACTGTTGTTCGAAGGCAAGAAATAAATATTTTTTTCTTGCTTTCCCTTACAGAAATGGTCTCGGAACAATAATCTAGGAATACATGTTGTAGAACATGTGCAATGTAATGTCCTACGCTTTGTCGAAGCCCAAGATAAAATACAAAGTCTGTAATGCAATTTACGGCAGAAATTCCGAAAATCCAAGATGGCGGAGACTGATCCGCCTTAAACGCCGCGCCGCAGGAAGACCACATTATCTCCTCTCACACCTCTCTCTTAACTTGAAACACTCGCATATATAGAGAGTAAGGTTTGTTAAAAAAAAAATAAGTTTGAGTATGTTGTCTCAAAATATCTTGTTGTGTAGGCCTAAACAAAACTTGAAGAACAACAATTTTTAAATGATGCTGCACTAATGTCGTCATAGTCACTAACAAAATTAGCTTCGTTCGTCTAAGAAACTACACATTTAGTTGCATTAACTGTAAATATTTGTTTGGTCACTCGCTTGAGTGTCTTCGTTCAAAAATACAGCTCGATAGTTCTTATATATTTTTATTACTGCAAGAATAGTAACAGTGTTTGTTAGTGCATTTATTGATGCTCAATAATGGTATAAACATCGTATTAAAACTAGTTCAACAGGAAGTTCTTAAGTCATCTAGTTGCAGTTTAGCAGACTAGAGCCAGTGAAATAACTTAACGCATATAACTTTGAATATATAGTTATGGAATACAGGATTACAATAGCGCTACAGTAAGATTCTTACTATAATAGCTGAAACTCGATTAAATATAAGTTATGTCTACTAGACAGTTCCCTTACATAGTATGTGCAGTTTCCAGAATATACATTAACGCATATCATTACCTTAAGATATACATTATTGCTTTACTTTCGGGTCTACTGGCTGAGTGCAAAAATATATTGCGGTTATTTAAATTTCGCACGTACTCTACTAAAACAATACACATTAGAAAATTTTTGGCTATTAATTTGACAGCAGAAAGGTCTCTAAATATGCAGTTGTTAATAAATTTAAAAACAATGAGTGGCTACCGATTATAACTAAATTGTTCTGTTAATATTCTGCGACGTACTACTTACGTGATATTTTTGGACTGCGATATTGCAAAGCAAAGTACTTGCAGGCACGTTACTTTAGTCTAATGCAGAGCGTAATTCTTGAGCAGACGGCTAGGATGACACTGCGACGTTTGAGTGTCTAACTTGTTGCTGCTGTAGGTTCCAGACGTTACTTTGCGATGCTTGTAGGGATAGGTGTTAGTGGCGTGGGTATCCTATCTGCCGCAGGAAGTAAAGTTTTCTGGTTACGGTGGTGGAGAGAGTTCCGCATGGACTTGTATTGTTCTTCACCAACAGAAGTGTGGCGTGTGGCGAGAAGAGGTACGGCAATTATAGCTTAAGTAAGCGGTGACCGGACGTTCGTGAGATCCGCTACCACTTTCAAAAACTGAGGTTGACGCCACATGAATTTATTGCCATTGGTGCTATGAATCCTGTTGTGTATTGTCCATTACACAATTATTGGCCACCCACCCCCCAAATACCACATGGTGAAAAAGCCTTTTTAAGGATCATAAGTACTCTCACCAAAAAAAAAAAAAAAAAAAAAAAAAAACGTTTAGGTATTGTCCATTCTCCCGATACTTACAACTCTTCTGAAGCCGTGCTTAAGTTCTACTTTCAGAATATTCCTCCATCTCGTGCAAAGAAAGCTCAACTTAGTATAGAAAATTACAACAAAGGGACAACGCACCGGATTCGTGCGCGTTCGGTGAAGTAATATTATGCATAAGAACTATTTCTTCCTAGGCTTTACCAACACACACATTTTCTCTCTTTTTCATTCATTAAATTATATATATGATATGCTGTAATAGGTGACTAAAATATAAGTTCAATTGAAACAAAAATTATGTTAACAGAAGTATAGTAAGTTTGAGCTACATGACATACTTAGGAAGAACCAAATACGTCATCCATGGGGCGATTTTTCAAATGTTTGATCCAGAAAGTGTGAAGAAACCTCGAATAGATTATACAGAAAGGTTTCAGCTAGTTCTGTGACAAAAAAAAAGTTTGTTATTATAAAAGGAGAAAACATCTGCATAGATCATAAGCTAGAAAGAAAAAAAGCGACGTGCAGTTTCCAACAGTTTCTTTTTTGTGCCCCTACCACCGTATTGTGCTCAAATTCTTCTGTCTAAGATAATTGGGCAAATTTCCGTATGTATTATCTTTATGTATGTCGTTAAATCAATGAATTTCAAATCTTGTATCTGTGGTACTGGTTTTATATCTGTAGTTTCCAGGGCCCTGATATGCGCTAAAATATTTTTGCTGGAAATTATTATAACAGTCGGACAACTTACACTATTTCATTTTTTAAGGAAGGAAAAAAAAAGGGGGGGGGGGGGGTGATTTAGGATCAGAGGCCGTTCATTTCGCAATAACAGCCGTAACTTCTTGAGGTAAACTAATAGAGAGAAACTACACAGATTTAACTAAGAGAAATTTCATAAGATTATATTATCTCTGCGTGATCTTCGTTGTTTCCGAACATCGCCACATGCTTGATAAAGTTACTCGTCCCAGAAACTCGAAGCTATATGAAATACTTATTTTGTGTGCTCGGAGCTCAACTTCATTTTTCGTCATTACGCATTGCGTTTCCGTATAAAACTATAACTTCCCGTAAAAACTGTAGGCTACCTGTTTGTTATTTGCTATTTTTTATCGCCTCCTCCCCATCCCCACACTGTTTCCGTATTTGCAGCAGAGAGTCGGAAATTGTTGAACTGGACAATTATCGGTCAGGTTCCGTGGTGGCAATGGATGGATTTGCCCCCGTCGCTATCCTTGACCTGCATACTTTTTTTTCTAAACCACCTTATTCTAAGTGTTATGTGAAGTTAAGGGCCGGAGGTAGGGTGGGATTTTATTGCGCCTCACGGCTAACCCCTTACGCCTACAATGAAGGAAAATCACGCAAGGAGACATGCATCGCGGCAAAGAGGGATTGGGCAGTCATGGCCTGCACTTTGGGGCCATGGCTACCTCCCTATGAAGGGCAAGGGAAAAACCATCAAGAGAGACGTAAAAACTCTTGCGACAGAGAAGTGAGAATTTCAAAATTATTTCATGCATTGAATAAAATAAAATAAAATAGAATGCTACAGGAGACAGAGTGTTAGGGAACATGCTCTTGGTTAGTAGAGTAGAAAAGACTAGGAGAGAGGGAGCGGTGTCTTTATTGTTCTGTAACTTAGTGCCGGCTGTAACCAGAGAAGTGTTTGGGCGCCTCTCTGGTGAAGGGAGTGGCGCTGTTGGGCTTCTTCCCTCTGATCTCTTCTGTGAACCTGAGAATTAAAGGGAAAAAAGTGAGCTGCTAGTAAGTGTCAGCAGGGCTCGCTCTTACTGGCATTTATTTGAACGTTAAAAGACGGCAATGGCCTGTGGATGAAAATACATATTAAGCTACCCTAATTGACCTATAATAATATCCTAACTATAGCCTATAGTAGCATATGTCCTCGGGGACATATGTATATAGAATAATGCTGTGCTACCGCGCAGCGAGCATATCTCTGTAACCATAGGCTGTGACAAGGCATATCTACGGCCGTATGCTGTAAGTACACTGAGCTTCGATATTGGGGGGGGGGGGGAGAAAAGACTTATAATTACGGGGAAGTCTCTCACCAATTGAAGCATCGTACCACACGACGCTGCAAACCTCTCCCTCTCGGCAGAGGTGGCCTTGGAATCACCTGCAGCGCAGGGCCAAGCATACTAGCAACTGGCTGCGATGAGAGGTTAAGGATATGTTAACCTATAATATCCTAAATAAAAATATTTAAAGTGAAGTCGTATAGTCAATTAATCTAGATTCAGCTGTCCCTTCCGGGCTGCTCATGTTCAACTATTGCGCAGGGTCTATAATGATTGGCAAGGAAGTGTGTTACACGCAGGGCTAAGGGGGCCTGAAGCGACTTGGGTCGCTCATCGATATTATAGTCACCTATGGCAGCAATGAGAGGATTGGCGTGTTCCTCAAGGGATTGATGAATGGTTTGGGCTTGCTTGAGAATTACATCTTGCAGCAGTTCTTGTTTAAGTCCAGCGTGCAAGTTTCTGATGGGAATGTGCCGTGGTGCACGAGAAGTCAATCTGAGACATTTATTCTGCACCACTTGTAAATAATTTAAATGAGTGGGAGCACAGTAAGTCCACGAAGGGGCTGCATATGTGAAAATGGCCCTAACCAATGATTAGTACAATTGTATCCCATTTCTCTGTGACAAACTGGAACTACGATTTAATATTGGATACAAGGCAGACAGGCGGGCATAAGCGAGATTACGCTTCGTCTCCACAAGGCGTCACTGTCAGCTTACTATCCATGATTAGGCCAAGGTACTTAACCTCTTCCTTGAAGGGAATATTTTCTCTGAAAAGATTTAATTGTAAATTTGGCGGAATGTTTCGGCGGCGAGTGAATACTACCGCTTTGCTCTTGCCTACATTTATCTTAATTCGTCACAGGCGAAAATAATTTTCTAACTCACTGAGTTGTGCCTGGACTCGCTGAATTGCAAGTTCAGCTTTACGGGAGTGGGTGTAGATGACTGTGTCATCGGCATAGACACCCATGGTAATAAGTCGGTTTGGGGAGGGGGGTATGTCCCTGAGTATAAATATTGTATAGGACTGGTCCGAGGATGCTGCCCTGAGGGACGCCAGCCCTTACGTATTTTTTGGTAGATAGCGTTCCTTCAATGGAAACCGATGAGGAGCGTTGATCTAAATATGACGCCAGAAGCTTGATGTAGCAGTCTGGGAGATTAGCTTGATAAATCTCATATATTAGCCCTGCGTGAAACGCCCTAACAAAGGCATTTTCCACGTCTAAAAATACTGCTACCGAAAACTGGCGACAGTTAAATGACTCCGTTATATGTTCCGATAAGTGGAAAAGTTGATGCACTGTTGAGTTCTTTTTCCTAAAGCCAAATTGCTCATTAGGAAATAAATTATTCTCGCAAATGGGATTATTTAAGTAGTACAAAAGTACTCGTTCATGTATCTTAGAGAGCGTGGACAGCAAACTGATGGGACGATAATTTTGCAATTGGGAAGAGTCTTTGCCCGGCTTGGGAAATACAATTACTGTGGCACTTTTCCAAGAAGTGGGGGAATGGGCAAGATTAAAACTTGCATTAATACACTCAGCTATAGCCTCAAACGTGTTGTCAGGCAGCTGCTTGAAAACTATGGCTTGCAGGGAGTCTAACCCAGGTGCTTTACAGGGTTTCATAAGTTTAATAATGCGTTTGACTTGCTCAACGTGCGTGGGGTATGACTCAGCCACCGTGGGCTGTTTCAGACGCACTAGGAGGTACCTATAAATTTCGGCTACAAAAGCTGCATCAACTGGAAAGTTACTGGGCTGGAAAGCTAATTCTAATTGATTTGCCATAGCCTCAGCTTTCTGCTGGGGTGTGTAGGCAACACCTGCATTGCTTTGAAGAGGCGGGATTGGAGAACGCTTTTTTGTAAACATTTTGGTCATATGCCACAGGCTGTTATCCCGAGTGCATAGGCGGGATAATTTATTGGACCAGATATTAGATTGCCAGGCAGTGATGTCAATGTCGGTACGCTCTCAAAGACTGTTAATCTGGGCTTTGCTTTGCCTAGATCTAGTTCGAGAAAAGAGCCTGCGCAGCCTATTTTTACGTGAGATAAGTTCCCTGATATGATCAGGAAGCTTATCTGTGTTAATCCACGGTGTCTTTTCCGGGACATACTTATTAACTCCCATCTGAATTAGCTCTGTAATGTGTTCGACAGCAGGGTCTAATTCCTCGGGAGTACTAGTAGGAGCTGTGAAATTAATTTATTCATATAGATATTCCGCAAAGCCGGGCCAGTTCGCATGCTTATAATCTTTAATTTTACGAATTGGTGTATTGTCAGTTTCAAATTCATTGAATGGCAAGGGGACAGGATAATGGTCCGAAGCCAAATGTAGCACATTAAATTCTAAGGCCATATTAAAACCTTTGTTTAGCGCGATATCAAGTATATCGGGCCTATAATTTATACTATGAGGGTCAAAAGTAGGTTCGCTAGGGGCGTAAATAATCTAATTATCATGCTCTTGGTGTCTAAACGAGGTATTCCCATTGGTTGTGGGGCGCGAGACAGACCCAACGGTATGTTTTGGCTTTAAATCGCCCACAGCGAGTAAAACTGGATATGGATTAGTTAATTCGTCTAGATATGCGCGCAAAAGTGTGTGACCTGGCGGGCAGTATACTGAATAAATTGCAACATGTTGATTTCCGAGTTTAATGGTAACACTCACATCTTCAAGTCTTTGAAGTTGAACTAATTTCACGGGATTACATAATATTGAATTATGAATTAACATCATAACACTTCCACCGTGTCTGTCGAGATAATTTCGAATGCATTTATAGTTCGTAATTGAGAATATATTCTGTGGATCTAAATGAGTTTCGTTTATTGCAATTATAGGAATCTGATGGCGAGAAATAAAATCTAACAGATCTTGTTTCTTACTGCGAATTCTGTTAGCATTCCAGTACGTTAAATTACTGAATAAATTAAACCTAAAGGGCAGAGCATTTGGCAACTGCAGAAGCAACAGCCATTAGGCTGTTGCTTCTGCAGTTGCTTCTGCCCAGTCAGGGCGCGCACTTTTTCTTCGATCGATTTGGTTTGCTCGGTCCAAACCATTAGCAATGTGCAGAGTGCCTCCAGCACTCCGCTAAAGGCGGGGAATTTTTCGTTGAGAGAGCTAGCCCTCGCCTCTTGCAGTAATTTCTGCATATCGAGGGTTTCAGTACTTGAGGCAGCTGGGGTTGTGTCCAGTTGCCCTGCTGGGCTCACCAGTTTTGTCTGGCTGGCAGAAACCTGCTCGCCCAATGGGCGTTGAGCTGGCTCCTGATTGACCGCGCATGTGACAGTGACTGCTGTGGCCGCTGGAGCGCGGTGATGGTGGGGGCTGAGGTGCCTGTTGCGACTCGGGAGGCTGGAAATGTTTTTACGAGATTTATTTGTCTTTTCCCTTTATTTGATAGGGGTTTTGCAGGAGGCTGCCAGTACTGACGACGATATTAATTGGCAATAGTTGGGAAATCCAATTCGGATTGCTGATAATATGCCAGTGCGTCATAGGCATTAGCAACTGGAATTTGGCGATTTTGTGCAAAATGTGGTACAAAAGTCTGTGTTTCCTTCCCTGGACCTATGTCCAGCCATTTTGCGGCTGGGCTGGGACCTGTTGGGGAGGCTGTGAATGTTGTGGAGATTGTGGAGGCTGTGTTGACTGGATCCAGGGGGCGGGAGTCGATGTGAACTGCCTTGGTTGAGCTGCGATAGCAGCAGAGTATCTGCTCTGCTGCTCTCGCTTCCTGCGCTCGTATGGGGCGAGATACCGCCACCTTTCTTTTTTATAAGACTCACAGGCCTTATAATTGGCAGCGTGGTTGCCTCCGCAACTCACACATTTTCGCAATGCCCTGTCTTTGCGATCTGGCAGGCCATATTGCAAGGTGGTGTGTCCTTTGGCAAACAGCCTAAATCTTTGCTGGCGGGGGGGGGGGGGGGGGTTTGTCGACACACACTTGTCGAGTGAACAAATCGCTGGCAGTCGCTACACTGCGCAGGTCCTTCGGGGCGCTGGTACTCTTCGACCTTGATCGCAAGGCCGCAGAGTCTATGAAGCTGATAGATTGTTTGCAACTTTTCAGTGGCAGGGAATTCTACAATGAATATGTCGTGGGGCTGGCAATCGCGCATTGAGAGTTTTGGCATAATTGACATTGGTTCGAAGCCGACGGAGACGAGTTCTTCGCGAATCCAGGCGCTCGGAATACTTTTGTCTAGCCCCTTAAGGGCCACTTTGACGAGCATCTCGCTGCGCGAGGTGAGGATTGAATACCCTACTTTGAGGGCATCTGAAATCGTTATCGCTTTGAGATAGTCTTCGAAGGAGGCAGGGAGGTAGGAAACTCCCTGTGGAACAACTCTATTTTGTGTTGGTAGGGTTAACTGCTCTCTGAACAGTTTACAAAAGTCGGGGTAGGTACACTGCTGTGTGTGATACACAGTCAGTGGCCTGAGATCGGGCCTCTTCGCTCTGATTGGTTCTGCATTCAGATTGGCTGGTGCGGAAGTGGGAGCGCCCTGATTGGTCGGACCTTGCTGCCCGGAATTTCCTCATGCAGGAGTCGATCTGGCGCCCATTTCGCTGGCTTTTCTCTTCTTCGAGGCGATGTCTTCATCGATTTTTTCCTGTAAATCAGTCATGAAGAAGCGTAAAGGGGGGGGGGGGTGGTACCCGAAAGGCCTATCTCCTACACTCTTCAATATTTTCAAATGGGTGGAAAACTAAGTAAAACCCTAAAATAAAAATTACCTAGTTCACTATTGGCCTCCACAAAACTAATTTCCCTGACCTCTCCCCTTTACCGGAGACAAGGTTGGGGGAAACCAGCCGCTTGGCAATAATTAAATTACCCTGGCTAGAAGTGTACCTTTAACCTGTACCCTATAAGAGAGAGCACAGGCCTGGTGTTGCAGAGAAGTTTTCAGTCCGCTTCTAACAAAAATTTCACTTCTTCTGATCGTATTCAGTACAAATCGAGGGCGCTCAAGCAGTTTGCCTGCACTGCACAGAAAACTACCCTTCCATAAAACAAGCAGGGCAGAGCTACTGCAAATCACGTCTGACCTGGACCGAGCACAATAGCGAAATCTTGACCTGCACACTACTTTTCTTATTATCCCAGGAAATAAAAGCAGAAAAAAAAATAGATATCGGGAACAATTCCTGAAAAGCTGAATTTTTTCCCCGTTGTTGGACTTTGGACCACTACATTTTCCTGGAACTCCACGGCTCTCTCACTCTCTCTCTCTCTCTCTCTCTCTCTCTCTCTCTGTGCTTTTTTCTTCCCCGTCCCCCCTCTCACATCACGGCTCATCTTAAACCGTGTCGCCCTAAATTATATTATTATGAAAGACTTTTACAAGAATTTCATGGTATTACCTACGTATACGATTTTAATCCTAAAATTTAAATTTGCAGAATTGTCTCTCTTCGATTTTACGCTACAGCCAATCCATTTTTTATTTGGAACAGAAGAAACAATGAAAAATTAGATTTTATTTTCATATTGCTGATTAAATAAAGACCAGGGGTCGGACCCGCGGAAACCGCGGGGTGAGCCACCATAGATGAAGCAGGTAACCGAACGAATTAGTATTTATGGTGCAATGTAGAGCGGGAACTTCGGCGCGTGCTCGCTCACACCTATTGGTGCTCGCTCGTGCATCCCGCCATGCAGTAGCAATTACGGTGAAAGTACGACTAGACTTAACACTTAAAACTTAAGACTTAGGCTTTAGGCTTACGAAGGACCTAACTGCCACTGGGGGGGGAGGGGTCACGGAAAGGCACCCCTCCCCCAGATTGGAAGGAAACCGGTCAAAAAATTTGCCTTCCAAGCCGTTTCGAAGGCGAAAAGCACACCCCCAATCTCACGAAATGGAAAATATACCCCCCCCCCCTTCCGGGTCACTCTAACTCCTCTCTGCCACGGTGACGGTGGGCACTTTGGGAGGGAGGGTTTCAAAGGGGAAGGATGGGGGATATCAGTGCGTGGGAGTAGGCTTCTCCCCCTTTTTTGTTTGCCCACCGCGGCTCTTCAAAAACTGGGTGTTTTTTGTGGAATAAACGCCGTTCTTGATTAATTATTATGATTATTTGTTGTAATTTATTAAACCACTCTATGGTAAACGTAGATGTATAAAGAAAGAGCTGGCGCAGCACACTTTTTGGGGTTATATCTTCTAAAATTACAACAGAAAATGCAGTACACGAAATAGGGTTAGTTCGTCTAAACGCACAGGAAAAAGTTAAAAACTGAAAATCTGAAATTCGATGAAAAAATGGTGAAAATCATGTAAAAAAAAAAAAATCAAGGTATTTGAGGGATAATTCTAAGCTCTAAAAGTTTTTTTAAAAAAGAAACTCTCAAAAACAAGCAATTTTAAGCAGAATTTTTTTTTAGCAGTTTTAAAAAAATTAGTGTGCAGGATTTAACACAGGGTAGAGCAAGCAAAATTATACAAAAATCAAGCAAATTTAAGGTTAAAACAAGAAAATCAGATTAAAATATACAAACTAATATAATTCATAAATTCTATTCAACAAAAGTAAAACACCAATAAGACTTTTTAAAACTCAAAAATAAGAAAAATATGAAGCATAGCCATTACTGAATCCATAATCAAAACCATCACAGCAATTCAAACCATAAACATCGTCTTTAAAATTAGAAAATTTATCTGATCTAAGATCATTTTTATTGATTTTTATAACAATTTTGAAATGAGCAAGATCCAATTATTTATCAATAAAAGTTTTCGTTTATATAATTTCATATCCAATGTCCCAAATTTCAAAAAGTTCTATAATTTTATACATTTATAATATTTAAAAATTTATATATCTTTTATAAAAAGTGATACTATGAGGAAATTTCTTATTCGATCAAATAATTCATCTATATTTATAAAAATTCGTAAAACTTTTAAATGCGACCACTCAACTATGAGTCTAAAATATTGTATTAAAATAGCGAAGCATTTTGTTGATTCTTCCATTTTAAAAAATTAAAAATTAATAAATCTTCAGTAATATTTTCATTCAAATAATCATAAGTAAGGTTCCTTTTGCTAGTTAAAACAACATTACAAGTTCTACAAGCTTCTGGCTTTTTATTAAAATCAACACTAATTTTTTATGCTTTAACTACAGTTGTGTTTCTATATGAACAACCAATAACATATAAAGGTCTTCGCCCATAAAATGAATAATAATTGAAATCACCCTCTAAGTTTACAATTGGTTTGTAATAAAGTTCATTATTTCTAAATGTTGAATCTGATTTTGTTCTTGAGTTTCTAAAATCATTATAAGTCAGATACATTTTCATACAAATATTATTTTTAATATCTAGATTCCAATTTTCTTTTGGAAATGTTTCATTTCTCCCATTTTTAACTGAAATGTTTTTTACATCACAATGATCAAACGTAGAAGAATGTTTATACTGTTGAGGATTATTTTTTCTATTAATTTGAAAGCCAACAATTACAAAATCAGGCATATCAAATTGTAAATTATTAAACTGGACTTTTATGTCAAAATTAAAAATCGTTGATTCAGTAGAAACATCTTTTTCTAAAAATTGCCAATAATCAAAACTAATAGTAATCTTAGGTTCGTTATATATTTTTTCTTTAAATGCAATTGCTGTGTTAGGCTCGTATTCAACAATTGGCCACATAATTTCTAATATTTGAATAGAAATTCTACCCGGATCGGGACGGTGTCTCTGAACAGCACCCTGTGCATCCTTAATTTCATAACGATATTTACAATTATTATCAGACGAATTACGAATAAAAGTAATTTTATAATCACCTTTCCAATAAATTTCATTATTATCATTAATAAAGCCAAACAGATATCTAAGCGGATACATTATTTCATTTGGAAATAAAAGGAAAAAAAAAAAATTGCGCAAACTTCTAGAATATCTCATTTTTCGTATTTTTCATCATCATCCTGTTTATCTCTCTTTAGTATACCAAATTGCTCATAAACATATGCATCATTTGGAAAAGAAAAGCCATCTCATATTGAAATACAAAATTCTATTCTATTATTGTTAAAATTTAAATTTTTACTAGTTTGATCAGTTGGAGGAAAAGTTTACCTCTTGAAGCTCTCAATACTTTTATAACTCATTTATATGTAAAAAAATATATATATATAAATTGGAGACTCTAAAGGAGTTCATTGATAAGAATAAAAAATATAAAAAACACAATAAATAAGAATATGTAAGAAATAAGAAGAAAGATCAACCATTAATTGACAAATTATATAATATTGTTAAAAAAAATAGAGAAAGTGGGTGAATAAATAAAAATTTAATAAACACATTAGTTCCAATAGCAACAAAAAATTTAGATTATCCACCAACTCCAAAAGAAACATAATTTAAAAAAGGATTATTTGCAGATCCTGACCAGCAATTAAGAATTGTACCATTAAAAAATTTGCCACCTATAGCAGACATTTCAACTATAAAATTAGGAAAATATATTTATGAAAATATTAATGTTATTAATGAAAAATTTGGTTAACGGAGAATTGGTCAAGATTTTGAAATTGATGATATAAAAGTAAAAATAGATGGTGATTTTTTATTTGTCGAGGATAAAAAAATATGAATTAACAGAAGGGCTTATTAATTTGTTACCAAAAAGTGCCTATGAAGAACTCGAAAGTAATTTCAGTGATGTTGACCTTAAAAAATACAAAGATATTGTTTTAGCAATCAATGCTATATTTCCAATATATATTCCTAATAAGAAAAGGCATAATTACAAGTTCAAGTAGTAATACGAAATATATTAAGATAGTTAGTCCAATTTATGAAGTAAATATAAAAAATTCACAGTCAAAATCATTTACAAATACACCAGAAAGAATGGTTTCTCCAAGAACTCCTCAATCTGGAGAAGGTATAAAAATATATAATAATTTGCCCAAAGAATATGTTTGGATGGATGATTTTAGAAAGTTTATTGATAGATTATTAGTTATTCAAGGCAAAGAAAATGCTGGAAATAATAGTTTTAATAATGAAAAAGTGAGCATAACGAATATGTTATGCAATAAATGTTCAAAATTTGTTATAATTAATCCAAAAGGTATGTCATAACCTATTACAGTTTTAAATGTAATTTTACATTCGTTTTGGAATTCTGAACACCATGGAAAAGGTGTGATAAACTTGGCACTAAACAATTAAAATTTGCCCGAATTAAATTTGCCCGGTTATAATTATTGTGGTCCATTTACAAAATTAAATGAAAGACTCGAAAGAGGCGATAAAGGAGTAAATAAATTAGATGAAGCATGCAAACATCCTGATATTGCTTATCGAGATCATACAGATTTAGAATCTAGACATGAAGCAGATAAAATTTAAAAAACAAGAAGCAAGTGAAATTATCTTAAATAAAGATACTCCAATTGGAGAAAAAATTGCTTCTACTGCTGTTGCCTCAACAATGTTTACAAAAAGAAAATTAGGATGCGGAATTTAAAACTTATTAAACTATTAATATTTTTTAAATAATAGATTAAGATAAAAAGCTTAACTTTCGACATATCCATTGATCAATTCAGAGCTTTGGGTATAGATAAATTTTTAACAAAAGATCAACTTGAGAGAAAAAATAAAAATAAAAATCTGGAAGTGGTTTACAACATGGAGGAGTTATTCCCCTCATAGTTGCTGCTTTTAACTGGACTTGGTACTTTAGCAGGAGTAGCTACTTCGATTTATAAATCTTTTGAACAAACTAGTAAAAATAAAAAATAATTAGAAGAACAAAAAAGGCATAATTTAGCAATGAAAAATAAATCAGGAAGTGGATTAAAACGACGAAGACCCAAAAAAAAAAAAATTGAATTTATCACCATTATATAATATCGATATTGAAAAATATTAAAAAATATTACATTTAAAAAAATTCAGAAATGTTTATATGATTGGCGAACTATCACATAGAATGCTCAAAAATGAGTGTGCTGTGATAAATTTTGATATTTCAAAAAATCGAGGAACTCGTTGGGTTTGCCATTTTAAAGAAAATAATGATATTTATTATTTTGACTCATTTGGAGGCAATATTCGTAATGATTAAATTAACTATTTAAAAAATAGAAATGTTTATTACAATGATGATCGAATTTAGAGTTTTAACTCAATTATTTGTGGACATCTATGTTTAATCATGTTATGTCTTTTTTCGAATGGATTTCAGTTTAACGACATAATTTCTATATTATTAAATGGCAGATATACTTGGGAAACCATTAATCAAATATTTAAATAAAATTCTTAACACTAATGCTTTTGCTTTAAAAAAATTATATAAATTCAAAATGTGAAAATATTATTTCTGAATTAAAAAAAAAATATGTAGATTCAAAATATAAAACTATTGAGTCTGATTATGCTTTAAAAATGATCGAGATTCAAAATGTAAAACTATTACTTCTGATTATGTTTTAAAATAGAAGTAGAATCAAAATATAATATTATTGTTACTACTTTACGAGAGCAACTAAGCAATGCTTTGTTTATACAACAGATTATGTTTCTGTTCAAAATTGCAGAATCAATAGTATGGCCGATCCTGTAGATGGCAAATATGCTGTCAATAAAAGATATATATATATATATATATATATATATATATATATATATGGTTTCTGATTATTCTCTAAAAGAAGATACAAATTTACAATTCAGTAATACTATTGGCGATTGTATAAAACGAATACATAATGCGAAACAGGCATTAAAAATGTATGTAGATTCGAAATATAAAACTACTATTTCCGATTATGCTTTAAAAACCGATGTAGATTCAAAATACAATACTAGTGTTTCTGATTTAAAAACATATGTAGGATCAAAATGTAATACCATTGGTTCTGCTTAACCAGATCAAATAAGTGAAGTTTTTGTTTATACAACAGATTATGTTTCTATTCAAAATCGTAGAATTAATAATATGGCAGTTCCTATTGATGGAAAAGATGCTGTCAATAAAATATCTTCGATAAAAAATAACTGATAATGCTTTAAAAGAATATATAAATTTACAATTCAGTAAAACTATTGCTGATCGTATAAAACGAATAGACAATGCAAAAGAGATATTTAAAAAATATGTAGATTCAAAATGCAGAACTATCATTGCTGAATATGAATTATAAACATATGTAGATTCAAAATACAGTAATATTATTTCTGATTATGCATTAAAATCATATGTAGATTCGCAATGCCATTCGAGTGTTTCTAATTTACAAAGTAAACTAGGTAGGTGTTTTGATTTTACAAAATCGTATGTCTCATTTTTAGGCCATAGAATTGTTAGTATAGATGGGCCCATTAGCTGGAAAAGATACACTCAATAAACAATTTTTTAATAAAGAAATAGCTGATAAATTACAAAATTTAAACGAATAAGTTTCAAATAATTGTGAGACACTTGTTAACTTAAAAATTGAAAAATGTAAGGAAGAAAAGTCTCACATATTTTATTTAAGTGTGAAGTGGAATAAAACTAATAATATTTTTCACTTAGAAAATGATTAAATTTTCTTTACTTATTTGATTAATTGTAATGTTTATAAAATAAATTTTGTTAGTAATAATTTGCCCATTGAAGATGTGACTGTTTTTATTGGTTCTAAAAAAAACGGATTACAGTAAACCATTTGGTGTTAACACAGGTGATATTTTATCTTTTAAAATCAGAAAAAGTAAGTTATTATGGTGGATTGATGACCACAATAGGAATATTCGTGAAATATAAAGATTAAATAATTTTTTTTGGCTATTAAATGGATAACACTTGATGCTTGAAGTGTAAGAATGCCACTAATAATAATAATATAAAAAATGAAATATTGAAAATGGACGATTAGTTCAGAAAAGTATATGCTCGTTGTGAAATTCTAAAAAAGAAAGATTAATTAAAAAAATTGCACAATGTGTAAGAAGAAATAATTAATAAATTATATAAACCTGTACAAAAAAATTTCCAAGAAGTAAAATAATTTTGTATGGAATTTGTGATTTATGGAAAATTGATCTTGTATAAATGAATACTGGTAATTTAAAATGTATATCATATATAAACACTGGATACAAGTATATTTGAACAATTATCGATGTTTTTTCAAAATTTTCATTTGCTATACCAATTAAAAATAAAACAGCTAAAAATGTAGTAAATGCTTTAGAAGATATTTGAATGAAAAAAAAACCAAATAATATACAAACTGATAATGGTACAGAATTTTATAATAAAACATCTAATGAGCTTATGAAAAAATATATTATCAACCATTATTCTCCATTTCCTGAATTAAAAGTGAGCATCGGTGAAAGATTTAATCCAACTTTAAAAAATATAATGTGGAAAATTGTTCTTTGAATGGCAATTATAATTGGATAAATATATTAGACGATTTAGTGAATGAATGTAATCATTCAAAACATGTAATTAATGGTATAAAACCAATTGACGTTAGTAAAACAATGAAAAGAATTTATTACAAACAAGTTTTGTGAAAATGGAGGCTAAATATAAATTTGGTGATGTTGGCCGTGTGAGCAAACTTAAATTTTTTTTCCAAAAATGTTATACTACTAATTGGTTGACAGAATTACTAACTATTATGAAAGTTTTAAATTATGATGTACCAACTTACAAATTAAACGATATTAATGAATACGAAATTATGAAAACTGACTATCCGAATGAATATTAAGTTGAAATAGTTTTAAAAACTAGAGGCGAACAAATTGTTGTAAAATGTTAAGGTTTTGATTACTCGCATATTCATAGCTTAATAAAACAGATGTTTCTGCAGCCAAGTCTCCTTTAGCTGACGTTTTGTAAAATTTAAATATTTTTTATAATTACCTAATTCAAACACAAAACATAACACACATTGTTTTAACATTAATTTTAATGATCATTTTTATGTTTGTTTAACATTTGTTTTAATGTAAACTTACTTTTAAAAATTTTGAAAATTTAATAATGTCTTTGATCTTATTTCTGTAGTTTCCATTATTCATTTTTCGACTAGAATCTATTGTAATAAAGCCATAATCTTTGTCCCAACATTTTGTACAGATCCCTGAAAATTTTTTGTAAGTCATATCTCCTCCAACAAAATCATTATAAGGTGCTTTAAAATAGTATCATCTTGTCTAAATATATACAAAAAATTTGTATATTCTCCTACCAATTGTTTAGGTATTTTTGAATATGTTTGAGCAAGATAAAATACAACTATAATTTTATGTCTTCCTCGAGTGAATTAATCACGAACAATTTCTTGATCATATATAATAAAATCATCAAATACAATTAGATAATCATTTTCACATTGTTCTAAAAGAGTAATTTCATCATTATTATTAAAAAATATGCCATTTTTCTTTAAACTTTTTGCCTATTGCATTGAAATCTTTTTTAAGTTCAATATATTTGGGATGGTTTAAACTTTTTGAGCAAACATACAGTTTATTAAAATATAACCAACCTGTTTTATAAATAAAATTAATTATCAAATTTGTTTTTTTTTTTTTTCACATTACTTGGGCCAACAATTATTGTCAACACCCGAGTCAGTTTTTTTTTTCATTTATATGTTAATTGTTCTATATTTTCTCTTTAAACAAACAATTATTTTTTATTGTTCTTTGTTTATTCACTCTCACACACAGCACATTTTTTTTTATTCACTATATAATATTTTTCTTCTTTTGTTAATGGATGTGTTGGTTCAATTTGTGAATATGTTTAACCAATTTATTCTATTTACCTTTTTATTGATTGTATATATATATATTTTTTTTATGAGCATTTGAACCTCGATATACTACTGGAGGTATAAAATCGCCATAATTAGATACAATATACTAACAAAAACCAAATGTTTCGTGTAATTGATATTTATTTGTGATTGATTCATCATTCAATTTTAAATCAATGTTATTTAATTGTTCATTGGTAAGCTTATATCTTTGTTTAAGAATTTCTTTATAATAACCATTATCTATATCATCCTGTGATAAAATAGGATATTTCTTAATAAGGTTGAATTTATTTAATTATCTTGGATTTGGCTTAACTGTTGATATTTTCTTTAATATATTTAAAATCTCCATATATTTTGAATGTAACCTTCATTACAAGTTTATAATTCTTGGAAAATATTTTCTCTCCTTTTGAGGGTAAAGTGATTTTTAAAGCTTCATTTTTCGAGCAATCTTCAGTATGTTTATTTAATTTTTCTTGAGAATAAAAGAATTGAAGACACATATCACATATATAAGTTTTACCATTATGTTTAGTTTTTTGTGCAGAAAGTGGCGTCGATAAATCTTTTGTCCATCAATAATGTGAATTTGTATCATTTTTGAAATAAAGTAAATTTATATGTTTTCATTTTTGTTCTTTGTGAGTTAAGTGGATAAACTGTGGATTTATGGTCAATTGAGTATAAATTAAGAGATGCATCAATTTAATTTTATATGTTTGGTTTATCATAAATGTTAATAGGACATACATATTTATCTATCACTTCATCAATATTTAGCCCCATGTTTTTTATGTTTAGATACTCTTTGTGGATCTTTTTCTACTGGAAACAACGCAGATTTTACTGCCTAAAGAAAACATTTTTTATCGTCACTCTTCACATTAATGTATGCTTTTTTATTCTTAATAAATTCTGTTAGATAAATATATGATGCTCCATTTAGTGGATTATAATTGTTTATTTCTAATTGTATTCCAATTATTCTATCTAAAGCCCATACAGAAACTCTTTTTTAAAATTCAGATAATTGTGGAAGTATTTCTAGTATTACAAATTTATAGATTTTTTTAAATATATCCAGCATTCAATACTGTATAGTTGGGTGATTGAAATGTGAACAATTCTACTTGATTATTTTCTTGCTTATGAAAATTAGCATATAATTTAATACTGGTTTTCACATGTTTAAATATTTTTTGATTACTGTTTATTATCTCAAATATCTTATTTTTTACTGAAGTCAACAAATGAACAGGCATGATGCTCTAAAATTAAATATGACTAATCTATTCCACATTTGTGGCGGTAAATCCACAGAAACAAAAATTTAAAATTAAAAGTATTTTCAGTGTTTTATATTAATATCCTACTTTTAAAAGCTTTATTAACTAAGTATTTTTTTTTTTACTTCTATTTTTTGTTAACAAAATAATTATTATAGAATGGAAATATTTCATTTAATTCTTTTTTATCTTCGGAATATAATTCATTGATATCAACATCTGCATAAGGCCAATTTGTAAAATTATTCTTTGTTCTTTTTATCTGCGTTCTTTTTCTCCGCTCGTCTATTACCTGTTGCATAAAATATTGTGTAAGAGTTCTAATAAGATCGTTTCTCCTTAGTCTAGTTATATATTTTATTAAAAAATGTTTAGCTGCTTAGCAATATGTCTCAACTTCTTCACTCCATCATTCAACACAGCTGTTATACAAGTCTCCATTTTTATAGTTGTATTTATCAGAGCAAAAAAAATTCTATGTTTAATACTTTGCCACACTTTTTACACTGCTTGTTATTATTTTCTATTTCGAGTACGGTTTCCATTTTATAAATTTAAAAAAATATATATAAAGAGAAAAAACATTTTTTTTTAATTTGAAAGTTTTTGTAGTCTTATTAAGTTTGTTTCCTTTTAAATAACAGAGACATGGAGGCTCTGCTCAACAAGTTGAACAATTCATATGAATTGACTAAACTATATGACCTCGAAATTGATCAATGGTATGAGGCTATAGAATTTCAAATTTATGAATCTAAGTTTAGCAAAAAAATTTATGGTATTCTAGATGGTAATTATAAAATCACTTTAGAAAATCGCCATGCAAAGATAATTGATGAAAACAGCTTAAAAATGATGAATGAGGGGCGAGTTTTTATAGTGTACAAAGTTTTAAAAGAAATGAGAAATGGAAAATCTGTACATGTTATTGAATTTAATATTTAAATTCTATCAATTATATGTTATAATATTTAATCTGATTTGCTTGTTTTAGCATTAAATTTGCTTGATTTTGGATTTTTTTACATGATTTTCACGATTTTTTCGTCGAACTTCAGATTTTGAGTTTTTAACTTTTTCCTGTACTTTTAGACGAAATAACCCTATTTAGTGTACTGAATTTTTTTTTTGTAATGTTAGAAGAAATAGCCCCAAAAAGAGTGTTTTGCGCTAGCTCTCTCTTTATACATATACTGGTCCGAATCAGTGATATTCAATCAGTGAAATAACACTCACTGAAAGTAAGTTGATAATCTACTGCTGACCGGTGACCGGTGTCGTGTCCGACAATAACGGTGCCGGACACGACACAAATATCCGACCACACGAAAATCAAAGTATTGAATGTGTGGTCTTGCACACAGTATCTGACAGTGTCCAGTCAGTCAAAATCATCGTCTCGACATCCGGTTGTCGGAGAGCACGGTGACCTGCATCTCGACAAATCAGGTGTCGGTCCGATATCAGCTGTCGAGATCAATGCTTTCTTAGTTCCGCCGTACACGATACGATAATTATAGGACCCCATTTCGACAAAGTCGGTTTCTAAATAGGATTGGCAGAGCACACGTGACAGTTTTATTATAATCCGATATGATATTTGCATCGTGTCGGGTCAGATTGTGCCGCACACACGCCGATTTAATCGGAAGTTGACGTTAGCTACGTTGCCGTATTTAACCGTCCGTTCTATTGTGCGACCAATTTAACAAACGATCCCGCGAGGGGAAGGTACAGTTCTTCCACTCCTTGAGCGACGCCAGGCGGGGAAGACAGGTACACTCACTACAAACTATTACGGACCGTCTGCGACACATTCTGAAGCGTCGAAAACGGTAGTGTGGTTTCCCTATCGTTTATAATATGACACGAGATTTCAATGGTTTAATAGTCCGCTAGTATACACATGCATCACAGTGACATTTATTATAATGTGCATTCCAGGCGAATAAGAATAAAATATCAGAAGACCATTTCAAATTCTCAGTGAATAAAGATAGATTTGTTGGAATGACAGGAAAACATCTACCTGGCGTTGAGCAATGAGTACGGGAGAGGACAAGCTACAAATCTACAGCAGCATGAATAATATGCATATTAAAATATTAATTTGAATTCATTTGAAAGGACTATAAAATTATTTGTCGTAAAAATGATATTCTATTATAAATATATTGCGTTCAAAGTAAAACAAACTATTTTTAAACGCTTGATAATTTGTTTTATTTTTAAATTATGCTACTTTAAAATACATAAACTGCTATGCATTGAAATACTATTTAAAACATTTGCTGGAAATGATACAAGTTTATTGAGGCGAAAATAATTGATAGGAGCAAAACTGGAACCACATAAACATGGTTGAAACTGTTACCACAAGGATGATGACATTAATGAATAAATGTTGCCTGGAATCCTTCTCCCAGAAAAGTGAATTTCTTCATATAATAACATTTCTCATAAGATGCACCTTCAAGACGTGGAGATTATGTTGTATCCCTCCAAACAGCAGTAACACTTTAAATGCACATTGTTAATAAAAATGACAGTCGTTTGAATTATACTGTTTTCTACGCAAGTTTTTCGACTCCTGACAGCGCATCATCTATAAGTGTTTCTCTATAGTTGTTATCACTACATCTGTCATGGCATCGCTTTCACCATCACTATCGCTGCCATCACGCACAATAATAACACTGTGCGACGATCTTTTTTTTCAATATTCTGCTTCTCTTTTTACATGTGACACAGCTGATTTACAGTCTTTTTCTGAAATTCTTTTTATAGCTACTTCTATGAACACTTTTATCTGGTCTACTCTTTCCGATACATTTTTTTCAGCCACACGAAGATTTCCTTGTTGCAGCTGCTGCTCGTTTCGTGGCATTTTCAATACGTTTATTCCAGAATTTTTATTGTTATCAAAAAACGCAATTACGTTACCAATAATTTCTCGGCCTTTACTGTGAACAGTCGAACGTTCTTTATTCGAACATACCCGTAAAACTGACGTGTCCGCTTTACATGCGCTCAGACTATACAGTAGATATAGGTGACACTGTTGTTTCACTGTGATTGGCTCGCTAGACCTTCTCCGCCTCCGTCCAATTTTCTTGAGCAAGGCCAAGGCCCGCAACCACATACTTTCTAGATATTTCGTTGACGTTGCCAAGTCATACACAGTGATCAGTTCTTGCTGTGGATCTGTAAGTGCAACGTTAGTCCAGCATTCAACAAGGGACAGCATATATCATGGTTACTGTACCTGTGTAGGAAATACCGGTTAGAAAAGTACGGAAGAAGGTACTGGGCTCGCCCGATACTGCAAATGCGGTATGTAGAGGGAACATTTTAAACCCTCTTCAAAAAACGACGTATTTATGAAGACAATTTCTTCGTCTACTTCTGAATCAGCGCAACCATTTATGATTTCATTCTAGGGAGGATAACTGCGGCCATACCGGGATGGGTACAATTTCCACGACGCCAAAGTGTGTTGTTCATGGCTGGGGTCAAACTCAATGGCAACACAGTCTACTTTCCTGCCGTAAAACGGATACCGATTACCGAAACGTCTACTTATCTTCATAAGTGTACATTATCCCGGTCATACGGGCCGATAAAGTGTCGCTTCGACTTCATAGAATGTTTGCACATTAATTGCTCTGCTGTATAATATGGGTGTCGAAAACGGGTACGATTTTATCCGGTCATCGGCTCGTGTTCGACGGGCCTTATGTGAGCTCGCAGGGTGGGTCACCTGTTTTCTTTCCTGCTCAGGTTGTCATAACTGACAGTGTTAGCAAAGCGAGAGTAGACGAGCGTTATTACTTGATGCTGATTACTAGATGTATTTCAGTACGACATAGAATCATTAATCAAGTTGGTGGGGAGCAGACCACCTTTGTGGGACAAAACTAAACGAGTAAATCTTGCCGTTGAGGTCAACGTCTTTTTGGATTCGTCTCCATGTATTTCTTCCTCATAGACCGTAAATAAGGCACGTCTAAGTCTTATGTTAAACATAACAGACATATTTCTTCCTTCGCTGACAAACCCGAACTGGCCTCCGACTGCGACAACATGTCGGAATGCGTGTGACGGCTTCGTCAGTTCCATAGAATAGAAAGCAGAGTGAGATTAATGTAGACCTTGGGCATTTCGGCACGTTATTTTCCAGAAAACCTGATATTTTTTGTATATCCGTTGCTCTTTGCTTTTATTTCTCCTTGTCCAGAACTTGTCGGGTGTTGAGAACAGGTTTTTTGAGATAACATTTGAATATTATTTCGGAGCTGAAAAATACGCCACTAAAAAAAGATTGTTCATGAAAATTAGGCACCATCTTAGTCCTAAGGTTGTCTTTTAATGCCAATTTTTTTTATTGATAGGTTTCAAATAAGAGCTATCGGGCCGCGATTAGCATTGGCGTTACACTCCCCACAATTTGCTCATGCTGCGACATAAATTTCCTTATCAATTTGGTTGCACTGAAGTTATTTTAGAATAGTTTAAGAAAAACATAGGGTACACCGTCAATTTGCCGTTAGTAGACGCTGCGGACTAAACATACGAATGTTTTATCACATATACAATTATATTTTATAGTTCTGTGTAAACACACTCCATCGGCTCGTTGGTCTAGGGGTATGATTCTCGCTTAGGGTGCGAGAGGTCCCGGGTTCAAATCCCGGACGAGCCCGAGTTTTTTTCTCACTCGTAAACTTCTTTTCTCGAATTGACTTTTCCGCACGAAATCTGAATTATTGTTGTAGTAATAATTTCAAAGTCATATATAATTTATATTTCGGTACTGCTCGGTGTTGTAGTATTTATTTGAAGTGATATTTGAATGAATAGTGCAATGGAGGTCAATGACTAAATTGAGGTTTTTGGGAATTCGCTATTGTGCTGCAGATGTTTGTCATGGAAAAACAAGACAACACGAAAAAATACTTAAAGAAAGAGAAGAAAAAAAAACTATTTCGACGTACATCTGCATCGCAATGTCAAATGTCCAAATGTGTCCATGTAGTTATTTATTTGAAATTATAGCCATGAGTATAGCGGGTCAGTTATTGCATAGTAGGGGTGTCTTTGAAATCACACTTAGAATGGTGTAATGTTTAAAAAAGTACATTTAAAATTGTTAAAAACGATTGCAGCTTGAGCGCTTCAGTATGTTCAGGTACACATACACAATATAATAATTAGGACAAAATCAGAGGTGTCGGAAAAGTAGGGGGAGGGAGGGGTAATCGTCCCCCACCCCACCCGATCTCACTAGAGGGTGCAAACCAACTCATGTATATAAAATTAATTCTGTACATATAATTACTACAAGGGTAGATCAATAATAATATACTGGTGTAAGTATTTTGTGCCAAAATGTGTTAGTAGGGAGCAAAGCGCGTGTAGACTATGTGTGTGCAATTACAGCCATAATATATTTCAAATCAAAATTTCGGAAGGGGCGCATTTTGTAGCACAAGGGGTACCAACTTCTCTACAAGAACGACGCTGGACAAACTGATCTGATGAATGACACCGCGTGTTTTACAATATGCGAGGGCTGTTTGCGTGTATTCACTGCCGAAATGGTGCACAGATACGCCTAAACAGCCGCTAACTTTTATTTCCGGTAGAATGTACCATACTTCCACATCGATCACCTCCGCTATTCTGGAGTGATCTGTTCACAAAAAAAAAAAAAAAAAAAAAAAAAAAAAAAAAAAAAAAAAAAAAAAAAAAAAAAAGTGCATGCGAATCTGGGTAGGACGACTTGCCGTGAAAACTCACACACGACGCACACATATTTCTCGCATATGTATTTTCCTCAATTCGCGTTAAGTTTGCAGCAGTACAAATTTCACGTAGTAATTTTACATCCTATCAATTTTAGAAATATCGTGGCGAACGCGTTTATGTATAATGCAGTAAATATAGGGACGTAAATAATAGGAAAACGCAATTCGAGGAATAACCGGGGATCCTTATTCCTTGGGCTGACCGAGATATAAGAATTCTTATTGAAGTAAAACGGGTAATTTGACACTTCCAGAAGTCTTCCTTATGTTCGTTAGTGTCCACTCAGTAACATTACACGTTTCAAAATAACATTGACACGTTGCTACGTAGTCGGAAGCATATGTACTTATCATTTTTATGCCAAGCCTTAATCGAACGCTTTCAGTTGTCCTCCATTTAAACAATATATTTTATTAGGATGTTAAGACATGCATTTTTGTTATTCGATTCTGATGTTCCTGTGAATATAACAATTTATTAAAATAGTTTGCAGGCTTTCGCAGACATTGTCGTCAATTTCTAGGCTTCTGGGTTTGAGCCACGCCGTGGATTTCTTCTCCAACGTTTCGGCAGTCGTTGGAGCTGCCATCATCAGGGAACAATACCTGACCAATTTTTTCCCTGATGTCGGCAGCTGCGACTGCCGAAACGTAGGAGAAGAAATCAACGACGCAGCTGAAACCCAGAAGCCTAGAAATAGATAACGATTCATGTTCAAGTTAAAATCAAAAACAAATTTTTTTGATGTCGGGTTCAAAATTGTCTGGGTAAGCGCAAACTAGTGTTGAATCACGGTATAAGAAATATGCACCTATGTTAGGCGTGGCAAAGATTGTGATACGAACTAACACTGGAATTAATATTGTTACTTTGATGCCTGCGGGACGTATCTGAGTTCGTGATGGACGGAGATCTTAATAAAAATATAAGAACTAAATTTGGTTTGTAATTTATTCACGCCGCTATTATTTACAGCATTAAACTATATGTCCCTACTATTATTTTTTTTATTTAACAGTGAGTACAGTGTTTAATATCTATTTCAACTCTAATTAACATACTTCTTAATGTCTCTGTTTGGTTACAATCAATTAGCTCATACTCATTATTAACACGTGTTCAGTCTATCTGTTGCTACCGTTTGTAATGTATTTCACTCACGTATCTAGTTCAATAGTCCAGCCTGCCAGCCGCACCCTTCATTACTTGTTTCTCGCAGTAGCAGGGTTCCCTTCCGCTGGTCGCTTCTCTCGCTGCTCCTCTTCTATTGCTCAGAACTCAGCCACTCATTCATTCATCAACTACTTGGCTCGGAGGCCTGACACACTTGTATATTGTTCGTCCTGACCATCTGGAAGGTTCGACGCACCCCGAGTCCCGCTGAGAGAACAAAGTTAGTAATTCCGAGCATTCTTAAGATAAATACATAAATTAATACAACCAGGTTCAGCAGTGTGCGCAGCAAAAAAAAAATTATTTTGTCGGTTCGCGTTATGTAACAGATACATGACCACTAGCATATCGCTCGCTTGTTTACTCAAAACAATCCTTTGACTTGCCGCCGCCGCTAACCTATAACTGCTGACCTTCACTTCCACTCGCTCACGCAGGATGCGAAGCAGCGAGCGCATAACAATATGTTATGTAGTTAGTTATCCTTAGCGCTCCCCCCCCCCCCTGCTCAAGCGATCCGGGATCGATCCCCGGAAGGTTCACTCCCGGGTTTTCGCACGTGGGAATCTCGTGCTTGAGAATGCCGCTTGCCGGCAGGTTTTCTCGAGTTATTACTGTTTCCCCCTCTCTTGCATTCCAACTCCACTCCATTCTAGCGTTTCAGTTCATGTCATGTCCGGGAATGACGGGCACCTGCGGGTCCCAGTTTGACAGCGCGTTATTAGGAGGGTTTCGCCTCGCCCTGTGTGTAGCTTACACGTAATTTATTTAATTATTTAGTTACCCTTATGAGAAAACCCCGTAACTCCAAAAACTAGTATTTTACAAGAGAGACCAAAAACATAATTATTTTTCTTTTGAAGGCAATTTTTTGCTACTTGAAACAAAATTATCATTACTAATTAGATATGTATGCCTGTAACTCACATTTAAAAATAAATTAAAAATAGGAAAGTTTATGCTCGGGATTTTTGCTGTTCGAAAACTCGTAGAGGAGTTACAAGGTTTACGTTTTTTTGTTTGTAGATTATCTTTAAACATTCTTGGGGAAACGGGCTTTTCGCAGTCGAACAGGTGATATTGTGTTATTGTTACGAGCGGATCCTGCGCCCCAGGGCGTGCGCTACAATTCCCTCCGTGTGTGTGTGTTTGGGGGGGGGGGGGGGATCTGAACCACCACGACCGGCTACAAAAACATTGATTGGCGGACGCGATGATTAACAGCTACCTAGACTTGGTGCCACAGTCCCCCACCCTCCCTCTGGAAAAGTCGGTAGTGGCGGGCTGTTGAATGAACTTTCTGGTAATCACCTCCCTCGGCGCAACCTGGCATGTGAAGAAGATTCTGGGGCATCACGCCTGCCACTTTACATACTACCACTGCTGGAGAAGTGGCAGTTTTTGTGTCAGACACCTGGCGAAGTGCGACGAGCGGTGACGGAAGGAGAGAACCGTCGGCGAAAGTGAAGACGACTGCAGTGGACGAGTGTGTGTGCAGTACGAGAGTACTGCGGAGGGCGAGTTTCCCGACGAGTAGAGTGCGGATGTGTACGGAAGCGCTCGGCCTCTCCAGAACATTCCGGACAGTAAAAGCCGGTTGCTGTGAACCCGCTTTAGCTAACAGGCCACGCATTCATTTACAAGGGGGAAGGCATAGTACACTACAGCAAGAGCATTTATATCAAAACACTACAATTTAGTGAAACCATAAATAGTACGAACAAGATATTAGATTTGGTGTTACTTTATTTCAATGACTCTAAGTTAGAGACTTAATACAGTTCCAATTAGCTGGAAGCTTAATTCAATTAAAGATTATTAACCTTGCTCTCGGAAAGCAGTTAAATAATGCCTCGCTCGCCTTCGCCTCACGGAACTTACGACGTCCTAACAGGAGTGATATTTACCCACTATCGTGATGTCAACTACACTCAGGCTCGTCTCGATGGCAACTCTTCATCGGCGACGAACCCGGACCACTAGCCTGGCGGTCCTCTTGGTGAAGGTGTCTCGGGCGGCCCTCTGGCATCGGCAGTAACAAATATGGCCACGAGCCTCCGGCGCTCGCATTATTTATACTGCACCGCCCAGCCTTGTTTAGGATACCATTCCCCCTGATGTTGGCACAACTATCGTCGCCATGGCTGACGTCCTTCCAGCAGCAAGCTCGGCCTGGCAACCCTTTGCCTGGTGATGCTGACAGCATTGCCCCCTCTCTCCGATGCTCGTGCGTGTCGCGCGAGCTGGCCTGGGTCAGTGGAATAGGGGAGGTTCCTAGTAAGGCCGGGCGTAGATGCTGCCTGCCGCTTGCTGCTCCGCCGGAGATGCTGGAGACAGCCTCTCTTCCACAGGGATGCCAAGTGGGTAACAAGTGAAAAGTGTCCTCGGGCACTGTGTGGATGATTTCCCTAGGGCATTGGGAGTAGCGTGAAGCTTATTGATTTTATAGTGTACCTAAAGGTGCACACTTATCATTGTAAAGGATTTATTTTACATGGTTTTAAAATGAGTAGACATCATATCGTCTTCAAGTCGAATGACACTAATAATAAGGTATCTGTTGCAATAATGCAAAATATTTGACAGTGATATATACAGTAATTGTTAATTTGATTAGCCTTTGTTTACAGGCAAATGTATTATATAATTCTACTGACAGATTTCTACTTAGATGATTTTATATAACCAGTAGTTATATATTGAGTACGTGAACAAAGTATGCTTCTTCGTAGTGATTAAGATTCTGAATTAATACTATTACACATTTATATATACAGTGACTGAAATGATAACATTTCAGTTTGTTGATGTTCTAGTTTTTATAACCCTATCAAATTACAGTGGATGATGTACACTACACACATGATACTGAATTTTCCTTTGTGTAGGCAAATATTTTTAATTTAAGCACAAACGGCGCGGATTGTACTTAAACGTACCTGTTGTCTTGTTGGCATCTATCCGGCAATAGATTTATTACAATCATAATGTGATTACATATAGGACTGTTGCTTCTTTTGGCCTTGGATGGAGGAGTTGTGCTCGGCACCTGTTATTAACCCATGAAAATTTTTATTTTTCCCGGCGCCGACCACAGGGACGGAGGATTTGGAGGCAATACGCTGCACTGGTTTAGGCCAACAGTCTACAATAGCCCTAAAGTGGTGTGCTTGTTGCTGCACTTTGAAGTTAGACCTTTGTTAATTTGATAACATAAGTGGTATAGTTATGCTGCATCGTGGCTGTACTTAATCTTACATACTCTATTTGCGGAGAAGTAACTTTATATTAATTTAAACAGTATTGCACACATGTTTTACGCAAACAGGTAAAGTTTTACAGTGCTGTTTTGGTTCTCTGTATTTACAATGTACTGAATTCAGTGGATTATTTTTAATGTGTGGCCAAAGCAACTGAATATGTACACAGAGCTGATATTTAAGAGAAAGTGGTAGGGCGCCATATATATGATTGAAGTGACTAATTATGGCGTCCTCGCCACACAGATCATGTCCGTGAAGCGGTGCACTCTAAGAGCTCAACAGGTGAATTGACTTAGCGCGCTGAAATGCGTGCCTGAAATCTGCCGGAATAGGCAGAAGGCGTGATGTCCCACGTGTTCTGTTGCGTGTGCACTTTATAATATCTGTGCCGAGAGTACACTATGTGTCCTAACTCTTACAGCAATAGTGTTTGCCTTGCACACGTCGACACAAGTGGCAATACTTATATACTACCTTTTATTTATTTTTTTTCAAATTCTTTATACGGCTACGTAAGTTAGTGCTGAGCGGGAAGTGTACTTGTTTCGAGTGCATATTTGATTGTTAGCAGGCCTGCACTTTATAACTGTCATCTACCTGATTTGAGTGTTACTTCGCCGTAATACATTTCTTATCGCCATGTGTTTGTGCCATGTATGTCCGAGCAAAATGCCTGTGCGCCATCCTTGGAATACTCCTACTACCAAAGCTGAGTGAAAGTAAGTTAAAGTCCTACTTCCACCTAAGCCGTTTGAGCGAATTTGTTTCATATAAAAATTGTGATTTTTACCAATTCATAATAAAGAATCGCTAGCGCAAGAGTGAGAAATAGTATCGTTACCGTGCTAATAAAATTGAAGTGTTCCTGGGGCAAGACTGAAAATACATATGGGTGTAATTGCACGGCAGTGTATCGGAATTGATCATAATCCAATGTGGGTAGGTCTGGGTGTTGCATTTTCCATTGGTTATTAATACTATTCTTGAGCTTGTAAAAGGAAATGCCTTCATCGACTCGCAATTGTTTTACTTCAAAGTTGGCATACTGTATCCAATGTATTGGTACTACTGTACGTGAGATTGGTAGTGCCAGACTTCGTTTGTCACAAATGTGAGTTGCTTGAACGATTGTCAATTTCCCTGTCGTGAACATGCACCCACACAGGATGTGGATGTCAATAGTACCAACTGACATGATTGGAATTTCTTTGCTGAGAGAAACATTAACGCATCACAATATCAAATAGCTGGGTGCATTTGTGAAAACATATTGGTGTGGCTGGATTGAATTTATAATTAATAGTTTGCCTGGCATTCATGTAAATTCACAGTGCAGATATAGCTTTTCAATGCTATCTAATTTAATTGCTGCTTTGATGCAGTTTGCTTAGGGGCTGTTGGCAATTGACTTAGCAATAAAATAAACTCTGTTAACGTGTTCTTGCGTTATTGAGACCTGATGTGATTCACGTGTATGCTTATCTATAGCAATTATTTCGTTCAGCATAGGAATGTGAAATGTTTCATTTTGAAGAAGATACGGTACATTGGTGGTTTTGAAAAACTGCCAGTCATTATTTACATTTTGTATTGGTACTTGGATTTTCAATAATATCTGGGTATCTGACAACATACATTCTGTGATTGGAGTTGTGTGATATTTAATGATGTTCTTGAGCGTTATTCTGAGACTTCATTAAAGAATTTTGAGATTGCTTTGAAGTTTTTCTAAATCTGCTTTTAATGTTTGCCATGGCACCGCTTGTAAGGGCAAGTGGTTTCTCTGGCAATGTCGAATGTAGTTACTAATTATTTGTTCGTTAATTATATTATTTATGAGTTGTGCTACTATGATTGTTAATACTTGACTTTGTGCCTCAGCAACTTCAACCTCGTGTTGTTGATTTGTGAACTTTTCAGACATGGAGTTTAATTTTTTAGCAATTGAATTGATTATATTTTCTACCTGAAACTTTCTGAAATGTCATGGATAGAAATATTGAGGTTTTTGTTAGATAACATTATGTTACTTTCGATCTCATTAAGCTGTGTTGCTAGCATATCGTCATTACTGAGGAGGGATTTAAGGCACCTGGTAGTGAAGATGTCGCAGCACCAGCTGACAACATCCCCAAGAAAGGTTATACCTCTCTTGATTCTGAGAGACAAGGATATCTAATTTAAAAATTAATCAATCAAACTTGTTGTAGTTTGACTAAAATATCCATGGAGCGCCTCTGCGTTGGAGCATACAGTGCTGTTCCTGGTTGAACATGAACTGTGGTCACATCTGGAGTTTGCTGGGAGGGTGTGGCTACTGAAGCGGTATGCGGTAGAGCAGTGGCACCATCTCGTTGTAGTGTAGTTGCGGATAGAGTTCCCGGTATTGGACCCTGGCATAGGTTCTGTAGAGATGTTCACCTGTGGCAATTAAGTATATCTGCAGCACTAGGAGCACCATGCTGCTGGCTGTTGTTCGCATGTTGCACCATTTTTACCTGTAACAAAATAAAGACTGAGTTTAATTGCTTATAGTGGTGAGCTTAATGTTCCTTATATTTATGATCTCTATTCTGTTATTAACCCGTTTGCGAATTTCGATAGCAATCGTTGAGGGCCCCAGTATATCATGTATCCGATATGGGCCGTGATATTTAAAGGCAAGAGCCTTCTTTCTCGTTCGATTCTTGACCCATATCCATTGGCCTATTTTAAGGACATTGACTCGAAATTTCGCATAGAATATTTCCTTTTGTTCGTGTTGAGATGCGATTAGATTAATTTTAGCTTGTTCGCGATTATGGTTTAGGTGCTCACACCACTTGTCGCTGCGTTCAGAGTATTCATGCAAAATGGCATGGGAGAGCTGTACTGCCTCTTCCCCATGGAGAAGGTAGAATGGGCTTAAATTTAGTACTGTGGTTAACGGTTGAATTGTAGTTAAAAATTATGAAGGGGACGTATTCGTCCCAATTTGCAGAATCTTCATTAGCGCACACCGTTAGTTGTGAAAGTTTTTTTTTTCTGTAAGCCCATTACAAGCAGGATTATATGCTATGGTTTGTAAGTTTTTTATTTGTACCATCTTTAATAGTTCTGTCATCAACTCGTTGAATGACGACCCCCTTTCCATTAGAATGGTTTTCGGGCACCCAAATTGCAATATAACATCTTTGACGAAGTTAGAAAAAGTTTGCGCGTCAATTGTTTTGACTGGTTTTGCCATGACATATCTGCTAAAGAATTCAGTCATAACTAGTATGTATTTGTTACCTTTTGCAGATGTTTGCAATGGGCCTGTCACATCCAGGCCGCATGAATGAAGTAAGGGGGGGGGGAGGGATTGGAGTCATTGCCCTATTGGTTTTGGTTTGATGGTTTTTCCTTTTGATACACTGGGCAGTTTTTTATATAGTGTTTTATATCTTTGTTAATTGTGTCCCAATAATAAGCATTTTTGATCTTTTGTAGAGTTTTATATTGTCCGAAGTGACCACTGCCGAGAAGGGTATCGTGGTGTGCAGTGATAATTTCATTGACATAGTATTTAGGTACAAGTTTTAGTTTATTTTTTCCCGTGGGCATGTGTACTTTCAAGTAAATTTCGCAGTTGCCTGCTATGGTGTATCGTCGCACTAGTCTCCGATACTTTGTGTCTGCCTGGTCGAGATCTCTTAGCATGATCTTAAGTTTTTGTGTATGGGGATCGTTTGTGTATTCCTCTAAAAATGGCAAGGTGGTATGAGCAAGTGGGAGTCATCTTCGATTTGAATGTACTGCTGTTCATGGTGATAAACGATGAGATAGTATGGCGTGTTATTGTGGCTTTATAATGATTTTGCAATTTAGGAATAGGTTCATGCAAGTTGCTTTGATTTTATTGTCATGGGTTTACATTTAAATTTCAATGTTTATTTGAAAAAAGGTGCTAATTATTTTGGCTATTACCTTTAGTGGTAAGTATTCTTCAGTAATTACCATCTTCGATATGTGCACTTTATCAGTTGAGTGGAGCTCATTTTTCATGAAGTTTTTTTATGTCTGTCCAGTTATTAGTAATGTATTTTGCAATGGTTTTCTTAATTTCCTCGTGTTTTTGTGCATTCTGGAATAGAGTTTCTGCTAGAGCATCGTAAAAGGAAGTACAGCTTAGCATGTTCTTTTTAATTTCGTAACTAGTATTATTTATTTGGATTGTGGTGGTGTCAGCCTTTCCCATGGTGGGCAACCTACTCATCGCATGGGTGAGTACATTTAATTTAACTTTTACTATTTTAGGTTCGAAGTCGTTTTCTACGAGTGCAATGGCTTTCTTTTGGATTTGGATATTGTGTTCTGCCATGGTTTTGAGGTATCGTAAGGTCGTGTGGTCTGTTTCTATGATAGATTGTTTTCTGTAGAAATATTGCCGGAAATATTTAACAAAATACTTGACCGTTGCTAGCTCTCCCTCTGTCGCTGACCAGCACACCTCATTCATCGATAACTTTTTCGACATGAATGCTATAATTGCTTTTTCTTTAGTGCCTGGGATTTCTGACAAAGTACCCCACCTATTGCCTTTTGCGATGTGTCGCAGGCTAGAATAGTGTGTCTGTTTTCGTTAAATTTTGCTAAAATGGGAGAGTTTCTAATAGCTGCATTTAGGTCGTCCAACACTACCTGTTCTTTGGTGCTCAATTTAAAAGGGACATTATCTTTAGTGAGTTCAATGAGGGGTTCCGCTTTGCGGCTGTAGTTTTGTATATATCTATGTAGGTATGATGTGAGGGCGAGGAATGTCCGTAATTTTTAACAATTTTAGTGGGCTCATGTTCTGAGGGGTGTCAATTTCTTCTGGGTCTGTCCGAATTCCTGTTGGTGTTAAGTAATGCCCGAGAATTTTTATCTCTTCTTGTGCGAAGAAACATTTGTTGTATTGATTTTAATGTTAAAATTTTTGCAATCTATCCATTACCTTTCGTATGTTTTGCAAATGTTCTTGGAAGGTATTCTCGATTGTAAAAATGTCGTTGATGTACACTACTGTGGTATTCCCCCATAAGGGGCCGAGCACGATGTCTACAAAATTTTGAAAATAGTTTGGGGAGATTGCAAGCCCCATTGGCATATGGACGTATTCGTATAGTCTGACTGAGTCGACAGAAAATGTGAGTTTCTCATGGTCCCCCTTTCTGACTGGTATTGTGTAAAATTTTCTGAGCATATCAATGGAGCTCCTGTATTTGAAGCATAGTAATTAGTTAGTTTTGTCTTCAGTACATGGTATTGGATACTGGACTTTTGTGAAATATTGATTGAGTAATCTGAAGTCTGTCAGGAATCTGATCCCGTCTTGATGTTTTTTTTAAATCACGACTTGGTGCAGCATATGGGGATTCAAATGGTGTAATTACTCCTCTGTTTACCATTTGTTGAATTTGAGTTAGTACATCTTCCCTTAGTTTAGGGTTAATTCTGTAAGGTCTGATATGAATTGACTTATCTGTTGTGAGTTCTAATTTGATTTTATAATCTTTTGTTTCAGTTAATTCTGTAATAGAGCTCATATACCTATCTTTATATGTGTATAGTAAATTGTGTAGGACTTTCTTTTCTTGGTCAGGTAGTTTGTTGTTGATATTTCCTAGCTTGACATTGGGCATTCCTGTTTCAATGCTTTCAACTTAATTTATATAGTATTCCATCATATGGCTTGTATGCTGCTCTATGGTGGTTTTTAAGGAACTTCTAATAATTTATTATTATCCAATGGATATATGAACATAATGTTTTTATTGAGGATTGGTACGATGTCATATTTCTTTATGATGTCCGCTCCGAGTATGATGTCGAGCTTCAGATTGTCAATCAAGAGGAATATTTGTTTAAATGTGTGCCCTAATATGCTCACATCTATAGTTGTTTTAAATTGAGGTGTTTTAATTTGTTTAGTAGCTTCTACAAGTGAAAATATTTTGGTAACTGGCACATGTTGTTGATTAGTAATGAGTGTCGTTGCAATGCATGACCTGGAGCACTCTGTATTAATCAGTACATTGTATTCTCTCCTGCAGATGCAGACAAGGACACACTGTGTTAATGTTTTATAAACTGCAGGCGACACTCGTACTTGCGCACTGAGGTGCTGTGTTTATACCAGGCTGTTTGTGGAACTCGTCATGACTCAGGTTCGTACTTGCTTTTCATCATCGCCACAGTGTTCCGTGTGTTTACTATCTATGCTGCTTGGTTACTGGTTTTTTTCCCGTGTGTTGTAACTTGAATCTGATTTGGCCAATCACAAACTGGTGTTTAAACCTGTGGAAACATTCGCCAATGTCTGTGTGGAATTCTGTGGTTTGATGTGGAAACAATTGACAATTGGTGGTGCGGTGTCCTGTGTATAAACAGAGCACACATGTCATCACCGTCTGGCTGCATGGGCCCATGAAGGCAGTGGGATCCTTGTGCTCGGCGTGGTTTTGCTGACTTTCGTATTCCTTACTGACGTCGTGCACCTCTTTAGCGTCCGCTTCCTTGTTGTATATTGTTACCTGGGGGTCCCTGCATATCGATCTGGCCTTGTCGTCGGGTTTCCCTGACCTGCTTTTCTGTTCTGAAACTGGATACTAGGAGTGTCTCGTTTTGTGTCAGGTTTTGATGTTTCAGCTTGTAATGTTTGTTTTTGTTTGCGGGGTTGGTATGCAAAGTTTTTACTTTTGGAGTTAAATTTTGCAATTTCCGCATACTATTACTGGGGTGCCCTTTTGCTGAACAAAACTTTGCATACATCAATTACCCTGTACGCCTTTTGTTTGTGCTTGTCTGCGAGGGTGGTGCCTAATTCCCCCGCGTATAGGAGTTTTTTTTTGTTATAAGTCACATTTGTACAGCTTTGGAACTGGTAATTGTTTCTTTTTCTGTATGCAAATTTTGTGGCCAACTTTGCGTGTCGTGGTGGGCGTTTACTTTATTTTGAACATTGTTCCGTATGTTTGGTCTGTAATTTCCCAATTTCTGTGAGTTGTAGTTGATGCCCATTTTTCACGAATTGTCTATTTACTCCTTGAATATAATTACAGGTTGTTGGTTATGTCTTGGCTAATTAAACTGTTGCTTGCATCCATTGTGTCTGTAATTTGGTGTTCCCCTATAGTTGCATGTGTCTCGTGATGGGGTGGTGTTTTGTTGTTTTTGCATTTGGATTGTTAGATTGCAATTTCCTCTTTTAGTTTGGTTGTTTCCGATCTCAGTTTTTCGGGATATAGGTTGTTTTGATTTGTTCTTAGTACTTGATTATACCTTAAAAGGCCCAGCTCTACTCTTTTGAGATTTGTAAGCATATCTATAATGGTGTTGTTTAGTAATCCTATAATTTTGTCTGCGATGGAAGGAAGGTGGGATCTCCACACTATGGAAATGAATTCCGCGTCGCTGACTTGTGCGTTGTATTTGTGTATCTAATAGATTAGGTCTTCTATGTGTTTTTGTGTGCTTTTCCCGATTTTATGTTGTTTTTTTTTTTTTACTGTAAAGTAGTTGCTTAAGTTTCTTTTCAACTGCTGGGGATGAGAATGTGTTTTGAGTTTTGTCACGATTGTGTTCCATGTGATTTGCCCACCTTGGTTATGCACGAATTTCTCTAGTGCATGCCTGGCTGACCCACTTAAGTAGAAATTTAGTCTTCGTCAGTTTTCCTACTCGTCCCAATTATTCATGTCCGCTGCTAGATTGTAATGTTCTAGGAAGTCATGCATATTCTCACCATTTTCCCCTATGAATTTTGGTATTGTCATAGGTTGTTGGACGATAATATTGAGTGGGGGTGGGTTTCCCATGTTTGTGTTTGGTTCTTCAGTGGCAAGTGGTGTGGCTAAGGGTGAATAGTTATTTGCGTAGGTCAATTCAATGTTGGTTTCAATCTGTATTGGTGTGAGGTAACCTGGTGTGTGTTCGCTAAAGTTTGCGTAAGTGGCTGTGTCCATGGGTGGTGGTGTGTTGGGTAGAAGACCGCTGTTAATGATCATATTAACTAAACTTTTTGTTAACCACGTGGATGTTACGTTCACCTTCTCAATTAGTTCGGGATTTTGCTCTAGTATTTTTTCCGCGGATGTGATTAATTGTTGGAATTTTGTGATTGTGTTCAACTTCTAGTTTGCAATCTCTTTTGCGTATCTGACCCTGAATTGTACAATGCAAGACACTTCTCGTACTATCGAATGGACTGTTGGGATGTCAATGCTACACTTGATTACTACTATCGTTATAAGTGGTATTGCAATTTCTACTGGATATTTCAATTTGAGATTATAACTTAATAAATACTATATTTTAACTTCACAAGCTTAGTTTTGCGAATGGTTGGAAGCGTGAGGCGCCTCCACCGGTTGCTGTGAACCCGCTTTAGCTAACAGGCCACGCATTCATTTACAAGGGGGAAGGCATAGTCCACTACAGCAAGAGCATTTATATCAAAACACTACAATTTAGTGAAACCATAAATAGTACGAACAAGATATTTGATTTGGTGTTACTTTATTTCAATGACTCTAAGTTAGAGACTTAACATAGTTCCAATTAGCTTGAAGCTTAATCCGATTAAAGATCATTAATCTTGATCTCGGAAAGCAGTTAAATAATGCCTCACTCGCCCTCGCCTCACGGAACTTAGGACGTCCTAACGGGAGTAATATTTACCCACTATCGTGATGTCGACTACACTCAGGCTCGTCTCGACGGCAACTCTTCCTCGGCGACTAACCTGGACTGCTGGCCTGGAGGTCCTCTTGGTGAAGGTGTCTCGGGCGGCCCTCTGGTATCGGCAGGAACAAATATGGCTGCGAACCTCCAGCGCTGTACTTAATATTTTGACAGTTGTGGCTATCAATTGATATTTACAACTAATGTTTACATAATCGTCTATCACCTTGCAAAAATTACACAATCAGTACAGAGAAATTTTCTGTTTTATTTATGGACATGTTAGAAACTTTTTATTGACTCATATAAGTAATGAAAAACCTGGTTATGCCTACGGACTTTGAAAAATTGCAACAATATATAGTAGTATAATAGCGTAAACACATAAGAACAGCCAAAAATTGAGTAATGAGGTTTTCTTTTTAGGGTAATGATATACAGCATATACTGTTGCCCATTGCTACGCAGTTCAGTCGCCGCTAAGCTCTTTTAGCTAGTTCAAGTTATATAAGGCTAGTGATACTATAGATGAGTATAAAACACTATCAGTTATAATAATCATGAAAAATTTACAACCGAAAAGAATGGTTACCTAAAAAAAAAAAAGCAATTAACCTACTTTTTCTACACATAGTGCGAATAATTTTGATGAGGTAAGTACAAAAAGTATTACATACTTACATTGTAAGATGTGATGTTTATCTATAATAATACCCATTCATTTGGTGGCAGTTGCTTCTAGAACGGGTGGACGATTGAAACTCAATGAGTTTAGTGCACAGTACGCACTCCAGCACACTAACTTTAATGACATCAGTGAAATAGCATGCAATACTACAAGGTTAGCAATGCCGTTTAGATAGTTATATACATTTATAGAAATGTTTCGTTGCCCCCTATAGTCCTGTTTGCATGTAAAATATGGCGAGAATTGGTTTACAGACTACTGAGATATAACATTCAAGTTTAAATTTCAGTTGACATATTTCAACACTACACGGTCTAGACGTTATCAGTTATAATATTTAGTGGACAAAATAATAAATGCCAGCTTGCTAAGTTGGATTCAGATCGATTCAGTTATTCAGGCACATCAATTTAATACATATTGTAACGAGCTAGCTATTATGAAAATATCGTACTCAATTTCGAATTATTTTATTCGAGCTTTTTATAGTACTTGTAATACTATTGGTATGTTAATCGGTTTGGATTCATTTCTGTGGTTTCTCAAATGTGTTATTAAAGTTCTTTATATTCCATATGACACCGTCTAAAAATGGAAGAAAGTTACGAAGAAATGGATTTAATATTTACCTACATTCAGCCAGCATAGAGATTCTGTTGAAACAAATTATAATTGTTTGATTAATCTGGAATATTAACTAAAAAAATTTTAAAGACACCATTTGGAATATAAGTTCATGACCTAATGAAATAATAAAGTGTTGAGATGGTCTGCTTTACGACTACTTTAACGCCGAATTTGGCAACAACCGATTGAGGAGTTTCAGAGATCAGGTAACACCAACTTACAAAATTGCGGACGAAAAAAAGGACATAAATGAGTGTATTTAATGCTAGCAAGAAGTACTACCAGCATAGTAAGTAGGGTTGATATGAGTCTAACAGTTCTGTGGGGATGGCATTCTAACTTATATTACTCATATAACCACCAATTTGAAAATAGGGGTTTCATAATTCATATTTAAAAAATATTAGTAGTGGCTTACCACAACACTATTTATAGGCCATGCGAATTGGTAATTAATCGAGTAGCCCTGGAAAAATAGGTTTTTTTTTTTTTTTTTCAGGTGACGTTATTTTCCGTAGTGGCGAGAAACGGGACACTCGGAATTAGCGTTTGTAAGTTAATTCTAACCTTAGGTACAAGCAGCATCTATCAGTTGAAATATATCTAATATTTTGGTAGGTATGGCAAATAAACGTATCATATTTTGAAAACCAATGACTGGTTGACTAAAATGATATGTGCGTATGGTTTCCCACCACAAAAAAATTTTCTGTGGCGGATTTGGTGGTAACTGGTTCATTAATTACAGACCTGTGATGTAGCGTTATTTTTTTAGATAGCGTTGACATAGAAAATGGTAGACTCATGAGGATATATGTTACTGAATACAAGGTTAATATTTTTAACTATTTGCATTTAGTTATGATTTAATTCAGTTAAATGGCTACAGATATCTAACTTGCAACAAAAAACAATTAATAATTAATAAGTATCGAGCTTGGTCGAAAACTATAAATGTCTGGTTTCATTAATAAGAACAATAGTTTTATCAATTATGGTGAAATTCGATGGATGGGTTCAAAAGTTTTAAATGTGGGAGTGAGAGAGAGAGAGAGAGAGAGAGAGAGAGAGAGAGAAAGAGAGAGAGAGAGAGAGAGAGAGAGAGAGTGAGAGAGAGAGGGGGGGGCATGAACATAAAGTTTCGCATATTTCGTTTCATTTCAAATCGAAAACTATGTCCACTTTCAGTTAACACTTCTACTATGGTAGCACAAACCTTCCATAACTTGAACTAACTAAAGGCTGTTCGCGGAAAAATGAACACTTTTGAAAGCCCTGCTTACGATCTACTTGTATGGAAGTTGTGTATTCTTCCTCCTTATGCAAAATTGACATTACCATAGGCTCATCACTTTATTCATACGTCCGTAAAGAATAACTGTTAAATTATTAGGAAAGTCAATATTTTACAAATCTGTTACATTTTATACTTCGATGCATTTAAGAAAGGGAAAGATATAATTTAAGTTATTACAAATGGTCTCCTAACACTTTTTATCTGACGTTAAGACATGGGACTAGTTTCCCTTCATCGTTATCAACTTTACTGGGCGAATGTCACTCAGTGCGTCCGTTAAAATGTATGCGGGCAGGGTCAATGTCTTTCTTCAAATGGTCTCCTGACACTTTTTATCTGACGTTAAGACATGGGACTAGTTTCCCTTCATCGTTATCAACTTTACTGTTCGAATGTCACTCAGTGCGTCCGTTAAAATGTATGCATGCAGGGTCAGTGTCTTTCTTCAAATGGTCTCCTAATACTTTTTAACCTGACGTTAAGACATGAGACTAGTTTCCCTTCATCGTTATCAACTTTACTGGGCGAAGGTCACTCAGTGCGTCCGTTAAAATGTATGCAGGCAGGGTCAGTGTCTTTCTTCAAATGGTCTCCTAACACTTTTTATCTGACGTTAAGACATGGGACTAGTTTCCCTTCATCGTTATCAACTTTACTGGGCGAATGTCACTCAGTGCGTCCGTTAAAATGTATGCAGGCAGGGTCAGTGTCTTTCTTCAAATGGTCTCCTAACCCCTTTTTATCTGACGTTAAGACATGGGACTAGTTTCCCTTCATCGTTATCAACTTTACTGGACGAATGTCACTCAGTGCGTCCGTTAAAATGTATGCGGGCAGGGTCAGTGTCTTTCTTCAAATGGTCTCCTGACACTTTTTATCTGACGTTAAGACATGGGACTAGTTTCCCTTCATCGTTATCAACTTTACTGGGCGAATGTCACTCAGTGCGTCCCTTAAAATGTATGCAGGCAAGGTCAGTGTCTTATTCTAATGGTCTCCTGACACTTTTTATTTGACGTTAAGACATGGGACTAGTTTCCCTTCATCGTTATCAACTTTACTGGACGAATGTCACTCAGTGCGTCCGTTAAAATGTATGCAGGCAGGGTCAGTGTCTTTCTTCAAATGTTCATTTCAAAAGTACTCACTTTATCGTGAACAGCCTTTAGAAAATCTGCGCGCCGACTAAACTGCGTAGCCATGGGCAACAGTAGATGTAAGTCGTCATGTGTAAAATGGGGGTATTTCGGTAGTTTGCGGTTAACTGAACTCTTTTGGAATCAAGTTTTAAAAAAATCCTTACCCCAGTTACATTATTTTTACGGACACACTGACGCGCTTCCGATAAAATTGAAAGCCAGGTAGGAAAGAAAGTTGACCCTCTTCTTAACGTCGTATTAAAAGCTCCATGTTTCAATTCGTGCGTACTACTCTTTAATTTCATTTAGTTTATATTTGATTCATGCACGGAACATTTAAAGTTATCGTTCTAGTAACCAACCATGTTTACTGTTTTCCAATTCCACAGCTTCACTCAACCGACGTATGAATAAAGTGATCGGATCCGCGGAAACGTTAATTTCACACATTGTGGAGTGACATAAAATGAGCAGAAATATACATCCACGACCATGGATCTGCAAAGAAAACGAGGGATCTCATCATCACCGAAGGACGCCCAAAAGACGATTTGAAAGCAACTGGAGTGTTATTATTAAAGCCTTCTCGACAACAATGGCTTGGGTATATCTTAATTTTGTTCATACTTAATTATCCTAGGTTTTAATCGTATATATTTTGTCAGTAGCTGTGCGCAATAAGATGATGTAATACATAGAACTTCTAAAAGAAAAATCCAATGTAAATCACAAGAAAAAGAGGAGAAAGAAAGAGTAAACTAAAGTTTTTTGTTTTCCTTTCTTTCTTTTGTTTTTATTGTCATTATAATTATTAGTTTGGTTTAGGTCAATTTGTGTTTCTAGTTAAGTTTTTCCACATCTATGACAGCAGCACATGTCAGGAATTTTAAAGGGTGAAATGATCACTTTTGGAAAGGAATATTTGACACTGCCTTTATATACATACATATTTTAAACAGGCACACAGACCGCCATGCGCCCAGTGAAGATGGCAGCAAGTAGTTTCCAAGTTTTAACGTTGAATTAACAGTGTTAAGTAGATATAAGTGAATACTGAAATTATTTATTTTATTATATGTTTTCTTCAGTGCATGTAATTGTAAGAGTTATCGAATTTGTTGAATATTTTCCTTTCTAATAATTTAACAGTTTCCTTTGACCGAGGCCTACGTCAATGTTTATTTTGCGTATGGTTGAAGATTACTCAGTGTACATAGAAGCAGATGAACGGCAGGGCTTTCAAAAGTGCTCATTTTACCGTGAACAGTCTACGGACATTTGTTTGGTTTTGTTTTGCCGCGCAGCTCCGCCGAGTGTGGGCGGGCTAAGGACGACCTTCTAGCGTGGGTGGGGGGGTTCTTCCCGTCCTTCGCCACTCGTCACCTGCCATGCGTGAAACACAAGTGTGCTCGTCGCGACACACCGCCGAGTCACGTGCCCGCACGCTCATGGGTAAGTAGCAAACGTGCGACGCGCGTGACAAGCATAGCGACCACGTGCGAGGGGGGGGGGGGGAGGCTGGTAGCGGGTCCCCCGCGGACTCAAGATGAGGCAGCCACGATATCTTCGTCTTCTGCGCATGTCCCAAACATTGGCTCGCGACTCGCCAATAGTTGCCAATAGCGCTGTCAAAATCGTGTGGCCGAACAATCACGTGACGTTTGTTTTCATTTTGTTCCCCAGCAGACCTGTTCTTTAATTTTTTTTTTTAAGAAAAAAGTACGTTTTGTATGGTTTGGTTATATACTTGTTCCCTTAAAACATGGTCAAATGTAAAGCAGCGCTAGAAAATACGTGTTTATGTAAACAGTGTGCTAACATAAGGTCAGCTACACAGAAGTTGCAATTCTCAAGTTAACTGCGCAACAAAATTTGTAAAAAATGTTTTACGGATGTATAGACAGCGATTGATTTTAACCCTGTATTGTATTTTTTACTTAAAATCATTATAGAGGTACGCAATTTACCCGAGTATAAAGCAATGATTTATTTCATTCTATAGGCTACTCTGGAATTATTGAGGGCAGTCTTATTTACGCATACCACATTGTCTAAGTCGATGTTTTTTACTTGAACAGTAACAAATGATGGTCGATGTTCTTACTAGTTTGTTACATTGCAGTAAAAGACATGTTAAGCATCAACAACGTTAACAGACTGTGCTTTGTATATAGAAACAAACAGGGATGGACAAAGAAAGCTAGATTTCCGTTAAGGGTTGAATGTATTGTAGGTGTATTATGCTAAGAGAGCAGTTCAAATAGTAAGGTACTGCAGGCCGTTCACGATGAAGTGAGCACTTTCGAAAAAAAAAACCTTGTATTATTTTATATAAGAAAAAGTCACTGTTTCTATAGGTTGTTCACGGTACAATGGGCACTTTTGAAAGCCCTGCTTAAGATTTACTTGCATACATGTTGTGTGTTCTTCCACCTTATGTACTATTAACATTGTCATGGGCCTCATTACTTTATTCATGCGTTGGTCAAGTGAAACTGTGAAATTATTAGGAAAGTAAATATTGTACAAATCTGCTTATTTTTACACTTCGGTGCATTAAAAACTACAGAAAACTAGCTAAATAATTTAAGTTATTACGAAAGGTTTCCTAACACTTTTTGTTCGACGTTAATATATGGAACTACTTTCCTCTCCAACGATACCAACTTTACTGTACACGTGTCACTCATTGCACCCGTTAAAATATATGCAGGTAGGGGCAGTGACTTTTTTCTAAGGTTGATTTCAATAGTGCTCCATTTATCGTGAACAGCCTTTACCTGTACATAATTTCGCGGGTGCATTGTGTCCATGCGCTCAGTAAAGTTGCTTACGAAGGAGCGAAAGTAATTCCATGGCTAAACGTTAAATTTAAAGCGTTAGGTAAACATTTGTGATGACTTAGATTATTTATTTCCCTTTCTTTTTTTAAATTTATCAAAGTGTAACAATTAGTACATTCGAAAAATATTTACTTTACTAATAACTTCATAGTTTTACTAGACCCGTGCATGCATAAAGTGACGAGGTCCATGACATCGTTAATATTACATATGATGTAAGAACACACAACGCGCATACAGGTAGATATTAAGAGTTGGGCTTCAAAAAAGCTCGGTTTACTGTGAACAACCGGTGACAATAACTCTCATTGACAAACTTCATTCCACAGGCAAACATTTGTTCCAACGGTACACCAAGGCATCGAAGCCAGCATAGGATACATCTGCGTCCAGACCTTGAAGCCACATCATGAAGGCTTGCTGGACTTTCGTATTGGTTGTGAATTGCATACCACCCAGGTGCTTCTTCGACTGTCTGAAGAGATGGAAGTCACTGGGCTCCAGGTCATGGATGATAGTCCATCAAATCACCTACTACTGGAAGTGCCGTGGCTGGGTGGGGTCAAGCGTGACCGTTCATCAGCACGAAGCCTGTCGAGAGAAGTCCAGATATATAGTTGACTGCGAATTTCCTCCCGCCACCGCCCCAGCGTATGACAATAACTGGCAGCGTTCACTGTCGCTGAGGAAATCAACCAGATGACCAAAAGACCGTCGCCATAACTTCCATCGCGGATGGAATTGTTATGAATTTTTTGGAAGGTGGAGACGATGGAGTTTCAACGACATGTTGTTGCTTCATCTCGGCTGTCAAATGTTGCACCCACGTTTCACCCTCTGTAACAATATGATGCAGGAAGTGCACTCTTTCCTCATGAATCCGCATCAAGTGCATAAGAGACAATCCCATCCTAGTGCATAAGAGACAATCCCATCCTAGTGACTTTATGATCTTCTGTGTGTTGCCTTGGCACCCAGGGTAAACAAGTCTTTTGGTAGCCCAGTTGCTCGTGTATGATATTGTGCACACTGTCCACTGAGATGTTGAGATCCTTGGCAATATATCTAAGTCGAATGCAACGATCGTCCTGAACTAAACCTTCAATACGGTACACATTGCCATGTGTAATGGACGTGCTTAGCCGACTAGACTGGTGCTTATCTTGCACCTATGCCATGCTGCTATGGAACACTGTGCACCAAACCCGCGCCATTTGTTCCTGCAACATGATATTAGCACCGTACACCTAGACAAGTTGACGATAAATTTCGGCGAGTGAGGCGACCTTTAGACGAATAAACTTGATCACATTACGCACTTCCATGTTTGACCATGTTTCCGTGAGCGCAGCCATCTTACAACTATTATTGCTAGGGCATGACACAACACATGGATCATCAAATAGCCATGTGGAAAAGCTGTAGTTTTCTGCTAAGGCCTAGCGGGAAATTCGAACAAGAGTAGGAATATGTCACTTGTGAAGTTCTTAATCACTTTCGTAAATATTATGATATGCATAGAATTTAACGATGTTAAACATTTACTTAAATGTCGCTATTAAATCTTGCTAAAATAATTGTTTAAGTTATTTTTGGAAAATACTTTTTTCTGTTACAACAAGGCCATCTTATTTTCGAGGTCGTCCTATCCTGCTTAAGAGCTTCTTGTATGCACGTTGTTTATTCATCCGCCTTATGTAAGCTTAACATTGTCATGGGCCTCATCACTTTATTCATGCGTCGGTCAAGTGAAACTGTGAAATTATTAGAAAAGTTGCCACATTACAAATCTGCCATTTCTACACTTCGATGCATAAAAAAGAAAAACAGAAAGCGAAAGAAATAATTTAAGTGAAAATACATGGTTACCTAACACTGTTTACTCGATGTTAAGATACGGAACTACTTTCCCATCCATCGTTACCAACTTAACTGGGCGCGTGTAACTCAGGACATCCGTTAAAATATGTGCAAGTAGGAGCAGTGACTTTTTTTCTAAGGTTGATTTCGAAAGTGCTCCCTTTATTGTGAGCAGGCTTTATAGGTAGGTAAGTCTCGTCGACAGCGAGGTCATTAGAGACGGAGCATGTTGATCAGAGAAGCAGGTACGGGGAAGGAGCAGGCCACGGCCTCTTGTAAGGAACTACCCCGGCATTTGCGTGGAGTGGTATCGGGAAACCACGGGAAATCGAAACCAAGATGGCCGGACCAGGACTTGAACCCAGGTCCTCTTGAATGCGAATCCGAATGTCTACCACTGCGCCAACTCACTCGGAAAATTTTGTTATAAACTAATTGAAAAGCTATAGGCTACTTGTAATACGTTAAGTGTAGAATTATGCGTCGTGTATAGCCGTGCGCATGCGCCAACTGCAAGTAGACAGCCGCTGTGTTTATCTGCGGGACCGCGCCGGTGACAGTGTGGGTGAGAGAGATTGAGAGAAGGGGAGGGGGTGTAACAGCGCGACGTGTGCGGATAAACGTTGGTGAGTATGGTGCCCGTACGCCTTAGTCTGTGTCGGCAAGGCCAGAGGGTGGACACCGAGTATGGCCGACTGGAGGACCCCTCACAACATTAGGCCTATAAAGAATTCTTACTGTCTATGAAAAGCGATTGTTTTCCATTGTACATAATAAATGTAATTCAACTAGATAACATAATATAAAAACAATATATTTCCTAATATAAACTAATTTTAATTTCAAGTTTTATTTCTACTCGAGTCAACTTGTAGGCGATGACAGTAAACGATTGAAAAAAAATGACCAGCTCATGTTTTGCGTCTCATAGTAATAACTTGATGTCATTAACAGTATTTGACTCTAATAATTAGTAAATGCCACATATTCTGCTATACAAATTTTTTATTATATTAATTTATATGCTCTCAAAACCTCAGTGTTAAGAGCCGTCCGAATCTTTTCACTCATATTGTATTTTATTGTAAAGGGCTCTTTTAACGTCCCCCATCTTTATGCTTCAAAGTTTAACAGGGGACGACTTACAGGCTAGCTTAAAACCTAACTTAAATTAATGCCCATGCCTGCCCGAGGTTCGAACCCAGAGTCTCCCGCACCCCAGATCGGCGGCGCACCAACCTACTGCGCCACGGGAAGTCGTCTTCCTTCATATTAATTTATATGTAGATAATAGCGTGCAAATGTATGCCAAGAGTGTGCGAGGTAGTAAATTAGTAATAGGTACGAAATATATTTTACAGCTTCGTAGCTCAGATGGTTAGATGCCTGCTTTTCAGTGCGTAGATGGTAGGATCGACTCCCCGCGCCTCAGGATTTTTTCAGTTCGCTTAACCGTTTCTAGAATAGATTGTAATGCATACATGGCAAAAGCACACCAACGCATTTAGCAGGTAACGAGGAGGAGAAAACAATTGACTGCTGCGTGAATGTTGTTAGAAACAAAACTACTGCAAATTTCAAATTTGTTATTACGAATTTACCTACCTTCGGCACCCCAATTAAGTGGTTCTTTGGTTAACATGGCAGTGTCCACTCTTGATATACCTTACGTACTCTGTGAATAAGGCAAGGCGCACTTTGGCTAGCCTTGCCACACCGCCCTAGTCGCCCGTCGAAGTTTCTGCGTGGAACATACGGCCGCAGAAAGATCGTGCTGTGAGTGGATTTCCGAAGTATAAAAGAACTGAATGTGCTACTGCATACACACACTTCAAAAACAAATTATTGTGTCACCTGTAATTGGTTACACATGAAGGATATTCACTGAAAAAGCAGTCGCGTTACAAAAAGACATTCCGCAGATTTGGCGTAGTAATCTGTTCAGAATTTTTTTTTGCTATCGTCCCATACTTTTTCTTTAATCGTGAGCAACCTCGTACACAGTGGGGGAAAAAAAAAATCGATTATTAGTATTTAGCAATGTTAAATGCAGGCTCCTATCGTTCATTTGTCTCGTGTCCGGCTAGCATGTTTTAATCTGAAAAAGCAATTTTTTAAGTATATTGGAGTTCTCCCAAAAATATATTCAGCATGCGTGGTACCACTCCTCCCACGTATGACGTATGGCGTATTTTCGTAGGCAAACATACTGGGGGCACGTTTAACAGTTCCGTGGGAAAAAAAAAAAAAAAAAAAAAAACAGGATTTCAAACACACTGCTCAAAGTTCAAGTGCCATGCAGGCGGAACACTTAAGATTATCTCGGTGATGCAGAAAACGTAGGTCTAACATACGGACCCCGTTATTGAAGGCACTTTGGAGAGAGCTCAAGGGCGGCTCATTTCCCGCTCAAATTGTTTCGTAGGTCACGACTGTTCAGACGACCTTGCCGTTCACGTACGTGCACGATGGTCCCGGTGGAGCAGCCATCGGGCGATGCAACATTTCATGTTCCTTTCTCTTCCGGCTCGCAGCAGAGCATGACGGTCTCCGAACGTTGTTTATTAACTCTAGTGCCGAACTGAGTCACCAACGAGAACAGCATACGGAACTGCACACTCAACGTCATCTTATCGTTTCTCGAGGAGTTTTTCCTTTCCAAGAAACGAACCAGGGACGGTGTAATTGCAGATATAATAATTTCAGTACCGGGTTACTCAAGGATGAACCGTCTGCCCCCTTTCACCAGGAAATGACAATTTTTTCGACATCTCGTGTTTAAATCATGCGAAGGTTACTTATCAGATCAGCAGTGTTCTTGTGCAAGGCTGTTTGAAAAGATAGGTGGAAAATCGAACCTGTTATTTATCAGATAACCTGAAGATATAAACATATACACACTCTATTAACTAGAACAAATTTAATATTTACTGCACAGCGACAAATTAGCTCTACCTGTCACATACATATTATATATAGTTGACTTACTCAGTTTTGCACATGGCTGTATCAATAACGAAATTACATAAACAAAGTATATAGAAGTCAAAATCACATAATCTTCACACAGTATCGCCAGTATAGATTCGGTAATGTGATCATAACTATTCACTTGGAAATAACAGAACAACATTGTGGTTCATTTTACACTGCATCTGGGTCCACTTATTGAGATCTTTCTTCTTTTTCTTGCTAATGGCCAGAGAATCCATGTGGAGGAGGTGCAACTCTGCTGGAAGTGTGTGTTTCCCGCGTATTCTAATATTAAGAGCAGAAAATGGATCTTCATCTTTTTTTGCTGTTTCTTACTGGATGAGTCAAACATTTGTAGTATATTTCAACTGCTGTACTGGCTGCCAAAGAAATGTATCACGCTCTTCATTTACTTCTTTCATTACCAACGGTCCTTGTACTTAACCCAAACTGCCGAAGTTGAAAAAAAGAAATTCTTTCCATTACAAACACCTTGAATGGATTCTTTTATTGCATGACCTTATAAACTGCACCCAATTATTTGGATGATTGAATTTAATAAGTGATTTCTTTTTCTGCCTTTCACTCACAGAATGGTCACTGCCGCACTCAACTTATGTGTGACCACTTGCAAGAAACTTGTGATTAATTTCAAGTAGACCTGCGCATGACTTCATTGCATAACAGAACATGAATGCAATATAGCTATTCTTGTTTTCGCAACTGCAGGTGTCCGAGTAAAATGTTATTGTCACTGTATCATCAGGCAAGTTAAAGCATGTGTTGGTAAAAGTATGAAGCAAATCCATTTCCACCTCTTCCAGATATATTTTCATCCCACACATTGCAAATAGCTTCTTCAGAAGCGAGTTCGTCGACAGTAGAATGAAACGTCCTCAGTTGCCGCTTGTAAAATGAAACTGAGATAGTCAGGTAAGGAGTTGGCCGGCATTGTTCCAAATCAATTGCAAACTCAGGATGAGATTTATTCTCTTTGGCCAGAGCTTTATCCCTTTCCTTGGGATTGTATGTATCTTCTGCATTAAGCTGATGTACATTTCCTTCACTGATAAAAGTAAATTTACTTTGCCCTCTGTGGTTTTGATTTTATAATTAAGCAAATCCCACTTATGGCAAGTATTTGGCTTTGATTTTTTTTAAAGCAAGATTTGGTTCATGATAGCATTTGTAGTACAGTGTTAGGAATGTGGGGTCTAGCGTTGATTCTGGGTACAATCTACGCATCTTGGCTACAGATAAATTAGAGGATAAGTATTTCTTCGCGGTTCTATTTCGACAGTAGTGACTATCATAGTTTGAGAATAATAAAATCTGTTGTATTGCTTCATTCAATTGCTGATCTAACGTTTTACTTGAAAGGGATGCTTTGCCACGATCATTCGGTGAAAAAATTCCAAGCAATCTACAAATCCTTTTGCGTGTTCAAATATTCTGGTAAAGCATTCTTTGCACGTTGGATGTCTTATATTGTCTATGACAAGTTCAAATTTGCAGGAAAATTCACGATACCTATTTTCATTACCTTCACATTCTTTGAAGTTTTCTTTCTGTAGGGCTATATTAAGGGTGATAAAAGCTTGCTCTTCTATCGTGAGTTCTAAGTTCTAGTATTCCTTGAAACATAGTGCACGATCATCTTCAGAAACCCTCTCAGAACACTTCATTCTGCATGTTGACAATGCTTTTGGCTTCCTTGATTTAATTTTCTTACTTTCTCTGTGAAGTAGGCACGTCTAGTACTTCGCAGCTGTTTACTTTCTTCTCTCTCCTTTTGGCTACTACCTTTTTTCTTGAGATCATTAGGTGGTCTTCCATTTTCTGCAGTATCAAGATTTGTTGGTCCATCATTACTTGCAGAAGAATTAATTTATCTTGTATTTTGTTGTGCGGCTGTATGTTCTTGGTCAATGTCTAGACGCTCTGAACCTTTAGAAAGTCTTTTAGTCTTTCTTGGTTGTACTTATACATCTGCAATGTTTTCATTTCCTCTGTTAACTGTAATACTAACCACATGGGGAAAATCCGTTAGTAAAAGTGATACTGAAATACACAGACACTTGCTGAATAAGGTGAATGCATGGTCTCTCTCTCTCTCTCTCCTCACATAACACACACACACACACACACAAACACACTGAACTATACAGTCAATGAAATGAATCAGTCTAATATTGCAAAACTGCAAATTTTTTTGTGATTTCTATTGTGGGATATGTTCATTTTCATTTGTGTGACTGTGCGTGTGCGTTGATAGTGACATGATTTAAGTTACTTTGTACTTTGGTTACACATTTAATACAATAATGTTTCACTACTATATTGGCATTACGTTACTTGTTTGTGTTTCTTTCTGACACTTTTCCTTGTCCCAGTTTATATAATGGACGGCCTACCTGCCATGGTTAGTAAATTGTGGTGCTTGACCTAACATGTTGTGATTCCTTCTTCGCTCATTGTACAGGAGTATCATATCAGTAAACCCATTGACAAGTTGTTCCAAGGTTGCCTAATAAAGTCGTAAAAGTAATCACAACTTATTTAAATAATGAATATGTGAACACTTCATTGAAATAATATGTTATAAACATTATGTTGTGTTGACTAGTAGTTTACCTAGATTAATTACCAAATTGCTATGATCAAAGACATAGCCATACGCTTTGTCCAATAAGTGATGGTATTTTTTTACTATAACGATTAAGTATTAATTTTATTTTTATTGATAGACATCAGCACCTGTTTGCTATAGTCAATAAAATTATAAAAAGTATGACCAAAAAGTGCACATATCTACCTATCAAGACATATATAGAGTTTGATATATTTTATGTTTTACATTTCACGCAAGTAGATTGTATAAAAATAATGGTAAATGACAGTAGAAAGCTCTTCAACTCTAAAAAATTTTCATAGCGACACTGCAAAGTGCTGCAGTTGTGTCCCGCGTGACTGAATGCAATACACTTTGTTGGGGGAGGTTGCTAGAATTCATCCTCGAGTAAATTGCGTAACTGTGATTAAAGTCTCGTTGACAGCGAGGTTATTAGAGACGGTGCAAATTGCGCAGGAATCAGGGAAGTGGTGGGAAGGAATCGGCCATGGTCTTTGTTAGTGACCCATCCAAGCATTCGCCCGGAGTGATTTCGGAAAACCATGAAGACCTAAATCAGAATGGCCGGACCGGGAATCGAGCCCGGGTCGTCCTGAATGCAAGTCCAGTGAGTTACCACACTGCCACATTTTTTTAAAAAGTTAAGAGTTTTGACTCTAACACCATGCCACCGTGTTGGTCTTCTTTAATGCAAAAAATTTTGCGAATAATATACGTAAATTCAATGTGGCTTCAGGCAACCGATCCAGATTGTATTAAATTGCGTCCTGAAAATTGCGGTTGGGTTTTAGAAAATAATTATTTGAAACCAATTGGATTTGTTGGAGACCAAACTCCTCTGAAGATAGATGACATCGTGCAAGTGATGGAAAATTCAAGTGAAGAAGAATTATTAGAGCCTGATAATCACGAAGTAGAATCAGGTGATTCAGATAATGAGTAATGATTAAGAATTTTATAATGTGATTTTCCTATGTATTCTATTTAGTTTTGTAATAAACGTTTTTTATATCATAATGTATGAAATATAATTTTTCTGTGTTAATTAATTATTTTCCTTTTACTCTACTTACATTTTCGAACTTAATATTCACTTTAAATAATTCTGTATGCATAGTTTTTTATGTATTTATTTAATTAATTATTCTGAAATTAGTAGAGTTCTAAAAATATTTTGGATTAATATGAAAAATAAATTATAACCTAAACATGTTTAAAAAAAATTATGCTTGTATCTTCTTGAAATTTCAAAATGTGACAAAATTTCTAAAAAAAATTTCTCACAACAATTTTTTTATTAAAAAATATTTTTAATTTGTCTGATGTCTGTTAATTTCTGCATTAATGATTGTTATATACCTATCAATAAATTTATTTTATATTAATGTGATGATTATATTCGAAATGAAGTTTATTATTCGCGACTACAAATTCATTTTTGACAGTAAATAAACGTTGTCTCCCTTAATCGCATGTAAAAGAGCATGCGCACTCGGGTACATTCAACGGACACGTCTCGCACAGCTGCTATGTTGTATCCTCTTCTATCGCACAGACTTCGGGCGCTCTACTCTCTCTCTCTCTCGTACATATTTAATTGCTCCGATTTTAAAACTTTAACGCACGGCAATAATATTCTATGACCGATTTTTCGCAGGCAAGCCTATACCATTATATTTGTTATTAAATAATCTTTATTTTGATACCAATTTAGATTGGTTATCAGCTCGGTGTAGTTACCTATATTGATTTACCTGTTCATACCTGCTTGCCAGGTAGCTATGACCGGAAATAAGTAAGCAAGCCTACCTTGGCATATTCTCCATATTGAAAAATTAACATTTGGGACAAAATTTGGTTGGTTATCAATAGAGAGAAGGTGATGAAAAAAAAGTAATTAAAATTAATTTAATTAAAAATAGCCATGACAGCTTTGCAATAGGTAAGCTATCATAGGTGTGTTCATTAATTAATAAAATTTCAAAAAAAAAATGTCTCATCTGGTTATCAGATGGGTGTAAGTCGATCTCTCACCGGCTCTTGTACTATTACTATAATCCATTCACGGCTACCTCACACATTTCTGAAGCCCTGCGAAAATTCCACTTCCAGGATATTCCTCCGCCTCCTGCAAGCAAAGCTTAACTAAGTCCATAAAATTACACCAGAGGACACCGCGCCGCTTTCCTGCGCACTCAGTTGTAATATTATTTTGAATGAGAACTATATATTACTAGGCGCTACCAACACGTATTTTTCGCACTGTTTTTATTCGTGTTTGTTATAAAAGAAATTTTATAATGCATATAAAATATAGGCAAAACTTCAATGTAACGAAAAAGTAAGATACGTCTGTGTTTACAAAGGTATACAACGCTTGATAATAATATATTTAGGGAATAACAAAATACGTAATACAAGGGGTGATTTTTCAAATGTTTGTGTTAAAACGTCTGAATAAGTCGTAAAAGGACTATATACATCATAATATACAAATATACATATAAGCCTGCAGGAAATCGTCGTAACAGAAGAAAAACACATTTATTTCGACTCTATATCTTTCCTATGTAGTTTGAACCACAACGTGTCCACATTTTATTTAGAAGTATTAAATTTTCTGAGGGAATTGAAATGCTAATAAACACAAACTCCAGGCGTAAAAAATATGTCATAAATATTGATAACTTAATTTCCTAGTCTTAGCTTCTCCCTCCTTGATATTCATAAGTTAATGCATATCTCTATAAGTAAACTTCAAAATTTTATCTCGGTTACAAAACATGAATTTCAACAAATTCATTACTGCTACAAGTAAAACATTTGATAAGGCTAAAACATGAATACTGTCATTCGCCAGCTTACAACGCACAGAAACTCGACGAACGCGAGAAACAGCGAAGTTCAAAACGCTCTGCTTATACGAGTTTCTTTCACTGGAACCCGTCTGTCAAAACTACCGTCACTACCAATGCATTCTTCTTGCGACAACGTAGGTCAGTTAAAAAGAGTAACAATATAAACATACACTGGTTAAGTAAGTCTACGCCCATATTTTAAAAATTATATTATATTGGATGTTAGGATTTCTACTGCAAATGAAATATTGTTCTGCCTTATTAAAATGAATGGTAATTGAGAACATGTAAATTAGTGTAATAAAGCCGCTAGTCTAATCTACGAGTGAAACATACTGAGGGAATGGCTATGAATAATTTCTGCGTTACGAAATATAGGAAAACACTCATTTATTTTAAGTCCTTGGAAAAATTGTTTCCTGTATAGTTCATCTAAAAGGCACGTGAAATGGTTTTGGTATATGGGAGTCTTTAAAAGTAAATATGACGACCCATCTCTATAGTGTGAAGCGTTAATTTACCGTACGAGATTGGTTTTAAGGTGGTGTGCATTAATTTTTTTTTGCATCGAGTAGTAATTTTAGTTTAGAGGAGCTTAGGGAGATTCTTGTTAATGCTGTTCATGGTAAAGTGAGCACTTTTGAAGCCCTAGTTGCTTTTTTTCCTATCAGCCATTATTTATCCTTCCACCAATGTTTAAAATGAATATTGCTATGTAAGTAATAAACACAGTGCATATATTTCACCGGACTTAAAACGTATCTGGCTGAAAATAAATATTTTTTTTTTGTTTTTGGCTACTATTTCAAATGAGAGGGCTTTAAAAAGTGCTCACTTTACCGTGAATAGTCTTTAGCTTCCTGCCAGGTAAGATGTACCTGCAAACAGCACTGTTTCTTGGAACGAGGAAGAGGCGTCACCTAATTTCCTCTGTCTTCAGCTGGAATATTAATTAAAGCGGCCCCTACTCAAACCTTCTTTCTTCTTCTTCGAGCACGCAGCAAGTCTCTCCTCCACCCCCTTTTTTTTCACCCTCCCCGACCCTCGACCTGACTTTCCTCGTTTTAAATAGACCTGATGACGTCAACTTATCTTCCCTGTAGTTGTGTTCAAGTGATCACCGCCACCTACAGCGGATTATCTTCATAATCAGTTCGCGGAATCTTGAAGATTTTAAATCGATGCTTTGAAAAATCATCTCATATCTAATACATATGTTATTTTTTTAATTAGTAATATATCACAAGCGTTTTATACTTGTGTTAATACTCAAATACCTTAGTTTTTGTTTAAATAAAACTTTTACTTACGTTTTGTCTATAAATGACTATAATCATTATCAATACAAAACAGCGAGAAAACTGGTATGTTAGTATTAGCTAGTATGAAATAGTTTCCTATCTATGCGTGTATTACTGAGCTATTTCAGTTTTAATGGCACTGTTGGTGAAACATTGCAGCGTTATATATGAAAATTACTCATTTAGATTGTGTATCCAGTGCGAAAAAAATTACGGCGCTCTGTTTTCAACTTGGCGTTATTTTGCGGACTCGTTTTGCTTTTTGTTTACATGTGCCGATAGGATTGTTTACATGTGGCTATAGGATAAATGGTGAGTATAACTTTGCCAGGGCTTTATCAAAGTTGAAAGTAATAATGAATTGACAAAATCTGCGAGCGACTAAATTAAAAAAAAAAAGCACAGCTCCGGTTCATACCTGCTACGAAACTGAAATTAAAATCCATTTGAATTTGGTATAGTAAAAACGTCCGTATATACTCCTAACATTGTAAGTGTAGCATGCGTTAACATATCAGATAAATACGCTCCCAGAGATATATTTATGTTCAAAGACAAAAGTTTAAAATCCTTTTGATAGGTAAACAGGATAATAATTTAAATACGTAAGATGAAAAGTTTTCTTGGCACTCTCACAACAGCCAATATTTAACATAGATAAAACCATCAACATGAGAATCTGAAAACATTTTTATTTGAAAATGTACACTTTTGTGCACAAAATAGAAAATGACCAAAAACAGGCCTATGCCTGTTTTCGACTTACGTAGGAGGCGAATATAGCTAAATATTACGTTGTAAATATAGCTGAGAATGCTTAAATAATAGGTAGTAAGATGTAAATATAACAGACTATGTCTAAAAAAAGTTATTAATTTAGCATTATTTCAGACACTATTACTACTTTAAAATTTATAATGTGCCTTCATTAAGCTCACAAACCTCATTGATTATATCAGCACTTTAGTCACCAAGCTATTAAAGAACTTATGTCACTAAACATTTCTAGTTTACTTCTGATGCCAATGCTTTTAATCTGGAAATATGCAAGTAGGATGTCATGATTCTTCAAAGAATGACACTTTATAACTGCCTAGTAACTGGAATTTGTTGCAACTTTATACACGTACATAAAAAACCATGGATACTATAATTTATTTTGAAATTATATATCGTTTCTTATATACCGATGCACTGTTTCTTCAAAATTCATCCGATTTTTTAGGTTTTTATCGCATTCACGCCGGCTGAGGAAGCGAAAATATTTTTAAACGATGAGCGTTGACTAGCTCAACCAAGGCATAAAGAGAATAGAGACAAGGGAAGCAGATAGATAGTGTCTTATTTATTTTCAAATGTGTTAAAAAAATAGAAAGCTTTTAAAAATTCATAGACACCCACTTACCAAAAACTATATATATATATATATATATATATATATATATATATATATATACTTACCAAAAACTATATATATATATATATATATATATATATATATATATATATATATATATATATAACTTACTAAACAAATAATAGAACTCTACCTCACTCACAGAAATGAAAACTGACTCACACACAAATATATATATATATATATATATATATATATATATATATATATATATATATATATATATATATATATAATGTACACTAAGAAAAACTTCCTCAAGAAATATGTGTGTATATACACACACACACAGTGAGTGAGTCAGTTTTCATTTCTGTGAGTGAGGTAGATTTCTATTATTTGTTTAGTAAGTAAGAAGCAAAGTTTTGATAGTGACAAGTTTTAAGCGAATACTATGAGCTCTAAATTTCTAATTTCCTTAAAATAATAACAAAATGAATTAATTCTTTTACTTAATTTGGGTTTTAAGTTTTTGTTTTTGTTCTTCCCCATGGAACTTATGTGGTCTCCTGGGCTGGATCTTTATTCCTGAAATTGGTCAAATGGCTAGGGCTGTCCCAAATCCGTTATATTTTAAAAATCAGTAAAGTTTTTTCTACCGTACAAACAACTTATAAATTTAGTAAAGTACATTAAAGATTATTCTTCAACAAATGCAGAAAATATCCATTATTACTTTTGGTACTTAAAAAACCATGACCGTTAGAGACTTTGGCCATCTCTCTCACACTGAATCCCTATATCTTTATTTTTACTCACATATTTTACTAAATCTTTTGTGTGTCCAATTTGTGAATTAAAAATGACTTACTGAATAGGCCTATATCCCTTACGTAATAAGTGATTTCCGTAAAGACGCTATTGAGTTTACCTGTAATTATTGACAGAAAAGGCATATTACCAAACACAAGCTGTCATTTAAATTAGATGTTTATGTATTATTACTTTGTTTTAATACTAAACGAGAAAGTTGTTGGGAATAAACATTGTTTTAATAAACTGCACGTTTTATATTTAAAATAAATATTTTTTTAATAATTAAAAAATTTATTTTTATTTACCGGGAATTGAACATGAAAGATTCGGCTAATTGCTTAACTCTTCATATAATCGAGTTTTCAAGAAACATATAAGTTCAAAACTTCAAAAAGTAGTAAAACAATATGATCGGGTTTCTTGGTTCATAATGATGTTTTTGTTTAATGCATATTGTTTGGCTTTGGCCAACATTCCAAATACAGTTAAGATATCGTGGTTTCCTATATTCTTTGGCAAATATGTGCAAAGGTGATGAATAACGATTTGGACGTCATGCTTGGTAAATTTCGCCAAGTGAACGGCGAAATGCTATACCGTCTGTCATAAATACATTCTACAGCTGCGTTGGTTTGGTCACAGATAAATCACCAAAATATTCTTCACCGAACGTCTCATAATACGTCTGTGAATACTGGCCTTCGAGTTTCTTCTTTCACTCGTACTGAGGCCTAAAGAGAGATTATAATCAACTCCATGGATTCCAGATCCTTAGTCGATGCACGATTATTCGGAGTATGTAGTTCTAATCAACTCTCCCATTTAAATTGGTGAACGCCGTGAACACGGTTCGTGGGAGTTATTGTACGTAATCTGTTTAACGATAACTTCACGGTCTCTCTTGGCTGAATTAGAGGTAATTAAGGGGTTAATTGGGCTTCATGCAGGCGGGCACCGACACTTCAATGAAGCGGCTTGCTCCAGAAGACAGTAAAGGCACAAGAAGCCTCTAACACACATTATTTTGTCAAGCGTGTGGTGATTGCAGTTGAATCAAATTCAGCTCTATCGAACCAGGTTTTTCAGAGCTTCAAACAACGTTCTATATCAGCAGTGATGACATTAAGCAGATGTTATTGCGTCAGCTGGACAGCTGCAATCAGTGCCATCTCTGGATTTGTCTGGGAACCACTTGCTAGTTAGTTACACTGACTAATGGTAGAGTAGACGTAGACGTCTGCGCCACCTGATCAGATTCTTAGAAACAAATGTCACGTAGTAATACTTAGTAGCACTAGAGTGTGCACATGTACACTGCAATAAAAGAAATTACTTTTCTCGTTGTATACATGTTTTGTTGTATTGATTATTTATTGTGATTATAAAAATGGATCTTTCGGATAGTGATTCCGGTACTATTAACGTCATGAAAGGCAAGAAAAGACAGAGAAATGCCGACAAATGGAAGAGAAATGTCCGTAAAAGAGCCTGTGCTCGAGGTGAACCGTATGTTAGCGCCAGAGGCAAAAATGTTGAAGCCAAGAAGCAGGGCCCAGCTTGTGCATGTACACGTTTGTGCTGCAGCAAGTTGGCAGACGATGAAAGAGATACTATCTACACACGATTCAGTAACATTGGGGACAAAATCGCTCAAGACAGCTGTTTGAGCGGTCTCATACAACCCAGAAAATCTTCAAGGTAAGTAGATACAACTAAATAGAGAAACGTATCATTAATGTATACAGTAGTTCATTTAATACAGCTTGTTCATTGTGTTTGCTTCTCAGGAGATCAAACAGAACAGAGGATGATGTTGAACCTGGTGAGGCCGAATGTTTAGATGATCCTGGGACGAGTTCTGCAGCTGGTGCTAAACAAAAAAATAAGTCCTACAGTTACTATTCTAAGGTAGGCTGATTATAGTTTAATTTCTCATTTTACGTGTATAACACGTTTTCACAAGCCATTATGTAAACACAATCATAATTATTATGCTAGCATTATGCACAGTACAGTCGTAATACACGTTAGTAAAAAAATAAATTTCAACACAGGGAGTTGAACACATATCGCTGGTAAAGATGCCTGAAACCTTATTCCCTGATCTACCAGTAACCTGCTGCTGCAGAGTGAACACAGAAGATAGTATTTACACTTATTTTTATTATCAGTTTTATTATTCCTTTTGCTTCACTTGTAATATTGCTGGGATTGTTTCTACCAACATTACAGCGAAAGCGGCATATATATGTAAATAGGTTTAAGGTTTAATAAAATATATGATTCAGTATCTAAACCGCAACTAAATGTATTATTATTTCATTTTTTTGTAGATCCATGTTGGCTCAAAAACGGTGGTGGTTTGTAAGACAGCATTTTGCAACTGACATGCCGTTGATAAGTGCAGAGTTCACAAGTATGCCATTCATGCTACTACAAATGTTTCTACATATGTTTATCAACGAGGGCGGCATTCCAACAGGCCATAGAAAATCACGGATAAAGTCAACAAACAAATTGAGGATCACATTAGATCCTTCCCTCATCGTTCTTCGCATTACAGCAGGAAGGAGTCAAAAAGGAAGTATTTATCGTCTGAATTAAATCTCAAAGGAATGCGGACGATGTACTTGGAGAAACACGAACCGGAAATGATTTTGTTAATGAAGGCCAACAAGGACTGTAAGCCACATGTGACTTACGATCATGACAACAGATTATTTAATACAAGATTTTATCTCTCCTTTGGTACTCCACGTACAGATACGTGTCAAATGTGTGACTCTTTAAAAATACAGCTGGATTCCTGTACAGCAAACAATGAACGCAGAGTGCTTGCAACGAAGCAGGAATTACACCTAAGAAGTCTGATGCATTTTATGATGTTTTAATCATGTCAGACTCTTATTTTCTAATTAGCGGCATAACACCAGTTTTAGCTTAGAATACTATATCGTTGAAACTATGAAATCAATTCCAAAATATCTTTATATGTAGACAGTTCAACTATCAACTGTATCTCCATGGAGCATCGTTTGTCCGCCATTTTGTACGATAGCACTATGCGAATAAAATTAAGTCTTTATGTCATATCTAAGGAAATAATTGGCCAATTCCTATCATATTTGGCAGATGAGTAGTACTGAGGCAGATTATTTCAACTGATTTGTTTTACGAATGCCAGACATTTATCTTTAAATTGGCGAACATATGGCTATTTTTAGCATAGACTACTATATCGTTGAAACCATGTAATCAATTTCAACTAAACTTTGTATGCTCGCAGTAGATATTAAAACTATCAACTGCATGTACAAAAAATATATATTTTGTCCGCCATTTTGTATGATAGCGCTATGAGAGTAAACAAAGTTTTTTTCTGTCATATCTCGGGAAACAATAATTTGACAGATTTCAAACTGGTGTATTTTTTGTATTCCAGACACTAATTTCCAAAATGGTGGCTATATAAATATTTTAGCTCAGTATACTTTATTGCCGAAACAAATTCCACCTTAATTTTGTTTGCTGGCAGTACCTATTACAACCACCAAATTTTCTATGCAGAGCCTCATTTCTCTGCCATTTTGTAACATAGCGGTACCAATAAGTAGGGCACATTTTCAGAATGGCGGTTATAAAATAATTTTTAATTTTGTGGGCGATATCTAGAAAATTATGTAATATGTTTATGAAATCTTAACTTTGTATGTTGGCAGTATACGATAATCGAAATTGCTACTACATTACTTTTTTGTCCTCCATTTATGAAGATTGCCACATGAAAATTATGGAGGTTTATGCCATGTGTCGAGGACCAATCAACCAATTCCAATCAAGTGTTACACTGCAACATTTCAAATAAATTTGTACCAAATTGCGCACACCATAAATGCTACAGAAGGACACGTAATATTTCATCATTTAAATGAGTCAAACAACGATGTTCAAATTTGCAGCTTCATAAATAATTTAGGTAAGTTTGACATATTAAACAATGTAACCAAATTCAACCGAAATTTGTATGTTTACAGTATACATCTAAAGTATCGCACAGAGACCCTCTTTTTCTAGCAATTTTGTACAATATCAAAAAAGTAAAGTTTTTTAATGTCATATTTCAGGGACAAAACAACCGATTCCCATAAAATTCTTCACACAAGTAGCACTACGGTACGCCATGCAAACTTACATGTTTTATGTGGTTCAGTCACTTGCTTTCAAAATAAAGGCCCTGTTAATATTTTAGTTTAGTACCACTATCATTGGAAATATTAGACTGATTAAATCCGAAGTTGATGCTCCGGATCCGACCTCCGAAATGCAGTGGTTTGCCCGCTAGCTTATAGTACGAGGTTTTCTGGGTTCACAGTTCGGGTAAGGTGTGTGTGTATTTGTAATTGTCTAACTACTGTTGCATAAGTTTCTGGTTTCATTTTTTTAGTTATGGCTTTCATAGAGAAGTCAAGTCCTTCCTACCAACTAAGCTTTTAATAAATTATTTAAATATTAATTGCACCCATGTTGAGGGAAATAGGCTGATTAGTTATATAAGTAAGTTCTTGTTATTAACAGTGATATTCATGTGTGTTTACGTAATGACCCCCTCCGGGTATCGTTCATCTACAGAGCGTGTTGGTCGAAAATACTCTCCTACTCCCCTGGAAGTACAAACGGATGAAACAATTTTTTTTTTCCACACAGATATTGTGCAAATATTATTAGTTTATACTTTAAAATCAGAAATTTCCTAGAGCAGAAACTCTCGGACTGCTACTTTATAGGCACACACTAACGTCTCTCTAACTTTGACGCACGCTCAAATTATCAAGGTTGCGCACACCTAGGAAACAAATGCGAAAATAGAGACGCAGCAGAGGTAATGTCAGACATTACTTGCAAAAAAAATCTGAAAACTCATGTAACCGGCACACATGGTGAAGATAATTACTTCATGCTATCGTGATTACTATCAGCGGATTCACGTCTATTTGAGACCACGGCAACAAAACTCTTTATGTTGTCGATGATTCCTCCTGTAATTTTATTTACGGCCATGTTTACAAATAAATCATTCTTGTAAACTGCATTTCTGTGTACTGTGGACTGCTCAAAAATGAGAATGCAAAGTTTGTTAGATGCAATGATTTGGTATCGAAATAAAAACTGACTTTAATGTACAGAAGAAGTTTGAAGGCAGTGAATTTTCATATAAATATACTCATTTCATAAAATCGAACTGTTCTCATGATATCAGTAACTTTTGTGGCGACGATGAAATACATGTTTTTAATACATCCTTACATGATGGGACCGAAAGTCATTTATTGATCAATGACGCCGTACTTAAATCAGCAATCGCCTTGCGTTTCACCGCTGCTCCAACTTCACTTCATTTCACCTCACCGGCTCTCAGGTCCTATTTCCTAAAATCAAAATTTTTCTCAAGTTATTCTGCAAAAAAATTACGTACAAAATGTTTGCTCTTGGGAGATATTAAGCCAACAGGCAGCAAGTGGATAGTTACCATGTAAGCACTGTGCCAAATACGCGCGGAATATCAGAGACATTCCACACGATACAAAGTATGCAGGCCTCAGTGGGAATATGGGGTAGAGGACTGAAGTCAGCTGCGTAGTAAACATTTCCGTGTCCCAATACTGCACTGCTTTTTCTTCCATACAGAACACTCAAATTCACGGCGCTTCGACTGAGGTTATCATATTGCTTTTATATGCATCACTTTTCAGGAAGTTGTAACGCAAGTGTGATGAATTCAAGTAACGAAATATTGTTCTCTTGAAATTGTTGATTTGATGTAAAACCAATTGTACACGAACGGCAAATAATTATTTAAACACTTGAATTTGACAACTGTTATGGCAGCTGGTAAGTCAATATTGTGGACATATATAGAAGATAGAAATATTTCTACCTCATCTTTAGTATATGGCGCAATGGATGGGGGATCAACGTCGCGACTCTCCGAGTACCACTAGGTTATGCCAACACCTGAATATGGAAGATACTATAGATGAGGCGAGGCTGCAAGAAATTTTCTCAGCCTTTTTGAAGCTATATTTCTGGCTGGCGGCAAGGCAGCATTGTAACTGAACATTTTTAATGTCAGTCTTTGAATGAAGTCACTGTCCGTTGGCTGTATACCGCGCGTACTCACCGGCAGGCCCCCAGCTAAGTTGGCAGGGGCCGTGGTGGCGCAGTGGCTAGAGCTCTCGCCTCACAACAAGGTTCGATTCCCGGCGACGTCACACCCGGAGATTTTCTCTCGTGAGATCGTGTGCCTAGCGATGCCGCTGGTCGGCGGGTTTCCTCGGGGATCTTCCGTTTCCCTCCGTCCTTGCATTCCGGCGCTGCTCCATTACTCACCTTACTTCGACCTCACTGGTTCTTGAGACTCCGATGTTAAGAGCCATTCAAACCTCTCCACTCCAGTTAAGTTGGCAGTGAATTATGCAAAATAGTTCTAAGCCATGACATGGTCCTATTGCTAGTGAAATATTTAAATATATGTCAAATCATGTTGGTGTTATTTCTTATACACATTAAAGTCTCGATTTACACATTAGTAACTCATTTAAGTCCTATCAATGTTACGTTTATACTTGACTACACATACATGTCAGTAAGCCCATGACAATGTAGATTTTTCTTATGGTTGAAAGTTACAAATGAAGAAAAGTTCTAACAATACCAATTTTCAATATAAGAAATAAAACATTAAATAATGTATTCTCTGCCATATATAAATGCTTGAAGAATTAACTCTACCACGAATAGCCGAACTAGACTTTAACGGACACTATTTAGCCCAATCAAATACTGGTGCATATTTAAATACTTAGAAAAATAATTTGCAATATGATAAAGTGTATATGATAACAGTAATGCCATGGCAGCTAAAACTACTTCGGAAAACATATAAAAATAAAATGCGATTAGGTTCTGGTCTCGACACACAGCATTACAAAAACTATCAATAAGCCTGCAAGAAAATAGTAGCAATCTACTCGCATACGCACACGTACACACATATTAAATGTTATCTTCAAAAAATAAGACATCAGTGCAAAAATCACTACACACGTATAAAAAGTAAAAATCAACAAAATAATGTACACAAAAATCAGAACTCTCCAACGATTTTGACATATATAATATACTAGCTTATACCCGCTGCTTCACACGCGGTCCCACTATTGGGTGTTCTAACTACTGGGCTACTGCGGCCTCACTATTGGAATTTCTATAACCACTAAGTTTCTGAAGCTCCACTGTTGGGTTCTCTAGCCCCTGCCTACTACGGCCCCACTGATCTAATCCGTCCCCAATAATGTGTTCTCTACCCACTGATATACTGCAACCCCAAAAATTTGTTCTCTATACACTAATATACTGCGGCCCCCTTAATGGATTCTCTACCTACTGATCTACTATGGCACCACTACTAGCTTCTCTACCCACTGAGCTACTGCGGCCCCACTATTTGGTTCTCTACCCAATGAGCTAGTGTGGCCCCACTATTGGGTTCTCTACCAACTGAGCTACTGTGGCACCACTATTGGGTTCTCTGCCCACTGAGCTACTGCGGCCCCACTATTGGGTTCTCTACCTACTGAGCTACTGCAGCTCTTGGAAGGAATGTAAGACAGCCCGTAGAAAAAAAAAGAAAGGAGGAATTTTTATCAATGCTTTTATATGCAGTAATCCTAAGATTAATCCAGTACCTATGTTCATCCCTAATCACCATTTTTTGGAACCGTTTGAGATATTTTCCCGGGATAAAAAGTAGCCTATGTCACTCTCTGGACCTCCAACTATCTCTGTGCAAAAATCACGTCGATCCGTTTCGCCATTTGGACGTGAAAGAAGGACAAACACACAAACAAACATACACACTTTCGCATTTACATAGTAGTAAGGACATTATACAATCTAATACTATACAATATATAACAGATTATATGTTCTATATAATGTTTGGTGTATGTTGCATACTAGATAATATATACTATAAAATACATATTATATATATTTTTTAACGTTGGGGGGGGGGGGGGGGGGGAAGTAACTACATTAAAAAAATTTTATGTACTAGTCTTTCTTCAGAAACAGTACATTTTAAGGACCCAACTTTATAAATGGAAAACTATTTACATAAGGGCTGCAGCCCTTCTTCCTTCATTAGTAGTACAGACACTTTGAACAGATGTGACAGTCACTGTGCGTATTTGTAGCAGGCAAAGTCTCTTAACAACATAGAGGGTATGTTTGCCTTAAATGTTGGAACACTTGCAAATTAAATTAAGTGTATTTAATACATAGTGCAACTTAGAACCAAGTAATACGTTGTATCAGAAATGTTCATATTGTACGTAATCAAAAATAACAACACAAATAGCATCCAGAATTATGTTTCGGTAAACATGTCAGTTGCAATATTAGACATGGTCAGCAAGCACCTATAGAAACACATTATATCTTAAACATCCGATTCATCAGCTGAGCAACTATAGAAACACATTAGTATATCTTAAACATCTGAATCATCAGATGTGTCACGACAGATTTCAGCAACATTATCGCCTTCACACTGCTCAGAGCAAATTATTAAACGCAAGTCATTTAGAATTTCTGCTGAAAGACTGTGTACACCTTATCTTGGTAGCTTCCGAGTTTAAGATATCACCGGATCTGATGAAAGTAGCAGCCTACAAAAATAAATCATGGATATGCAGTCGTCTGCTGGATTTTCGGGTAAAAAATTGCCGGTAATATCTGATGTCTTTATTTCGCGATTCGTGTGCCTCCTCATACAACCGCCCAATTGGTGTTTCAGCATTGCGTATTATTAAGGATCCACGTTCTAACACCTTGTGAACAGTTAGAGTCATTTCGTACCAGCTGCAAAGTTCCTTGTACAGAGCTAATGTAACCCTACAGTATGACTCAAATTGGCCAACATTAATGTTATGTCCACTAGATAAAGCAAACAATATAACGCAAAAACTTCTTATCAGTTCTTTGTCGATACCTGTAACTCTTGATGCTGTGGTTGGGTCGGTGAAAAATCTCCTAGCTGTGTTTCGGTCTGTTGTGGAGCCAAAACCTTGCTTTGGCCGATCTGGCTGAATAGACATTAGTCTCTGCAAGTTCTGAAGAACTTTCTCTTTTTGACACCGAACGTCAGGATCTTTTCCATCTCCACGTGTTTTTGTTGCCTCGCCTGTAAAATTGCGAAACATAATAAGATATCACACTTACTAATATTACAGAGATATGTATTATAATAAATAAATATTGTACTGTACATGCCAAGATAAGAAATAGCCAGGACAAATTCCAAGAATCTAATGTAGTTATGGAGCGGTGAAATGCCAAACCGTAAAGCAGCTTCGTCTGCAGACTGTGACTGTTCATGAGAAGGAACCTTTTGCCGATTTCTTGCATATGTGGCACTGCTGGGTACTTGTGTTTGTCAGGGCACACAGAACTTTGCCATCGATCATTGTCAGCTGCAATGAAAAATCTATTTCCGCAGCCTCAGTCTTGAATGTATGTAATTTATCTATCTGGCTTTGAACGTACAGCTCCTCCCTTTAAATAACATCTGTAGTTTCCTTGGTGAATTGAAGTCGTATGGGTCGACAGAAACGTGTAGAATTTGGACGAAGGTTTTCCCAGGTCTCACTGTCTTTACCCATTAGCTTTAAAGGAACAAGAGATGTAACAAAAACGCTTTCGTCACTACATGACTCATGTTCCCAACCTCGTTTATACAGAGACTGTCCGGATGAGCCATCAAAGCCCCACATGAAGATCAAATGAAACTCACCTTCAAGATGTTCTTTAACAGTATCTAACATTCTTCTGGCTGTGTGGTCCAACACATCTTGTAACGGAACGTCGCAATAAGTTTCAGAGCACTGAATGTTCATGGGTAATGTAATTTTTTTGCCTCCACTAACTTCCCATTACCAAGAAAATAAATGTCGGCTTGTTTTTCTTTCGCCGATAATCGTATTAAATTATAGGGCTGTTTCGATAATCTGGCTTCTATTAGAAGGGATAGGGCTTCGTCTGGAGTGCATGGAATGCTGCATGTGCCTGGTGTTGTCATAGAGTGGTACATGTTTTTTGAAGTATCTGGTCTACTGCTGCTAATTATCTTCACACTCGCTTATCCTGCTCGGTTTCCCATCCTTCTCAAACGTGTAGACAAAACTCCGACAGCTTCAGGAGTAGTGAGCTTGTCCGCTGCACTCTTTACACGTCTTTTTTTTTAAGTGCGATCACATGTTTCGCTAAACATTTCCATTGGGCGACCACATCGTGTTTAAGCGGGTTGGAGTTTCATTCCCTCCACTAACCTGTGGACTGGCAACTTCACGAATGGGAAATATTACTTCAGTGTCCAGGCATGACGAGTAAGCCCGCTCGAACTTCACAAGCTGTGCTCATATACAACTCTGGGATAGAAGTTTGCAAATGATTTTGATCTAAGCATCAGCATTTCCAGTTGTCTTCGTGCCGGCATGTTCTCGTATAATCTGCAAGTACTTCGAAATGTTGGCGTGTAACGATTCTTCAGAGCTATTCGTGAACAGACACCATGTAAGCACATTGAGTGGTTTTTTTTATAACCCTGCTTTAACTAAAGTTCTGCACAGCGCACGTCGACCTAGCCAGGCGGGCACCCTTATATGTGCGATGTAAAACACACGAAACAGTTTGCCACTTTTCATTCACCACAAGTGCAATATTGTCCTCAACTAACTTTGTCCATTCAACCAATAACACTGCAATATGACACTGTTACATTGGTGGCACTAGAAACGTGTGTGTGCGTGTGCGTGTGTGCGTGTGTGGCAGGTTTGCAAGGACGGGCGCAGAGTGGCCGTCCACTCTTGCTGCGGGCGACACACTGATTTTGTCACTCTCCGTGCTCTGTACACTCGTGGGGCAGGCAGGGGCAGGTAACTGCAGTGACTCATATTACAGCGACGTGTGGACTACAGTATGGCATAGAATTCGTCGTGGCCTTTTATGGTCTTTGTCTTAAAAACCTATTTAAACTTCGAATAATCAGTTATAATAGTCCCAGGTTTAGGAGTCTCTAATAACCTTATATACTAACGTAATAACGTTCTCGTAGGGAGTTTTAGCAGTGCCCCTAATGCTGTTTATAAATATGTAAACAAATCTACGGTACGGGAAAAATCATCTTCACAGCAACGCCATGTGCATGAGAGATAATTGCGGATACTTCAGAAACATGTACAACTGCCATGTTCGGCCGGTCACTCTGGCAACACAAGACATTCAAATTTTAATATTTATTGCACACATGTACATCACTTCATATAAAATATCACAGGAAACATTTTAGGACTGGGAAATTTTTTTTCATATTTTTTACTTTTTCACCACGTTTAGAGAATCCTGTCCACTGTGCCGCTCCATACCTCAATCACCCTTATCGGCTCTCATGACCTCGCTGCCCAAATCTCATTACTCACTCACCCGGTGTCTGAACGCACTCGTTCTATTAATTAACGCGAAACATTTTCAGCAGTAGGAAAATGAAATTCCTTGCAAACAACCAATTATTATGATACTAAAATTGAAAATGCATTGGCGATAAATTTAATTTTCAAGCCAGTAATTTTATAAAAATTTCGACTTCCAGATTTTCTTTTGTGACTCGGTGTGTTAGCAACAGAACTACTTATGGTACAGCAAATGTGCAGTTGATTTAACGTGATCATGTATGGTTCGTAATGAGATTTATCGTGCCACAGTAAAGAAAGTCGACGAAACTTAGAGCTAGATAATTACCGCACATTCCGTTCGTAAGAAGGGAACGATAAACGAGTTAAGACCACTACAACTAGATTTATCGTACCTCTTCCGCCTCCTCATTTGTAACCAGGTGGGTCCAAGAACACAAGGGACAAGGCTAACTGGTGAGAATGTGTACATGGAAACAGCGCTCGTTCATGCCGATTGAGCAGTTTTGAAATCACCTTTGGATAATACTTCAGCGCGGCTGCTAGTTGTTACACGTGCTTTGTGGCCAAGTTCGTGAGGGCTCGTGGCCAGATTAAATGAAACATTTCCTAACTTATTTACATCACTACAAAACAAGACATACGGCGATTTTGTTTAATTCTGCACCGTCACTCGCTATATTACAATACCCATTGCAAAGTAATAAACTATACACAATATTTTGTTACAGAAATTTTAATTATTAAATTATTTCAGCTTAGTTAAGTTCCACTCGGATTGGAAAGCAAGGTGCTTTTAGTTTTGGCAACTAAACATTTTTTTGCCGTCAGGGTGCACTAGAATTGCATGTGTACCGGATTTTTCAGTTTTTATGTTAAGTACGGGGAATTTGGAATCTTCATAAATCTTCGGATTTATTTTATGTTAAAACCTACGAAAAGAATAAATTGCGGTCTTTGCACAGCAGTGGAAAAATAATTAAATCTGTGCACACTTGTTTAATTATCTGCCGTATATTGCAATTAGCTCAATGTTGATTTACACAATTACTTAATTTAAATATAACTGAATAGCAAATAGTTAAATGGTAAAAAATAATATTTTTAGGGCTTTCTTGCGAAGTTTCCTCAAAGTAAAGGGGAAAATACAAAGTTTCTTTAAATGACAGCTGTATATATTTCGCACTTAAATTTGTTACGTTCTCCCATTGAAATAGTTGTATTTTTACTGCATGATTTTGTATACGCCTTTGGAGGACGTGAATAATAGTTACGAAATAAAGTAAATTCTTAATATTTTGTCTTAAAATTCGAGCCAAATACGAACTTTCGCACACAAATAAAGGATGTTCACGGTAAACTGAGCATTTTTGAAAGCCCTGCTTAAGATCTAAAGGCTGTTCACCATAGAGTGAGCACTTTTGAACTCAACCTTAGAAAAAAATCACTGCTCCCACCTGCATGTATTTCAACAGGCGCACTGCATGACATACGTCCGGTAAAATTGGTAACGTTGGTGGGAAAGTAGTTCTACATCTCAACGTCGAATCAAAAGTGCTAGGCAACCGTTTGTAATAACTTAAATATTTCTTTCGCTTTCTGTTTTTTATGCGGTGAAGTGTAAAAATGAGCAGATTTGCTGAATATATACTATTCTAATCATTTTACAGGTTCACTCCACCGACGCATGAATAAAGTGACGAGTCCATGGCAATGATAATTTTACTTAAGGAGGAGGAATACACAACGGGCATACAAGTAGATCTTAACCAGGGCTTTCAAAAGTGCTCATTTTACCGTGAACAGCCTATACTTGTATGCACGCTCTGTACTATTCCGCCTTATTTAAAATGAATACTGCTATGGGCCACATGACTTTATTTATGCATCAGTCAAGAAAAACTGTGTAATTGTAAAAAAAAATAATTACAAATCTGCTTATTCTTACACTTAGTAGCATTAAAAAGAACATAAAGTGAGAGAAATAATCGAAGTTTTTACAAATGTTTACATACATTTAATTCAATGTTAAGACATGGAGCAATTTTCCTACCATCGTGCTTGCCACTAAGTGCTCCCATTACAATATACGTAAGAAGGAGCAGCGACTTTTTTCTAAGGTTGATTTCAAAAGTGCTCACCTTATCGTGAACAGCCTATAAACATAAATCTTCAATTTACAGCAAGCTTAAATGCGACCTGTTTGGAACACCAGCACACTTTGCGGTGGAAATTTGCATTATTCCAATATCTTCCACAATAAATCTCGTTTTGTTCCTAACCAAAGTAGAATAAAACATATTTATACTAACAAAATTATATGGTCAAATACTCTATAGAGTCCTCTGTGGTCAATGTGTCTGTCAATGTCTCGTGGTCTCCCACCTTCACTCCGGCGCCCGGATCAACCACGAACACAGCAGCACTTGTCCAGGAGCACCCCTATGGAACCCCAAACCGCTCCGGTTCGAAGATTGCTGTCTCTGTTCCGCCAATAACCGTCGGGAACTTGCCGTGACACTCGCCGAGCACCGTCGCACATGCACGCGCTAGAACTGCCGTTGCTTTATTTCCTAACCTACCTTAAGGTTCCCGCCTACCTGCAGCTTTATTCCGCGTTTGACGCCGAGAAGTGCACGAGTGATAATGGCGGTGTTGCCTCGAGCATCGAGTGCACCCTCGCCATTAAGCGCCAAGGCTCTGAACTCCTGACGTGCAGTGTTCTCGTCGCACTGGGTGTACCTGTGAGACTTTCAGCCGTGACCCTATACTTTCATTGGTAAAACGTCTGTAGGAAGGTTTAATGCGTTGCCCTTGAGTAGTTTTATATGTATCTGGCGCGTACATTTTGCACTCTAAGTCTGAATCAGGGAGAATTTCACTGTTTCAATCAGATAAACGTATCCGACTGATACAACAGTCACTTCAGTGAATTTAACTGATGAGCCAGTAAAAAAAAAAAAAAAGCCATATTTCCTTCACTGATAGATTCAGTGACATTTCCCACTGATTCGACAGTCATTTTTTCCACTGCTTCTCAGTGCTATATTTTTTTGACTGATGGACCAGTCAAACATCTGAGCAACTTGCTCCGTCTCTAATTATTTTTAACTGATGAATTAATGAAACTACGTGTAAAAATTGCCATTGAACATCGTTTAAAATGGCCGTTAACAACGTGTATCAAGATAAGTAACAACGAATAAACGAATAAAACCAATACAAACTTCTTTCTAAAATCTGTTTCGTCTCTCAAAACGCCATTTTACTAGGTAATACGAACACACGAAGAGAGTGCACTCATATATACTATTGGTTTTAACAATCTTAAAGGTACCAATCAAGCCAAACACGAAAGGTATGAGCCTACAACTTCAAACTACACGATTTCGCAGCGGAATTATAACACACATGCATTTTCCTCCCATAATTTCAGCTTGGTGTGATAGCTTGGATAGTAGCATGTCAGGAGAGGGGAGGGGGGTCTAGATGAAAGGGGATGATGCCTTTATTGATTTCAAATGGTTAAATTGATTGAAAGTGTTAATCAAATTGAAAGGGCTAATCAAATCTAAAGGGTTAGATTTATTGAAAGGATTAAATGTATTGAAAGGGTCAAATCTATTGAAAGTGTTAAATGGATTGAAAGGGTTAATTTTTAAAAATATTTTTGTGTGTTTTGTGCTAGAAAGTGTAGTAACTGCCAATTTTCTTTCTTTCTTTTTTGGGTGGGGAGGATCTCTGGTAGATGTTGTCAGCACGACGTCTGGCACTTGATAAGGTGGTGTGGCGTGTTGGGGACAGGGTATATATATAGAGTTTTGTGCAAGAGTGGCATAAGTATTTTTAGGATGGGATATTGCTCATAGCAGGTATATAGGCGATTTTTTGTTAATTAAACAGAAAGACGTATAGTTAACACACGAGAGAAATAATTTCAGCGAGTTCTACCTATAAATAAATTACACACATCTAATCGCATATTTCAAACGAACACAACAACATGAATAACATCTGATGTCGACAATTGCTAAACGATCACAATTACGCGAGTCTCCAGTATGAAATGAATTAACGAATCAAACATGTCCCTATAAATTAAATGGTAGTCTTCCTAATCACAAGATATATGAAAAATGTGACACTACTTGACATCTCTCACATGTACCTTAAGTATTTTTAAAACACATCCATCTGCCTCGGAGGCTGGTGAATCAATGAAGCGAGCTTATGTCTAGAACCTGAATATATATACGTGGAGCGCAGCTGAGTTGATATTTACGAGAAAAACTCTGTATTCATCCTACAACAGACAGAGAAACAATAATTTTTTTAACGAAAGTTTCATTATTGTAAAAGAATAATGGATGTTTGTGAAATAGTTGATTTTTTTTAACCTTCAATTATGTTTTCTGACTTTGTGTAAAGTCTCAGTGTGTTTCACCAGTAGGCATCTTCATGTTGAATCTTCAGCTGCAGCAGTTGTACTCTTGTTGCTGTGAGAAAAAAATTTTTTATTTTTATTTTAAATTTGGCTGGATCTCCAAGCTGTAGAAACTCAGGGCAGCAGGAAACACTGTGGTGTGTGGCCGCCAAGAGGTCTTTCTACCTGGCCCTGAAAAGGAATTTGTGTCACTTGATGCTCGGTTTTGTTAAATTCGCCAGGGTTCTTCAAGTTGACCAGCGTGTCGACAGAGGTTTTCTAAAGATAATAGTATGTTCCCTCTCCTTTCAATTTCATTCATTCAGGCGTGTTCGATTCTCTCCAACATTTTTTTTGTAAGTTCTCCTCAGCTCTTTAGAGTGTTTTTTTATTAAACTGTAATTAAAATGCTAGTTTTTCTCCATCATCAAGTTGGAATCAACAAACTTGTAAATTTTTTCCATGAAAGTAAGCAAACAAATAACCTAACTTCAAAATCTTTTAAACTTCCAAACCTCAAAAAATCTTACCATCACCTACTTGTTTCAAGATACCATGAATGTTTAAACATTTAATACCCAATTATATACAAGTACTTTGTCTTCAGACACATCCAATCTCCAATCATTCACATAAAAAGAGATATAATGACATGGGGAATTTTCAAACTAATAAATTACAAGTCACACCATTTAATTTTAAGATAGAAAATTTTCATGTAAAATTCTTTCTTCAAAAAAATCATCCTTTAAACTAAATATTTACAATGTTCAAACAAAATAACCTTACATCAAACATTATCACACTAAAAGACATTTTCAATTACAATTTTTTTACTAATGAAATTAATATCTACACAAACCATTTTCGACATGCTTTAAAACAAACATAATAAGTGAATGCAATATACAAGAACCATGTTACAAACTTAATTACCAGACATTTTTAACAACATTAAGACATGTTAACAAAAACCAAATATTTTATAAATTACATTTTATGATTTAAACTACCAAACATTTAATACAAGATATTTATATCGTAACACTATTTATGTCTACTACTAATACTACAACTACTATTACTACTACTACCGCTACTTTTACTACTACTACTACATTACAAAATTGTCTTACACAGATTTCAAGATCAAAAAAATATTTACAAATGTAATATACATTGTGGTTGACATCTTTTTCTCATCTATTCACAGTAACGACGCATTCGGGTGGTGTGTTCGTAGATACACACAGAGGATCGTTCATTTGTCACAGCCAGTAGTGTAATTTCCAATCACTCACACACGCTAATGAAAGGGTGTAATACACTCACATGCACTCAGTTTCCACTAGGTAATTTGTCATACTATGTCTTTCTTATTATTATTATTTTGTAAAATGTATTGAAGACAGGTGTAATCTTGATATCATAGCCATGCCTTACAGATAGGCAAACAGGGAGCAGCAGCATTTATGCTGATGCAACATATGTTGCAAACAGTTGTAGATATCTGTAGAGGGTTGTGGAACAGGAAGTGTGTGTGGTGGTGTTGGCAGATAGACGTCATCAGTGTGTGGTGTTGGTGGCAGTTGTGGTGTCGTGGGTGGGCTGTATTTATTGTGGTGTTGAAACTACTATAGGGAGGGAAAAAATATTTTGGTATTCTGTAGTGCCCCCAAGGTAACATTGATATTCCATCTGCCTCAATGTATCGCTTATCATCCATACCTGACAACACTACCTTGGTTACGCGTTCGGTGTAGACTTGATGAGCACGTGAATGGAAGTGATATTGGGTCCCCAAAAACCTTGGCAATTTTCGAGGTAATCTCGGTAATCCTCGTACCTGAGTGATGTAACACGTTAGGTTTTACACCCTCCACCTTACATGTACATTGTTCATTCGCAGCAATGTATGCGTAAAGCTTGGGACGTAAACCCACAAAGTGTGTGATGATGCGCCCAGCACATTCATCTTTCTTCACCCCAGTACGCCTTTGTTCTTGTGAGGGAATCCATGCGGGTTATCGAGCACATAATTAGATGTATCAAAACGCGCCTTTAAATCTGGGGTAATTACTTTATATATGTCATCACAAACAATAGAATAGATTAGGGAATCGATGTCGAAGTAGAGGAGGTGCAAAGCTGGCGAAAGAAATTTTGTATGCATGTACTGACAATGAAATTCATAGAGTGTTAATTTTGAAAGGTAGAGAATGGCAACACCAGTGTACAAAGGCTTGTTGAAAGCAACAGAACTCTTTGACATCTTGATAAGGACCATGTTTTCATCGATAATCTGCCTTGCTTGGAATGACGGACGTCCTATCAGCTCTGCATCCCCATAGATCATGTCATACCTCGAAACACCTCTAATGTCCCTTTCCCGGCGGACATTCTGCAAGGTTTTCCATAAACGGAATTATTCATTAAATTGAAAAACAATTTTTCAAATGCGTTCGCATCCTGGGCATGTTTCTCAATGTTAAACATGATGTACGGAGCCATACAAACCTTCTGCTCAAAGCACAAAACGCAATGAACAAAGTCAAGTTTGGCCCCATACATCAAGTACTACCTCAGTGTTTCCCCATGTATAACATATCTCTTTTGTGACGCAAGTGTTAAAAGAAGTTTCTCAAGCGAGCTGTTTGGAGTATGTCAGTTTCTGGGGCCAGGGGCAGATGAGATTGTGTTACATGACACTCTTCCGGAAAAGACAGATCTACTTCCGCAAAAAAACACGTGTCACCATCATTCACCACGTTTGAAAAATTCCATTTGAAAACACGTCAGTCTCAACCCACTCAAAATTGCCAATCGGATGCTTGGATCGCATCATATGACTGTACAGCCGTTGACGTCGAAATAGCATATATATTTCGATGCCACACTGAGGTCGTGGTCCTCACCCATGTAAATATTGTTGGCTTCCGCAAGTCCTTTTGAAACCTTGGTAATGCCACCCCTAACCCCACATTCTACAAAAAGATACATGTCTGGGTCAGTCAACAGCTGTAGCCGCGCACGTGTCATTGATAATAAAACGTGCCATGGAAAAGATGGAGCTGTGATGTACATGGTGTGGTCAAGACTGTAATGAGCCAAGCATATGGTCCTGAAATTTTCAAATACATCAGCCAGCAAACAAGCGTCCACACGTAAGTAGTGAATGGCATAATGCAGCATGTTTATGCAGTTGAACACATCCCATGCAGATTGGGCATGAGCGTAATCCTCATCGCTAATGCCTTCTCCTCTCATCACATTATGAAATGTGTCCTTTGGTGGGAGTGACTTGCATATCAGACTGTCTGGCGACTTAACAAAGTCATAAGGAAAATATCCCTTCTGTTTTGCCAATTCGAATCGGGTATTGTCTGGAAACATTGAACGGGCGATACTCAATTGTGCAGGTAGTAAATTGCCTGACAAAGTTTCCAGAGAGGCGCTCATGAATTGGAATGAAGCAAAAAATCGTAACTTTAAATATAGTGCATTTCCATTGAAATCAATCCCATTAGGAATTTGTTTGGTAATACATTTGTAATTTTCAAGGGTCATTCCAATCACTTGAATTTTACCTTGGTTTTACATTACCATGGTTATGTCGGGTTGTGGTATGTGATATTCAGATAGGGGCTATATGAAAAAGTGAGCATCATAATTCTGCAGGTTATGAAAAACAGCAAGTTGTCTTTTGAGCAGTCTGAAATTTAAGTTGCACTTACTATGTGCACAACCTCTGATTTCGCCTCTCAGATGGTCATTATCGACCACAATATCATCTGTACCGAGTGTTTCTTTTTAAATGTGACAAGTTTTATGAGCCGTCAACCTAGCCTCTTCAGCAGGGGTTTTTGACTTCAATGGAACAATCACGCTGGAAATTCCTGCAACCAGCTTTGTAAGTTCAACTAATTGGTACATACAATCAGCACCCACAAACTCAAAATAATTAGATAAACTTGGATTGCATGAGCAAACAAACAAAATGCTGCAAGTATATGAAACTTGTTGGTTGATGGTAGTTGTATTACTCGTTTCAACATTAGGCAAGCAAGTGGACAAGGGTTTCAGACAACTTTCAACATCGAAATAGGCTACGAAACCCAATATCTGCTGTTTGCTGTAATCCTTAAATACTAAGTACTTGTCAGCCCCAGTGGGGAAAGTATTGTGAACAGCTTTTTGTTGCTGGTAAATAATAGTGTGACTTGCGAGTTTCTCCTCACTAACAAAGAAGTGAAGACAACGCTCGCATGTATGTATTCTATACTTCTTCTTACTCAACTGACTACCAACCAGTCAGGACAAATTTCTAATACAGACAAAATGCAAATGAGTGGCATTTCCGCTCGTGCGAATTGCCGAAATAGTCACATGTCTGTCATGATGTACAGGAGAAATACACATGGGTACTACAACCCCACCTTTTTCGCAAATTTCGTCAATTATATTGCTATCTTTGTCCACCAAACAGTAGACATTGATAGAAATAGAATCGTTCTCCTCAAATTTACGAATATCCTGTATGACTACAGGTGTTGACAGACCTTCAATATTCAAAACTTCGTGAGGATTTCGATATGAAGCAATTCTGCAAACATGTTGTGTTGCAGGAAACAAAGATGCTAATAGGGCGTATTGGAAACTCATTCCCTCCGAGCAGTCTACTTCGACACAAGCTTTCCTATCAGCAATAAACTTTGGTAGCTTAAAGTGCACAGCACCAGTGGTGAACGGCTGGTATTGGGACACATGTGCATCCATGTATGTCAATATTTGTAGACTCCAGCCATATCACGCACACAAAACTACTCAAGTCTGTTTGTGAAATAAGGAACGATACCATCATCATAGATTAAACCCACATCGGACGAATGTAGGACAGGGAGAACTTTGTTTTGAAAATAAAAGGTTTCTGTAGCGCCTCCCTCCGCCGTGAGGGATTTCATATACTCACCGCCTATGGTAACTGAAACTTTAACTGGTTGGGGTGATGCCATTATTTAGCTTAATAAAGGGAGCTCACGCCTCTGAAAAAAACGAGAAAAGTCCGCATCACTGTTAAGCCTATCGTTAAGTAACTCCATGTCATTTAGTCTTCCTGCGACCGCCGTAGCCATGAGCTCACATGTCAGGTCTGGCAAAGCTTCCACTACGGCTGCAGAATCGGAAAACCAATTATTTTCTGGCTCCCTTGGCGAAATATCTCTAATCGACTCGAAAGTCGGTTGTGAAACGGATGGAGCACTCTTCGAATCTTGCGAATTTTCAGAGTCTGATAGAAATAAGTCATCATTTAAAAGATCAACCTTGTCATGTTTGGGGGAAGCAGACATGTATTGACCTTTGGGTGTAAACAATCTCTCCTTGGTGAATCCATGTTCGAATCACTTAAGTAGAAATCATCTTCCAATAGATTAACTTATGTCCGCTTTGGCGAAGGGACACTGTCTCGACAGCTTGCTGTAGACTGTCTTTGCATCTGCGATTCATAATCTGAATCACTTACATAAAGATCTTCACCCAAGATTTCAATACTGGATCGCTTACGCTCACCCATTAAAAATAACTAACTAAAAGTTTCTTTAGTTTTGCCTCTACAATAGCTATAACACCATAATAAATTAAATGAAAGTGCCCCCTCATTCTGAAAACAGAGAAAAATAAGCCCACTTTATTCCCTCATCATTTCACTGTTGAAATTTATAGAAACACCAAACACTGTATTGTTTAATATAAATAAAATGTTTATTTTTGTTTTTGAGAGAACTGTGTGTTTATTTGGGAAAGGCAATCGACTACAGTGACGTGTTTTTACAAAATATATGGAGACGAGTCATTCTTAAGCCTCATGGTCAAACCCAACTAACGGACGCCGAGAATTGAGCGCGTGGGGAGCAAGCGAAACTTAGGTCTTGAGAGCCAATGAGGGTGACATATACGCAGCCGGAGCAGCGAACGAATGATTAGACTGTGTGGGCCGACAACCTCCCCTTCCCCTTGTTTTGTTAGAGCTCATCGCACAAAGCCTATGGGCACGCATGTGCATCAGCAGGATAACTTCACCCCTGCCACTCCGACGACTTCACTCTGCGGTGTGAATTGCCATCCTCACAGCTCTAGTCAGTATGCGAGTTTTCTTGACCTGTCTCACCTCGTCTTTCTTTCACAAGTTTTATATTTTAAAGCAAACGGACTTCCTTTTACAATATACCTTTGAAATTTGAACTTTTGGAGTTTAAGCCTAGTTTTAAAAACTTTCCAACTTAAATGTGTTTTTTTATGTACAATCTTACACTGTCAAACTAGTGTAAACTGTAAAAATCGTTTACACTGTAAAAATTATGAATTTAACACCATAAAAAATTTAATTTACACTGTAAAAATTAGTTGACACCATCAAAACATTTTCATAATTTAATAATAATGAATGTCGTCTAAACATTTTAGCAAGGGAGAAACACACTGAATATTAATTATATTACCAACTAAACAAACACCGTTAAAACTAAATATTTTAAAAATAAATATTATTTGAATTTTATTTAAATACTCCCAACTCCCTTCCCCCTTTTTTTTTCTCGTTCTCTCTCTGTCGCACTCGCAGTTATCCAACAAGTTTTAAAATGAAATGTCTTAAAATTAACTTAGATACCCAATCCACCCTGTCTCATACACATAAAAAAACATTTCATTTGTTATAAATACTCAAGGCTCATTTATCCATCACTCAAACGTTCGTCACCAAACAGCTCACTCAGAACAAGCTTGGAAGCTGACGTTATGCACCTGAATACGCGAGGCATATCCAGTATGGTTCTTCCCTTTTTTTAGCAGCTCCACAACTCATACATCAGTCATAACCAAATCCGCCATTAAACGGCTCTTTAAAAAAACTAACCAAAATTCACAAAATATTGAAAACAATTTTCCCCTGCACTCACACTCGCAGTCATCCACCTACTATTTTTTTTTCCAGAGTATTTTGTACGTTATTCTAGATGGTTTTAACATGTATTTACGAGTATTTACCAATGTATAGAAGGCCTGAATTAGAGATATTGTCTCGGCCTGCTGTCTATATGCAATACTATGGCAGTCATTCAGTATCTTCTTCAAAAATATATTAAATTTCCTCTCAAATACACATGAACAACCCACAAAAAATTTATTGAAAACACTTTTCCCCTGCACTCACACTCGCAGTCATCCACACACACACATGAATTAACACTAATAAACAAATTACACAGCGGGATGGGACCACATCGCATCAAGCACTCATTCGACTTAACATTAATTAACACTAATAAACAAATTACACTTTAACAAATTCTAAAACAAAATAAAATTTTATGTAATTTTCATGAATTCTAAAGACTTGTTTAAAAGTTTCTAAAATCTCATTCAGGTTGTTAAAAGTTTCAGCAATTTTAAGAAAAGTTAATTCAAGTTGTAAACAAATCATTAAAATGTTTAACGATTTTCTAAAAGTTTATAAAATTTCTTTCAAATTCGATTGTTTAAAAAGTTTTAACGATTTTAAGAAAATTCCATTCAAGTTGTAAATTATTCATTAAAATGTTTAACAATTTACTAAAAGTTTAACGAAATGTATAAAAATTCATTCACATGCTAAAGACTTGTTTAAAAAGTTAAACAATTAAAAAAAAACATTAATTCACTTTGTTAAAAATTTTAACGATTTGCTAAAAGTTTACTGCAATCATATAAATGTTAAAACAATTTTATAAGAAAATTACTAAAATATTCTAGAAAACATGGTCAAAATGAAACAATTTTTAATACATTTTACGGAAAATTTTAACAAATTACCGCAAAATAATTAAAAAGCTCGAAATTTTTTTAAAATTATTAACTTACTTTAACAGCGAAGCTGGTAGACTTCGAATGAGACCTAAACCTAAGGTCAGGTTGGTTGAGAACTAGCCTGCTTGGGCAGGCAGGCGAAAATCTGGGGTGTCTGCTCCAGCAAGCAGCCGAGCTCCCAAGCAAGGGGTTCCTTCACCGCACAACCCCGTCGCATCAGGTCCTGGTAGAGGTAGCAGCTGGTGGATGGGCGACCAGTGTCCTTGAATAATAAAGGTTAGGCAGGCAGCTCCTAGCAGTCCGAACTGGTTCACAGGATGTCTGCGAGCGAGACAGTAGGAGGTGTTGACCCCATGAAGTCAGAGAAGCAAATGACATGGAGGGCGTGGGAACCCCTATTTATAGTCCACCTTTCTCCCTCATTGCAAAAAAAAAATTGATATTTTGTAATTCCCTCTCAAAATTCATAAAACATAGATATTACGCATTTGAAATATTTAAAACCCATTATTTAAGCAAATTTAATGCATTAAAAATGATTTTATGCGAATTTTTTAAATTTAGCGTGTATATGTTAGAATTTAATGTAGAATACATGTATTTATACAGTTTTAAGCCGTTAGATTTGAATTATGTTCTTATTTAACGATTTCGTACATGAACAATTGTAATTCCAATATGGGCTTTTTGCAATACGAGGTGAAATGAATCTAATACTCCATTTACACCCTTGCATGTACAAACAATTATCAAACTAAGCATATTTTTTAATCATATGTTTCGTTTGTTATTCCTTTTATGTTTATACGGTCACTGACTTGCAAACTAACTAATATCATACATTACCTATTCGGGACTCGAACCCAGAATCTATATGTTACAATCATACCTATCCGGGACTCGAACTCAGCTTTTATAAACCATAACTTATCCGGGATTCGAACCCAGAGCCTCCTTTTGTAAACTGATTACTCTACAAAGGCTTTCGATATTTAACGACTTATTTTATGTATTTAAGGCGTGTTAAAAAATATTATTAAGGTTTTTAATTCAGCAAACATCTTTTTGCCAGGAGGTAAAATTCAAATATATCTTTAGTTTCTAACTATTCTTCAGTGAACTAATAGTTTGTTTGTTATCTGATTTTATTTCTTTTTTCCTCTGGGTTTTTCTTGTTAATGCAACATACTTTTATAGAAAATTTAAGAATTGCTTTATATTATGACATTTTAATTAATTATCTCTCACACTCTCTCTGTATGTTGAGAGAATATTTTTTCTTTGTAAAACAAATATACTTTTAAAAGGGAATAGGTTAAATAAATGTAAAAATTCATTTTTAAATCATATTTATTGACTAAACATATACAAACACAAGCTGTTTCAAAAAATTATATACAACATTTTTTAAAGACACACACACACACACACACACACACACACACACACACACACACACACACACATATATATATATATATATATATCTGTTAAAAGTACACAGTGTTCCAAAACACACAAGTCCCAAAACACTATCACACACAGCATCAAACAAATACATGTTGATTCAAATCACATAAACAAGTACAGGATGTCAGACAAATTACACATTTATTTCAAAAATACAGGTAGATCCAAAAAATTGATGTACAACACTATCAAGTACAAGTTGATTTAAAATATATACAACATTTTTCTTTAAAAACAAATATTTTTATAAACTGTTAGTAACTTTTGTAAACAAAGTTTTCATACATTTTCTAAATATTGGATCCAGATCCACTTCTTGAACTCTGCTTTCAAAGAATGAGCGTTTCTTACACCCTGGTTTTAACCTGTCTATAGACAAATGTTTTTACAACTAGGAGCATGTAAAACAATGCTTTCAACCAAATCAGGGTATACTTCAACATAATTTGACTGCACATCTTCAATACTAGATGGAAGAGGTTTGGTTGCAATTATATAAAGCACTGGACATTTCTTGTTATTACTGCATTGAATGAGTTCGTGGCTCTTTTCATATCCTAGAGGAAAATAAATTACTTTAAAATAAAAATACTGCCGCAAGTCTCCGTAAATATGTGCAAAAGGCCATTACATCATAGGGCATAAGTTACATTAGTCTTTCCTTGTTTGACACTGATGTAATGATTTGCAGGATGAAAATATGTCATGTTACTACTATGACATCCAACACTCAACTGAGAAGATTTGGCAAGGAACAATGAATGTATATTGATAAAGTCAATATTTCTCTAAATTTGCAAGTTGAAACATGTTTGAGGGTTAAATTTTATTTTTGCTAATTTCATTGCTTGATGCACGTAACATTTTGATGAAGCACACCCAGTATGAGACGTGTAATCATACTTGTTTTTGCTATAATGATATAAACTATGAAGACTATTATCACATTCTTCGAAATACTGATAGGGCAAAACATTGCCTGTATTATAAACAAGATGTTTCAGAGATTTTTCTTCCTCACAATATGATATTACAACGCGTTCACCCTTAAGCTTGTGTTTACGATCTACTGTCTGTACTGGTTTACAAGACATTAAGAACTGTTGCAGTTAGTTAAAATGGAAACTAGTTTTATACCATGTGGTGTCAAAGCTTGAGAGAAATACGTACATTTGAAATGAATGTCTGACTCACATATTTACTTTACAACAAAAGTGAATATAATAAGCTATAAGTTACAGAATACAAACCTTTAGTAAAAAATGCATACTTGTATTTCATTGAGAACATTATACTGCATTAGCCACTTTACACGCATATAAATTACACATGGACGGGAAAACTAATCCTCCTTGTTCAAAAATACAGTAGTGTATATCCCCGTCGCAGGTCTCCTTCCAACGAACAGTGATTTCCTGGTGAGGTCTGGTGAGTTGGTAGGCGATTACTCAGTTCCCCACTCCTCTTCTATCTCCTCGGTGAGACTAGCAATCATCAAATCTTCGAATGTTGTTGGTAACTCACTGTCGGGGGGAAGACATCTCACAGCACAATTGTTGTATGCTATTATTTCACCAAAGCGAATGCCGAGACTGTTGTCGAAAGTGTAGCACCAATGCTCTATATTGTTGCAGACATGAAATTGTAAAATACAATCATATGGTTTAAAGAACACTCTTCTGTGTCCTATTTGCAGGACCTCGTATGTGTCTTTAGGGTCGAAGATTCTAGCCATAACTGACGATTAAATACTGCTCATGCTCCTTTATATAGCTGTCGTAACACCACATTTTCTCATTTTTAACTGTTCTTGCTAAACCAAACTTTACAATTTCACATGCCACAGGGAGAAGTTAATTCTTGGTCACCGATGTACGTAAAATGTTGTTTGTTGTTGCATTGTTCTGTCCAAACTGTAGTAAGAGAGCAGCAACTACACTCCTTCTGCATGATGTATTATATTTTCTTGTAGAGCTTGTATTTTGTGATGTTTCCACTTTAAGCTTCAAATTCTAGTTGATCTTCGGTACAAAGTAGTTTGTTGTCAGGATATAAATGATATAGAGGACAAGAATTTTGCCCATAACATATGTCGAAAACTTTAAAGGTTTCTGTTGGACTGATTAACGAGAAACACCAATGTTCATCTCCACTGAACATCTGAATCTGTGGTTGATTATCCTCATCTTCAATTCGAAACAACACTGGTGTATGATTCTCTCTTTTTATATTGTCAGATGTTCTTCCAGTTTGTGGTAAAATTAGTTCTTTAACAACAACTTGGTTAAATCAAATTTACAGACACAAGCAATGCTGTTCCAAACCTCACAGCCCCACATTCCACAAGGTGCTCTTTGAAGTCCACTACTGCCTTGCATTTGCGTTATGTATTCCTTATCATTACATGTTTCAATCCATAAGGTGGGGCTGTCGTAGAATTCTCTACTCAATTTATATTTTACTTGACGAAAGGCTGGTTTTTTGGTTATTTCTACAATTATATTTTAAAAACACAGGTCCCACAACGAACACGGTAGTTCACTGTCAGGCCGCATATTAAAAACTGGACAGTCTGCTTCTTCATAACACAACACTCATTCTGTATACATGTTTTCTCCGAAACTTTTTGCAAAATTCCAATGTTCATCTCCGTTGCACATCTGTGTTTGGAAGTACATGTTGTCTAGAGACTGGAACCATACTTTCTTGTATTCCCCAAAAATACTGGAGTATGTCTTCACTGGGTTAAATTTTTTCATTTTTTCGAAATCCTACTAAGGTATACCTGTAACAAAGCATTTTTTTTTTTCGAAATTAACATCTCTACACGTAGGTAGGATGTTGGTACAAATATTTTCTTAAAGCTTTGCTTTTACATTGTGAACAGTGCTTAGTGAACCGTGCTTAGTGTTATAGCATTTGACTATTGAATTAATACTCGAACTGTCGTGATATCATCTGATATTTATCACTTCAACATTGGTTACATTTATTAAAATTTCCTTCTGTGTTTTTCCAAGCACATATATGGGATAGTCCTCGAGTAGGGCATCATTTACATATTGAAAACGTTTTTCATAAGTTATGTCACCAGAGTCTCATTTCAGGTTATGTATCTCGTAAGTCTGTTCTCGAAACATCATTTTAACTTTAGGTTTTAAAATATACCAACGTCTGGGAGATATATAAAGTATAATACTTTAGAGTCATTAGCATCGGGTGCATAAGAAATAGCGTGCTCCTTCATTACGAACGAGTTGTCTTGATAGTTTTCGAAACCCTGAGCATAGCTCATCATTTTTACGTTATTTATTTAAACACTACGTCCAAAAAGTCTCTACTCATTTATAACATTACAGTGCTCGCCTCGGAGTCCACTTCATCGACCCCGGATGAGTCCATTATTATATCTGTAATAATTATAGCTTCAAGTAACTGTTACAGCCTTCGCGACATACAATCCCTCTGCATATGCTGTAAGTTCTCATCATTAGCAAAGGCAGGGGTGCCTCAAGGACAGTGTTCACATGGCAAATATGATACAATATCCTCATCAGCTTGTAAATGTTCAGCTAGAAACGAATATACTAATTTTATTTCGTTGCCCGCAAAAGAAATTATAAATTCTTTCGGCAGAACTCAAAGTTGGGAGTAGTCTAAACTCAATAACGTTTTCGCCTTCCCATATGCTAAAATCGCATTGAATGTTTTAACACATTCAGAATCACAATCTTCACAGCAGTGACCTTGATGCAATGTACCTGTCGCGAGCTGATGCAGAGATGAAATCCCTTGTAGATCTAGATGATGTAGTGATGTTGTAGTGGACGCCTGGCGTCATTCTCGGTGATGACGCCTGTCGTTGTTGTAGACGTCTGGCATCGTCCTCGGTGTGGATGTCTGTCATCGTAGTGGATGTCTGTCATCGTAGTAAATGCCTAAGTCTCACTAGTGCTAATGCTATGCACACGCACGCATACACACACAAAGTGACATTAGCAGACGCCGACTTAACACTGAGAAAAATTAATTTATCCCTCCTTACTTAGTAAACGGATTCAAAATGGTTGCCATTTTCATTTAAATTTGCGTTCAATTTGACCTTTTAGGAAAATAAGTTGAAATATTGTAAAATTATACAGATTTCAGTTTCACTAGCAGTCATTTCAAGCTGGATACGTGCTATTTTAATATCACTACAATATTTATTTCCTAGGGATAACAGTTTGTAAATATATATGCATTTCATGGTAGATAGTAGAGTCGAAATCCAGAACTGGGAAAACTACACTTCAAATATGCACAAATATTTAGAAAATCAGATTGAAAGTAAAAAACTTTTGGAACAAGTTGGTTTCACTTTAGTTTTCAATGGTTGAAAAAGTTTAACTTGAGTATTGCTTACATATAACAATAGTATGCTAAGTTTAACTTGTTTAATTTGAAAGATGCGTGGTTTTCATAACTTAAATTTTTTTCAGCAAGTTAGGATTTTATCTTATATTTGTGTTGGTATGAAAATTAATCATTGATTAGTTTAAACTTAAATAAGTTTGCTGGAAAATGGTATAAAGTTAGCTGGCAAATGGTGTAAAGTTTAAAAATGTCTTTTATTTTTACAGAATTAAACATAAAATTTTACTTAAAACAGTTTATATTTTAATTTTATTTATTGTGTGTTAAAGACATTTGGAACGTATTTCATAGTGATGAGGAGAATAAAGTTTCATCGGCGGGACTTGTGAAATTTTTTTTAATTTCGCTGGGAATACTCCAAGCTCTTGCGTCTCGAAAAATAGGAGGAAACTTCAGTGCTCGAGCGAAAATAGCAATTTGTAAAAAAGATGGAGAGGGGCAGACAGCTAGCCCAGGTCAGTTCAAAATCCGCTGCTGCCCAGAGGGATGGAGCCTTCACGTTTTACACAAAAGACATACTTTGGCCTTGAGGTAATCCTCCGTTCCTCGCCGAGGCAGCTCTCATGTTGTAAAACGCGCACTCTGGGGTGTTGGTGATTTGAGGGGGACCGGGGCTGCGTGGACCTGCCAGTTCTCGAGATATTCGAAAATGTGTTCTTAAGTGGTGTAAGGGGAGGAGGCGCGTGGCCTTGAATCGATAGCGGGGGCTCTGCAGTGCCCTCCTTGAACAAGACAGTCATCCGAAAACGCTTTCTAACCTTGAGGGGGCCGTGGGCAAGCTTTGCAAAGCGCGGCTTTGGAAGGGGCCTGACCTCTGGTAACACATTTTTGGCTGGTGAAGGCGGGGGGATGGGGGTGTGGTTGGCGCCAAATAGGTTTCTGCAGTGCGTCAGGTTTCGTGAAATAGAAGACGTCGAGCATTGAGGGGGCGGGTTCTTCTCCCAGCCGTAATTTTTTTGTGGTTATATTTATTTTTGTGACAAAATAATTGTACTTAATTAATTTGACAGCGCAATGTTTTTTTTTAAGCAAATAAAATACAAGAAAAGTTGTAACACAAATGTTAACATAAATTCAATACATTTGTTTTGCCGCAACCTTAACACCACCTTAATGTTGACAGAACAGTGAGGAGGTAACGTTGATACAAAATATCTTAATGTCACATTAACATTCATAGCTTAACATTATATTACTTTAACAGCAACATTAGTTACTGATGGCTCACAGGTAACAAAAAATTGCTGTTGTAGTAACACTAACATTGTTGACACAACATAGACTTTTTTCTGTGCGGGTACAATTGGTGCACTCCGGGTGATTTAGATAATTGAGCTGTAAATCTCAACTAATCAATTATATGACGTTATAAGATAATGAGTATTTGTTCCTTGCGGTAAACAGCCATTGTTTTCGCACTCGTCATTATAATATCGTAACTGATAATACGCTGAGAAAGACATTGTTGTAAATATATTTTTATAGTATTATAAATAATTACGAGAATAATTTTCTCTTTTTAATCTTATTACTATCGCCATTCAATCCCGAACCTGGCCACGCCAAGGCAGTTGTAATAAGGGACAGGAAAGTTTCATGAGTTCAACGACCCGTAAGCTAGACTCCTCTGTACTATGTATGTTCGAGTCTCTGCTATTAGTTCATTGGCTGTTGCTCCAGTTTGAGTAGCCACTTTTGCGCCAGGCCATGGCAAGGGATTCAGCCTCTGTTTCCTTGTAGGTTTCTTACAGGCTTATAGCTCACCTGGGCGTGTCTAATGAATTGTGATACAATTGAATGCATAATATAAAAGTACTTGTGCATAAGTTTAACATGTCTTAAAATGATTTCGCGAAATTTTCCTGTCCCTAGTTGTAAGGCTATTTGCATGATGTGATGGTCATTTACGTCATATATCTTACTGTTGAAGGCCGAAACTGATGTTAATACTGTTTCTTTAGAGATTGGAAATATTTTAAAAAGTAAATCTTAAAAACAGTTTAGTTGGACAGATGAAATGATTGGTGTAATTTCGTAATAACCAGACATATTTGTAGACTTCGCTTAATACTCTTCTCACGTTGTTGACAATTTAAGTAAATGCTGGTGATATGAAATTCAAATACGTTCCATGGGGCCTTTAAATGAAATCTACATGTTCTCATGGCAGTAATTTGCATATGAATTAAGCGGATGCAATTTCAGCCACATCCTAATCTAGGCTTCGAACATTATTGTGACATCGTTAAATGTGAATATTATTTTCGAAATAAAGTTTTTACGAAGTATAAATTATACAGTATGGCCACAGAATACGCCAAAACACAGAGGTGAAAGAGCTGTTTATACCGCGCACGCCAGCATAATGGCGTCACTGGCCAACAATATGTCGGAACATCGTTCCCCAATCAGCGACTGGAAACTTACTTACTAGGTTCCAACCCAACCAACAGGAAATCTTCTGCAGCATAGAGTCGCCATCGGTCATCGGTCAGAACAACCGTTCCAGAACCTCGCCCAGCCAATCAGAGAACGGGTACGTCCACAGCAAAGAAACCGCCATGCCATTTTGTCTCTATGTACTTGTCTATTCTGTGCTCCAGCAGTGAACCTATACTCTAAATCGGAAACAGTGGGAATTTCACTGTTCAAATCAGTCAAACGTATCTGACTGATTCAACAGTCATTTCAGTGAATTTAACTGATGAATCAATGAAAAAATTCCAGATTTCCTTCCCTTATTGATTCAGTGACAATTTCCACCGGTTTATCAGTCATTTTTTTCACTGTTTACTCAGTGATTTATTTTTGACTGATGGATCAGTTAAACAGCGTTTTAAAATGGCCGTTAAATAAAGTGTATCAAGTGAAATAACAACGAATAAACTAATAAAACCAATTAAAAATACTTTCTAAAATGTGTTTCGTCTTTCGAAACGCCATTTTTTGAGGTAATAAGAACACACAGCCTTTCATTCAGTTTTTACGTCTTTCATTTCGTTTTCATGTAATCGTCACAGCGCTCTGTTTGAATGTTTAAACTGCATATAATGTGGCGAAGAGAGGGTACTCGTATATACTATTCGTTTTAACAATGCTAACGGTACCAATCAAACCAAAAACGAACAGTAAGAGTATACATTTCAAATCTTCACGATTTCGCTGCGAAATTATGACACATTTATTTTCCTCTCATTAATTCAACTTAGCGTGGTAGAGCAGCTGGTAAGATAACGGCCAAGAACGGATAGGTGTGCGAGTTCAGTCATAACAGCCTCCGATATTTCTTTTTTTACTTTTTTAAATGATTGTAAATTGCGCAATATAAATAGTAAAATATTGTAAATATGTTTTTTACGTAATTATTTGGTTACATTAAAAAAAAAACAATATTTAATTCGCCACGGTAATCGGCCGTCACTTATTCAATTAGTGAAATAATTTCACGTCACTAATTCAATCAGTGATATTATTACACTGAAATAATCAGTGGTTTTCCACTGATTCTTAGTGGAGCCATTTTCACTGATTCGAGTAGTTGAATTTCACTGCGAATCAGTGGTTTCGCACTGATTCGAATTTAGAGTGTGCGAATTTAAACTGTACTGAGAGAACGGCCAATCAAATATTTGTTTGCATCGGGATGAAAATATATTTAGTTCCCCCCAGCAAAATATTTCGTTGAACATACTAAACTTGAAAAGCAACAAAATTAAATTTGTCCATCTAACAAAAGACAAGTTTGAATAAACAAAACCTCTGTGTTGGGCCACAATAAAGATATTTATTAAGAATCTTGGCTTTTTCGGGGGGGGGGGGGGGGGGGGGGGACCGGAAAATGTTTTAAATCGACATTAATAATCACACTGAACACGAATTTACTAGGGCATTACGATATTCGCAATACATACTACCAAACGCGATGGCGGGGAGGGCTACTAAAAGTGGGGAAATTTGGGGTAAAACATGGAAAATTTAAGTAAATTATATGTAAATCGGGGTACTCAACAACCTTTAAATGCAAGAAGACCTACGCTAACTTAACTTAACTTCACCGTAGGTGTACAGCGGGAGAGTGTGCCGACACGTGTTAAACTAAGGAATTGTGCGTCGGTTCATCCACCACCTGTGATTCGCCTATCGTGAAGTTAGGTTTAATTCGCTTAGGTCTTCTGCATTTTAAATGGCTATGCAGGCAGTAGTACGTAAACCCTTCAATTCCCAATGTAACATGCAATAACGAGTCACATGCCTACATCAATCACTGTCACAATAAAACAAATATCGAACTCAAGTCACACTACTCTCCTATGTAGGCGGCTGATAGAATTCCTTCACGGCGATCTGGAAGTAATGTATACGCACGCGTTGGTCGGGGCGCCGGCGGCGAAACATAACTTCCTCCAAGTACTCGACGAAGTGCGGCGCTCTGCCATACCGGGGCCTCGGTGGTTGAGCGGTTAGCCTGCTCGCCTCCCACCAAGGCGATCTGGGTTCAATCCCCGGCCGGGTCACTCCAGATTTTCGCATGTGGGAATCGTTGGTAGGCGGGTTTTCTCGGGGATCTCCAGTTTCCCCCGCCCTTTCATTGCGAAGCTGCTCAATACTCACCTCAATCACCCTCATCGGCTCTCAAGACCTCGATGTTAAGAGCCACCCAAATCTCTTCACTTCACTTTACTTTCTGCCGTACCGAGACAGACTGCGCCGGACATCCCGTCGCACACGATCTATCCTTCGGGTGTTCGCCTCTGTGTCGGTAACAACGAAATTCTTACCTGAGGATGTCATAGTCATGGTCTGAAAGGCGATTATAAGCGCGCCAACCTTCACTTATAATTGTCGTTCCAGGCTCTATGAATTCCTTGATCATGCGCAGGAGTGTCCTGCTGGTACGATCTTCGACAGGAAAGAGAAATATACGATTAATATCTGTCTCGATCCAGCCAAAAACGCACTTCGCCTGGACGATACGCCCCTTATTCGACTTTCCTTCCCCAAATTCAGCCTCATATATTTTAACGAAAGAGCCCCCCCCCCCACCCCCCCCCCAGCACTCAACACATTTTACCTCCTGTCTCACGCATACACACCAATCAACCTTCACCTCGTGACAAATTGCAACCAATCCATGCCCGTATGTATACTAATGACACTTTCTACTTGCAAACATCGCGCGAGGATGAGGAATTACAAGAAAATTGTACAACAGTTTACAAATCAACACGACAGACACCTTTATTTTACGAAATCACGTGTCGTGCCAAAGAGATTGCTTAAAATTACGAAGCAACTTTTTGTATTTTTTTTCCTCGACACGTGTCCTAACAGACCGTTGACAGCCGGAAAAATCACTGTCCTCGGCTATTGCACTAGCTGCACCGTACATCGCACGACAAGACACCACGATCTACTGGATAATCAAATAGCAATGGCCAAGACAAGGTTAATTCAGCAAATTCGTATTCGTCCAGGTAACCTCCGCCACATGGCCGACTGTCAGCCACAGAAGCACTAGTAATGGCACAATCCTCCACGTGGTCGGATACAGACGTCGCAGAACACGCGTGCAGCAACACTCCAACCGCACACATCGACATATGGCCGTCAACTAACCAACGGCAACATACACACGCTCACAGCGGACAGACGACTGTCGATTCGCATTTGTTTACTATCCTAGAGCATTGTATAACGTGGCGACGCGCCTAAACAAAGCCGAAAAGCGCCAGTATAATATACATTTATTTTATTCAATTTTTACTTGACATACAACAAAGCTCTCTTAAATATCAACCAGGTAAGCCATGCAAAATAAAAATAAATACTTTTTATACGTCTATTATGTTCCCTTCAAAAAGACGTTATTCTTAATAATTACCTAAATATATTATACTGTCAACAAAATAGTTGAATTCAACTGAATATATTTGTTCGGCCACTTGTTTGATTGTGTCAGTTCGAAAATTAAGCTCGAAAGTTTATTTGCAATTTTTGTGACAATTAGGATAGTAACAGTGTTTGTTAGCGCATCTATTGATGATTAATAATGGTACAAACATCGTAATAAAATCAGTTCTACAGGTATCTAAAAAGTACAGTTGTAAAAACTGAAATATTTATTTGCTCACGTAGTCCAGTATTTGATATATATATATATATATATATATATATATATATATATATATATATATATATATATATATATATATATATATATATATATATATATATATATATATAGGATGTTTCTTAAATATATGGATAAACTCCGCATGCGTATTCCTCACTAAAAAATAATTTGAAAAAATATATACAAATATATACGACTTACCGTCTAAAGTGCATGCCATGAGTGGTTCGCCCATTTGAATGGGGACCAATAAGACGAGGTAATTACATTTTCTACGAACATTATGCACAATCTAACCGTAAGGCTCTGGAAAACGATTGAATGAACGAATTTCTACGATCCGTGTGATGTTTTAACACCATAGAAACAATTTTTCGTGGCAAAATAGGGGTTACAAATCTTATTTTGCAATAAAAGTGTGTGTTACCAGTGTTTAATTACATTTTATGTGACATATTATGAAGAAATACGTTAAATAAGCTAAAAAGGCCTGCATCATTGCCCTATTTCCCAACCGTTTCCGAGGAATAAACGCATAAAAGTACACAACTACGAAATGCCGTGGCCGGGTATGTAGGCAACACGCAATTCACCTGAGATGATCGACACTAGTGTGGCATACCATGCTAACCTAAGATCACAAAATACCATGCCGGTGGGTTATAAAATGAATTAGTCGTGTGAGGTGAGCTGCTATCTAACGAGTAGGCTAACATAGAGATAGGAGTAACAGGACATGGCATACTATAACGTCATTGAAACTGCATTTTCGTCCGTCGCCGTAGTGTGGCACCCAAAACACTGAAAATGTTGAGGCAGTTATTTGTATTTAATGCATGTAAAATGTGGAGGTTTTTAAACACATAACAAAAAAATGAAGCTAACCTTTCAGGCGAAATATCAACATGCTCTGATACAATAGTTTCAATTTAATTTTGACAGGTTAGATTTCAAATTTAGTGGTTGTCACATGGCCGACAGGCTTCATCATTTTATCGTGCACATCCACAGACAAGGCCACCAAGCGCTGACTTCTGCTGGCCAGCGGTACCGTTTCACTGGCTTGCGCGGCTCGAGTTCACGGCATAAGCGGTATAAGCCTGGTGCTGGAATTGTGTTGCATGTGTAATCATAACTAGAGCCCCGAGTATCTCGCGGTTTGAGTTGGCAGCAAGCTAGGCTGGATAACCCTCTATACGCTCGAGACATTATCTTTTCTTATTGGTTGTAGCGATCAAGCGAACCTTCTGTACAGGTCTGTTAAACACTCACTCGCATTACTGCTTCCTGCTTATCACTAGCTCACAGTTAAAGTCTAAAGAACTGTCGTCCAATCATAAAAGTAGGAGAAAAGAACAAGTGTTAGGAGTCTACCTCGCCTCCGAATGAATTCGCGAAATACTCGTGCCTCTACTCATCACATCGATGTACGAAAAGAAAATATCTCAGAGGAGGTAAGTATAAATAGTGTTAAGTAAATCATGCGCATTATAAATGAGATTTCCGAGCCCTCTGACAAAGCTAAAAACGGCTTTTTCACACTGCTGTATCTCAAAATTAGAGACCAGGAAATTTCGCCATTACATTGGAAGACACAAGTTAGACTTCAAACAAGTGAACATTTGAATTTCTGTCTCAATTAGATCTCAGTTTATACGACAAGCCCTGAAAATTTTTTAACCAATAACTGACCTGCAGGAAAGCTAGGACCGAATACCGTTGTACCTGGTCTGCGATGAAACTAGGGCATCGGCCAATGAACAGCTAACTGAGGCTCAAATACTCAAAGGATTGAGGAGTCTAGCTTGCTGCCAAATGAATCCGCGAGATTTCCGAGCCTCGCTCGCTTGCTTCTGAATCCAGAGCACGCTAAAACGCTCCAAAGAAGGAGGCGCCCTTAAAAGTACATGGCCCGAGATTTTTTTTTCCTTTTTTACGCGTTCGAGGCACAGCTATACGGGCGACAATAACACGCGCGACCAGCGCCCCGTCGCACCTACGTGCAAGGTTCTGAACCTGCGTGCAGTGTTTCCGCTGTTACGTTTTCCTGTGCAAATGAGATCTGTGACAGCGGAATTTTATTACACGAGATGAAAGCACGTAGATTAAAACTACGACTGTACCGTTTAATTTTTCTCCTACCTATCAAGGAAATTGCGCAAGCGAGCTCTACAAATGAGATTTTGGCCATTCTCGCAAATATTTTTATCCTAAAATAAACTAGATACTATAAAAACAAAACTGTATGGGCCTTAATTATATATATATATATATATATATATATATATCTTTTCTGGCAAACGTCGTATTTCCAGGACCTTATTTGCTGAGAAACACGTAGACGCGTAAACAACGAATGTACAGGAAATATGTCCGAACTACTAACTCACGCGGCCCCCGTCTATCTATCGTTTTTTTCTTCCGCAATAAGGGCGACACTGCCATGCGCACCAAGTGTGCCATCGTCGATAAGCTCCAGGCTCTCAACTGGCGCGCAGCGTTTTCGTCGCACTGCGTGTACCTAAGGGACTCTCAGTGATGACCCTATTGCTTTATTGCTGGAAAGTCTATAGGAACGTTCCACCCAAGGCCTTTCGGCAGTTTTGTATGTATCTGAAGCATATAGTATGAGATGCAGCACTTTGGGAAAGCAGTTTTTAGCCATTTTATAGTGCTCTGAAACGGTGTTTATAATGTGCGCCACGTATAGGAAGCACATCATCTGAAGTGTGTGTTCTTTTCGTATATCAGCACATTTGACGCACGTTTAATAGTTTCGAAGAAGAACGAGTTTTTCAAACACTTTGCAACGAATTTGAAGCACCAGGCAGGCTCTAAACTATTTGTTTTTTCTCTCCGTGCAAGTGATGCATACAAATAAGGTATATGATATTCACTATAAAATGGGCATTTTTTAAAGCCCTGCGTAAGATCTACTTATATGCAAGTTGTGTATTATTCCGTTTTATATAATATTAACATTGTCATAGGCCTCATCACGTTATTCATGCGTCGGGCAAGTTAAACTGTGAAAATATTAGACAAGTAAACATTTAACATATCTGCTAATTTTTACACTTTAAAGAATGTAAAAAAAGCAGCAAGCGAAATAAATAATTTAACTTATCACAAATGGTTACCTAACACTTTTTATTCGACTTAAGATAAGGAACTACTTCCCATCCATCATTACCAACTTTACTGGGCGCATGTCACTCAGGGGACCCGTTAAAAAATATGCAGGCAAGAGCAGTGACTTTTTTGTAAGGTTGATTTCAAAAGTGCTCACTTTATCGTGAACAGCCTTTACGTACACTACAACAACTCTCCAGAGCGAAGCGAGGTGTCGGCTGGAGGCGCAAGGTCATCGCGGGGGGCAGGTATCTCGCATCCGCGTTCTACTGAGTCATAGGTCACGATGAGGGGCACCTGAACCGCCCAGCTGCCGCCTTCCTCTGCTGGACACTACCGCTAACCTTTATACTACTCAGGTTGGGAACAAAACCACGTGTGGCCTATTCGCGGTAAAGTGAGCACTTTTTAAGGTCCTCCCTGCAGGCATAATCACCAGGAAATTATCTTTTATTTTGGCTTCAGATTTTAACTCTCGAATGCTATCAAATGAGTACACTGTGTTTATTAACCACACAACAATTTTTATATTAAAAATTAGGCGAAATAATACAAATAAGCAAAAATATCTTTCAAGGACGGCCTTGAAGAGTGCTCAATTTACAGTGAACAGCCAGTACCTCATGGGAGGGTTCGCAAAAGGGAACATTCCTAACACAAAGTGCTCTGGTGTTCCAAGGAGGCTGCGTTTTCGAGTTGGCAGTTCTGAAATATTTTATCACTCTTTGTTTGAGCGGTTACGCTTATCTCAGGAGATAAATAACCTGGGACAAATGGCTTTTTGGAAGAAAATGTAAAAATAAATTATCTAATACCGCATGGTCTTGCTTATATCATGTTTAATGTCTTCAAAGAAAAAAAAATCGTTTATATTAAAAATAACTCTCCTTTTTAGAGCTTTCCTACGGAGTTTTCTTAAGAGGTTTAGTAAAGACACACTTTTAAATATTGTTACGCATCTACCGCCCCACGGAGCGCGGACACTATGCGCGGGTTCAGCTCTGTGGTGGATGACCACCTCAACTCTCCTCGCCACCATGCAGCCCCACTCACGCTCCCGTCACCGGGCGACCGGGAATGATTGACAGCTGACCTGGCTGGCGTCACAGCTCCTCCTCCCTGCTGCTGGAGAAGCCGACGACTTTAGAGAATGCGCAAAAGTATTCTGGGAACTAGGACCCTCGGCGCTACGCGGCATGTAGAGAAATTTCTGGGCGATGACCTACGACCCTATAAATATCGCAGCGGCCCGAAGGTCAGGAGTCTTTTGGTACAACCATCTGGCTGTGTGCGGTAACCAAGCAAAGTCTGGTGCGGCGAGGGATATCGGTTAAGAGGACAGACGACGGCGGGAGATTGCGTGACGACGGCGGACGAGGTGTTGCATACTTGTGGGATCTGGACTGAACTGAGGTGGGACTGAAACTAACATGTGATACGGATGTTATTGCAGATATTGGAACTGTCAAACATGTACATATAATATATAAAGTAATTCACTGGGTTTTGACACACTTAATTGCAACTCACTTCAGTTATTTATTAATTGTAAATTGCAAGATATGTAGATTTATTGTGAGAAATTCAATCGAGAATATTTTCTTTGCGATTATTGTAAATAAACGAGTACATTATAGTTCACGCTTTTATTTAACTAAGACCTCCATCCCTTAACGAAATTGGTTTAGCCCTCTGACTTTGAGAGATTGTAACACTGGTGTCAGAAGTGGGGTGGAGACTTTTCATTTTTTCTTTTAATGCACTTATGTTACAGTAGGTTATTAAATAATTTGATTTGTAAAAATAATAAAAGTTGTAGTAATAAGCACAGGAATTATTACGAAAATTTTTGTATGCTAACTAGGAAAATGACGACATACATTGTAGCACTCCACTCTTTAATTGAAGGACTATGCAACCAAATTAGTAGCGTTAGGAAATATGCAAATAGTGTAAATGATAATCTAAATAGCCAAGTAAGTAGTGTTAGTGAATTAGTAGAAAAGAAAACAGACTGTGTTAGTGAAATGGCTGACAAACTGGATAAGAAAATAGACAATGTGAATGAGAATGTAGACCGAAAGATGTACGAGGTCGTTGTGTGTCTGTATCCTGATTCGCAGTCTGTGAGGGAGTCGTATAATCGTAGAACTACAACGAGGCAGGAGTACGTTCGCGACGCCCATCCATGTGGTGTTGGCAATGTAATGTTCTGGGCAGGAATAATTCTTGATATAAATATGCCACTCGTGCACATCATCGACATCCTAACAGTCCAACAATACGGGGAAGACGTTCTCGAGCATGTCGGGCATGCTTTCGAGCATGCTCTTCATCCTCATGGACGATAATGCTCGTCCAAATAGAGTATGTATTGTGCAGAACTTCTTGCAGGAACATCATCACATGAGGGCCATAGCCAGCTAGGTCACCCAATATGAATTGCTAGGAACATGCATGGGGGATGTTAAAACACGCCATTGTCAATGTCCGAGACCACTCGAAACACTCAGAGGGTTATTTCAGGCTGCTGTTAAGGAGTGGGACCTCGTCCCTCAAGAAATGCTGGACAGCCTCATTTGTAATATGCTACGACGTGCACAGGGAGGCCATATAAGCCACTAACGGTATGACAGGACTGTTTTATGAATGTTCCGCCGATATGCCGAAGTGATTTCGGGTGCTGTGAGCTGCAAGTGGTCACGAAGTGCATTAAGAGCCTCTTCCCCATTGACTTGGAAATTACATAGATGCAGTCGACAACAACCCATATACCATATATACATCCAAAGAATATCTGACGGATATCACTCTCTGACATTCAGGATATCCAAGAACATTCAAGATTAGCAAAGCTACATTCAAAAGACTACCAAAAGATATCCAAAGTCCCCCCCCCCCCTAATACTCAAATGTGATTTAGATATTTTGGATTTCCCATGGTCCTATACATATTTAGATGTAGTCGCTTAACTTAATCAATGGCCATCGGTGGTTTTGTAATATCTAATGGCTATCCAGTAAGTGGTAAAAACTGATATTTACTACTCGATAGCCAAAGGATATAGGGGAAGGCGCCATGGATGAACCACCGCAATATTTCTCTCATCTGACACTACACTGCTAGTGTACTCTAGCGGTGGTAAAGAGTACCTCTACTTCGTGAGATGACGCCATGTTAGTTTGAAAACGTTCGTGAAATGGATGACGGAGCAGCACGTCCAGGTGAGATTTTCATAGTGATAATGTAATTTTTAGAGAAAATACTTTACTGAATCATTAGTACTAATGCTATAACACCTAATTAGTTGTTACTAAATGATAGGATGTTCCTCTGGCTACTTCTTGAATATGGCATCTAGTCCTTGCGATTAATATATGAGCGATAGTGAAGAGGTTAAATGCAAACCAAAAATGTTGCCATCATTGGACCAGAACCAACTTCCATCAATGGACTGGTCCAATCATGGCAACCATTAACTAGATATCACTGCTATACAATTTTACGCGGCAGGCAGGCAGGAATGGAAGACAACCGCTATCTGTAATTGTAGCTGAGTCAATGCGTGGATAAGATAACTGTGCTGTCTCGTACATTCTTCGTGTCTGCTGCTTATAGATAATGAGGACCAATCTAATTTCTAATACTGCATGACCTCAGGCCTACATAAGCAAAACTAACGCGGTCGTAGTTTTTTAAATACAAGTGGTGTACAACCTTCACTGCGATCAAAATATTAACAAAACATATTACCAATAAACTTTCTTCCATTCTTAGGCCATATTTTTTGGTCTGCATGCAATGTACGGCATGTAGGCCTATGTTGTATACTAATTTGTTTAGTGTTAACACATTATAAACGTCACAAAGATGGTAAGAACATTAATGCGATTATGATAAGAAAGTATTTGGCAGTGTATGTGACATGCCACCGCACATTGAAGATGAAATTGTGCAGCATGTTTTACAATTAGAGGAGTGTTTGTTTAGTGTTACTGCCACCGATCTCAGAAAGTTAACTTTTGCTGTCGCGGAGAGAAATGGTGTACCACACAGAGTCAACAGAACTAAAAAAATCGCTGGTAAAAAGAGGTACTACCAGTTCATGAGCAGACACAGAGAGCTTTCTCTTAGGCAGCCAGAGTCTACGTCAATGGCTAGGGCATCTGGTTTCAACAGAGAGCGAGTAAAGGAATTTTTTGAGGTTTTGATGAAAATAGTTGATGAACATCATTTAGATAGTACTAGAATCTTCAACATGGACGAGAGAGGAATAGCAGCAGTGCAAAAAAAAAAAAAAAAACCAAAGAAAGTCATTGCACACAAGGGCAAATATCAGGTTGGTTCGATTTCTAGTGGAGAAAGAGGAGTCACAACTACTGCAGTTTGTTGTGCCAGTGCTGCTGGGCAGTTCGTTCCGCCGATGCTAATTTTAAACGTGCTCGCTGTAAAGACGAATTGAAAGATGGTGCGCCACCGGGCAGTATTTTTTGCATTTAATTCCGACAGTGGGAACATTACTAAAGATATATTCGTACAGTGGCTGCAACATTTCATTTCAATCGTTCGGCCGACTCAGACAAATAAAGTGCTCATTTTGCTGTATGGACATTCCACCCACACAAAGAATTTTGAAACCTTACATCTAGTGCGAGAAAATGGAATAGTTATGGTCGCACTTCCAGGACACAGCACCCACAGATTACAGACTCTGGATGTATCTTTCTTTAAACCACTCAGTTCATATTATATTGATGAAGTCGAAAAATGGTTGAGATTTCATCCAGGTCGATGTGTTACTCAGTTCAAAATCGCAGAGATTTTTGGAAGAGCATATGGACGAGCAGCTACTGTTGGGACAGTGATAAGTGGATATGCACATTCAGGTGTGTGGCCAGTCGATCCTGATGTGTTTAAAAATCATAATTTTTCAGCTCCCAATGCAGTTCAGCCTGGACTATGCTGCGCGAAGAATTTACCAGCCACAGCAAATCTCATTAGAAACGAAACAGCCAACAATGGGACAGTAAATAGTATTCCTAGTAGCAGCGCTGAAGAAAATAGGAATTTGCTTCCAGTTTCAGTAGAGTCCATTTCCCCATTTCCAAGAGCAGCCATTGATGTAGCTGATCGAGGAAAGAAAGGAAATCAAAGAGTTCAAATACTCACAGATTCCCCTTGTTAAAAGAGCTTGGAAGAAGATGAAAAAAAGTCCACATCTAAGCCTAGCTGTGGGTCCAAGGCTAACCGAAAAAGAAAGAGTAATCAACCAGTAGGTGTACCAGAAACTACTGCTCTGAAGCCAACAAAAAGATTAAGCTTTGCTGATTCGAGAACGCCTCCAAAAGTTATAAAGGACTGGTACTGTGAGTTGTACCAAGAAGTCTCTGTTGAAGAAATGATCCAGTGCATGACATTTAAATTTTGGGTCCATTCAAACTGTGCAGGTTAAGTCGAGGGGTAAAACGGTTTTTCTGTGAAAACTGCCTTCATTAGGCCTAATTTTGAGACTTTTCATGTTTGAAGTAAGCTATAATTTCATTGCTGTTGTCTATGGACAAGACAACGCTTTAAAACTAAAGACAATTTGGCAAGATTTTTTTTGTGGTAACAGTGATGCTTCATCGTGCCATTTATACCCATAAAATGTAATAGTATAATATAGTTTGTGTTAGTTTAACCAATGTTTAAATAACAATTGTATTTTTTAAACAAATTGTAGTGGTCCATTCGTAGCAATTTAGTGGTCCATTCATGGCGATGGGTGTCCATGGTTGGACCATTTCAGTAAAAATATCGTTGAATTTTTATTAATACTTTTTGGCATTTGTTATAATGTAACCAGTAGTTTTTGTTTCTACATTGATGCAGCTGTTCACCTTTTCCTAAAATGTTAATGTTAATTGTTTCATAGTTATGGTAGTTTTTGTTAAAGTGGTCAATCGGTAGCAACCTTACCCTACATTAGAGATTCGCTGTATGACTTAGATGACTTCCGGATATTGTGAATATAATTGGGATACCCGGTGGGTATCCTGTGCCATGTAGGAAGTTAAGCTCCACGTCCCTTTGCACACTCGAGCCACAGTTAGTTGTTCATTGGCTAAAGCTGCAGTTTTACTCCAGACCAGGAAACACGAGAATCAGTCTTCTTTTCCTTGCAGGTTGGTTATTCGCTAAAATCCGTTATAAAATGCAATTAAATAAATAAAGTCAAATGAACACGTATTCTATTTGTGGCTTGTCAATTGAATTCGCTAAATCCGCGAATCTCTGATGACGGAGCATATCTGAATACCTCGCCCATGAGCCCAAAGCATGGAAGGGCTGATGCTGAGATCACATTTTTAAAATAGCTAAAGAAAACGTTTGAAGAGTATCCACAATAAACACAGCACTTTTGAAACCCTTGTTTAAGCTCTACTTGTATACATAGTGTGTATTTTTCAACCATATATAAAATTAACATTGCCCATGGGCCTGATCACAAGAGACCAGAAAATTTCGCGATTTCATTTGAGGACAATCTTGACTTCAAACACACGTAGATTTGACTTTCTGTCTCATTTGAATCGCAGTTTGTAAGACACACCCTGAACAAAGTTGAACCAATAACTTATCTGCAAGAAAACTAGGAGCCAATATCATTCTACCTAGTTTGCGATGAAACTGGAGAATCGGCCAATGAACAACTAACTGAGGCTCAAGTACAGGAAGATTTGTGGAGTCTAGCGTGTTGCCAAATGAATCCGCGAAATCTCCGAGTCTCTACTGATCACATTATCCATACGTTGGGCAAGTGAAACTGTAAAATTATTAGAAAAGTAAGCATTTGACCTAATTTCCTAATTCCCACAGTTAAAATGCATTTTTAAAAAACTAAAGAAATAATTTCACTGTTCACGAACGTTTGCTTAGCACGTATATTTCAAATGTTGACATTTTCTCCGATGTTACCAACTTTATGGGGCGCATGCGAGCCTGTGTACCCGTTGAAATATACGAAGGCAGGGCCAGTCGTATATTTCAAAGGTTTATGTCAAAAGTGTTCTCTTAATCATGAACAGCCTTTATACGCATGATGAAAGCGAACAGCGTGCTGCACTTCGATAAAGCCATAAACTCCCAACCCACGGGAACGTGCTGAATTCAGAAGCCAAGTACCGACCTTGCTTGAGAAAGTAAACGGTCTTGTTCTTGTTTGTATTTAAGTGCTTAGCAGTGAACAGGTGATAAACAAATTGGCTACACAGATTCATTTTTCCTTCACCGGCTGTCCTTCCCAGCTTTCGTGTTGTGTGCACATCGCCAAACACGATAGTCGAAAACCTGTTTCGTGCAACCAATTATTTATTTAGTCGTGTAAAGCAGAATCTACGGTGCCTATAACCTATTTGTACTAACTTTCCAACTTTTCCGAAAGTTATGTTATAGTTCTAGTTTCGGGTTACTATTATGTTTGAATTTTGGCCAGGCTGTATTTCTGAATACTATAACTGTTTTAAACATTTTTCTGGTGAATGAAATGAAGGACTTATATTTAACTACTTTCGGTTAGCCCGTGTTGACAAAATTGGGTTCTTAAAATGTTTTGTAGTTAAAATTAATTACGAAATTAAAGCAGTTAACATGTGTCCCAAAATGCACAATTCACAAAAGGCAACGGATTACAAATATATGCTCACGGTATTGATAACTTTTCATAATCAGTCTCAGATAAATTAAATACTAATTGCTAATTTTTGAAAAAAAATATTTCAAGAAGTATAAGGTATTTTTTAATGAAATACTAGAATAATTCTAGATAGATGTAGGGTGTTTAATTCGGCTTCTTTTTTCACTCCGTGCGTTATCACGTGAGCAGAAAATCCAGCTAAACGGGTTTTTGTGACCAGTTTATTAATGCTCCATTTCTAGTCAAATTACCTTACTCCTTTCTGTTTTATTCCGACAAGCAACTTATATCTTTCAGACCAAATTTAAATTAAGTGGTACTTAACTTTGTCGTGAAACGAGCAATTGTGGCAGTTTTAGCAGCCATATAAAGCAGAGATTGAAATAACTGTGCCAAATAAACCGCAATTCATTGCGTTTTTACCCTGCCATTGTTACCAAACCGTATGTAGACATTAATACTATGTTCGTAATTATCAGATGCCGGGATCGTATTCGATGCTGCAAATTTCATGAAATTGTGCCGTTTACGAAAATTCTATTTTTAAGTTTACAATAACAAATGTTGCTCAGTTTAAAATCAATAATAACATGCAAAAAAATCCCAGGAATTTTATTTTCTGGGAAACCGTTCTTGATTGATTTAAGTACCACAAGGAGTATGGGCTCATTATTTTATGTTATGTTCCCATCTCACGCAAGGATCGACGGAATTGTATTAATACCTAACCGTTGTGTATATATATGTTACAAATAAACATTAAAAGCAAGGTACTAGAGATTTTTTATCACAGTAGAAAACTTTAATTTTTATGTTTGTTCATGACAGCCTTCCGTGAAAAAAAAAGTTACCAAGTCCATCTTCCCTCTACCTCTACCTTGGTTCTTGCAAAGATGCTGAGTTATCGTGATATATATATATATATATATATATATATATATATATATATCACGAAACATAACGGTTTTAATATACTCTCCACAGAGTCAGTTGTCTGATTCACATGGTTTCTGCCAGTGGCGCAGCCAGAAATTTTTCAGGAGGGGGCGGGGGATTTTGCGGTGTCAGGGGAGTAGAGGGGTAGTTACTTTGACTGAATTGAATGAAGAGAGATTCACCAGCATCAGCTCCCAGATTTTCGTATGTGGGATTCGTGCCGAACCATGCCGCTGGTTGGTGTATTTTCTCGGGGATCTCCAGTTACCCCCCTTACAATCCGGCTCTGCTCCATACTTATTTAACTTCCCCCTCATCGGCTCTCAAGACCTCGATGTTAAGAGCCGTCCAAAACTCTCGACTCCACTAGGAGAAAAATTGCTTCGCGTTATAGCAAAATGCATTATAGTTTACAGCAATGGCATATTTTTTTTATCACAGTTAGAGGGTTGTTAATGAATTAAATACTAATTGTCGACTACCTTTGGGGTAAAGAGGGGGGTTACAACGCCCTATCCTCTCCCCATTGGCTACGCCGCTGGTTTCTGTTTTTATCTCGACATTATACATATATATCTCGACATTACACATATATATATATCACGACACGCGAAAGGCAGGCTTACTGACTCGCCTCTTCCTGTGTAGAGGGACTAAGGGAGTTTGGTATGGTTGGATTAGGGGGACAAAGCAAAATAAAAGGACGTACGTGGCTTCTGGCGGGAATATAGTTATCGGTGGATCATTATGTTTTGTTTCTTTAACGATGTTAATTCAAGCAAAGGATCCAACGTGAGGGCAGGTACTTAAAACATGAGGAATCAACAATGTTGTAATAATACAATGGTTGCACATGTCTCGGAAGCGATTGGTTTCCAGACTAATGTTTATTACCAGTGTTGCAATTATTTCGTTGTCCTCTACCGCCCCTGCAGGTTGGACCTATAATTAGAGACCCGAGAATTTCGCTGGTTAATTTCTAGACAAGTTGGAATTCACACACATATACATTAATGTTACGTTTATAATTGGTCGACGTGTTGTTTGATATCTCCTGGAGATAAATGAGCCAATACTAAAAATGCAATAAATTGTGCCCCCAGCCACCGCCTTTTACTACCACAACAATCAACCAATAAACAGTTGATATCTGTATGCGAGTATATAAGACTGTGAAGTCTAACCTACATGTCATTGAACTCGCGTATTTCTCCGGGTCTCTACCAATAATATTGAAACATCCGGTATACAACGTTTTCAGCAATCAAATGTTCTTTCCAGCGTAGAATACTATACAATTCATTATGTTAATTAGAGTAATTTATATTTTGAGTGTCATTTTCATATCACTATGTTGCAGAGGACCTTATGAAAACCACTGGGGAAATAATATTTATTCGCCCATGTCTTCGAAGAATGTGAATGTTCACGGTTACTTCCAAATTTTCTGAAACCCTGCTAAAGTTCTACTTCCACGATAATCCTCCGCCTAATGCAAACAATACACCAAAGGGACAAAGCATCGGATTCGTGTGCACTCAATGTTACAATAGTTTGAATTAGAACTATTTCTTACTAGGTGTTACCAACGCATATACTTTATCCCTGTTTTTATTGAAATTAATTATGAATAAAATATTATAATTTATAAGCTAGATTGAATATAAGACAAAGTTCAATTTAACTTAAAGTAAGGTTCTTTAGTACTAACACGTGTATAAGATGCTCGTAATACGTGGCATATTTAGGAAACAACCAAACACATCATCCATGGGGGAATTTTTCAAAGGTTTGATTCAAAAAGTGTTTTTAAAAAAACCGCGAATAGATTATGACGGCAAACTCCTTATAACTCAGTGAAATTCAGGCGTCGATATATTACACTAGCAGCTCCCAAGTTATTAATCGGTGCACTAGGCCCGATTCCCAGTTGCTAGAGGACTATTCAAGTGCCCTAAACTCCCTCGCCGGGTTCCTGGCTGTTTGCTGTGTTTTCCCTCTATCTTCTTGCCGCGTAAGGCGATAGCAAACCACTGCGAATTATCCTGCCTATAGTGTATTCATAATTCATGCTTGAATTTTATAGTATACGTTTTCTGTGTGTACTCGCTCTGTTATAAATGACATGTTTCGTAGCCTCATGGCTATGGACACTCGAAATTCGCGAAAAGATTTCCGTACGCGCTAGATTTCAATAGCCTACAGAAATGCAAGCAGTTTCCTTTAGCTTGTTGGCGGCGCACCTTTGAGAGAATACATTTTCCTACTTGACTGGCCAATCAAAATTAGGTTACTTCTATGCTTTAAGTCTGAGATTCGTGCCCAGACACATAAGACGCGTAACAAGGAAACCATCCAATCACGACAGTGGATCTGAGCTAAAGTGTTATGAAATACAACTGGTCTTGAAATCTTTTAGCGAAATTGTAGTGTCCTTACTTATGGCTCTTGCCATAAATACTAGGATCGAAAGAATTAATACAATAAATACATAAAAATGAATATGCATAATCAAATCATACAAGTAGCATAAGCTTAAGTGTGTTAAAATATTTTGGCTCATAATGCGTTTTTTGTTTTAAAGTGTCTCTTGAGTTTTCAGTGCTGATAGTTTGAGCACGACAGTTTTAGTTAAAAAAAATTAAATATAAATACTTACTTTAATTTTTACTACCTTTATGTCAATCTGTTTTTACATAAACGATATATAGTAACTGACACGGATTTTTTTAATGGTTGCTTTCAGAAGCATGGACTAAACAGCGTCACAATGAAAGTAGGCCTCGACAGTCCAGATCAGCCTCCGAACTGAACATCCGTTAATATGTACCTACGCCGAATGATCGAAATCGTTACAATCGAATATGTAACTACGGGAAGTGCGACAAGCACACAGGAAGATGCAGCAAGTATCCGCATCAGCCGAGCTCTACAACATACAGCATTGATGTAGTTGTTCTTGCAGTTATAAATTATTCACATCGACCCTACTTGTCACAATGAACACACTTTAATTTTCTTTCGGTTTTATTATTTGGTGGCTCTGTTATGCTATGTTACAAAAATTTACCGATTTTTCGACTTCATATTTTAGCAAATGATAATGTGTATTACTTTCTTTTTAGTTTAATGTAGTTTACAAACAAAAAAATAATGATACTCATTTTCATTTTTATGCAATTTCCAAGATAAAATCAAATTTTGCTGTCTGAGGGCGACCCCTCCCCTACAGACAAATGCAGTATGTCAGGTAATTTTCGGATACGGACAGCACCACACGAATCCGTGATTGAAAAAATACCCTGTGTTGAAAATGCATAAGAATCTTAGTTTAGGAGAAAAACGACATGAAAGGTCCAAAATCCATAGTAGCAAACATGCGGTATTCCAATTAGATAAAGGTGAATTGATGGGGCAAGGCTGCAAATAATTTATAGGTCGTAAGGCATACGGCAACGGATCGAGCTGTGCTCAGTAGTGCCAAAGAGGTCATGGAGTTCATATGCAGTGAGTAACTGGAACATGGCAATGACCACGAGTGCATCCGGCAGCCAAGCCTTGTACATTATGCAGGCATCCAACGTACGGGAAAGTGCATTGCTATGGGCAGAGCAAACTTCGAACACCTTTTATCACGTTTCAACGTTTTGTATGCTGATGCTGTATGCTGTGCTTAACATGAAATAGTAATTTTATCTACCTTAATGCCGTTTTTCTCATAAACTAAAGGCCCTACGCTTTTTTTTTTACCAAAGATTATTTTCAATTTAGTTTTGATCACAGATTCGTGTGGTGCAGTCCGTATCCGCGAATTACCTGACATTCTGTACACACGTGGCCCTCTGGTTGTGTTTGGACAACCAAAGACAAACATGTACGTGCATCAGCATTAGTCTGAACTCGTGAGTGGAAAGTCAAGCACAAGAACACACCCTCAGTGCAGTAAGGCACCATCAAATGCACGACCTCGTGTATTCGTGCCTGGCGTGGCAACCACGTGTTGTAATGCGCTGAGTTTCTTTGTTTCCTCCTTGCCCAAGTGCAAATACAGCGTTTCTTAAAGAAATTACTAAATCATAAGTAACATTAACATAACATAAACTAGTCATCAAGAAGGTAAAATACTTGCGAATTTTAAATCTTCTGGAGATAACCTTGAAAGTCTACCAATGGTAAGACATGCACAGTAACATATCGGACAGAACAAGGGATCCAAATCTACTTAACAAGATGCCATTCATGTGTGGTTTGGCATTTGATCCTAGTATTAGTCGTCACTGTCTTTTCACTTTGCATATGGTCCCTCGTATCTCCAGTGTATCAATGTTATGTACGCCATCAACGGGAATACAAAATGTGCTTCATTGACAAGACGTAAACGACGAACGTTTCCGTAGCAAAGGCGATCACGCTGCGGATTTTGACGGAAAAAATCCTGGTTTCACACTACTTGCTAAGAGTCCAATTTTTAGCCTATTTTTGGATGAAAGGTAGGCTTCTGAGAGTTCTTTTCTGCCTGTGTGTTTGTGTGTGGCTGTAAGTATGTGTCCCAAAAAACGTTTGAACCCGGTAAATTAATTTCACCAAACTCGGCAGGCCCTACTCATAATGTACTTAGTAAGAACATCTAACTTTTACAAATTTCGACCATGCCAGGTGCTTATTTTCAAAATTTAGGTGGTTTTAAAATTTACGGTGCTATTTCATATCTCGGCAACCATTTAACCGATTTTCACAGAATGTTGAATGTTGACAGTGCATCAAGTAAGCATTCAATTTAGATATGTCCGTCGTTGTTCGTCCGCCATTTAGAAAGAAAGCACGACATGAGAAAATAAAGCTTTAACTTATAACTCGAGAACTGAGAACTACTCAACTGATTCTCGCCAAATTTAGCACCTAAGCAAAACTATCAAATGCTGTGTAAACCTCAGCTGTTTAAATGGATGAAATTTATTTTCAAAATGGCTGCAATACAAATATTTTAGGTTTATTTGCTATACCTACCATACCCTTCGGGATATTTCAAATAAAGTTTTTATGCTAAAGGTATATATTACAAGCATCATGTGCCAACACATAGCCACTTTCGTGCTCCATTTTGTGAGATAGCAACATGTGAAGGAATAAAATTTTTATGCGATTTCTCGGGTAAGAACATACCGATTCTTACAAAATGTTGCAAAAAAGCAGTAATACGGTAGAATATACAATTTGAAACATGTGATCAATGTCATCTTAACTTTGTATACTGGCAGTATCTATTCGAGTATCAAAAACCTTATACATTAACTATTTTCCGCCATATTATAAAATAGCACATCATTTAAAGTTAAGTTTCCATGCCCTGTTTTGGCAAAAAATTATATAATTCCCACTAAATTCATGCAACAAGGTATAATTTTGAAATCCATCTAAATCTATGTTTTAAGGGGTTCGTAACATATTTTCAAAATAATAGCTATATAAAGACTTTTACCAGAAGGCTACATGTCCCAAAAAATTTCAACCAAATTTATACGTATGCTGGCAGTATCTATGAAAATCATTAAATTTATTTTTAAAAAATAACCATTTTGTTCGCTATTTATGAGGATCACCACACAAAAATTGGAGGTTTTATGCCTTATGTCGGATATCAAGCCACATATTACCGCCAAATTTAACACGCAAATAGTATTATGGTAGGCCATGTAATCGTGAGGACAGAACTTTATTTTAGTTGCATTAATATGAATAATTTAGATTTGTATGTTATACGAACTAAAGATTTGTACAACATTTAACCAAATTTCGTACGCTCTCAGTATTCATTAAAATTATTAGTTTTGCGCACAGAGATCATATTTTGCCAGCTTTTTTAGGATAGTGTCAGGTGAAAAATGGAACAATTATGGCATATTTCCGGCACCATTCAACTAAATTTCATCAAATTTCTGACACCAGTAGTGTTACAGAAGATTATGTGAAAATATATCATTTAAGTGGATGAAACACTAATTTTCAAAATGGCGGCCGTATAGATAATTTTGTCATTTATATTACACAATTCAACCAAATTCGACCAAATTTAGTTGTTGACAGTATCTATTAAAATCATCATCGTATACAGAGTCTCTTTTTAGACTTTTTTGTGCGAGGTTGCCAAACCAGAAAATAAGTTATTTATGCCGTATCTCGCGAACCAATGAATCGATTTCCATCGAATTCTTCGCACTAGTAATAGATTTTCTGGATTCGAGTCCCGAGTAAGGCATGCGTGTATTTGTAATTTTCTCACTACTGTGGAATATTTTTCTGGTTTCATCTTTAATGATATCTCATTCAACGAGACGGCAAGGCCTTCCAACCATCTAAGCTTTTAAGAAGATTAAGATTTATACGTACACGTGTGGAGGAAAGTAGGCACATTAGTTATGAGAGTAACTTCTTCTCTATGTTGAATTTACTATACCGCGCTTAGGCAAGAGACATAGAACGTTCAGGATCACGGCAATTAGATAATATTATAAATTTTGTTATAAAAGTGGCTAACCAAACTCGTTAAAAAAATAATAACGTTTTGTACCGGTCGTTTCTTCTAAGATTCTTCTCAATTTGAATATTTTCAGACAGGCGTAGCACTACAGACCGTTGATTTATCAACTAGTACCACGATTTTAGTAGCGAATGATTTATCAACTAGTACCACGATTTTAGTAGCGAATGATTTATTAACCAATATAAAGCTCAAACACTTTTTCAGTTTGTGCCACCTTTGATAATAGCCCAAAAAGAGTCAAAAATTCGTGAAAAGGCGTAGTTTTATGTTTAAAAAGTGTGAAACTTTTTTTTTTTTTTTTTGGCATTCGGTATAGCTGGAGCGGAAATGTACCATTGACGCATGTAAACTCGTCCGGTATGAAAAACTGAAAATCTTTCTTGGATATGAATCATTTTGGTTAACATCAAAGTCTTCACAGTCCCAGGTTCAAGATGTTTGCCAATGTACTAAAAGTGATCACCACTTAACACGAAACATATTTGAGCAGACCATACAATTTGACAACTGTTAATGTGACACGAAATTTTAAATCGGCGTGTTTATATTTTTGTGCACACCAAGTCATGTTCATTAAAGTTATGTGTAATTTATCTATTAACACTACTTCAATTAAATTCTACTACTAATTATTATGTAAATTTGCTGACTTTATTTTTAAATAACACCGTATGCTTACGTACGATTTACTATCAATACAGCGTAAGTGCAAATTAATAATCATATCTAATCAATTTTTTCAAAATTAAAGGTAGTCCGATTATTCTAACCTTTTCACGTCATCACGTTAAATTGTTTGTGATCAGGAGCATAATTTTAAAAAAATTGTAGCGAATAATTAACAGTCCAACATAAGGTGATTTTTAACCCCATAAACGATCTTATCGAAACATCTGTCCAGATACGAGCAGGTCTTGCATGGTACTAAATGTACTCTTTTAGTTCTTAGCACGAAATTTTCATGTCAATGAATGTACCAGGAAATTATATAAGTCCGTCAGTATATAAAAATAAAACTTTTCATCGGCATAAAACTTCTACCTCGCCCATTAAATCTCCCACTTTTTAATGGCTGCCCTTGTGACTCAACCCATAGCCTGATGATCATAAACATGCAGAAATTTGTTCTTAACGCTCCACACCTACTGATAGAAACTCATTCTTCAGTCGTAAGACCAAAATATACGTTAAATACTGATCACATTTCTTACATATCCATAAACCCACTATGAACTCATACATAAACGCAAATACTTGCCATAAAACTTCGCGTATTGAACGACCTGCAGCTAAGCTCCACCGTGCTGTGTATTTTTGAACATAAGCTATTTGTTGATTGGCTGCTGCCCCAGTGTGTAGCCAGTTTGACCTCAAACCAAGCGGCGTGTATTCGGTGCTTGTTGTCCTACAGGTATTTTAATTGCTCACAGTTCACTTGGGCATGTCTGAAAAACTGTGCTCTAGTTGAAAACGCAACAGAAATGTACATGAGTTTAAATTCTAGCTTTTCTTAAAATTAATTCAGGAAATTTTCAAGTTGCGTTATATTTATCAATAACGAAGTGATAATGAATAATGATGAAAATGTTAAAACAAAATTACAAGAATTCCTAATTTATGTAGCACTTTAAAATGAGTTAACTAATCATAAGGTAATACAATGTTCAATAATTGTGTAAAACTCGTGCCTTACGATGCCGCTGGTCGACGGGTTTTCTCGGAGATCTTCCGTTCCTCCGCTCTTGCATTCCAGCACTGCTCCATTCTCACCTCATTTAACCATCACTGGCTATCAAGTTCTCGTCGTTAAGAGCTGACCAATTTCTCAACTCAGTTACATAAGATTTCTGTATCTTGCCAAAAAAAAGTTATAAATACTTGATATTTTCACTGAAATTTCTAACTTCACTGGCATTTATGTGTTCCACTAATTAAATAAAAAAATCTATACACCAGGTATAGAGCTTTGTATTTTATTAAACTTACTCAGAACAAGGAACGTCATCAAACTTGTTTATAAAGTAATAACCACAAAAGTTGTTTGCAGGATTTGTCAGAGTCATCAACGAATTGAATTCTCGGATTCTGTGATTTTTTACCATGCGTATTTTTTTGACTATTGAAAAACAAATCAGTTTCGAATTAAATAAATGTCAGTGCTGGCCAACAATTTTTTAATAAATAATACACCGACGGAAAAAAATTGCAACACTGTGTATGTCACTTTATTTACGATTCAGTCTAGAGGTAATATAATTTGTTGTCATTTCAAGGCCAGCAATACAGACCAAACTAAGCAATTGAAGCTAAGTACTGACTGTGCTTAGCGCCACATCAATATACAGTGTACCCTGCTCAGCATCAACACGGGCGTGTGTTCTCGCTTGTAGACGATTTTACATATGACGATATCGTCCTGAGGCATTGTATTCCAAGCCTCTTGCGCCTATTGTCGTAGTTGTGCAAGGTTAATATCCGACCGTACCGACTGGGTGAGACGTCTTCCCATAATGTCACAAACATGTTCAATGGTAGAGAGGTCTGGGGATCATGCTGGCCAGAGCAGGTGTCGAACACCACGAAGAACATGTCGAATAATAGTACAACAAGTGTGGACAAATATCCTGCTAAAACAGTGCATGAATTTCCTGTTGAAGAAGCGGCAGTAGAACGGATCGAACAATGTGATGGATGTAGCACATCGTTTAACTGACCATCCACAAACACCAGTGGTGAATGGGAACTTTAGCTTATTGCACCCTACACGTTAATGCCAGGAATCAGGCCCATATGTCGGGCACGAATACATTCTAGAAGATGACGCTCCCCAGGTCGATGTCGCACATATAAATACGCATCACTGTAAAGCAGAGCCTGTTCTCATCACTACACGTAACAGAGAGCCATTCCATTCCCCTGACTATCCTTTCACGACGCCGCAGGAGACGTGGACGATGGTGTTGGGGTAGAAGAGAAAACCTGATATCAGGTACATGTTGCAAGTAGACGGTCCCCAATCATACGTTTGGACACCCCTGGTGCCTTGCACGTTCCGATCTTTGCTGTGTATGTGGTACGGTCTAACAGTGCTGCCCTAACAATGAGCCGATCTTGACGAGCATCTGTACTATGTGGCCGTCCTGGATCTGGTATTGCGGGCCTGGCTTTGCGCATCTGACCACGGTCGATAACATCGCCACACAACGGAGGCATCATAACCGACATGTGCAGCAATCCGTCGATATGTCCGTCCCGCCTTGGGAAGTCCCACAATGCGACCCCTCTCAAATGGCTACAAGTGCACAACAGGGGCACATCTTCGATACACGACCAAAGCTAGAGGGCTACACAAGTACTTAACATCCTACCTTCCAGGCGCACACGATACTGTTTGCTGCATTGTGGCGCAACGAAGTGGATTACACAACGCCATCTGTTGGCCGATTTCCTTGAAATTTTCATCAGTTTAACAATACTTCTCCATCGTGCAACCTGTACGCAAGTTCAATTGGACAGCACTCTTTAGACAGTTGCAGTTTATTTTCCCATCAGTTTAATACAGATTTTGTTTAGCTCTTAATTATGAAATTTTATGGAGACCCATTCAATGATAGAAAGAAATATGCGCTAAGACTACGTGCACATTATAGGTATTTTTAACTTGAGAGAAAATTAATTAAATGGTTAAAAGCGTGTTATAATTGAAAATATTACGTGATATTTTAATAAAACCATATTGATTTTTGCACTCCGTTGTACTTCTTTTGTACTCTTAAAACATCATCATAGAAGAGACAAAAGATCATTACAATAATCGGGGTTTTGAGATTTCAACAATGATATTTACATACATCAGAATATTCGGTTAGTTTATCACTATGCCAGTGGTAAGCAGGAAGCAGTGGTGTGTTTATGAGCTTTGAACAGTTCTCGAGGAAGGCCTCACTTGATAGCAGCAACCAATACGCAAGCGATAGTATCACGAGTGTATAGAGGACTGTAAAGCTTAGTCTGCTGCCACATCAATATAAACTCGGTGCTCTACTTACCACTGTCGTATTTGCGAGAACAAGCAAACGTTCTGTTGAAGGAGCTTCTAACTCCATAACTAACAGAGTGATCTGCTATGTGGTAAGTACTATTATGTACATACATTTACAGATGTAATCACGTACAGGACTACAGCAGAAGTTTCCGTTGGTACTACTATCTATGTTATTAAATATTTTAATGTCACGAATAACTCATTTCAGTGTTGTCCGTAGATTGACTGTTTAAACCAGTCGCAAGTACAAACATTTGATTCAAATTATCATATTTTTGTCATTGTACCGAATAACAAGAATTTCTAACATGTAAAACAAAAGATTAATTTCTTCTGTTGGTACTGTGTATCAGAATGGTGAAGAGAAGTCTTGTAACATCAAAGTGTATTCTGTATCTGCAGTTACAAATAGAATAAGTACATTGGATAACATTGGTTTTATAATTCTAGGTATATGACATAGTAAGCTAAAAGTTCACAATTTATCCATTTTAAAACTTCGCACACGTTAAGTTTCCTTAATATCACTACTAGTGTACTAAAAACTGGCAGAAATTGAGTAAATATTTCCTAAATTATGAAATATAGACAATCAAATTCAGCTGATATTGTCTCATAAAAAATTAATGTAAAATTATTTATTAAAAATTAATCTACTCCTCTGACGTGTCACTGCCAACGTATTAAGTTAGAGTTAAGTTGGGTTAGCAGTTTAGAGATGATGTAGAGTCAAATTTGTAGAGGCGCCATTTCGGAACTAAGTGACTGATGCAAAAAATGTCATAAACTGTCAAGACTAAGTGAGTGAGTGAAGAGATTTAGACGGCTCTTAACTTCGAGGTCTTGAGAGCCGGAATTAAAGAGCAGCGGGAACGGGAGATCCCCGAGAAAACCCGCCGACCAACGGAATAGTCCGGCACGATTCCCACATGTGAAAATCAGGAGTGACCTGGCCGGGGTTTCAACATGGATCGCCTTGGTGGGAGGCGAGCAGGCTAACCGCTCAGCCACCATGGCCCCAGCTGTTAAGAGTGTCTTATAGCAGTTTTGTACAAAGTTTGACAGGAATAGGTTGTTTAGTTGCTGAGGTATATTACATAGAGCCTAAAATATTCAGGTGACACTATCTCCTTGAATTCCTAATATAAGAAGGGGACTTTGAGAATTTGTTGTTCAAGAATTATTGCTGCTAGCATACTAAGTTTTTCGGTCATATTTCGATAGCTATGCTACATTATCTAAATATCTTATGATTTCACTATTTAGGAAAATATATAATTAATCTTATAGCAGTCTTTAAAATATAGTTTCGTACCATACGTCAGGTTAAGTTGGAATAGTTTGAATAATGGAGATGTACAGCAGTTGACGTATTTATATGGAAATATGTTTCAAAATCGCTAACGACAGACGCTATAAATTACCGTATTCTCGTATTTTTTACTGCTATTATACCAAGTTTAGTTCAAACTGAGCCAACGGTCTTTGGAATACATTCCCATAAGAATAATTTTAGTAAAAGGACAATAATATGTGTATGAAAACTATCGAAGTTGGGATCAGGCCCGTATGTAAATCTTCGTAAAATGTGCGGTTTAAACTCAGTTAGAAAACAGTTAGGTACATTTTAAAACTTCGTTTATAAAGAGAATATGGTAGCTTAAACTAGATAAAGTCTATACTTCAAGAATTTAAATTGTTCCCATAGTCATTACGAGCCTTACATCGTTACGCTCTCGCGTAAACGACAAAAATCTAAACATGCACACGTAGTTTGCAATGGTGATTTGGACACATATTTTCCTTTCCCGCACAACTGGAAATTATTGATGAAATAGTGAAAATTATAAATATCATTGGCTTGGTAAGGAAACCACCGAAAAACCTCCGTTATATATATGGCCCTGATTTGTATTACTTGTTACGTGTACTGTATTAAGTATGGTGACATTTGATAAAAGTGTTAAAAAGTTATTAAAGGCTGTTAGTGAGCACTTTTAAGGCCCTAGTTACTTTTCAGCTATCGTCCATTTTTTATCCTTACACCTCTTTTAAAATAAATATTGCCATTTAAGCAATAAACATACCGTATAAATTTCACTAGAGCCGAAAGTTAACTATTAAGCCTGCAATGAAATATATTTTTTGTTTATTGTTCCAGATGAGAGGGCATAAATAAGTGTTCACTTTACCGTGAATAGCATAGCTTGACACGAATACACTTACAGGAATGTTATTTAGATATGAATTTCTTTCATAAGTAAAATAGCCCAGAATCCTAAAGTGGGGCAACGCACTGAAGTTTATAGTTTTGATTACGTGCACGCATTCTTCAGCATGATCTGAACTGATTTGTAAGAGGGCACTTTCTTTGTCAAATAAAGTAGCGTGGTGATTTGTGGCCTGCTTCGTTAAAATCCCTTCAAAAAGTTTGACTTCCTTTTTAATTCAGTTATCACGGTAAGATTTCACTCTTGTAAATTCAAGGCAGTTTCGTCGTGCAATTTGGGGGTCACGATGGCTGAGCGGTTAGCCTGCTCGACTCCCACCAAGGCGATCCGGGTTCAATACCCGGCCGGCTCACTCCTGTGGGAATCGTGCCGGACGATGTCGTTGGTAGCGGGTTTTCTCTCGTTTCCCCGCCCTTTCAATCCGGCGCTGCTCCATTCCTGAATCACCATCATCGGCTCTCAAGACCGTCGAATATCTTCACTCACTCGTGCAACTTCCCGATAATGCTGCACGCTGCCGTGCACAGATTCAACGAGGCTGACAGCTGCCGTTACAAACTCCGCATCTGCGTTTCGTTGTTGGACATGACACAAGGTCGCGTTCAGAGAATTAATGTTTACGTTTCCTCGGAATTTTCCAAGGGAGTTGTTTCTTTTACGACGACAGCTGGTCTGCCGACAAGTCTTGTGTGGAACTTACGGCCCGCTGAAACATGCCGGCACTCGCTGGAATACTATACTGCTACGAGATTTATCTCGTGTCCACTTACCATCACTCGGCGTAATATTTCTGACTGAACATTTTTTCTAACACAACTGATACTCCAGTATAGTCTGTTCGCTGGTTCTTTACACTTTTTCAATCGAACCTTTGAAAAATCACTTCAAGTATGACGTATTTATTTCGTATACGCCATGTATCACAACCATTTTATAGGGCCTACTTGTGTTAACATAAAGGTATAGGCCGTTCACGGTAAAGTGAGTATTTTTGAAGCCCTAGATACTTTTTCCTTTCAACCAATTTATATCCTTCCACCACTTGTTAAAGCCCTGCCATGTGAGTAATAAAAACACTATATACATTCACTATATCCAAAACCAAATGTCCGAGGCCACAATCAGATGAATAAAGTTCTCACTTTACAGTGAACGGCCTGTACCTTGTTTTTGGTCGACTTGAACTTTGTCTTATATGTTATCCATAAATTGTCATATTTCAGTTATAATTAATTAGAATGAAAACGAAGAGAAAATGAGTGTGTTGGTATGTCCTAGTAAAAAATAATACGCTAATTATTATTACACTGACAGCGCACGAATACTGTGCGTTGTCCCTTTGGTGTATTTTTTTTAGACTCGGTTAAACTTTACATGGGGCTGAAGAATATCCTGGAAGTAGAACTTTAGCATGGCTTCAGAAAAGTTGGATGTGACCGTGAATGGACTATCGGTGCAACTCGTGGATACGTTTGGAAGGTGAGTATTCAGCTGTAAACCAGCGACTGCTATAAAGAGGACTTTCGAAAAATTTCGAATAATGTTTTGTTCGTAATTAATAGTTTTTTTTTTAAGAAAAAATTTATTTGGAAGTGTCCTAACAGCCGGAACTTTCGTATTTTAAAAAGAGTGTGTACTGTTGATATCAGTATAATAAAATAGATTTCATTAGACAAGGGTGCAGGACGATGTAGGTCGAAACTGTTCATTCTCTATCATTCCCGTCGGCCAGTGGCAATCCTCCCCTCAAAATTTCCCTCTTCCTTCAAAATTTCCCTTTTTCTCCTCAAGATTTCCCTTTTTCCTTAAAAATTATAGCAGCACCCCATGTGCAAAAAAGAATCCACCCAAAAGCCCAGAAGGTTTTTTTTAATCCAATTCGGGGGGCTTATTTTCAAGGGCATATATGCGGCGGCAATATTGGTTTTATAGCGATAGGGTATGCTAAATCGATACACGGGATCCAGGTCCGGAACCAAAGCTGACCATCCACCATCTTGGTTCTGTCAGCCATCTTGGCAACAATATTGGATCTAGGTGGCATTGACCTTCACCCTGTGATCTTTGACTTTATGACATTAAACCCAAAAAAATATTTAATATCCAAAATTTTTATAAAAGTCATATTTAGAATGATTTAAAAAATGTATCTAAAAATTACAATAAATTAAAAAATGAATCTGAAAAATATCAATAAAATTAATTTTACAAAATTATTTTAAAAACTTACGTTTCTGGAGGGCTACCCAGCACCATGTCCAGCAGACGGCTAACGTCCCTACAATCAAGCACATTATATTAACATTCCCCTCCCCTCCCCTACCCCTACCCTCACAACCATCCTTGCTCATTCTTTAGAATGCACTGAACCCGCAATGCTGTTTTTTTTTTCCATTTGTATTTGTTTAGATTTTAAGCTCCTAGGTGGTACTTAAGACTCCAATCACCATGTTTGATATCAGTGACCTTCACCTTGACTTCGTGCCTATAAACTTGACACTGTGCCCATGACCTTGGATAACCTAGAACACAAAAATAAAAATAAAAATAGCGAAACAATTCCTAAAAATCCAAAACGTTATAAAATTATGAAAAATAAAATACATTGCATAAATACTTTTATTTCCTCAAATCCTTCGCAATCCTCCTTCTAGCAATCTTCCCCAGCAATCCTCCTCCTCAGCAATCCTCCTCCTCCTCAGCAATCCTCCTCCTCAGCAATCCTCCTCCTCAGCAATCTTTCCATCAATCTTTCGCAATCATTCGTGATCCTTCGTAATCCTCACAAATTAGCACCAGACGCACTGCAATCAACTCTGCATTCTCTGCAATGAGCTCCGCAATGTTCACCAATCCTCGCCAATCTTTCAGTCTTTCCAAATATCTTCCTATCTTTCCATCAATCCTTAGCAATCCTCCTCCTCTGCAATACTCTGCCTCAGTAATCTTTCCATCAACCTCTCAATCTTTACATTAGTCTCGCAATCATGCCATCAGTCGCTCACAATCATTTGCAATACTCCTCCACAATCCATATCAGTCCTCTGCAATCTCCACCAATCAGTACCACATGCCAACAATCAGCATCCCACGCCAACAATCAGCACCATATCACAACAGTCAGCACCACATGCACCACAATTAGCAAATAACACACCAGAATCAGCACCACATGCACCACCATCTGCACAACATTGTAATGCCAGCAACAACATGCACCACAATCAGCACCACACATACCAAAATCAGCATCACACCCACCACAATAAGTATCAAACTCACCACACTCAGCAACACAGGCACCGAAATCGACACCACAATCAGCATTCCACACACAATCCACAGCAATCCACAACAATCCTTCAATCAATCCCAATCATTCGATCGATCCTTCGATCAATCCTTTGGGGCTGTTATCTGTCCCCACCTATACATATAGAAATTACATTCATTCATCAACTATCAACACAGTTGCACATGTTAAATGAATTAATGTTTTTATGCAGTCCACCAGTGATACATTTTTATGCTGAAAGTCTTCGATAATATTCTGTAAACAGAGCTTTATCTTAAAAGTTGAGTGCTCATAGCACCACCTATGAGGGTTAAAATAATACAGTGACAAAAAATTAAAACACAATTATTTTGTTTTAAAAATATTATACATTTTTACATTACAGTATCAGAAGAAAGCATTTCATCACATCGTGTAATATAACCCCGATCCTTCAGTTCATCAACGATTGAAGATATCTCAACAATGAGTGAGAAATTCCCACGTTTTTGAAGGTAAATGAAATGTATGAGTCTATCAACCTGTTCATTAGGGTCTTCGGGAAATATGTAACCATTTTTCTCAACAGCTTATACCTTCTTCACGTTGCTCGTTACAGCAAATGTGGTAGAGGGCTGTGTCAGAGCATCGAGAAAATCAGCAACATATTCAACACTATCATTGTCTTCATGTTCATTTTCATAAATGTTGTCTTCATGGTCATGTTCACATACAGTAGTAGGAGCATAGGGGTTTCAGATACAAAGGGATGCCACCTTTTTATCAACCTAATTAATTTGATATCAAAAGATTAATTAAATTGATTGAAAGGTTTAATCGAAAAGAGTTCATCAAAAAGGGTTACATTTTTGAAAGGGTTAAATTTATTGAACGGGTTAGATTTATTGAAAGGGTTAAATGTATTGAAAGTGTTAATTTTTTGTGTGTTTGGTGCAAGTGTGTACTAAGAGTCTTCTTTCTTTCTTTTCTTTGGGGAGGAGCTCTGACACACGGATGAGGTGCAGAGTGTTGGGGATGGGGTGTATATGTGGTGAGTTTTGTGCAAGAGTGGTTTAAGTATAATTTTTTTTTGTCTCGTAGTCGATTTTTGCTAATAGTAATTAAACAGAAAGAGAAAACCACGTATAGTTAACACACAAGAGAAATTCAGTGTGTTCTATATATGATTAAATAACACGAGCGAGAGAGAGAAAGAAAGAGAAGTATAACTACGTGACTCTCCAGTATGGAATTAAACATAAAGAGATTGATTAGTCTACCCTGAGCTGTATGTTAAAAAATTATTTACACGAGAGAAGTATAACGAACGAACACAAACTACATGACTATCGCAATTATGTGAGTTCGTAGTATGGAATTAATTAATGAAGCAATATTCAACTGTTCCAGTGTCGGGTCTATGAAGCGTGAGGATTGGCGAAGAACTAGTATGGCAGGACCCATCGAAAATTGTGTGCTCGCTCCTGCCCAAGGTCAACTACCCCCCTCCCCTTACATAGGCCAAGAACGTATTTTTCCCGAGGGATGCTCTGTCTACGAAATCCTGACCTTCTCTCTTCACCGTCAGCCCAAAACATGTGTTTTGTCCAACAACTTCGGGTACTCGTCAACTGCCAGACACCCTTCAAGACACCAAATTGGACTCTTCCAAAATGTTTATTTGTTTACAATCTACACTTTACTCATGAATTGTGGACTCTCCCGAAAATCTGCCCTGTCCGGTTCTGTGAGAGGAATGGTTATTCCCCCACCCGCCCTTTCCTTGGACTCGCTATACCTAGAGCTGATCAATAGCTTTCAAACCTTTGAGCCAGGAGATATTGAAAAATTCTCACATTTCAGGTGTCAAGTGTCTGATCCTTTGTTTCCATCAAATAAATATTTAACAACTGTCGCTGAAAAAAAAATGATTCCCCTTAACATTAATAACTAGATTGAAAATAATAGCATTAGATACATAAGTGCATTTCCAGAACTGTAATTTATTCCGAATAACGTTTTGCTATCACAATATTTTTATTTACAATTCTTTTATCGAAAGCTATCACCTCACGCATGGCGAAGGTAAACCTTTTTATAAATCTTTGATGAACATTTTCCGAAAAGTTATTTTAATTTCATCAATTGTTAATATTAGGGAATTTAATGCTGCGAAGGAAATGAAATAATATTTCTAACACCGGAACTCAAGCTTACATAATTGCTTATCTAAACCCATTCCGGCTGTTTAAGATAAACTAGATGAAAGTGTTGTTAGGAACACGCAATAAACATCAACCCATGTTTTGTTCTATCTCTCGTTCTTCTATCCTCTCTCTTTTACATCCTTGAATCCAAGTGTTAACACATGATTAATATTCCCTTTCTTTTGTAATTAGCAATGGTGTTGGAAAACTTAACAGTTTCTTGCAAATACTTCTTTTTGGAAGAAATAAGTTTTGAATATTTTAAAGAAATGTATAGTTAAAACGAAATAAATGTAATGGATTATCGCTTAAAAGCTAATACAATGAAACGATAATCCAATCACCAAGCGGATTAATTGAACATTAAATTGTACATCCAAACACCATCAGGAGGTTTATTAAATAAAATAACACATCAAAATTATATTAAATATCTTTTATTTAGTATCATAATTTTTCAAACATTGTATTACAGTCTTTTACGATCTTGATTCTTAACCCAGAAGTCGTGTGCTTTTGAGAAACCTCTCCTTCGAAACAAGGACATATATTTCTTTCTTTTAATGATTTTTTCAATCAAATATTATTTGGAGAATTAACTTTTGCAGTTCATGACAGTAAAATTCGTCTTTTATTGGTTCTCCGTCATATGTTTCTATGTAATACACTCTGGGATGTGTTTGTCAAATTGAAATAATTTTAAATATTTCATAAGGCCAATTAACCATATAAAAAAATTTCAAAGATTCCTTTATGCTTCGAGATACGTATAAATTCGCCAACTTTGAACTTTGGTTTCCTTTCGACGATGACTTTAACATTATAACAAATAGTTTTCATTAAAGTATTATCACTGACTTCTTTGGGTGCCATCTTGATAGTTCTGTGATATCTGGAATTATAAAATTTAATTATTTCAGGCAAAACGTCAAACCATTTGTAAGTCCCTTTCGATGTGAAATTATTATATATTAACTTCTTAATCGATTTGTTGTAACATTCCACAACACTGGCTTTAAGCACCGAATACATTGCATAGTGATTAATACCACATTCAGTCATTAGTTTCTGGAAAATGTAGAAAAAATTCGCTTCCTGTGCCAGTTTGGATCGAATTTGGCTCTCTCTTTCAAAATGATCCTCATTGCATCGGTGACCTGTTTCCCAGTTTTGTTTTTCAAAGGTTTTCCCCAATGATACTTTGAATAAACATCTATTACAGTTAAAATATACTCATATCCCTTATTGTATTTGGAAAGCAATGTCATTTCACGCAAATCAGCTTGAAAAAGATAATTTAAACCATGAATTATAGCTCTTCTTCTAGGATAACTTATCCTTGCAGGAGCATGAAGGTCTTCAGGAATATTACTAAATTTAATTGGTAATATAACCATCTTTTTTCACCTCTTCAATGATAGAAACAATTTTGTTAATATGTGAATTATTCCCAGCCTCTCTCGAAGCGATGAGAAGTTTTAATCTATCAACCAATTCATTAGGATTGTTCCAATATACAGGAGAAAAAGATCAACTTCAACTTTATATATTCCACTTCCGACAAACTCGGTTATTAAATGTATTTTCGGGTGGCGACGAATGTTAACATTCGTTCCACGAATAAGTTCTTTATATTTCTGCGAATCAGTATCGGGATATCCATTTGGAAATTTTTAAACAATAATTCAAACAATACTTGACTCACTTCAGTTACGTAATCACCAATTTTAATTTTATTGTCAGGCAAAAATATTATTACTGTATCTCCAAGGAAACAGATGTTTTCATGCAGATAAACACCAAATATTATATCCCGCATAGGTGAATTATGTTTTACAGCTAAATAACTATGTGTTAAATGAGAAAGTTTGCTTTTTCTTTGTTAAAGGTTCTTCTTCCGATTTAATTTCCAAAGCTGTTTCATTAGGCTTAATCAACACAGAATGCAATGTATCCATTCTACTCATAACAGGTTTTAATATTTATTTGTTTAAAACATCCCGTTCCATATGAACTCGTTTGGCTTTTAAGTATTTTTCCTTCGCAGCAAATATAATGTTACGTAATTCTGAAGCAGAGACAGACATGTTTTCATTATATATTACCTTAAATTGAATATATTCATATATGAATTAAGTCGATGGTTTCTTAACTGATGCAATAGGTCGAATGGTTTGTGCTTTTTCTATATTATCGACTTTACTTAAAACAGCATCCAATTTAATAAAGTTTTAGATTTCAAATCATAATTAAAATAATTGATTTGTGTTTCCAAATCATTAATTTTGTTTATCAAATTTGTTTACATAACTAAACAAATTTTTTATTAATGAATTCATCTCTTATATATTGCGTTATTTGTTCCATTTGTGTTTCAAGTTGTTTTGTAATAGCATTTCTTACCACTTCATTAATTACAACTCCTAAATTTTCTTTCATTCCTGTAAGTTGTGTTGCAAAAACTATATTTATCATTACAGTCTTTACTAAATCCATTTAACCATTCTTCTATTCTACATTCATTGCTCTGAAAATCATTGTTAATATTGGATTAAATGTTTATGATTACACTTGTGTACATAAACATTATTATTCAAATCGAATAAATTTATTAATTTCTCTTGAATATCATTTGATTTGCAATTTAAGTACATTTAGCATAATAGTGTTTAAGTCTTCCACATAACTTTATTAAGCACATCGCTATCTTTCACAGCCATACCCATATTACATATATTACATATGTCTGTTCAAATCACAATTCCCATCGCGATTTCTAGTTAAACAGCTATTGTAATGATTCATTTTTATATCGCTATGTCCAAACTTTAAAATACTCATTGTTCTTCACCTGGAAGTAAAAACTGTCAAAACCAGACCTATATATGCCTTTTTATAGGGGAAGTGTTGGTATAATCACCAAAAAACAGTATTTTTCTTTCCAACAGTAAAAACACATATCTTTAAACATTGTGAATGTCATATCGCCTAAAACATGATCATTGTAAATGTGTTGAAGATTCATATTATCCACCTTAAACACAATTACAATATTTGCATTATAGGGCAAATTATAGTTTGGTATACGTGCATAACTTTGCGTTAGATAAAAACAATCAACGTTTAAATGTCGACTAAGACTGAACTATTGCTGTATTTGAACCTGCAGGTCACACCAAACATCGTCAAAAATAAATAGGAAATTGGGTAATGCTTCATTCGGAGGCACTATATCTTCTTTATATGAAAAAGAGAAATATCGCATTCCTTCAATTAACGACAAAATGCTTGCTAATCGTTGATACTTCTCTTGTATTGTTATAGAAATCTCATATATACCTCTTCAAATTTAAGTCCATTTGGATATCCTAACAGCGACATAATAACAATTGTTTCCACATGAAGAGGGGCTGCTTATTATACAACATATATTTCATGTTAAAAGAATGCCATGTTTCTGTTCAGTTACGTTTTATTTTGTATTTACAATTACCTGCAGATGTACATTTGGTTTTATAACCTTCATTTCTACACAATTACAGTATTACATAACATGCTAATGTAAAACTATAAATGTAGGTCTATACATAGGCTCACATTCAGTTGAAAACAATAGCGCATACTAAACATATCAAAAAAGGATGCAGTGTATTGAATACATTGATTAATGAATTACTGTTTGAATTGCATTTACTAAAATTCAATTATTGCAGACCAGGTACTTGCCAAATGTGTGACACGGAACGATCAAGTAGTAAACTCTTTGGATAACACACGTAAAGAACACTATATAGTTTATGGTCGAACAAGCAATTTGGAAAAAATACATATAGCAGATACGATTCTAGCCAATAAAGCTGCAAATATAAGGAAGAATCCAGCCACATCTACATGTTATAAGCTTGGAGATTAGGTTGTTGATAAAATTATGCATGCAAAAGTGAAGAGAGACATGGGCTTAATATGTAAAACCAAACGAAATACTAAGAAAGGAGGAATCATTCCATTGCTATTTCCAACTTTTACAGCACTTGGATCAATCCTCAGAGGAGTTTCGGAGATTAGTAGAGCAGTTAAATCAAAAGGTAAAGGAATATATTTGAAAACATTTAAAGTTGGTCAAGGATGAAAAAACTCGAATAGTCTTCCAAAATGTGCATTAACAAACAATGATATTAATGTATCTGTAAAGAAACTGGATATCCCCTTTTTCTGAGGTGTGTATATGAGAAATGATTTACCAAAGAAACCAAATATTCGTTAATGTATGATTGTTAATTTAGATTCGGTACAAAACGAAGGAACGCATTTGGATACATTAATTAAGAATGTAAATAATTCATGTCATTATGACAGTTTTGGAAATTTTCATTCTCCAATTTAAATACATAATTATTTAAAAGAACACATAATTAAGATATAATTACAAAATCGAACAGTTACCAAATACAATAAATTGTGGACATTGATGTATATGCTTTTTGACTATAAATAGGTTATATAAGTAAGTGTAATAGTAAAACATATTAGTAATATGCCAATTACGTTGATATTAAGTGGAAATTCGTAGCAATTGTATGCCCTGTATTTCCCAGCTTTGGAGTTAGATGGAGAATGACAAATAAGTCTAATCGAATTCATTACATACAGCAGCACACCAAACATTGATGTGCAAACCAAAACCTACAAGATTGTGATACCGGTAGGATAACGTTATCTCTAAATACACCTTATACAAGTGACTGATTTTAAACGTGGCAGCAGTAAGTAATACTAGTGTATATATGCTGCTGCTCGAGATTCTTTAAGCCCATTACCTTAAAAACTGAAAATGCAATAACGCCCAAACTGATGAACCGAACTCAGTCAAACAAAGTGTTATGTAATCACAATCACTCCAGCAGCACGATAATGACAAAGAAATGCAAATTTGAAACAACACTAATTATGTCAGAGTAGCTGGTATTATTACACCAAATACAGTATAGAACATCCTGTATACTGGACCTTAAATCAAATCTCAAACTACAACCACAATACAGCACAGGGCTGTATACTTCCTAATGAGTTCCCTTCAAGAACTGTCAACTGTCAATCACGTATGTGTGTATCAATGTTTATGTATTGTTTGATGCAAGGCAAATGGCAGGTATGTCTGAATTGGCAGGTATGTCTGTAATAGCATTCTGTATGAGGTATATATAAGTGTCACAACATATACGACCTGTAGCACGTAATTACAAAATAATCCTTACATCAACCACAACTAAGCATTATTTTAAATATATCATAATAAATAATTTAAAAATGACGAAACGTACACCGATTATTAGGGAAAAAGATATTTATTATCGATTAAAATACAGTTCCGCATGACCAAGAATATGCATATCGCCAGTAGTACCAACTAACTTCCGATACAACAAAAACTGATCACCGAGTTCTAACTTCATCTTCTTATGCAAGAACATGGATACATTACCAAATACACTAATAACCGCAGTATCATCTGCCTTCCCTTCATGAACAGGATAAGTCTTCCAATATATTATGTCAACGAGGATCAATATCACTAATTTCCTTAGACGCAGGTTCCTTTTGTGTATGAGACTTCCTGAAGAAACGCAGTTCCAACAGACCACTACCTGCCATAGCAGTTATTCCTTGAAGACCAAAATGGTAGAAAAATTACAACAAAATATAACTCTCTTCTACATCAACAGCCTTAATGGTCCAGGACCTATCATCCTTATTAACATTCTTGCTAAAGAACTATACACACATACATGACTGACAGTTGACAGTGACATAAAAGTTCTTGAAGGGAACTCATTAGGAATAATACAGCCTTGTGTTGTATTGTGATTTTAATTTTGAGTTTGATTTAAGATCCAATATACATGATTCACTATACTGTATTTGGTTATTATTACCAGCTACTGTGACATAATTAGTGTTGCAAATTTGCAATACTTTGTCATTATTGTTCTTCTGGAGTGATTGTGATTACATCACACTTTGTTTGACCAAATTAGATTCATTAGTTTGGGCATTATTGCATTTTCAGTTTTCAAGGTTATGGACTTCTAGAATCTTGGGCAGCAGCAAATAGACACTAGTATTACTGTGAGCTGCCGCATTTAAAATCAGTTGCTGGTATACTGTGTATTTAGAGATAGCATTATCATGCCAGGTACAGAGTCCAGTGGATGCAGTGATAAGGTATCGCACTGTGCTGTTATCTTTGCATTAGGTTTTTGTCTTTTTTATTGTTATATATGGTTACTGTGTTATCAGATCCCATGTATAGAAAGGTTGGAACCTGCTCATGTAGTTCATTTCGTTCTGTGTCATTAGAGAAGGCACATCGTTATGATGCCTCGTCAGACTCGTGTGTCTAGGTATTATTCTAAGAAGGTATAACATAAATATTTTGTCTTTCAGTAAGGATATCAATAAGGTTCTGGACCGTTAAGGTTGTTGATGTAAAAGAGAGTTATGTTTTGTTGTCGTTTTTGTATCATTTTGGTCTTGACTGCTAAGGCAGATAGTGGTTTGTTTGGAATTGTGTTTCTTCAGGAAGTCTCATACACAAAAGGAACCTGCACCTAAGGAAATTAGTGATATTGATCCTTGTGACATAATATGTTGGAAAACTTATCCTGTTCATGAAGGGAAGACAGATAATACTAATGTTATTAGTGTATTTGGTAATGCATCCATGTTCTCACATTAGAAGATGAAGTTAGAACTCTGTGCTCAGATTTGGTTGTATAGGAAGTTAGTTGGTACTACTGGTGATATGCATATTCATGGTCATGCGGAACTATATTTTATTCCATAATAAATATCTTTTGCCATAATAATTGGTGTATATTTAGTCATTACATGGAAATCCAAATACGTTAAGTAGTGCAATTTATAGTAACATCGATATCGATTTCTCGGAAGACAATTCAATTGCAAATATGTTAGGTTATGAAGACAGAGTATATCCAGCTAATCAATGACATGAATCATCAAAACAGGTTAATATATTATTGGTAAATGTATATCGCATAAAGATTAATAATGTAGCCGGTTCATATTTGAATGGAAAACCGACAAATACAATACATCAATTCACGTGTGCTGTGGCTTCAGGATATAAAATAATTGAAAAGCCTATTACTTTGATATATCTTCCAGTAATAGGGAATCGTGTTGATGAAATAGTTGTTACAATTTTCGATCAAGATGGTAAACTTTTTATCTTTAGAAACAAAGAAATTACCGTCCATTTATATTTAAAATAAGCTCTGTAAACAGTTGCATTCCATTGTGCATTACAATCATAATGGGTATTGTGTACAATATTAAATTCGGATGTAAAGTAGGTGGTTCTTTTAAAAAATATGTTACTAAGGAATGTATTTCGAAGAAAGGAAATATAAAAATACATAAATGCAAACATAAAATGCTTACTTAAAATAAGTTACCCATGAAGTTAACACGAGGCAACAAATTGAATTTAAAATAATTAGGATATACTGTTAATAAAATTGCAAGACATATTTAATGTTGAAGAACCAATCAGCTATGAAAATGCTATCACCAACACAGAAATACATGTGTATGAATCATTCTCAGCAGGTGTGTATACATTTCCTTTGAAAATAAGGAATTAAATTCAAAATCACAATATTTACACTTTACCATTGTAATCAATTTTAAGGTTTAGAGGAATAATTCAAAAGACAACCAATGAAACTGATCCAGCAACTACAAAAATTGCAAGAAATGGAATACTTAATTTATATCGACAGAATTGCATAACTGGTAAATGGAGTGGAAAATTTATCAAACATGAGATGTTGAAATTACTTCCACAATAAAGTACTATCTTGCAGAAACTGTAAACGATCTTTATACAGGGCTTATGGCTGGGTGGAGCATTACTAGTGATTACTAACTACAAATAAACCCAGATGGAATATATGAAGTTCTTATACTGTTAAGTATGTATTTTGGGCTTTGCTGAAGGCTACAAACAAATCATATTAAATGGTAAACAAGGATTAGATATTCTATTCAGAAATACACATTTGAATGCCATATATGACACAGCTAAAACAAGGAAGATGTTACATTTGATTTAAGCAGTGTAGTATGGTCAATGCTGTGTATTGAAATTAACACTTGTGAATGTGTGAAGTTTTGAAAATTTATCAGAAAAGGGAAGAATTTATGCATATCATTCAGATTGTGGGGTTTAGAGGTATTTCCAACTCTACCATTAGCTCAAAAAATAGAGTGGAGTGTGAAATCAAGTTTTTCGTCAGAAAAACCAAGATATGTTGTCATTTGTTTTCAAACAAACCAAGAAAACAATTTAAAAGCTGGTGGATCAGTATTCGCTAATTGTGATATGAAGAATATTAAACTGCATCTAAACAGTCAAGCTTACCCCTATGTGGATTTAAATATCAACTTTGCTAATGGTGATTTCATTATTCCATATTATATACATACAAATTTCAGGAAACATATTATGACAAAAACAGTTCACCAATCCTAGAACCAAAAACATTTAAAAGTGAGGAGCGTTATTTGTGTTTTATGTAAGCAAACAAGATAACACAATTACAAATAGTGTGATTGATTCACAAACTGAAATTAGTGCTAATACACCAATTCTGGCAAATACACCAGCTTATGCTCTGATAATTCACAATAGATTAGCAAGTTACAATGTAAGAGATTAACTAGTGAAAATAATTAATTGAGTCAGTAGATGATAAACCACAGCTACGACAAGATGTTTTACAATGTGCAAGGATTTCAATCTGCAGAAAAAATATTATCAAAGAATTAGCTATTGCTGACATGGAAGAACATGCAACTGTATTCAGCTCCAAATCACCATTTTACTGGAAATATCTAACTCCCAAATACAAGAAAACCAATAGATGGTTTACTATGCATAATCACAGTTTAACCTGTGAAAAAGTGGATGTATGGAGTATGAGAATATTGAAGATATTTGCAAACACTACCTAAATAATTGTGAAACATACATAGACAAAGTTGAGCAAAAATGCATTTAGAAAGTGTGTATAATGAGAAAGTAATAGATAATAAAAAATAATATAATTGCCTCTCATTCAAATGATTGCATAAAACATATGGATCTAATTCGACACTCTTCTCTGCAGAGGAAAACTCAAAATTAATGCTAACTTGGGCAATGTTGTCTGACTGGGGTGAAACAGATTATGATGATTCTCATCTGGAATCACCTATGGATATTATTTGAGTTATACGGAATTATTTAGGATGAGTGAACTTTTAATAGAACAAATATTTGCTTGTATGCCATCCCCTAGTTAATAAAGATGGCTCAAGAGAACATAATCATATGCTCCTGCAAATGGAAATGATAGTGTAATTTGTGACATCCTATATTTATTTATGTATTTGTAATCATTCTATAATTGATTTTTTGATGTTATGTTTTGGGAGTTCTGTAGTTAGTTGTGTTTGTTTTAAAACATTGCATATTTGGTTTTGTAGAAATAATAATAATAAAATATATTTGTATAGATTTTGTCAGTAAATGTATCTTCTAAAATGCATTTATGCATTTATTTAACCTATTCCTTTTTAAAACTGAAATTGTTTGCCTAAGAAAATTATTTCCTCGACAGAGAGAAAAGTTCTGGAAGTGAGTACTATAACCACTTTTCTATAACTAACAATAGTAATTACCATATCGGTTAAGACATGCTTGAGAATAGTTATTTTTCAAATCACTGACCATATAATATAAAAGGAATATAGAATGACTCACTGTTAATTAAACAAATATAAATTCTTTCCTGCATGTGAAAAAGCTAGATATGTTCAATTTTATAGATGTTTAACCTTAAATGAATTGAGCTGAATTTTTCGGATCAAACATTATTAGCTAACAAATATATACTAGCTTCGAAATCTTATACTTGTACCATTCACCAATGTCTTCCGACACGAAAAAAAAAACATTATGTTTAGAGATTATACGACCTTAGTAGAGTGGCCGCTCATTCTCCAGAGTCAGGAACCCTTGAGGTTAAATTTCAAAATTTTTATTCCCAATAATACCAACTACAAAACCCCCAGATATCAGAGGTTGCCAGCCTGGCTCCACTAAACCCCTGTGGAATGCATTTTGGTTTTATTATTATACCACAGGGAAAGTGACTCTTTTCACAAAGCAAACTGCCAAGGTCCATCCTGGAGGGGAGGAGACTTCAGGCCAACAATTTTAACCATCACGGATACCAAGGTCAAAACATCTTCCTAGCTGTATTAAAATTCTCGAACAAAATATTGTTTTTTACTTCATAAAAATTAATATTCACTTTGCAAGCTCCATTATGAATGAAAATATAAATATATTTTAAAAAATACAAAATACTTATATATAAAAATTAAATAATATGATTTTAACCATATTGCAAACACGTTCAGACACATTAATGAAAAAAAAATCTGTACATGTTTAATGTAAATATGATTAACAATATACGGAATAAGAAATGGGAACATATATACTAAAATTAGATAGTAAAGCGTAACACTTTTCTTGTTTAAATTCAAATACAATATATTTTGAATTAAAAAAATTATTTTAGGAAAAATGCAATGTTGCAGAAATATTGGGTGATGTCATAATATTACGAAATGTAATATTTCATTATATTAAAAAAGTAATTACACTTAAAGTTTCGAAAACAAAAAGAAATTAATAATAATACATTTAGAATATTTAAGTAATTTTAGAGAAGTTTAAAGAGGGATAACAGCAAGTGTGAATGGTAATTATGTAATATAAAACTTTGTTTTTTTTTATAACTTATATATTGCTTTATTGATTGCATTTATCCTTTTAATTGATTATTAAACAGAATATATTTGTTATGAAGCAGATGCTATTATAGTGATAAATAAATGGTATTAATTTCTATGAAGAATAAATTTAGCAGAGATGTTTGTCTCAGAGGTAGGGGTGTCAGCTTGAAGATGTTTGAAAGTCGAGGGTGTCCTAAGGTAGGGAGCTGGGTGTTTGAACGTCTGATTTCTGGGTGAAGGCGAGAAATCAGGCTTCTCGAACATTTACCTGGGAATTCGAAATTTTTATAAACAGGGCTTTAACATATACGCTCCCTTCTACTATTTCCAGTTGTATGTCAGTTTGGTTGGCCTTAGTATGTCGCACTCATATGAAGATTATTTTCTTGGCTTATCTACCCAAGATTTGATCAAGGTACTTGCAGATTTTAACTGGAATTATTTTAATGATCTATTGAATGGACCAGATGCTTTGGTATACATTTATTCGATTTTTTGGATGATGATGAAGAAAATGGATCTACTCTACAGCCATTATTCTTGTCAACATCTTTAACATTAAGAACAGTTACAGTGACGAATCCAACTGTGATGCCTTCGATGTCGAAACCAAGTATATTGACAGCTGCACTAACGAGACTGACAGTCATTCCTTCCACATCGAAACCAAGTATATTGAAAGTTGCACTAACGAGACTACAGTCATGCCTTCCATGTCGACATCTACAATAATGCTGAAAGCTACAGTGATGTCTTCGGCATGGAGGTCTGCAATGCCACCCACATCGTCGAGGTCTGCAATGCCACCTGGGACTCGACGTCTGCAATGGCGCTTGCAGCGTTGATGACCTCAATGCCTATGATGCCAATGACTTCGAGATTGGAACCTCTAGATTTATCATCAGTTAGCAAGTCAGTTGAAGCACATATACAAAAACCACCAATGTGTTTGTTTTGCACTCCACTAGATTTAACCTCAAATAATGTGCAGGAAGATATGTCAAAAACCAATTATATCAATATTTGGAAGAGTTTTTAAGAGTACAATTTTGTGATTTCACCTGAGTCAAATTTACCATCTGCTGAGTCACATTTACCATTATCGCAGGGTAAATTAATCTCACCTCCCTCCTTTCATACCTTCACAACATGAAATTATTTATACTCCTATATCATCACAAATATCACCACTACCACCACCTGTTGTTCCTATAAAGAAATGCAAATTCAGCTTATCTCTTAACTCTAAACGGAAATTTTAATGAAACAATTTTAACTTACAGTAATGTTTTCTGTTGCAACATAATCCGATATATTATTTTCAGTTTACAATTGTAAGTATAGTCAAATGTGATATAGTGATGTAGTTTTCAGGTGTAATATGTGTAATTTTTAAAAATAAATTTAATGATTTTTTACTGGTAAAGGCTGAGGATATTTGATAGTTGTAATGATTGAAAGTATAAAGCTTAAACAATTTTAAAGAAACATAATTCAGTTTGTTCAAAGTTTAAATGACTTTAAGAATAGTTATTTCAAGTTTTAATGATTTATTAATATCTTTATAAAATATCTTTCAAATTCTAAAGACTTGTTTTACGATTTTAAAGACATATCATTCAGTTTGTCAAAAAGTTTAACAATTGTAAAGACTGATTTTATGATTTTAAAGAAATATCATTAAATTTTTTTAAAAGTTTCAATGATTTTAGGAAAAGTTGTTTACAGTTTTAACAATTGATTTAAATATTTATAAAATTTATTTCAAATTCTAAAGAATTGTTTAACAATTTTAAAGAAACGTCATTCAATTTGTTAAAAAGTTTAATGATTCTAAAGACTTTTTTTACGATTTTAAAGATATATTATTCAGGTTTTTTTAGAAATTTTAATGATTTTTAAGGACTTGTTTTACGATTCTAAAGACTTGTTTTACAATTTTAAAGAAACATAATTCAGTTTGTTAAAAAGTTTAATTATTCTAAAGACTTATTTTAGAATTTAAAGAAACATCATTCAATTTGTTAAAATTTTTTAATGATTTGCTAAGAAAGTTAATGATTTATGTTGGAAATATTAAAAACTTCATTATTTCAATCATAAAATGTTGGAGAATTTTTTCAATCGTAACATGAAATGTGATTATTTTGTAGTTTTATGATGTAAGATGGTGTTTTGGTTAAAAAAAACTTCGATGGCTTACCCACGTAATGATAAAATATGTTTAATGATTTTTCAGTCGTAACATAAAATATTGTGATTATTTTTGCAGTTTTATGTCATAAGATGGTGTTTTGGTTAAAAAGCTCGGATGGCTTACACATGTAATGATAAAATGTATTTAATGATTTTTCACAGTCATAACGGGAAATGTTATGGTTTTTTTGGTTAAAATTTTTGGATGGCTTTCGGTGCTAATATGCTGATAAAAGTTTGTAATTAATTGTATTATTTGTGATGTAACATGAGGTAGCGGTATTTTTAAAGTTTATAAGGTTTTCAATAGTAACATGTTTAGAGTTTTATTATTGATGTAAATATGTAAAGAATTTGATTTACGAATGTTAACTAAACTATGTTTTATGAATTTAAAAAATAATTTTTAATAAAATTTGTATATGCTTAACTTGAATATTGTGACTTGTTATTAGTTTGAAAATTTCCCCCAGACCCCTACTTTGTGGATAATTGGATGAGAAATAAGTACTTGTATATTAAATGTTTAAAATATTCTTGGTAAGTTGGTTGAGGTTTGTTGAAAAGAATTTAAAGTCGGGATACCTGTTTGCTAACTATCACGAAAAATTTTACAAGTTTGTTGATGTCAGCTTGGTGAGGGAGAAAACTAACATTTCAATTAAAACATAGTCTGAAGAGATGAAGCTAACTTACATAAAATGCTGAAGAAAAACGAACCTGTCTGAATGAATGAATTTTGAAAAGGAAGGAACAGAATTGGATATCTCGAGAAAATTTTTGTTGGGCCACTGGTCAAAAACCCTAGGAAATTTAACAAAAACCTTTTCAGGGCCAGGTAGAACGAGCCCTTAGCATCACAACATAATGTTTCTCCGCTGTCCTACCACTGGGAGAGTTCAACCAAACTTTAAAATAAAAATATGTTTCTCACAGCAAGATTACAATTATTGCAGCTGAAGATTTAATACGAAGATGCTTGCTGGTGAAAAACACAGACATACTTTACACAAAATCAGAAAACACAATTGGAAAATTGCTTAAAAAAATGAATTTACCCCTCCTTATATAGTAAACAGATACAAAATGGCTGCCATTTTCCTTTAAATTTATGTTAAATTTGCTCTTTTTGGAAAATCAGTTGAAATATCATGAAATTTTACAGATTTCAGCTTCGACATCAGTCATTTAAACTTTCACTTGTGTTATTTCAATAACATCAAGTCGAAAATTTAGTATCTTTTAAATAAAATAACTTAAAATATATACACATGTTTTGTTAGAAATTCAGAATTGGGAAAATTACACTTGAAAATATGCACAAATATTTTTATGTTTTTAGAAAAAATTTATTGAAAGTAAAATAACATTTCGAATAAGTTTGTTTATTGTATGTTTTAAATGTTGGAAAATAAAGTTAAACTTGAGTATTTGCTTACATTGTAATAGTTAAAACTTGTGTAAGTAGAAAGATGCATGTTTATTACTTACAAAAAAAATATGTCTTATAACTGTGTTGGTATGACAATTAATCATTTATTAGTTAGAAGTTTGTTTGAAAATGGAATAGTATGCTGGAAAATGGAATAAAGTTTACTGGAAAATGGTATATATAAATTCAATTTATTGTGTGTTATAGACATTTGGAACGTATTTCTTAGTGATGAATAAAGATAATGTTTTATTGGCAGGACTCATCAATTTATTTTTATTTTGCTGGGAATACGCCAAGCTCTTGCATCTCGAAAAATAGGAGGAATCTTAAATGTTTCAGCAAAAATAGCAGTTTGAAGCGAGGAGGGTAGCGGGGAGAGGGGCAGGCAGCCAGCCTAGGCCAGTTCAAAATCCTCTGCTGCCTCCCTAGGGAAAGCGTCGCTTTGAACTTGAAGCAAGCCTCCATATAACATAGCCGAGGCAGCACTTTGGGAGTTAAGGGCCGGGGGCTTGCATGAAGCGGCTAGTTCCCGAGATGTCCGAAAGAGGCGTTCTTGAGTGTTGTAAGGGGAGGAGGTGCGTTGCCTTGAATCGACAGCGTGAGAGCAGTGCCCTACGTGGGCAGGGTCAGTCATCTGAAAAAAACGATTTCTGACCTTGAGAAGGGCAGGTTTTGCGAAGTGCGGCGTTGGAAGGGGCAGTTCTTGGTAGGTGTAGGCGGAGGGGGTGTTTGTCGCTAAACAGGTTCTTGCAGTGTTGAATTGATACCAGGGTGCGTGGCTCGGAGCTTTGGAAACCACAAAAATGAACTCTGCATTAGAGGGGTCGGGACTGCATGGACAGAGCATCCCTCTGAAAAAAAAACACATTCTTGGCCGGTGTAAGGGGAGGGGGTGGTTGACCTTGGGCAGGAGCGATGAGGACAATTCTCGAGGCGTCCCGCTATCTTAGTTCTTCACCAACCCTCACTCTGCATAGATGAGTCACTGGTTATCTCGACTTCACTGGCCTTCGGAGTGTGTTAGCTGCGATTCTCTTTAAGCGATATTATATGCTCTGGGCTTCAAATCTCTTTCACAGTCTTCGTAAAATATAGAGTGAAATATTTTTTTATAAGTCTTTAATCTACTATGTGATAGTGTGTTTATCGTGTAAACCCCGTTTCTGTGTTCGGTAGACAACACTTTGTATCGTTTTAAAAGGGGTTTTTGTTACCAAGTGCCATGAATTTCACAGACTTGGAGGAAAAAAATTTGTAGTACATCCATTATTTTTAAATAATTCACTTTAATACATTCACGTACTTGTATGATAAATAGTGGAATCAAGTCGTTAATAGTAGCTTCATAGGGAAATAGGTTCTGTCAGTCGTAAATTTCAACTCAGCCATGCTCCATATATATATATATATATATATATATATATATATATATATATATATATACACACCTTATAAGCAGGCGCTCATCATACGACCCAGTCATTCATTGACTGACCGAGGTGGACGGAGGTGTTTTGGGAGAGCTCCTTGTACGATTTCATTAAGTGTATTTCTATGGCGTCTCTTTAAAAATCAAAATGCAAGTTTGGAAATCTATATTTGTCCATTTTAACTGGAAGTGCTAAATCATTGTCTGTGCATTTCGCTAGTTAAATTGCATGCAGTGCTTAGTAGGAATACATTTTTTCTAGATAGAATTCAGGATGCATATGAGAAGTGTGTAAATCATATTCAGAGTTTTTTGCTGTAATTTCAACTCGCCAGCAAGCTCCGTGTATATAAATTGGCGCACGTCATATGATCCACTCGTTCGTGACTGACCTCCGAGTCGGACGGGTGTGTTTTCGGGGAGCTCCTGGTGCGATTTCATTTGATGTTTAATCATTTTCATGTACTTGTGTTCGTTAGCCATTTTTTAATTTTCTCCTTAATATATAATCAAATGTATGTTACAAGTCCTATATCCAAGTCAGTGCTTCACTGAGTGAGTGGACGTATATTAAACGTTTTCTTTTTTTGTGTGCGTTAATCAATTAATTTCTTTTTACATGTGGATTACAATCTAAAGTTCCTCGCCAGTCTCACAGGAAGACGGACGTGTAAGGTATGTGCGAGAGGTGTTAAATAGTGTCATATATATTGTCATTGTCTTCGTTAGCCATTTATTTATAGGGGCATTTTTTTGCTTCGTTAATTTATTCCATACTGCATACTCATGTAATTGTGATAGTCAGGTTGTTGTGTTCGTTCATTATACTTCGCTTGTGCAAATTATAGTTCTAATATACAGCTCGGGGTAGACTAATTCATCTCTTTATATTTAATTCCATACTGGAGAGTCATACAGTTATACTTCTCTCTCTCTCTCTTTCTCGTGTTATTTACTCAAAGGTAGAACACACTGAATTTCTCTCGTGTGTTAACTATACGTGGTTTTCTCTACAAGACACAAAAAATTTACACTTATACCACTATTGTACATAACTGTCCCCAACAGGCCGCACCTCATCCATGTGCCAGAGTTCCAAGGGCGAGGACGTATCAGAGCTCATCCCCAAAGAAAAGAAATAAAGAAGACCCTTAGTACACACTTTTACCAAACACACAAAAGAATTAACCCTTTCGATAGATTTAACCTTATTTGATTATCCCTTTTTTCACTAACACTTTTTGATTAACCCATTCAATCAATTAAAATAACTCTTTGATATAAAATTAATAATGTCAATCAAAAAAGCGGCATCCCCTTGTATCTGTAACCCCTACTCCCCTACTACTACCACCACCTATTTTGTATTCTATATAAAATTTACTTTTCTTTGTAGTAAGAGTTGCATGGTCATCAGTATTCAGAGCTGATGGCCGTTTATTTTAAGTGCATCGATTTCATGCGAAAGTCTTGCGAGTGTATATGTCGCGTAACAGATTCTTATGCACTCATTCCGTCTTTAGCAGTAACTGTTTCATATTAATCGTCTGTAGAATCAGTATCCATCTATGAAACAAGAGGTATTGGTTGCAACACTTGCTGTCTCCCAGTAGACGAATCCTTGCAGATCTTGGTGCGTTACTTTAATGTATCGCCTTGCATAAACTGCATGGCACCAATTGCATAATGCTTCATCGCGCCGAAAGTACTCATCGTACAGGCGATTCTCTCATGTCGACAAGCATTTTAAACTATTTAAAAACTATTTTGCACATTATTATGAATATTTCTTCCTTATATTTATAAGTATATGTATATATGTGATGGTATCTGTGTACTATTTTCTGGGGTGAACGAGTGCCTAAGTTTTCTCAGAGTGCTCCCATAATTTTTCCTTGTGAACTTTATGATAGAAGGCTTTTGTGGGCACAAGATAGACTCTTTACTGTAAAAACAATCGCATTTATATAGAAAAATGACAACTGGCGCTCTGACACCATAAGCTGAACATCGATTTGGAAGCACTCTTTCGTCATACCACGAAGATGAATTGTGAATACAAAGGCCTGCCTTTGATTTAAGGAGCTGCGACCTGCATCATCGCTACCTGATTGTTGTCGATGTAGATTCTGCGAACGAGTTTTCACCTTTGGTTAAAATGCTCGTCGGCATGAGGGAACCACCTGAACGAAGAGTCCTTTTCGTATTATGACATTGGTCCCGTGCAGTTTATGCAAGGTGACACAATGACGGAACGCACCGAGATCTGCAAGGATTCGTCTACTGGGATCCAGCAAGTGTTGCAACCAATACCTCTTGTGGCATAGATGGATACTGATTCCACAGGCGATTATGATGAGACAGTTAGTGCTAAAGACAGAATGAGCATGGTAGAGTCTGTTCACTCATAATATACACTTGCAAGACTTTCGTGTGAAATCGATGAACTTCAAAATAAACGGCCATTAGCTCTAAATACTGATGACCATACAACTTTTGCTACAAAGAAAAGTAATTTTAATATAGAATTCAAAACAGGAGATCAACATGAACAGGAAGACAACATTGATGAAAATGAACATGAAGACAATGATAGTGCTGAATATGTTGCTGACTTTCTCGATGCTCTGACACAGCCCTCTACTACATTTGCTGCAACGAGCGACGTGAAGAAGGTAGACAATGCCGAGAACAATGGTTACATATTTCCGGAAGACCTTAATGAATGGTTGATAGACTCATCCATTTCATTGGTCTACGAAAACGTGGGGATTCACACACATTGTTGAGATGTATTCAATCGTTGATGAACTGGAGTAACGGGATTATATTGCATGATGTGATGAACTGGATTCTTCTGAAAATCAAATGTAAAAAAAAAGCATAATATTTTTACAACAAAATAATTGTGTTTTAATGATTTTGTACTGTATCCTTTTATTCCTCATAAGTTTGAGGTGGTACTATTAGCACTTAACTATTTAGGTAAAGGTCCGCATACAGAATTTCAATGAAGACTTTAAGCATAAAAATGTATCGATAGTGGACTGTATAAAAACATTAATTCAGTCAACATAGGCAAATTTGGTGATAGTTGGTGAATGAATGTCATTCCTATATGTATAGGTGGGGACGACAACTCCGAAGGATCGATCGAATGATTGGAATTGATCGAAGGATTCGTGTGGATTGCTGAATATAGCAGAGGAGTATTGCGAAGGATTGGTGTGGATTGGCTTGTGCGTATTGGTGTGTGGATTGCTGATTGTAGTGCCGATTGTGGTGTGTGTGGTGCCAATTGTTGTGCGTATGGGGCTGATTGTAGTGTGTGTTGCTGTTTGTGGTTCATGTGGTGCTGATTGTAGTGTATTTTGTGCTGATTGTTATGCATGTGTTGCGAGTTGTAGTGTGTGTGGTGCTGATTGTGGTGTGTAGGTGGTGATTGGTGAAAATTTCAGAAGATTGATGTGAATTGTTGAGGAGGATTGCGAAAGATTATGAAAGATTGATGGGAAGATTGCGGGACTGATGGAAAGATTGCGATATTGATGGGAAGATTGCTGAGGAGGAATATTGCTGAAGAGGAAAATTGCGAAAGATTGATTGAAAGTTTGAAATATAGATGGAAAGATTGCGAAAAAAAGGATGGAAATATTGCTCAGATGGATAATTGCTGAGGAGGATTGCGCAGGATTGATGGAAAGATTGCTAAAATTTGATGGAAATATTGGAAGATAGTTGGAAATATTGCGAAAGATTGATGAAAGATTGCGAAAGATTGATGAAAGATTGCGAAAGTCTTATGGAAAGATTGGAAGATTCGTGAGGATTGGCGAATATTGCGGAGCTGATTGTGGAAAATGCAGAACCGATTGTGGAACATACGGAACTGATCGCAGAGATGATTGCAAAGCATGCGGATCTGATTGAAGAATATGTGGAGCTAATTGCGGAGTGTGCGGGCTGATTGTGGTGCATTAGGGGCTGATTGGTGAGGATTGCTGAGGATTGTGGATGATTGCGAACGATTGCGGAAAATTGATGGAAAGATTGTGAAGGATTTATATAAATATTGCTTAGGAGGAGTATTTCGAAGTATTGATGGAAAGACAAGTCTTTAAATATTTTTATCTTATTTTATATGATTTGTAAACATTTTTTTTTTATTTCCCAGATCTTTTAAAATTGTATTGCGTTCAAAGTCAGTCAAGATCATGGACACAGGGTTTAAGTCATAAGTGCGAGGTCTACATGAAGGCCACATGGTGGCCGGAGTCATCAGTGCCACCTAGGTGTTTAAAATGTAAACCAATTACGAATGAAAAAAAAAACATTATGGCGGGTGGAGTTCATTCGACAGAATGAGCAATGGTGATTGGGTAAGGGAGGGAAATGTTAATACAATGTGGTTGATTGGAAGGGGGTTCGTCGTCTGCTGGGCATGGTACTGCGAAAACATCTGGAAATGTAAATTTTCAATTTTTTTAAAGTAATGTTTTAATAAATTTTTAATAAATTGTTTTAAACCTTTTCTATAATTTTTTGTATTGTTTGTATTATTTGTGTTCAAAGTCATTAAAGGTTTAAGGTCACAGGGGCGAGGTCATCCTAATCCAACATTGTTGCCAAGATAACTGACAGAACTAGTCGGATGGTCAGCTCCGGCTCCGGACCTGGACTCTGAGTATCGATTTTGCATACCCAATCCATACAGAACCAATATGGCTGCCACTAATCTGCCCTTGAAAAAAAAACCTCCCTAATTGGATGAAAAGAGACTTTTTCGGCTTTTGGGGGGCTTCTTTTTTGCACATGGGGTGCTTGTACATTTTTAAGGGGAAAGGGGAATTTTAAGGGGTAAAAAGAAAATTTTGAGGGGAAAAAGGGAATATCTGGAGAGGAAACGGATATTCAGAGAGAAAATTGGTAGGGTTTGAGGGAAAAACGGCAAATTTTGCCTAGAAAATGGCTGCCGACCGACCAGAATGATAGAGCATGACAGCTTCGAGCTCAATCGCCCCACGCCTTTGGGCCAAAATAATCTATTTTATTCTAATGATATGCTATCTGTTGGTTTGGGCTTAAAATGTCCAAGCCTGTAATGTTAATGTCAAAATCCCATAAAATATCTAAGTACTTTGCAGTGCTCGGTAAAGATTTCCCCACGATATCTGTAAAATTATGGTAGATCTCAAAACCCACTTTTATTCATTACTAATTACTAATATTCCCTTGAAACGAGGCGGTTAGTTAAGTTTGTTTACTTACCATAGAGTGTGAAAAATGTTCTCTTATTCAAAGAGAAATTCAAAAACAAGAGAAGAAAATTAAAACGAAACAAATAAATACGAAACATTTTTCTTTTAACAAGATGATGTATTATACATAGCTTTGAGTCACACTATGCATGCCATAGTTAGATGAAATTGGTATCGAAGAATTTAAAATGAATCGTGACCTGTTCTTTATGAGCTAGTTTTGTGTGAATTGTTTTACATATTTAAGGAAATGTGGGATTGCATAACTCACCAGACTGGGTGATGGCCGTCTTGAATTAAGGACGACTGGGTAGAGGGCAAACGCGATTGACCTATACATGGGATTTTCCTATTTAAATGTTGCAGCTGCCAGCCGGTAGGCAGTACCCCTAACATGAGAGAAGTAAACATTTATCCAACCTGCTAGGAAACTATGCATTGGCAATGGTTATGGGCATTGTTATTCGCATTGTAATGAACGTGTTCACCTCTTAATGTTACTGATATTTTAGCACGGCGTTTAGATTTTAGCACGGCATTTAGAATGCGCTACGCCCTGGGTTCGAGTCCCAGGCAGGCCATACTGTATTCACCCGGCCAGTACAGTGCACTTATAACATATGGCCTTAACGACATAAATTTAAAGACAATAATTTGAAGAGGCTTACTCGGTGACGTTCCAAGTCTAACATGGCTGATAAGATTGTTATCAGCTAGTTGTTTAAGGCTGTTCGGTTTCTAATTATTATTTAGCCATTATACATTTACGTGTGACCTAAAGCCCCATTCTTTACTACAGGACCGGCAATACTTCCAAAAATTTACCTGCGATAAGAAGAAAGTTCTCTTGAAAAAAAAAACATTGTTTTGGCATAAATAATTGAATTTTTTATGTAAGGACATTCAAATATTTTGTTTCTGAGACCACACTATTCCGTTGTTCTAATTTCGTTGCTCCAAACTTGCAATATTTTATTGGTGCAACCCAAAAAAATCTGTAGATGTACGTAGAGTTTCGTTTTTCACCATAAAGAATAAAGGCTTGACGGAGATTCGAACTCCAGAGTTTGCGAGAACCTTCTAGTATAATATGGTCTGTAAAATTAATTTTTTGAGAATATAGGCGTATCTCAGTAAATAAATGTTATGGAAATACGACTTTTTTCCAGGAAATGTAAAAAAAAAAAAATTATCTACAGCTACCACTTTTCAGTTTTATTCAATTCATTCATGCTTACAACGCGTGCAAAATTATCTTACTCTTACAGATCTGATTTGCGATAAATGTCAGCTTCCCGCGGACGCATACCGCATGCTTGGAAAGGCCCCTCACAATTCTCCCTCATGGTCATACGTAATACTGAAGTGTTAAGAGTATTTTACACCTTAAAGAGAAGCCTTAATGCCTTTAGTCAAATTAATTCCTATAGTCCATTCACGGTTGCTTCCAAATTTCTGAAGCCCTGCATAAGTTCTAATTACAGGATATCCATCCGCCCCATTCAAACAAAGCTTCACTGAGTCTAGAAAATTACACCAATAGGACAACGCACCCCATTCGCGCTCAATCACTTTAATAATATCTTACTTAAGAACTATTTCCTTCTAGGCATTACCAACATACGTATTTTCGCTATAATGATATTTATATTAATTATAAATTTCATGTTGTAATTTATAGATATAAGTACCAATATACAATCAATTTAACCAAAAATAAGATATGTTTATGTTAACACAAGTATACAATACATGTGGAACATTACATATTTAGGCAACATCCAAACACGTCTTACATGGGGTGATTTCTTAAAGGTTTGATTCAGGAAGTGTGAAGAAAGGGCGAATAGACTATAGCAGAGTGCATGCTTTGTAAACAACGCTCAATTCTCCTGGAATCATATTAGTTTATAAGCTATTAGTTTCGACATTAGAGGACGCCGAATGAACTGAATACCACAAATTATATCACTTTCAATAAAGTTGAATTTTTTCTTTTAAACGCGATTGTTTGATCGTTTGCCTATGCCATTTCGAAATACAAGGGAATCGATAAAATTAAGAGAAGGCTGTATCGATCAGTTTTCGCACATATCACGCATGTCTCTCTGTTGTAAGTCGAGTGGCACACGCATTGATTGTAAGATAATTATTGTTTCTCGCATACAGGCATACGTTCACTGCGGCGTTTGCACTAGCATTTGCAATCACAAAACCAGCTGAATAAGTTGTTGTAGAGAAATCAAGTGATCGTTTTTTTTATAAAGTCTTGCGCCTTAGAACTTCGTCGAGAAGTTTACAAAACTTTAAGACATAAGCATTTATTCTGGGAAAATATCTACTGTCGAGTTTGTTTACTTATGATATTTAACAAACTTGACATATACGTTAAGCAACATTTTCTCCTTTGTTCACTGAAATGTATTTTTTCGGGATATAAATGATTAAATCACGACAGTTCAAGATTGCTATCAGGTAATAAATTCCGGAAGAAAAAATGCTTAGTATCACAGAGACGTAGGTATGGTCACCATTTTTATTATTATGTTTTTAAAATAATTGACACGCATATTTAGGTCCCGTGACTGAAAAAAAAAAAAACATAAAAGCGAAGAATCGTTTGATGGGTATGCCAGCATCTACTCTGCTTCAGAGACAATAATGCTTAGTTGTTTATAATCTGGTTGGAGTGTGACTTCAACATAAATGCATAGCCTACTATTTTAAAAATGTTTTATGCGAAACATTACTGAACTTTACAGCAATTCGTATAGTGTTTTTTTAACTGGATTTTAAGTTAAACAGCTATTTTGACTTGAACATGTCAGCTGTTTAAGATCGGAGTCTTGAGAGCTGATGAGGCTGAAGTGTGGTGACGATGGAGCAGCGGCGGACCGCTAGGGAGGAAGTACCCCGAGAAAACCCACCGGCCAACTGCAATGTTTGAGCTCTACACGAATCAAAGGGCGAACATGAGTGGTCAATATGGCTACCAGTTTGGTTTAGGTAAGTGGCGGATCGTATTATAATGGAAAGTGTGATTGGCGTGTGTGTGATAATAGGTACACCACGTAGTTTAAGTTGTGTGCTGCTCGGTGTCTCGAAAATTACTTTGAATGGCTACAAAGTGCACGTCTTTAAGTTTCTTGGCAATGATGAAAGAGTAAATGCCTGCGGGTGAACGCTTTCGCTAGAGAACTTCGTGCCCACCAAGTTCTCAATTTAAGTAAACGTTTGTAGTTCACATTCATTCAATTTCAGTAAAAAGAGTTGGCATTTAAGTCACTTTATTATTATTGCAGTGCGTGTTTGAGTGTACTAGCATGAGCAATAGCAAAGGATGTTTTTTTTTCCTATATGCCTATTGAAGCTTATGCATTGTACATAAAGACGATGCAGAATTTTTTTGTTTTTAAATAAAAACGAATTCACTAATATTAAACAAATTAACTTCTTCATTGGTTAGTTTCTGCAAATAATTTTTAACATAGCTGTTTTAAGAAATTTAAAATTCTCTCCAAAGAGGCTATACTCACAATACACAATACATTCCCAGTTGGTTAAACCCTAAACAAAGAACAATAAAGAAAATGATTATTACTTTCTGGGGGCCCAACACGTGACCTTTTTTATTAGTACTGTCACGTGCCTAGAACAGTTACGATGTCACAAATTTTTGTTATCATACAAAGACTGAAAAAAAATTATGTGAAATTAACTCAACATTGAATATAGTTCTATCCACTAAGCCACTGCTGCCCCACTTTGAATCGCTCTATCCACTGAGCCACTAAGGCCCCACTTGTAATCGCTCTATCCACTGAGCCACTAAAGCCCCACTTGGAATCGCTCTAGCCACTTGACCACTGTGGCCTCACTTCAATATTTGAAGCGAGACATTTAGAGTAAACAAAAATGATATTCCATTACCTTCGTATTTATATGCAATAATCTCTATGCATTAATACAAAACTTTCATAGAAAAAAGTAATTAAAAAATTAGTTTTTAGGGTAAAATGTAATGATTGCGTAAACTGATCTTGCTGAAATTCGAACTTGACCTGTATTTTATCATGAGGATTTGCTCTGTAAAATTTGAAAAACGTCTGTTGAGTTTCAAGGGACTTAAAAGTATTAATGACGGGCAGACAGGCAGAGATCGTCCTATTATATAATAGGATATATACAGCAAAAGTATAATAAGGTTATATTTCTGAATATCGTTTTCCTTCCTTGCAAATATCAACAGAGTAAATACAACAAAAGGCCTAAAGCTAGTTTATATATTTAGAGAATGTATAAAAAAAGTAATATTTCAGGAAATCGTTCTGAACATGCTTACTGATGGGGTCAGATTTAAAGCAGCGAAATGTTTTGTTATACATAACTACCCATTTTATTTTACAGTATTCTTACAAATTCCAAAACAATGCCGCCAGTGACGTCACATAGAAGTTGCCAGGCGTAGTAGTCTCGGTGGCCACGCCTCGGGTCAGCTATGAATGTGGCCTGTAGCCTCGAATGTTGCGAAGCGATGTCATGTGAGTGGGTCACGCAAGCTTATTTTCAGGTGCGGTGCGAAGTGGTGATTGTTTCACAACCCTCCAACGACATGACTCAAAATTTTAGCGCCTAGGACAGCACGCGAGAGTTCCAGAGCCAAAGGAAATCATTGCGTGTAAACGAACGAAAGATTTACAGAATTTCTCCTCGTTATTGGAGCAAAACATATCTGCGTAATCGCTCTTTTCATGTTCGTGGCGCCTTCGTGCAGCAGGTCCAGTATCTTAAACCCGTTCAGCCATCATTTCTTCCACTTGAATGTACCTTAAGGCCAAGCTTCACCATGCATGGGCGTGTAGGAAATGAAATGAAATGCTAATTTCGGGCAAAGATCTCTCAGTAGTTTTTTTGCGGTAGTATTTTCAACTAAATATGTTTTGTTAGAGACTCAAGCTATCTAGATTTGTAAACCGTTAAGATATAATTTTTAAATTTTCTATGTACTTTCTAATTATTTATAAAATTTCACAATGTTATAAATAATCTAAAAGTGTACATATTAATATGGATATATATACATATGACTACGAGCATATGTAAATAACATATTGTTATGATAATACCTACGTGTTATATTCCGGGGTGAACAAGTATTTCGGTTCCTTCAGAGTGCTCCCATACCGCGACGATTAATTGCTAATATATAAGGCTGCCTTTTACCTCGACGACCACAGAGCCTTGACCTGCATCATCGCTAACTGGTTGTTGCTAGTGAATATTCTGCGATCGAGTTTTCACCTATGTTCAAAAAATGCACGCCGGCATGAGAGAACAGCTTGTAGTAACAGTCCTTTTTGTGTGTTCAGTGTGCTGAAGTCAGTCTTTCCATCAGTCATAATCGCAATCTTTCCATGAATCTCACAACACATACAAATGCACACATGCACACCAATCCCAATCCCAATCCCAATCCTAACCCTTCCATGAATCATTAGCAATATTTTCATCAATACTTATCAATCGTCACCACCACCTCCACCACCACCGCCACTGCCACCGCCACCACAATCAGGGGTATTTTGGGGTCATTAGGGGACATTATGGGTTAGTTTTTGGGTCATTAGGGGTCAGCACTGCAATCAGGGGGTCATTTTTGGGTCGTCTAGGGGTCGTTTAGGGGTCATTAGGGGACACCAACACAATCAGAGGGTCATAGTGGGTCATAATGGGTCATAATGGGTCAATAGGTCACGGGTCATGGGTCAATGGGTCAGTCTTGTGAGGGTTCGGTCCGACAACAGAAGTCAGTTGTCTACTTTAAGTGTGACCATGATTTATATGTGAGCGAAGAACTTGTCTGGAAGAAACTGTTAAAGATATAACTGCATGGTAATGTGACCAATGAACTAGCATCTAAAGACTGCGTACCTGCCTGTTTATGGGTGATGTCTCAATGCCTCCATGTGATTGGTCAGCTGCTATCATGTGGTAACTCGGTGATTGGCTGGTCGATGTCTGCACAATGTATTAATGGTGTATAACATCAAAGGATTTGCATATGCGTACATCATAAGCAGTAGGGAGGTAGGCTGTGAGGCTTAGTGTGACAATGGCTGTCGTGAAAGATACTTAGTCTCGGCTAACTTTTGCATCTTTGCATAGATTTTCTCGAGTTTTTACTTTCAAGGTCACTCAAGGTCGTGGGAACAAGGCTAAGGTAGTCTGCATCTAATATGGGGTTAGTAGTCTGTAATGTCATATGCTTGTTGACTGTTGTGAATTTTTCTCAAGTTTTTTATTTTCAAGATAATTCAAGGTTATGGGGTCAAGGTCGAGGAAGTCTGAATCTAATATGGCAGTAGTAGTCTGCAATGTATTATGCTTGATGACTTTAAAGTATTTTTCTCGAGTTTTGTTTTTCAAGGTCACTCAAGGTCATGGGGTCAATGTTGAGGTAGTCTGAATCTAATATGGCGGTGGTAGTCTATAATGTATTATGCTTGTTGATTTTTATGTATTTGTTCTCAAGTTTTTTATTTTCAAAGTCATTCAAGGTCATGGGGTCAAAGTTGAGGTTGTTTGCTTCCAACATTGTGGAAGACTCTGTAATATATGTTGAATTATATTCATTTTATCGAGTTTTGGCTTTCAAGGTCATCCAAGGTCATGAGGTTAAGGTCATGGTTATTGGCTTCCAATATGGGGGATGAGTGTTGTCTACCAATATGGCGGTTACCTACCTAGATAGTCGTCACCTACTAAGATGGCGGCCTGCTACACAGATGGTGGCCTCCAATAATGTATAAATAAATGACGAACCAACAAATCAAGATGGCGGAATGAGTATAGATGAGGTGGGTGGAGGCCTGCCGACTAATTGATGGGGGTGAAGGAGTCAGTCGTCTGCTGGAGTCGAACAGAGGTGAGTAATTTTTGGTAGGGGGACCTTCAGAAATGAATTTTTGTATTTTGTAAGTTCTAATTATTTTTTAAATAATTTTTAATTATTAATTTTAACAATAAATTTCTCGAGATTTTCGGGATTTTTTGTGAGTTTTTGGATGTTAATTTTTTATATAGTTTCAAGGTCAAAGTTCAAGGTCGAAGGTCAATGGTCATCTGCATACAATATGTATGTAAGATGACTGATGCTTAGGTCTGACTCCTATCATGTATCCCTTGTATCGAATTGGCATAGGCTATGCCTATAAAACCAATGTTTACACCTCTGCTCTGTAGGTCCTAGGGAATCCCCCAAATTACTTAAATTGGGCGAAAATTGGATTTCAGGGGCTTTTTTCTGCACATGGGGGGGGGGGCTTTCCTCCCTTTTTAAAGGGGAAATGGGTCATTTCTGATGATCCTTTTAATAATTTTTATATTTTTGAAATAATTTTCAATAATACATTTTTCGGATTTTTTAAAATATTTTTGTTGGTAATTTTTTGAGAATTATTCTGGAATTATTTATTTTTTATTTAGTGTTTTTGTTTCAAGGGTTCTCTAGGTCAAGGTCATGGTCAAGGACAAAGGTCATATGGATCAGGGTAAAAGTCAATTACATCCAAGATGGCGGTCGGGTGATGTAACAACATGGCGGCTCCTCGGCTCTGGGTCCGATACCCCACGCCCTTGTGCCAGAACATACATAATCCTACTATTAATAATGTTGTTACATATAAAATAGAAGCCTAATATAGCAATTTAAAGAAAATAATTTTGGTTTATTCCAGCTGCTATTTTAATTGTTAAAAAATATTAGCATAAATTTTACACGGCATGTACAGTACATTATATTTCCACATTTTATTGGTTGAAAAAACGATTTTCAGAATGACCTACTGTAGAAGAACCTTTTTTTCATCCTGATATATACATCATTTCTTACTATTACACGTGTTTCGTGATTCTTTCTTCCGCTTCCGTGTCGTTTTAGTATGGGTATAAAAGTTTTCAACATAGGCGGCGAAATAATAATATTTCAGTTTCACGTGGAAGTAAGGAGAAAATCAATAGCATTTTTATTGTATTCGCTTGACGGGTATGAAATAAACTAAAAATTATATCAGTAAATAAATTATAAGAATTCTACATTACTTATTTATTTTGGTGTTTACTCCTCCATACAGTTCACAACTACGTCGATGTAACCTCAAAACAGCGCCGCTATGAGTAGCATAACAGTGGGGAAAAATCTTCTACTGTATTTGCGGGTGTAATATTAAGGGCAAATAATAGTGAAAAAGGGTTTCTAATGGAGAAGTTGTAAAAAAGCGGTATGTGGATGGATTGCGGCGCTTAGACACGTTTTCTTCGTTGCTCGTCGTCAGTTATAGACTGTTCACGGTAAAGTGAGCACTTTTGAAAGTCCTCCCCTTTGAATTAATAGTGAATAAATGTATTTTATTTTAGCCTTAGGCGTTAAATTCTGAGGGTGGTGTAATATACACACTCTGTTTATTACTTACATAGAAATATTTATTTTAAAAGGTGGTTAAATAATTAAACATGGCTGAAAGGAAAAAGTAACTAGAGCCTCAAAAGTGCTCACTTTACCGTGAATAGCCTGTAGTTGCCTGCTGGTAGCTAGCCAATGGACAAAGACGGGCCTCCTCTTCGAATGTCCCCTCTCTTCGTACACGGCCATACGAGGTTCCGGGGCGATCCCGGCTAACGCATGTATGTATTAAGTGAACAGGCCCGTATGGCAATTTAAATGTTACTTTATGTGGAAGTATACACAGTGTGCTGGGCCTTCAAAAGTATTCAGTTTACAGTGAACAGTATATAAAGGCTTTGTTCCTTCCATACAATTTATTTTATTTTATATTCAGTGCCGTAGGTTGTGTAGATTTACCCTATATATATACACACACACACACCTAGCAGCTGAGGGCAAAGCTCTAACTTGGAACTTCGAAGTGAAAGGTGTACTCGCCACGACAATCTTTGGCCAACTCCGTGGTTACGAGCGGCGCTAGGGGCACTAGCAGGTTGAACCAGCTTTCTCTATTGATAGAGTGAACTTGTTATGTGAGATCTGAAGTCGTATTGATGTTATTCTTTCTCATCACATTATAATAAATATTATTATTCTTACTGTTGAAATTAAAGTTCCTATTTATAAAATTATATTTCATGATCTAAATATGCCTGGGGAATCTGAATATTGTCGAGGTATTCCGGCAAATTCTAGAAAGTGTTGTGGGAAGAATGTTAAGTTTACTCAAATAAATATTCTAATAAACTGAATATTTAATCATAGTGGATTTATTGTTACTCCAGTAAATAATGGATGTCAATGAATAAAACCAGCTATAACAGCAAATACGGCTCCTATGGACAATACGTAATGGAAGTAAGCAATAACGTAATATGTATCGTGTAGTGTAATATCAATTGATGAATTTGATAACACTTGAATGAAGACACAACCCTCCACCAACAGAACATACTTATAGTGAATTAACAATTTTAATCAAATTCGAATACGGTATATTAGTGCAATATTCTATCTATCTTATATAGGCCTATTCGACACATCATAAGATTTTTTATATAAAGTGCAGATGCGGAGCTGCGTTTTTTTTATTAAGTTGGGGTGCCGTCCAAATATGAGATTTTCTAGAATTTTTTCACTGAATATTCATAAATTTGGAGCCACTGAACCGATTTATACGAAACGTGAAAGTCAGGCGGTTATCATCATGATTTGTATGTATGAGAATTTGTTTCTACCGTCACATGAGGAAAGTGCTTCTTTTTGACATAATATATTTCAAGAATAGTTCAAATATTTACTTACTATATAGAGTATTACTTGACGAGCGTGAACCTTACATATTTCTTACCATTGCAATTTACTGAACAGAGAAATACTAGTGAGACGGCCACTTTTCCGCGAACTCGAGATGCACTGCCAGCTGTATAGCGTCACCAGCCAACGCCGTTCGCCAATCAGAGTTAGGTAACCAGTGAATACGCTCTTTATAAATTCCCCCTATTACGGGTACTTAAACCAAACAATTTCTTTAACCCTTTAAAACATTTTATAAATTTTTTATCGGAAAAACTTTACGAAACAGGATAAATCCCAAGACTGCTGCTATTGTCTGTTCACGGTAAACTGAGTACTTTCAAAAGCCCTGCTGAGCATTTACTTGTAAGACCGTAGTGTATTCGTCCACCATAATTACACTTAGCATTACCATGGACCTGATCACGTTTTATCATGAGTAGGCCAAGTGAAAATGTGAAATGATTAGAAAAGTAAATATTTGAAAGATTTACTAATTATTTTTAATATATATGCATGAAAAAAATATAAAGTAAAATTACTGATATCAGTACTCACAAATTTGTACCGAACACTCTCAATTGAACGCTATGACGTGGAACAACTTTCCCTCCCGTCGTTGCCAACGTCACTGGGCACATGCCAGACAGTCTGCCTTTTAAAATATAAGTTAGTAGGGACTGACATTTTTCAGAGGTTGATTTTCAAAGTGTTCTCGCTTCTACCGTGAACAGTTTTTGACTTACTTACCAGCCGGCAATACAACTGTAGGCTGTTCAATGGTAAACTGAGCACTTTTGAAAGCCCTACTTAAGATCTACTTGTATGCGCGTTGTGCATTCTTCCGCCTTATGTAACATTAACACTGCCATGGCCTCACCCCTTTATTGATGCGTCCGTCAAGTGGAACTATGAAATTATTAGACTTTTTTTTTCACTTCCATGTATTAAAAATAACACAAAGCGAAATAAATAATTTACGTTATCGCAAATGGTTACCTAACACTTTTTATTTGACGTTAAGATATGAAACTACTTTCCCTAAATCGTTACCAACTTGACTGGGTGTATGTCACTAAGTGCGTCTGAGAAATATATGCATGTAAGAGCAGTGACTTTTTTCTAAGGTTGATTTTGAAAGTGCTCACTTTATCGTGAATAACCTTTAATAGAGAACATTTAGCAGCGCGCGGTTATAGCCAGTAAGACGCAAGGCAAGGTGCGTTCCCAGAGCCATGCACAGCCAATAAGAGAATGGGTAAGTCGACATCAAATGAGCCGCCATGCTATTTCGTCTCTGTACGTATCTGTTCTGTGATTGTACTGCGTGCCAGATATATGCGAGCCTCGACACAAGAAAAAGGGACGCCACTGATGATTCCTGGAATCCATCTGGAAGTTTACGATGGTTAAGTATCTTGCGCCTGCCTCATCACGTAAAGAATAACAGAAACATTAAACATGTTTTCCACTTCTCGCTCATACCCCGTGAGATGTGCAAAAGCAATCCACTTCGGAAGACGAGAGTACACCAACGTCTATATTTTCACTGTCAGCACTACTGGAATTTACTATTATTTTGCTTGTATTGAAGTTAAAACTTAGGTCAAAATAATCCTCGCACAGTAGTTTCCTAGGTTTGTGAACATTTATTCGTTCTCGGTACTTTGACAACGCAGTACTGTAGCCTATACGTGAGTTTGTTTTGCATCAAGAGTTGATTAAATTTGTTTTTAACATATTTTTGTAGCCAATCTTTTCTTTCTGTGGCTTTTGTACAATTCCTGTTTATTTTTTACATTTGATTCATAGTCTTTCAACTTATTTCCGTTTTTTTTATTGTTATGCATTACAAATACACTCCCGTGGTAGTGTTGATCAAGCTTCACAGTAATCCATTTATCCATTTTTATAACTGTGAAAATATATATTGAGAAAATCTCTCGTTGCCTTATGTAGTAAAAAATAGAGCATTCTGGCGCACCAGGTTGCATGCTGCTGACCCGAGAAGCGAGAATTTCCCTTTTTTCCGTCCAAAATGGTCAATTTCGCATACAAAAAAGTCATTTTTTTCCCCTTTGCCCTCAAATTTTCACTAATTTTCTCCCGTTGCCGGTGGTCAGCTTGGCAGCCAGTTCCAGAAAGTGCATTTGCTAAATTTAGTGAATTGTGGCTGAGGTTTGACCTATGCGGCGGAATCGGTCGGAGTTTCTCTCAAACTCGGAGCTTCTCATTCCCAGAGACCATCTTGGTATCAACGACCTATATCTACCCCGGACAATCGTCGACCAGCTGAAGATGGCGACCATTTTGGCGGCCAGGACCTCACCGGCGGTGGCGGTGGGGCATCAAGGCGTCGCGAACGATCGGATCTCGTGTAAAACAGCAGCCTCCTTAAGTCTGTGTGTGTGCATAATACTCATAAGCATAGTTGCTATAATTTCCATACCATTTAAGTTATAGTTGTCAAATTTATAACATAGGCATCCTCCCCGACCAGGAGAAGGGCCGTGGGGTCAAATATGCCCCATGTAAACTTAGAAGCATAGGTGGCTGTAATTTCCGAACCATTTAAGTTATAGATGTTGAATTCATAATATAGACGTCATCCACGACTAGGAGAAGGGTCGCAGTCCCAAGTATGCCATATATCAGCGTACAAGCATAGGTGGACGTTATGTCCGAACTGTTCGAGTTATAGTTGCCATATTCATAACATAGACATCGTCCACGACTAGGAAAGGGGTCACAGGGCCAAGTATGCCCCATGTCAGTGTATAAGTATAGTTGGGCATAATTTCCGAACCATTTGAGATATAGTTGGCAAAATTCATAACATAGACATCCGGCACAACTAGGAGAGGGGTCGTAGGGACAAGTATGCCTTATGCCAACTTATAAGCATGGATGGGTGTAATTTACAAACCATTTGAATTATAGTTTCCAAATTCATAACATAGACATCATCCACGACAGGATAGATCACTGTAAGTTACTAAGTGTTTTTGGTACAACTACCAGAAATCATCAAACATGCATAATCGCCTATGATAAAAAGGGACTTAAGGGCATATGTTAGCCTGCATGTCTCCCCATTCTTACTCAACTAGGTCTCTCCTGTCCCCTTGGTGCCACCGGCTGTCCACACACACTTCCTTGTGCACCCCCTCCCCCCAGTACCACGACCAATGCACCCTCCATTCAACCTTGTGCTCTCTCTATCACTTGTCCTCCCCCTTTGGCTGCCTACATCACGCTTGACCACACCAACCTCGCGCGCTCGCCACTGCCCAACCAGCGACTCCATAAAATATAGTTGCCAAATGCATAACATAAACATCATCTAGGTTTATTTTCCTTACTAGCATGCTACTACTACAAGTCGTCCTAGGCGACCACCATCTTACAGCCCCACTGATCGCCAAACATACACAAAGCATCAATGTGTGTACTTACTTCCAGATAGTCTGTCAGTACTACCGGCCGTGCATTCGCGAGCCATATACCGAAATGTCGATGTATGTATATGCTTGTAATGAGATGTCACTCGCAATGAATATACAGTAATCGCTAAACAGCCCGAGTCCCCACATATACAACAAAACATGCTAGAACGATAAGCTTCCTATTAATTATCCCCTATATTAACTGGTGTAGCAGTTAATACTCGTAGGCTACGAGCACATCTCATCATTTTTGTCATCGATGTGACCACACTGGAAGCAGACACCCCAATCACTGGTCCTGCATTTCGGTGCATGATAGATACCAACCAAGTACTACAACCTCACCACCTTCTCCTTGTCATTTTACTTACTGGTATACTGTTAGAAGGAACCAATTCATGTACAATGAACCATCCTTGATGTATCACAGGTTCGATTTCAGTAAAGATGCATTGCTATGTGTGCTTTCTCATGTCATCTGCTAGAGTGGACAAAAGGAAAAAAAAAAAAACTAAAAACCTGTATGCATGTATTGCACGAGCATATGACATTCGACAAAAGCCATGTAATCCCATCACTAATACAAATTGTCAGGTTGGCCAAGCAGCCTAAGGTGTCTGATATAAGCTCTGGTTTCAGTAAAAGAGAGCTTGGATTCGAATCACTGCACCTGACACATTTAATTTATTTTTGTTTCTGTACCATACTCGAATAAATATGGTATCTTAGGTTTAACACCAGTTGAGAGCACATGCAGATATTTATCGGTCCCACTGCCCATGAAGATACTAGCATGACAGTTATACTCTGTCTCCGACTTTCACTCATGTACCAAAGCAGGTAATAATAATAACATGAGGGGTTCAGGAAGGTGTCACGATGCTCTGTAATACGAGCCACGCACACACAGTGACAACCTGAGACACAATCTGAGTAAGGAGGTATCGCAAAACACACACACACCAACTATCTATGTACCAAATCGCACACATGCACATATATATCATTCAAAAAAGCCTCCAGCTATGAGTTCATCAATACTAGAATTAATCTGTAGTCTGTCAACTAGGTCATTGCGGTCTTCCAAATATTCAGACTTCGAGTCGATCTTCGCAGAAGGTTTACGATACATGACTGCATATATGTTCTTCTTCTGTGTTGAGTAGGTCTCAGCCAAATACTTTTGTTTGGCAGATGACGGTATGTCATCATCACTAGCAGACGTGTAGGTCACTTGGTCGATGTCAGCAGACTTGGAGGTCAAATTATCATTCTCAGCATACTTGGGGGTCACAATATACATGACTGAATCTATGTTCTTCTCCCGAGTGGGTAGGTCTCACCAACTTGCTTTCACTTTGCAGATGTGGGCACACCATCACGAGCAGACATGTAGGTCACATTGGAGTAGGTCTCAGCAATATGCTTATGTTTTGTAGAGTCGCCACATCATCACAAGCAGACTTGGAGGTCACATTGTTATTCCCAGTAGACTTGGAGATCACAGTGTCGTTCTCAACATCCTGAGTAGCACCATCTTCATTTTTCACTTTACATGTTAGCTGTGCAGGGGTGTTGATCACAACTTCTGATGATCAGTATGTTTCACTCTCTGCAACACTCATAGTTACTTCTTCACACACTGGTTTGGAGCACGATGCAGGTCCATGTAATGATATGGGTGCTTTAAGTAACGATAGTGTACATGATGAATCAGCAGGAAGACTGTAATTATCGTACCTTCACATGTCAAGCAAAGGTATGGCACCTTTACACATACCAGTATGTCTCTTTAGCTTTTCACCTTTACCAAATGTCACACCACATAGATCGCATGTGTGTATTCTACAGTCATTCTGTTCATGACAATGAGCATTGCAACTTTTACTGAAGAAATTGTCACAGTAACTGCATTGTTTACCACATAATTGGCGATCGGTCGGGGAAGTTTCACATTTAGTTGTACTCAATTGCATCCTCTTCAAGCACATGTGTGAACGCAAACACACATTTACAACTAGTATGTAGTGCAGACTCCTCATGAATGACTCATTGATGCTGCCTCCTCATGGATGACTCCTTGCAGTACGGATGTCATACAAGTCAGTTAAGCAACTATGTGTGAATGACTGTTGATGGAGTAATTTGTACCTCTCCTTATAACAGCTAAAGAAGCTATGTTGACATCTTCTTCTTCATACTGTGGGAACATCAGTATGTGTCTATTTGCAAATTGGACTGTACCCACTAGTTCTCAACTCTACAACATTTACCGAAGCCAGCATCCAACCCGAACCCTTGGCCACCATTTCGTCTTCCTCTTGACATATATTGTGTATACTATCAAAAATCGTGTCCTATGCTGCAGATGAATGCGACACAGCCACAGCCGAAGTCTTGAAGGTTCTGGTACAATATTCATTGTTGTGAGGCTCTGGTTTTGTATAACTACAGTCCAGCCACATATTATATTTGACAGGGCAATTTTGTTCTACCTCATCGATAGGTTGATTTATTATATTAGGGCTCATACTTGTTAGGAAAGAGCAAACATTGTGTAGTGTAGTTGACATATTCGGTGAAACCAATTCTTTCAAAATTCCCCTGAATGCAGATTGATTCAGTAAAAAGCCATTATCATTAAGCTTCATGGATGGTGAATAATCTTTAGTTTGTTTATCAATGGTATCTCCTTTACAAAGTTTCAAATGACTACTTAAATTCCCGTCATGTACATACCTTCATCGACACTTGTCACATTGATATGTCCTACAAATGGCATTCCTCACACAAGTACTGTTTTCGTGTTTCCTAGCATCATTTGCACTTGTCTTGTCATAATAGTTGCATGAATGTCTTGGCAGGAGCAAAGAACTAGCTTTGACATTTGTAGATGAACCTGCACGTTTATTTGCTAATCTTCGCCTGGCAGGCAGTGCAGGGCGACCCTTACAGGTTGCAAAATGCCATCTCAAGTTGCCATATCGGACAAACTGTGATTTATACTCTTTGCATGCGAACATATTACAGTCTAGATTCTGGTGATAACCAGTTTCATGTTCTCTGCAGCTGGTTATTTTAGAAAAGACCTTCTTACAGTAGCAGCACAAATAACTTTCTTGTTACATTATCGAATACGATCATGTTACCCACAGCCGATGTACTCTCTCTTCGATGTCTGTACAGCGACTGAGCTGACCAGCCTTATCCGACATGTTTTATACCACATTGTCATGGAACCCTGACAAGGGCACTATTAGTATCACCTTGACAGCAACATCATCATCATCATTGGCAGTCCCCGTATTATTTGTTACAAAGTTTTAAATGTCTATTTAAACCATTGTTTGTGACTTACACAGTTCCAAAATCTTTTTAAATCGTCAACATGCATATACATTCTTTGACACTTATCACATTGATATGACATATGAATGGTGCTGTTCTTACATGAACTTTGTGCATGTCTGTGAACTACCGTTGCAGTACTTCATACCTACATTCTGCTGGTCAGAGATGAGACTTTTTTCTGTAGTGGTGTGAGAGAAATTCATATGTGCCTACTCGTTCCAGTGCAATGCTGTTGCAGAAATTCATATCTGCGTTTTTCTGGTCAGAGATGAAACTATGCTGTAGTGGTGTGAGGGAAATCGGTATGTGCCTATTCTTTAAGTGGACAATACCCACTCGTTCTCAGCTCTAGATGATTTACTAATGGCAGGGTCCATCAGGAAGATGCCATCAACATTAGACTTAGGAGATTCAGAATAATTTTGAGGTTGTTCATTATCATCATCAGCAGTCCCCGTATCCTTTGTTACAAAGTTTTAAATGTCTATTTAAACAGTTGATTGCGACTTACACAGTTTCAAATGTCTTTTTTAAGTGTCAACATGCAAATAACATTCGTCAACACTTATTGCATTGATATGACATACAGATGGTGCTCTTCATACATGAACTTTGTGTGTGTCTCCTTGTATCGTACCCATATGCAAACGTCTTGTTACAATACTTACATGAGTGTCGTGGCAGGGCCAAAGAACTGCTATCAGTTGAATCCTTACATTGAGCTGATAATATCTTCAAAAAATGCTTGACATGTATTGCAGCACTGCCCTTACATGATGCAAAATGTCTTTTTAGTCACTTCGATGGCTAAATTGGGATTTACACTTTTCACATCTGAACATAATACGACCTGCATTCTGATATTGCTTGTCAGGTGGTGGTGCAGCGGAGCCCTTACACGATGCATGATGTCTTTTCAAGTTACTTCGACAACCAAACTGGGATTTACACTTTTCTCATCCGAACATAATACGACCCACATTCTTATAACACCCAGTTTCATGCTGTCTGTAGATGTTTTTATCAGAAATACCTTTTTACAGTAGTGACACAAATAACTTTAATCTTCCATTGATGTATAAGAGCACATTATTCACAGCCAATGTTCATTCGCCGAAGTCTAGATGACAACTGAGCTGGCCAACCCTATACTAAAACTATCTTATCGCTCGTGGGTAGCATCTTTGGTTTTCACTTCACATGTTAGCAGTGAGGGTCTAATATTTACACCTCCTGATGGCCTGTCTGGTTCGTTGTCTGCACCACTTGTAGTACATTCTTCAAACACTGGTTTGAAACTCCATGCAGGCCCACATAATGTTATGTGCGCTCGAACAAATGATAGTTTAGATGTCGAATCAGCAGGAAGGTTATCCTTGTCATGCGACAGTCCATGCTGCCTGGTGCCAAGCAAAGGTGCATTACGTTTACACGTGCCAATGTGGCATTGGATAGTATCTCCTTTATCGAATGTTGTGCAACACATATCACACATTAGTAGTAGGTTGTTGCCTTGGTTGCCTCTGTTCATGACGATGTGCATTGCAACTTTTTTTTACAGAAGACCTTGTCACAGTAATTGCATTGTTTCCCACATAGTTGCTGCTGCTGTTGTTGTTGGTGTTGATCGATCGTCGAAGTTTCACATGTAGTCGTACCCAATGGCACACTCTCAGTTGTTGGCATCACCTTCAAGCACTGCCTCCACCTTCATGGACAGTGTCATCAGCTTGCACTCTTAACGGGAATAGAACCTGTGATACCTTATTTATTCAAGTAGGTTACAGAAAAAAATGTGCCAGGTGCAGGGATTTGAACCTGTTCTCCCTTTTACTGGAACCAGTGCTTAATTCAGGCACCTTAGGCCGCTTGTCAAAACTGACAATTTCAATTAGTGATGGATTTACATGGCTTTTGTAGAATGACATACGTTGTATGGTCTTGTCTATCCATCACTTGTGCATTATGCACGTGTGGGTTGGTAGGTATTTTTCCTTTGTGCACTCTAGCGGACTACTGGAGAATGCACACAGAACAATGCATATGACTATCTCTAATTGTGTGTGATGATCTTGGTATGTGAGTGCAGGTCGGGGACTGTCTGTATATACGACCACTGTTGTAGACAATAGCAGTTACATTACTCTCTTTGTGTTGACGTTTTAGCAGAGGGGCCCTTGCTCCCACCTTCTATGAGCCTATATCTAATAGTAGCTTTTATGACATCTTGTATTATCACTCTCTATGGGAATTGAACCTCGAGGATGGTTCAGGGTACATGTATTGTTTCCTTTCAATAGTATACCAATAAACATGTTGACAAGGGGAGGTGGTGGTGATATAGTACTTGGATGGTATCTACTGTGCACAGAAAGGCAGGACTGTCATTGCGGTTTCCACTTGGGGTCACATCGACGACAAGATGCACTCGCGGTCTACGAGTATTCCCTGCTACACCAGTTAAGGTATATATAAACCTCTCCTCTGCGTGGTATTAGCGGTTTGTGGGTTGTGTGTGTGTGTGTGTGGTGCGATGGGCTTGGTACGCAAGTACAGGTCGGGGAAGGACTGTCTGTAATTGCTAACACTGTTGAAGACAAGGTGGCTTTTATGTCGACTTGCTTTACCACTCTCTATGAGAATCGAACCTGGGATACCTCGAGGCTGGTTCAGGGCACATAGCGAGGTGGTGGAGATGCAGTACTTGTCGGTATCTACCGTACATGAATGGCAGTGGGGCCTTGCTTCCATACAATCAGCCACCTATGCTTATAATTTAACATGGGGAATATTTGACGTCGTGGCCCTTCTCCTAGTCGGGGTGAATGCATATGTTATGCATTTGACAACTATAACTTAAACGGTTCGAAAATTGTAGCCAACTATGCTTATAAGTGTTATGCACACACATACAGATTTGAGGAGACTGCTGTGTTACACAAGATCCGATCATTTGTGATGCTTTGATGACTCACCATTGCCACCAGCGAGGTGCTGCCACCAAAATTGTCGATATCTTCAGCTGGTCGACAATTGTCCTGGGTAGACATAGGTCGTCGATACCAATATGGCTGCCGGAATGAGAAGTTCTGAGTTTGAGAGAAACTCTGACCAATTACGCTTCATAGGGCAAAACTCAGCCACAATGCACTACGTTGAGCAAATGCACTTTCTGGAACTGGCTGTCAATATGGCCGCTGATGGTGGGAGGTAAATTAGCGAACTTTTGAGAGAAAAGGAAAAAAAATACGTTTTTGTACTCGAAATAGACCGTTTTGGACTGGAAAAAGGAAAAATGGTAAATTCTTGCTTCTGGGGTATACAGCCTGCCAGCTGAAATTATGCAAATTAGGGACCGCGGGGTCCGCAGCATGCAGCCTGGTGCTCCAGAATGATCTATTTTATACTACTCTTATGGTTGTCCATATTGCTAGAGCATCTCAAACCAAGCCATGATCCATTTGACACCAGTGCAAACCACTTAGTGAAGTATCAACTAACTTATACTCGATCCGTATATTGCAATAATTCCAAATTGTCACTCACGCTGGCCACTGTAGCTGTCATTCGCCGCTTCGCTGTCTTCGCACAGCTGGCTGTTAAGGTCGCGCAATCCTCTAAACTCTATAGACTGTCGGTTCTGAGGTCCATCGCCGCTTAAGTAACCTCGATGGCCGGGTCCAGAAGGTTCCCCGCACCCAGAGTCACGCTGAGAAAGGCGGCGGCGATGACCACAACATTCTTCAACGATAACCACCGTCATTCATTCCCCTCGAATATAGAAGGCGGCACGAGCCCCAATAGGCTTATCGCGGCGGCGGCACATCTTTGTAAATCTCCGCGCCCACCTCGGGTTAGCCCGCTGTCCTTGACACACTGCTTCCTTCGCTCGAGCCGGATGTGGATGTGGCAAGGGAAGCGATGCAATTCAGCAGCATGTAATAACCTTTTTTTTTTTTCACAATAGTGGTTGTCTGCAATATTGTAAACGGATTGCTGCAAAACTTGTCTCAATATGATCCTTAACTAATCAGCGGTATGAAAAAACGAGAGACCTCCTCTGGGCAAATTAAGAATTGTTAGAATGCACACAGGAAAAAATTGTGCTATAGGCAGGTCACGGTAAAATGAGCACTTTTGAAAGCCCTGCTTGAGATCTACTTGTATACACTTTGTCTACTTCTCCGCCTTATGTAATATTAACATTGTCATGGGCCTCATCACTTTATTCATGCGTCGATAAAGTGAAACTGTGGAGTTAATAAGAAAGTAAATACTTTACAAGTCGTCTTATTTTTACACTTCGATACGTTAAAAAACACGTAAAGCTAAAGAAATAAATGTTAGTTACCACAAATGGTTACATAACACTGCTTATTCGACTTTGAGAAATGGCACTACTTTCCATCCATTGTTACCAACTTAATTGAGCGAATGTCACTCAGTGCGCCCACTAAAATATATGCATGCGGGGCAGTGACTTTCTTCTCAGGTTTATTTATAAAGTGCTCACGTTATCGCGAACAGTCTTTAACTACTAGTGATGTAAGTTAACATTTTGTTCCCACCAATAATTTTGAGGACGTGTGTATGCTAGTGCTGTCGCGAGAATTGAGCCGTGATTCATGTTTCCCAGATGCTGGAGAAGCCTGGAGTTACTGACCTCGCCAGGAGTATCGAAACTTGCTGTAAACTTAAGAATTGCGCTGAGAAGAAGGTTTTGTTTAACCAAATAGGTTTGTTTGGCGCAACCAAATAAATTGCGTGTATAGGGAAAGTGAAATAGTTTGGTGTTGAAACCAAATTATTTTGTTGTAGTAATTTGGTTGCCTCCGAACAAAGATTTGGTTGCTACAACTAAAGATTTGGTTGGCTCTACGTACATTAAACAGTTTCGGTTAATATAAAGAATATCCAAAGCCCGAGCGAGATTCGAACTTCTATCAGCTGCGCCCGAACACTTCTGAGGCGCCTGAGAAACTTCAACTAAAGTGACTACTGATGAAGTCTGAATGTTTTTAAATAGATAACTACGTTTCAAATTATAAACTACGTAAACAAATAGTTCAAATTTTACAGTTTTAATTTTTAATTTCCTGCTGATATGGTTTTATTAGGATATTTTCATTATTATTAAGTATCGATAAATGCACTGTCACTGTTGCAATCGTAATAGTCAAATAAAAAATACAAACAAACGCTCAGATTGTACTTTCGAAGGAAGGCAATTAAATGATTGGCCAAACAAATATATACAGTTGATCGAAAGAAATATCTTGTTTACAGTCTGCTTTCTTTTGGCCAAAAAAAAACATATGTGTTGTTTATTAAAGCGTGTATTTTGTTGTATGAACAAAATTAGTTTAGTTTCTTTTTAAGTTTTGTTTACTCAACAATATGTTTAGTTGGGGCAACTAAATAAATTTTTCGCCCTATACAAACCAATATTTTATTGTTTTTTCTCTCAGTGTGAGTCCAGTTAACAAGCATTTAAATTATGCACTCTCGATCCACGTTCTGGCTGCAGTTCCACTGCATAAAACACTCTTGCGACCTACCCAAAGTCGAAACAAATCAGTATTTCAATTACCACGCCAGTTTAACTCACTCTAATCCAAGTTTATAGACCTTCTGGCATCATTTCCTAACAAAACGCTGCCAACATAACTAACCAGTCCAATTTCCTAGACATACGTAAGCCAGTAACTCTGATGAGGTTCTAAAGAATTACACTGTAAAAAATAATGGGAAAAGTAGCTGACAAGTGTAAGGTAATATTCGCAAACTTGTGTGGGAAACCTTATTTTCCCTTACGGGTAAGATAAAATCACCGCACTCTGGAGTAAAATTCACGTACATGGTAGTGAAAAATCCCATACATGATGGGAAAATTACCTTACGACGTGTGGCTCTCCTCTTCTATTTGTAACTATTTGATAACTTTATGTTATATATCTTGTACCTAAAAATTTATTTTTATTCTTTAGTCGTGCAAGCTGTCCAACATGGCTCTGTATATGTAAGGTATAATTACCGCACTCTGGAGTAAAATTCACGTACAAAGCAGTGGAAAACCCGATGAAAGGATGGCAAAATTACCATACGAAGCGTGCATCTCTTCAACATTGTCTCAACAGCTAAGTGGGAGGAGGGGAGGAAGAAACAATCCTTTAATATGCTAATATTCACTGCTGCTGTCACGCTGTCGTCGTGGTGTAATGGACAGCGCATCAGCCTAACGTGATAGAGGACCATGGTTCGCGCACATCCAGGAGGATTTTAGAGTTGAAGTATCAGTTACTCTTCGTCAGAGGTTACAGGTAAAAAAAAATTCAACAGTTCGAATAATCCGCGATATTTTTTAATATATGTTATTATACAATATAGTTAATATTACCTTGCCTGTATGAGATTTTTCCCTTACTTTTGTTACGTACTTTTGCTGTACGATTAGGGAATAATACTTTACATGTTATTTCAATTTACTTTACATTTAAGAACTAATTTTACGTTGCATGTAGAGGTTATTATTTTCCCTTATATTTAAGGGAATTTTACCTCATTTTTTTTCATTGTAGATTAAAGGAACGTACGTATCCATGCCAGTTGAGTGCTTTGCGCGTAGAGGCGATGAGGCAAGTGGTCAGTGAGCAAGAGTCGGCTTTAGAGCTTATGTGTTTTGAAGCGTCAAATGGCCAAAATAGCTGCAGCCAGGAGTACGCGGCGGCATGCGGGGAGATGTGTCTGAGCTCGCTTAGTGCTGCGAGTGTTCGGAGCGCTGACCTTTGAGCGCGATGACTCGGCCCTGGATGACTGACGCGAAACAACATTCTCCTCGGCCGGCCCTCTTGCTTAACCCGCTCGCCCTGCTCCCAAGGCCCCGTCGCGCCGCGCCGCGCATTCCATCGCCCGCCACACTGATTTCACTCCGCCGCAAAAGTCACAACCTCACGAAAAACTCGCCCGATTTTGTTTTGCTAGCGTTCGTGACACGGCGATACGGGCGACAATTAAACGCATGACCAGCGTACCGCCGCTCGTACGCGCAAGGCGCTGAACCGGCGTTCAGCTGTTCCGTCGTCACACTTTCCTCTGCAAGTGAGATCTGTAACAGTGCGATTTTATTACATGCAGTGAAAGCCCATATATTAAACTACGACTGTACTATTTAATTCTAAAGATGTGATTTTTTTTTTCATTTTCACGATTTTTTTCTTTGAATACGCTTACTTTGCGTGATTTGGCGTTTAGATGGACATATCTTACGCCAAGTTTTGAACGCCAGCGAATGAAAATGTAAAACGTAATGGAAACTGATGTAGCAAACTTATGCGTATAAAAATTCTTGTGCTGTAAAAATAACTTCCAATTAATTTGCTCTTTCTGACTGGTGAGACAAAATTTTATTCTTTTACGTTTTACGTAGACGGACGGTTTCGCTTGTTGTGCTTTGTAAGGGCCTGTATTACGATCTCTAGATAAATGTGTGGAATAGCTATTCCATAGATAGCTATTTGATGGTAACCTCTATTATGAACATTCCATTAGCTAAGTTATCCTTTAGATAAGTAATCCAAGGTTTTGGTTCGTTACTGTGTATGTTGGCAATAAAAGTCACTATATTTGTGGTATATATATATATATAATATGTGTATATATAATATGTATATATAAGATATATGTTAATGCTTCTTTAGCAAAAGTGAATTAAATAAAAACTATGAACCAACCCCGAGCAAACAACATATTTGTTCATAATTATTACTGTCGCTGGTGATATCAATCCTCTCGCAGTTAGCTTAATCTCCATACAATTTATTACAATGCATGAGACTCAGTTTCTTACAATTCAAGATTAAGGTTCGTGCCTGTGTTTCTTAATTAAATTTTTTAATATTTTGAAAATAGGAGGGGGAAATATTTTATTTCACAAATTTCAAGGAATCCGATTCCTCAAAATGACATTAAGCCTACTGCTGATATTTTATTTCCGATTTTTTGTCATTACAAAATACAATTTTCAAAACTAATCTTTTGTGTCGTTATCGACATTCGCCGGGTTTACTTGCATTTTGCAGAACTATGCTACATAACACTCACATAGCAAAAAAACTACAATTCATATTTTATATAACCTCCAAACCAACATGTGTATAAGCTAAACACCACCATCTGATGTTTGGGACACCATTTTTTAGCTTATCTAAAGGTATAAATGCTTGTCTAGCACTGGAAGTGATAGATAGTTTATCCCCTTGATAACAGTTCTAGTTAACGGTAACTAGAGGTCGTAATACACTATTTTGCACGAGCTGGTACTTAACTTTTAACCTGATGCGTAACTATAGGTCGTAATACAGGCTCAAATAATGTTATTCAGTCAAGTCGACTGTGGACAGGGCCTAATCAGCGCCACGTAACCCACGCAGCAGCGGGCAGCTCTAGCACAATGCCAGACATAAGGCATAGCCTCGCGTAGCCAATGAGAGAATGGGCACGCCCACATCAAGCGAAACGCCGTGCCACTGTCGTACTTGACCTACAATATAGCCTCGCCCCAGCTATTTCACGTGGTCGGCTCCTCCTCTCCGACAGTGCGGTGACCCAGCTACGCGCCACATTACGTGTCTTCTCGTGCCTACCTCGAGATGTTCTCGTGTTTGAGGCCGATAAACGCGGGAGCGATAAGGGCGGCACTGCCACGCGCATCAAATGCGTGCATCGCCACTACGCAAGGGACTGTGAACTGGCGTGCAGAGTTCTCGTCCTCCTGCTTCTACACATGCCACTTAAAACGGTGACTCTATAATTATATTTCTGTAAAAATCTGTAGAATGATTCAGTGCTGGTGTCTATTGTAGTATCGTCTGTGATCAAGTAGTAAGTTTTAAAATATTGCAGTGTGAAAGAGCAGTTTTCAAGTTTTGGAAAGGTTCCAAAATAATATTTTACAGCACGCGTGGTATCTTTAAAGTACCATTCTGTACTGATATAGTGTACGGTTTCTTTTCATACGTAAACATATTCGGGAGACGTTTAATAGTTTCGCCAAAAAATATTCGTATTTCGAACATTTTACAGCACAGTTCAAGTTCTGCGTAAGCGGACGCCTTATAGGGAATATTGCACTAACTTCTTAAATTGAATTATCGCAATTAATTTTTCAAAGTGCATATCGAAGTTAACGTCTCAATAATAGTCTGCCACGCCTTTTTTATTGCGCATGTTGACATATTTGATTATTTTCTGATTTCTGACTGAAGATAATAAATAAGATACTCGTTTCGTATTTGAGCGACACGTTTGAGTAGTTTAGTATCCGCCATCGCGTACGGTTATAATTGTTGGCTTTCTTGTCGTAGGTGAGGCAGCGTCTTTCTACTGCACCGACTACTGGATTGGTCAAAATTTTGTCGTTTGCGATCTTCTGGATAGTTTGAATTTTTGTGGATTTCGTGCTCTGATTGATACTTGCCGTTCTGTGTTATTTTCGAATTTAATATCTAAATTGGCGGGGCCACGGTGGCTTAGCGATTAGCGCGCTCGCCTCCCTCCAAGGCGAATCGGGTTTTCGCAAGTGGGAATCATGCCGGACGAGGCTGTGGGTCGGCGGGTTTTCTCGAGGATCTCCCGTTTCCCCCGCCCCTTCATTCCGGCGCAGATCCATATTCACTTCAATCACTCTCATCGGCTCTCAAGACCTCGCTGTTAAGAGCCACCCAAATCTCTTCACTCACTCACTCTAAATTGGCTGGGCAGACTTCGTTCCCCAGAACAGTGCATTTTTGTGCACAAAATTGGATATATATATATATATATATATATATATATATATATATATATATATTGGAGTTATCGTTTCAACCATTCAGAGCTTTGCTTCTGGCGACCGTCGACGAGAGCTTTGCTCTCGCTCGTCGCCGGCGACGATGATTAGGAAAAATGCCAGTTGTCTACAGCTGGACTCACAACAGTCCGTCGCATCCGTCAGCCGTCCGTCTTTCTTGCAGTTATCCGTCTGTTTTTTTTTCATCCGTCAGTTGAAAGCGATTCACAACACTCCGTCATCCGGAAAAATTTCAGTGTGACAACATAACATCGCTATATTTCTTTAGTTGGAGACATATTTTGTATGGAAATACATTTTCAAGAGAGAAAAATTTTGGGAAAATAATTTTTTCATGTGATGAGAATTCATACTGACACGTGACCGCCGCGCCGGACGGACGACTGACGGATGTAGCGGATTATTGTGACTCAGGAGTAATTCTTAATAAATAACCTGGCGAGTGGCTGAGTTAAATAAGAGACCAAAACCTACATAATAAACGGGTCTAAATTAATATAGCTGTCTGCTAAGTTTATACGAAAACAGAAGCATATGTCTCAATTCCTTACAATTCTTCGTGTTCTAAATGAATCTACTAACTTTTATTTGTTTTCTATTAAGAAAATATTAGCTGACACAAGAATAACGCACATTAATGACAAGATGGCAAGAAATTAAATTGGTTTTTGTTCGCTCTCCTTACGGTAACTAAGAGTGAATTTCCTCGCAGAGGGCAGCTGGCGACAAATATTCATCGCTGTATTGCAAAAACAGGGAATAAATTCGTCTACTGAGGGCGTCGGTCACATCGCATCGCGTATTTTCGCGTCATTGTGAAACCCGCTCTAGGTGCAACACACTGAACTGGCGAAAAGTTTCCACGTCTGTACTATTTTGGGTTTTAGCGTGACCATGAAGATAAACGTGCGCTGCGCCTTTTCTTACTTCCTTTTGACCACGAAGTCGCTCCTTTTAGCTATTTTCACTCTCTAAAATGCACATCTATACATTTCTTACTAAAAAAAAGTAATCTGACTACCCAACGAAAAATTCTCATTAAAAAATTCTTAGTGTATATAGCTTTTCACACCGTTTGGTGACTTACTTAACCGGCCAATTCAAGAATTGTTAAAAGGTGCACATTTTTGACAATTACGTCGAATGCTGTCCAATTTTAAGAGGTTGTACACACCTCAATTTTCACAAAATAAATTAGGTTTAAAATACCTGCCGGAATCATGCGTTCTTTACTTTTGTAGTTGGAAAATAATAGACCTATACGTCGTCTCGCTATCAGATTGCACTGTGTAGTGTACTGAACATTATTGTTTCTTAGCAGTATACGATTTCTTTCGTTAGGGTTGTCCTTGTTTCGTCGTATGTCGTTGCCAAATGACCTAAATTCCACAATTATTTTTTTTTATGGATATCATATTTGATTACTGCAGAACAAAAAAGCCGTGTCAGAAAAATTTAATTTCACAACCCTTAATACTTTTGAGGGGGAAAACAACTACAACTTACTAATTTTCTACCAAGGTATATAATGCAACATATCGAGAAATAAAAAAAAACCTGAAGTTTTTAACACGAAAATATTTGTATTTTTGAACGCTGCTGAAAACTTATGGTTCGAATGGCTAAGGATTTATAAAATGAAAATTATTTTCGTCCCTGAAGAGCATAGTACGTTTATAAACTTATAAACATCACAAATTTACATGTTTGGCAACTTTTTTTGTTTCTGAAACTAGTGATGACGACAAAAATGATTAAGAAGACCGTTGATTTATTATCCAACGGTACGCCATGACAATGAAATAATTAGTCATTTTGTGTCCATGAAAAATGTGGTATTATAGTTGTAGGCGCATTGTGCACTCAAAACAAGACCCAAGTTTGTCTTAAGTTGCTGTATGAACTGAAACATGCCCGTTTATCTTCGCCGAAATGAACTCGATGAATATGTTTTCGATTACTCCTTTTCTAAGTTGGGGCCGCGGTTGGCCTAGCGGCTAGATCATTCACCTTCTTTCCAACGCGAGCCGGGCTTGATTCCCGGCGGAGCCACTGCCAGACTTTCGCATGTGGGAATCCTGCCGGACGATGCCGCTGGTCGAAGGCTTTTCTCGGGGTTCTCCTGTTTCCCCGCTCTTGAATTCCGGCGCTGCTACATATCCGACTCGCTTCACCCGCGTCGGCTCTCAAGACCTCGTTAAAAGCCGCCCAAAGCTCCACTGTCGTTTTATACGTTAATATTTATCACGACGTGGTAAACAGCGAAGGAAATTAAATCCACTGGCTTGCTGATAGCGACGGAAGAACAAATGGTGTTAAAGGTTTTGCACGATTATAAAAAATGAATTTGTTTGAACGCCGCATTGACAGACGTCTTAATTGCAAAAACAATGTTCCAAAAGAAAACCACAATTCGTCAAAAATAAACTTAGCCTACTGCAACTATAAAAAACAACATTTTGGTGCAGAGTTCTTTATGGCGAACTGTTCAGTATTTCAATTTTATATTATTACCTACTATAAAAATTATTTAGCTTAAGTTAATAAGAGATGAGCTACTGGCAGATTTGCATCGTTCCGTGTTGCATAAATTCTTTCACGGTATTGAATCTGAATTTATAATAAATGGAAAACAAGCGACATTTATAGAACGAGATAATATAGTTCGGCAGCATTACACTTACTAATGGCTCCCGCCTTCCTAGAGATTTTTCCCGCGTTTGAGAAGGGAGCGATAAGGACGAAATTGTCACGCGCATCCAGTGCGCCATCGCCGCTAAGCGCAAGGCTCTGAACTGCTGCGTGTACCTATGGGACCCTATTATTTCATTGGTGGAAAGTGTGTGGGAAGGTTCTGTACAGGGCCCTTGATTAGTCTTGTGTACCTCTGATGCGTATATTTTGATATACGACGCTTTGAGAAAGCCATTTTGAGCACTTCTGGAGTACCCTGAAACAGCGTTTATAACGTGCGTGACACTTTGAAAGCACTCAGTAGCACTCGTCTGAAGTGCGTGTTCTTTTCATAGAACAGCGCACTGGGCGCACGTGTAATAGTTTCGTGGAAAAACGTGTATTTCAAACACACTGCGACGTAGTTCAGCGCCAGGTATAGGCCGTGTCCGAACTCAGGTATATACTTGCGTACTCGCATCCTTGCATACTTCACTTACCCTTGGCACCTAACTTTATGTATTCGAAAAGGATGTCTTGTTGACTTCGGAGCCAGTTAATCACTTTAAATGGTCATGTATTCCGACTAAGAATTTGATAATTGCCGAAGGTTTTAGGGGTTGAATTAAGTATTAAATAATATTTAAATTTGATTTACATTAACATACATTGTCTTGCATTATTGTATGTAAGTGCAGTTTCGATTGCTTTTTTTATCTTAGCTTCTGTAGGTTAGCAAAATAGGCCTAATACGAATTTATTGTTTATGCCTTTTTTTAAGGTGGAACTTGCGTTAATTATTTACTCAGTTCAAAATTCTATGTCTACGAAGTAGTAATGTTGCCCTATTAAACTTTAAATCAAACAATTATGTCTGAAATCAAATAAAACCTACAAATTGTTTCTCAAAATGGCGGTACATATTCATCAAGTATGCGAGAAGTATACAACTTCGTTTACTTGTATACTTGCATACTTCATTTGCAGTTCGGACAGCACTTACGACGTCACTACCCGGGGACAGGTACGCACAAGTATGTACTTCAGGCGAATTCGAACACAGCCATAGTAGCCGGGAGCCTTTAGGTTTATGGATTTAGGAAATTCAGTTTTACGTATACAGATGGCTCGTAGATGGACGTGTTTCTCAATGTTGTTGACGGAACGAGATAAAAGCAAAGCGCTCGGCAAGGCTGGATTTCAGGATTTAACCCCCTTCCTCTTCCTTCCCGGAATTAGGGAACGAGTTTTACGTAAGTTCAAGCAAGCGGGAACAACTTTGTTGAATATACAGTTTCTTTCTTATGCACAATATACATTGCAAACACTCGCGATTAAATGTTGCCAGATAGGCATGACAAGTGGTTTTTCGAGCAGCTACTACCGAATATTCCAGAAGGGACTGTCACTATAATGCGTTGTAACTAAGTATCCTGGTGAACCAATTCTCATGCAAAGTTGGCGTTTAGGGAACATAAGAAGTGGTTCACTCAAAAAGTCGTTTCGATTGAGGACCAAATAATTCAGCTGGAGATAGTGCATATCGTACGAAAAATGTAAAGTATCTTTAACAAAAACTATAAAAAATTATTAAGAGATTAGGACACATTATACATATTTTTCCCCATATCATTGTGAGTTAAAACCTACTGAAATAGCATGGCTGCAAGTAAAGTGGCGAGAAATACTCTACAACATGACTTTTAAGGCCAATAATACGGGTTCTTTATCGAAGAATTTTTTGCTCACGCCTACAAAAAACTGCGGAATGCTGTGTGGGGAAAAACTTAACTAGAAATATAGAGGGTCAACAAACTTCAAGACGAAGAAAGCTTTCTAAATAATCTTATTTTCCTCCATTTCATTAGTATGATATCTCAATCTTATCTGGGTCTTCTGCGCTCTGTTTCCTATTGTGGCTGTCATTATGCATTAGTACAGATAGGTTAAGATGGTTTTTCTCTCTCTTTTATCTCTCTCCCTCTCTCTCTCTCTGTATGTAGACTATGTGTGTACATGTGTGTTAATCCATCGGTATTAAATAATAACGATGGTAATAAATCATTCATAAAAGTAGAACAGCGTTATCTTTTTGAAGATTGTAAGTTATTGTAGATTTTATTCTACAAAATGAAACTTTCGGACTACGCAGTGCTATAGTATTTTTGGCAATAATGTGTGCCATTTTCTCTGTAGTGAAGTGTAAGGTTGAGACGTCGTATAGAAGCTTAATGCTCTTTGTCACCAGTATAAATTAATATATCGGAGAGAAGACATCACATAACATTCATTTCAGAATAAAATTTTTAAAATTCAAACTGGAAAGAAAGTCACATATAAATAAAAGGAAATATGTTTTTTCCTCATTTATTAATGTGCATATATATCTCTGCAATGTGGTTTTATTGAAAAAAAAAACTGTTGTATGCGTCCCCTAAAGTCATATTTTCACTGTCACACAATGGCCATTCAAGATGAATTTCGTCCTGCAAAAACAGGTAAAGATTATTCCATTTATATTTTGTCCACATAAATACATTTACTGTTCGATTTCCTGATTGGTAAACTCCTGTTGTTTTTTAATTTGGTGACCTGAATTTTTTGCGCATTTGATGGTAGGACAACCTCTTCGCAGAAGTTCCCCAAAATGACGAGTCAAACCGTTAGTTTCGAGTGATACTAAAGCGCACCAATGGCATAGAGGAAATAAGCATGTTTTCTAAATTCAAATATATATTTTTTTTCATTTGTATTGATTTCCATAGTATTTCGTCGAAGGTGAAATGTTTGGAGACAAACACTTCGGCTTAGAAAATCAGTTCAGCCCGTGCTAAAACTTCGTTTGCTCAAGCGTTGCAATTCATTTTCATAGTGCTCGTATCACACTGGTTTTCTTGAACTACGAGGGAGAAAAGAAAATATTATGTAATATGGGAAGTTTTACGTTTAGTTCATCGAAATGAATTTTGATGTGTGATCATTAATTATAAATAATTATGGTTCAGCCAGTATTTTACAAAACGGTATATTTACTGAATCCTTTAGTTTATCGCTAAATGCAGTATTTCGCTACTGAAGCACGCAGACAATCCTAACTTGATTCTTAACCCACAAATGGAAGCACAGTCGAAGGTTGTGTTTAGGAACAAGGATACAACGTAAAGTTTCCACTCTTGTAGGTGTATCGTCTTCGTGTAGGAAGGCGAGAACTGAGATATGACGCCAGAGCGCGCGAGAGGTTAACGTTTACATCGTCATGTCAATATCGATTCCAATGTGGCAGCAGAGATAAATACTGCCAGTGACCAAGTCAGAACAATTGGCTGGCTGGCCGGTTCGCAGTATGAATCAGCCAAAATATTGTTCTTAAGGTTCTGCTGGTAATTTTTAAGGTCAGTCGTAGTAGTTTAAATTATGCGGAGTCCCCTTAAATATCCTATGATTAAAACACTCTGTACCCATGCAAGAGTATGTAATCAAGTAACGATATCTGAGCAAGATGGCGAAAGCGACGGGTCATGTGTATCGAAAACATAAAACAGGGAAGCATTTAAGTCAGAGGGGCTTTCCAAAAACTTTACTTATAAATTTTGTCAAATAATAAGGGAAACATTGCTCATCAAATTTCCATGTATCACATATTACACATTTCCATTCACAAAACTAATATTTAAAATATTATTTGTTTCACCTCGAGTAACATCCCATATTTTCATATGAACTCATTTGAAAACTTTGATTCGAAAGGACGTATACATCCTATTTATTGAACTAATTTCTTGAGTCCGTTTGCCCTCAACGTTTTTCAGTAAAACTATAAAGGTTAGAATGCTTCCTTTACGATCATAATCAGGCAACCCCAATATAATTTATGAAGGGGAATGATTTCACGAACCAAATTTTCTGAGGTATAATATTTTTTTAACTAATCAAAATTCATTAATTTGGTTTTTAATCTTACGTACTTTCTGAAGTATATTTTTTTAAAAAGTCTTTACAAAACCTCTTGCTCCAGGGGCGCATATCTTCACTAAGTAATGAGTTGCATCATACTTTCTGTCTCAGTTTTCATGAGTAATCACTTCACAAAGTTTGTAACATACATTCAGGAACACGCTGTGCGTAATATGTAAATGTTGTATACATATAAGTTGTGTTATAAATTAAAAAGTACTCTACCAATTTTAGCCAAATTTGGCACGTAAGTAATTATTGGTAGTCCATGTAAAATTAAGTGATTTTCATTGATTACGAAATTATTATCATAATGGTGACTAAAGAAATAGTGTACGTTTATTTGGTATACCTACCATACCGTTTGACCGATTTCGACCTAATTGTGTATTCTGAAAGTATTTATTACAAGCATCGTATATTCCAACATACAGCCACTTCAGCATACAATTTTGTAATACAGTCATATCTCAGGAAGTAATTTAATGATTCCTCTCATATTTCGAAAACTAGTACTTCGGAAGATAATGTAAACAGGTCTGTTTTGAGTAGGTCAGACACATATTTTTACCATTGTGGTCATACAGCAATTTTGTTTTTGTTTGCTATATCATCGAAATCATGTAATCAATTTCAACTGATCTTTGCATGCTGGCAGAACACATATATAACTATCAACAGTGTCTACACAGTGCCTGTTTCTTCCGCTATTTTCTAAAATAGCGCCACACGAACAAATAACGTATTTATACCATATCTCGGGAAAATGAACCTATTCCTACCAAATTATATAATTCAATACAATACATATTATAAATGTAGATGTGCGTACACACGTGACATATTACAAGGCAAGTGACGCGGTAAGAGAGAGAGCCGAATGCTGGTAAGGGTGGAATACTGTAGTCAGGAATCTCCTGAGCTGTCGTAAGAGTGCCGTGGGCGACAGCCGTTAGCTGCGGGCTCGAGCAAACACGTTTCCGTTCACCTAATGACGTCACGACTGAAGAACGTGCCGATACACCCTACAGTTGAAGAGCCAGCCTCTCTACTCTGAAGGTCGCCGACTGACTGGGTTGTGGCGTACTTGTCTCACACTCTCAGAGTCCTTGGCTACTGTTTCGCCGACCCCAACATCCGACGGAACATCTTTTGCTCAACCTTGATGTATTTCACATCTCAGTGAGTGAGTGCGTGAAGAGATTTGTGGGCGGCTCTTAACTCGAGGTCTTGAGAGCCGATGAGGGTGAAACGAGGACAGTATTCTGCAGCGCCGGAATGCAAGGGCGGGGGAGGGAGGGTCCTGAGAAAACCCGCCGAACAGCGGCATCGTCCGGGGGCGACCCCGTCGGGAATCGAACCCGGTTCGCCTGGGTGGGAGGCGAGTAGTCTAACCATAGCGGCCCCCTCACAACTCAGTGATCATAATGGGCTTGTCAGTTTAAGCAAACTATTGTTTTCTCTACTCTTCGACTGTGTACATCTTCCCAAAAACTTTTGTACTTTCATTTTCAACAACTGAATTCCATGTTTAGTTCGTGAGGCCCGATCGCTTGTAACAACCATGTGAAGTATTCCCAATAAACATGTGACACCATATTTGGCTATGTGTAAAATACACCTTAAATTGGCAACACAGTTTTGCAATGGCCTTGATGACCCTGAAATCAGCGCAGTAACTTCCCACACGGTAAAAACATTTTTTTTTTTTACATTTTTACCACTTTTAAACTGGTTGACAAGATTATTTTGTAATATTACAAAGTCATTTTACCAAAGCTGACTAAATTATGTAATGTGAAGTTATAAAGCAAATTTAAAAAAAGTGAAAACTCCGTATTTACTAGAGACATTCTTCTGCTCTTCAACTGTTAGACCCAAATCTCCTCCGGTGCCCATCTCTTCCTCAGTCTGTCCAAGTTTCCTCTTCCTTGAGGCATGTCCCCTGAAACTACAGCTGACAAGCTATAATTTGACATTCTTCTCAAGTTTTATCGCAATATTTTCATGTTTGTTGATATTTTCTCGAGAATTAGCATGACGTTTAACTCTTTCCTTGCATATAGAGGCCGCGGTTGTGTAGTGGTTGGAGTACTCACCTTACAGCTAGGTTAACCGGGTTCGATTCCCGGCGGAGTCAATCGCGGATTTTCGCTTGTGGGAATCGTGCCAAACGATGCCGCTGGTCGGCGGAATTTCTCGGGGATCTGCCGTTTCTCCCGCCCTAGCATTCCGGCACCGCTTCATTCTCACCTCATTTCACCCACATTGGCTCTCAAGACCAAGTATGTCTCACTCCACTCTCCAATAAAATTTTACGAAAAAACGCAAACAATAACATATAAAATTCATATAGCTGTATAAATATGTACTCTTATATTTACAAATTATGTAAGTTCATTAAAATGTAATGACATTAATCAATGCCATTTCCGTAGTATTCTCTCCCGCATAAGTAAAGAAAAAATGAACATGTGACATTTAATTTCAGTCAATTATATTTAGTAGCTCTGATTAGAATTAAAAAAATAATATACATTAATAACTGCAAACGTTCACTATTTTAGTATTATCTGCTAAACATTTTCCACGTGGCAGTTTTATGTTAACAAAATCTACCAATTGAGACACGGCCGCTGCTATTGTTTTACTTATCTTCGCCTGCTCATCAGCACTTGGGTTACATTACAGTGCACAAACTGCTACGAATAATTGAGAACAAAGAGAAAGAACGAAACATTTTCGCATGTCTGGAACTATTTCGCATTTCTTAACCACGAAAGCGAATGTGCTGATGGCACTGTTTTTAATGACAAATGCCACTTTGCACTAAACAGGAATGTAGTCTTTTGGTTAGTAACTGATGTGTTGGTGATAATTACAAAATCTAACATTGTCTCCTATACAGTTAGAATTTCTTATCAAACAATTTCATCGTTCTGGTCATGTACTGTACATACAATCAGCACTTAAATTTTATATTTCCTGAAGTGTCGTGAAATTGCTGACGATTTCATTAATATCTGTAGTTGCCCGTTGGAAAGATCATTTACTTCTTCTCGGCAAAACAAATCGAGTTTGATAATGTTTAATAATTTTATAAATTTTGGGAATCTCTTGTTAGTGCTGTCATACACAAAATTTCGTCACGACTTGTAAAACGGAAGCGATGGCCAAAACTGTGATAAATATCAAATGTGAGCTATTAGTCCCCGCTAATGCAAGCAGTGGGTCTTGTACTCTTTGGATTTCCACGCGATAATTAAACGTAAAGTGGTTAATCATAGACTTAAGATGAGGTAGATCGATTTCTCTGGTTGCGCACGAACAGTATCCTTGACCCAACATCGAACTACTTCTCTGCCAACACGACTAGAATATTGTTTATTAAAGAAGTGCTTTGTGGTGTTTTTACACTTACTTCAACAAATTTGTAATGCAATTTAATTAAATTTGAATTGGTTAAAGTATTTCATTTATACGACAGATATTGTCATTTAAAAATTAAGATCCAAACAATAACATTCAGTTGTGTTGCTTTGGGGTAGGTCAGTGTTGGGTACGTGAACAGAAGACGGTTAATGGGTATACTTCAGCTTTAGTCTATGGTTAAAATATGCAAAGTACTTGCATATAAGCTTTCTAACATAGGTGTTAAACCATTGAGCAAGTGGCCCGAGGTGGTTAGTGGATCGTTGTGTTCTGCTTGGTTCAGCTGTGTTCGTGAGCGAAGAAGTAATCGTTGCTGACGATGCAAATTATCCATCTGAGAGATCTCGTGAGAAACACTCACTCCGCGGGGTTTGTACGGAGAGATTTAATCACCGAACGGCTCGTGGACAGGCCATTCATTCTTGCTCTTACACGACATTACATATGCCTGTTATTTCACCTTTCACGATCGCTTTGTTCTGGTTTGGAAAGCTGTGGGGCATCCGCTGTAGCGTGCTGGGTCCAGTGAAGGTGAACCGGGACGACGCCACCTTTGTTGTCATAATTAAGTGAATGTGTCATGAATGCGAGGGGAAAGTGGGTGCAGCGCCGTCATGTCTCTTTGCTTCCTGCCATGGCGTCTCTCGTACGTTCTTCGAGACCCGTCGGGCCGTCAAGTCTTCCAGTATGCTTTGTTGGATGTGGGTGGGATATTTATTTCGAGGTCATTATTTTCAAAGGCTATAATTACTCTCTACGAGCTGGAAAAAAAAATCGAAGCCCGAGATGCATTTTGTTTCTGGTTGGGTAATGCCTCCCGCACTCTTAGAAATAAGTGTTGGTAAAGTATTATCAAGAGAGCTTCGTAAAATAGCAATTGCTTCGTCTTCGGAAATAACAGATTTCCCGCAAATTTCACAGAACTTTCGGTAAATTCATAGAACCTCTACAAAAAAAAAAAAAAAAAAACGTTTCCCAAGGTATAAAAAAGAAATTAAAATTATAATTATATATATATATAGTATTTTGGTTTACAGCGAGATTCAAACATGGGTACAAGCTTTCGTAATTCTTAACTTCACTACTCTACGCGTAATTAACAGGAATTAAGTATGACTTTTCTTCATTTTCTTGTGAGGTTGGAGTTTATGTACAGTTAGTATTATTGCCAACTGCTGCAGGTGGCCCGTTTTACATCATGATGTTTGAAAGATTAGGTTTAACATTAGGTTGTTGCCTGGTTTGAAAACAGTGAGCATTTTGTACATGTTAATGAAATTCAGTTTTTTGACGTTTCTCTTAAAGATATACGTATACCACCTTGAGCAGAAAAAGACGCGCTTCTTTACTATGGAAGTCTTTTGTAACATTAATGTACAGTCTGTTTCCTGGAAAAATCGGAAACTTTTAGTAATTAAATAAAAATATACTGATAAACTAATTGTTATATTTGCCTCAATACAGAGATTGAGATAATCATTTCTCACAATTAGGTTTTGTTTGAAGTTTATGTTTTAAAAGTTGGCTTCGAAAACCGGATTTTACTAACATGTATTTCTCTATAGTAAATGCTCACATCTTTCAAACCAGACAGCAGTCTCAAGTGGCGTGTGTGAATAATATTTTAAATACCAGAGGAACGATAATTATCCAGTTACAGTGGCGACGAACGCTTCGTGTCGTGATGCAACCTCGGCATTGTTTGTTCCCGAAACCCGCCAAGTTGTTGGAAATACGCAAAGGTTTCTTAATTGGTGTGTATGGAGCTCAGTTCCGTTTTATGCCATCGCGGGCATCACGGAGCGAGCGTGTGGCCGTGTATTAACTTCGTATTCCCATGAATAAACAGGAATTTCTAACAGCGCGCCGTCGGAAACCATCAAACGATTCCTCTGCCAATCTCATAGCGTAAGTTGTGTACTTTAAGATTTGTCGAGATTGTACACTAAAAAAATCACGAGTGAGGTGACAACATTGAACACTACTGTAAACGAGATATAATCTCAACGAACAGTTCTCTTACTATTTCTATCTGCGTTCACAATATTTAGATGGTACTTACAACTAGACTGATTGCTGTCCCTACATTAAAAGCCTAGATCGGTTACGGATACAAAAATGTGGTTCTTAAAGGGATTTTTTTTTCTCGGTGTGCTAGAGTGCTGATGTAGTTACGAGACTTCGAGAACGAAGCAGTGATGTTTTGTAAGTCTGAATAAGAACATGGAACTGTGCGTGGCGAGTATAGTTGCAAGAACACGTGCAGTTAACACATGAAGATAGACATTACCGTGCACGCAAAAGTGCAAACACTTATGTACATAGAGGGAGTGTCGACAGTTGCTGGTGAGGTGTGACTGCTGGGAAGGCTCCCAGGTGGAAATGCTCACCGATATACACGTATACAACTGCGCGAGGACATCGATAGTAAATGGCGAGGAGATTTATGGTTGTTAGTGTAAAAAAAATCCTCGAAATCACAGAAAAAAATAGTTTCATAAAAGTGATCCGATCTCTACGTACTATTTGTACAGGAGTTTTATGTTTAAAACACTTGCAAATTAATAGAATTACTTGTACAACTTCATGAAAATTATCCATGGTCTGTAACCCGACTTCGGGAAATGTTTACTAAACTTCCCAGCAATTGGCGAGTTGATTATTTTCGTTGCCTTCATCTACTTGAAGTGTTAGTTTGAAAATAGTTTTTCTTCTTTAAATCGTACCGACCAAAGAGGGTAATCAGATTTTAGAGGCTTCCCAACGCGTAAAGCTTTCAAAAGTAAGTACATCATGTACGTATTTCCAAATTGCTAACGCAAGCAAATTTTCAGTTTCACTTAATCGTACAGTGTTTGAAGTGCAAGCAGTTTGTGTGAACTTTTAATACTGTCACATTTAGGAGTAGTTGTAATTCCCTAATTTTAGTGAGGTCCGCCATTTCTAATTACAGCGGTAGGAACGTTCATTGCTGGGGGAGAAGGTTTCGTATTTTTCTACTTACGGAAATCAGTTCTGTGTTTCTTTGTTACGGACTCCATTTCCGTTTGTTACCAACGCTACAATTTCGTGTAGTGCTCCGTTAATTCAGGCAAATTTTCAACGGATTTTATTCGTGCTATAATACAGAGTTAGAAATTGCAAGCTACGGCAAATTCATTTGAATTTGGATAGTACTTAAAGAATTTTAAATAATCTGAATATCACGTAAATTACGTTTAATTATTTCTTATTATAATTTTACGCTTATCAGGTTTAGTAACTGTGCCATTTTCATTACGATTGTGAGCTTTGTTGCTTATCTAACCTGTTATTTCAACAAATCACCCAAGTCTTATTCGGAAATAGAATCTGAAAATTTTTGATCCGAAGAGAGCGTCTTACCAGCCTCACAAGAGGAGGTGGCTTCAAAATTAAATTAATAACCCACGTGTGATTACATACCAAAGCACGCCCACAGTGTTGATGTGCACCCGTGGTTTTGCGAATGCATGTGTGTGGCTGGCCTGTTTTAGATGACGGGAGATGCCAAATAGCTTTTTCCCCATGTAATAAAATTCTTCAAGTGTGATATAAGAAAGCAAATCAATTCTAAGAAAATAATTCATCATGAAATGTTCGGCCGAGCTTAGTCAGATATGTTATTCTCTTGTTGCGAGAACGATAAGAACCACAACACGCTGTGCTGGACCAAATGACGACGCGACAAGCCAGTGAATCATACGGCTCCCGCACCACACGCACGTTATGCAAATAGGACAGGCCAGCAAGCACAGTTTCACATATGTCTCGCATGCTACACGTATACACGGACGTATAACACGTGGCTTGTACAAGGGGGGTAGGGTGGAGGAGGGGGCGAACGGAGTAGCGAATTTTGTTCTGTCCGCTACATTTACAAGACTTCACAGCCCACACGCTTGCTTAATAACAACTCGAGCCCTCGCGTTAAATTTTCATGCCGTACTTTACAGTTGGAAATATGCCAGCCGTAAGAACGTTAAGAGCAATGTCTGGCTGGAAGTATTTGTTGTTTACGAGGCCTAAAAGGGGTTAGAGCCGTAAGGTCCGGTCCATAATGCGCAGTCGGCAGTAAACAGTCGGAGATAAGTTGCCCTTATATAGATGTGTGTATTGACAATGTTCAGCCAACAGCCGAGAAATCCGCAACTCTGTAGTTGGACATTTTATCTTGAATGCTCGACTGCCGACTGCAGGAATATTTCGGCAAATCACGTGCCATGTAACTCATCACGTGTTGTAAACAATATTGAGCTCGTAGCCTTGAACATTTTCAAGACGAGTACAAAGTTCGTTTATTCCATCAAAGGATCAAAAATATGATAATTCATTTAAATTTGTATATGGTAAAAATAAATATATGAATTTAATTAAGGGTATGTGCTTTGATAAAGCAGTCAATAAGCGAGTTGTCGACTGGGGCAGAAATTCTAATTAAAGAAATAAATCTTGTATCCAACGATTCAGTTGCCTTTCGAAGAAAGCATTAAAGTTGTCTATGTGATCTATTTCGTTTAGTTTTGGCGAAGACCCGTCTTTTTTTTTTATGGTTATGGCCTTATTTTTATATAGAGACTAGGTATTTACTTATTTATTTATTTATTTAGAGATGTGTATATATGAAATGATTTATTACATGTTATCACTTTTTATTAATAACTTTTAAAATTTATAGTAGTTTTCATACACGCAATGTAAAATACATAATTGCAAATAACTATAGTCCATTCACGGTTACTTCCAATTTTTCTGAAACCATGCTGAAATCCTTTTTTCCCAGTATATCCGCCCGCCTCATGCAAACAAAGCTTAACCTAACCTAGAAGATCGCATCAAAGGGACAACACACCGCATTCGTGCGCACTTAGTGTAAAAATAGTATGCATAAAAACTATTTCTTACTAGGCACTGCCAACACACCTATTGTTTGTACCTTTTCATTCATAATGATCATAAACGAAATATGATAATTAGAAATAAAATATAAGTATAAGTTCAATTTAACCAAAAATTGGGTATTTTTGTTAACCCAAGTTGAAGATGATCGTGATACTTGGTATGTTTAGGAAAAAACCAAACACGTTACATAAAGGGTGTTTTTTCAAATGTTCAATTAAAAAAGTGTTAAGAAACCGTGAATAGACTATATAACCTATAAATATTCATCGAAGCGGCTGCCTGGCATTCTGTAAACTGAGGATTGTGAGTATGGCTTCAATTGCCGACTGTTGACTGCAGACTGCCGACTGCGCACTGTGAATAAGCCCTAAGGCGACGTGCGTCCTCGCACCTAATGTCGCCTCAATAGAATGTCAGTGGGGACGCTATCACCTTATGTTGTAATAGTAAAGGCAAATATGTGTCGCATGTCCCCACCCGGGAATTCCATACCCAAAAATTATTGTGAAAAGCTCGTATCGCCCCTTTTTCACTTTGAAAATATTCAAATTAGGGACAGAAATATAAAACGGGAAGTACCGTTCGGGCGTGAAAACTTTCTTACACAATATCCGTAAGTTCAAAAATACTGAACATTTTTTTTTTCTGAATTACGACTGTGTTAAGCTCTGCGCTTTGTTTGGGCTCCCTTATGAGCACTAACACGACGTATCGAGTAGCAGGCAACTGTTTACAAGATGCCGTCAGACAAGATAGCCACACATGTGAGTTGTTGATTTTGCGTTAGTTACGTAGAGGCTGAAAACAGACAAAGCCTTTAAAAGCAAGTAAAATTTCGTAGTAAATTGGTGCTGACTTAACTTACATGTATTAAGCTCAAACGAAAATATTTAGTATAAGCCGACTTTGCGTCTCGTTCGTTTCTAGGTATACATTTTCTGAGCTCGAATCCCGGGAATGACAATTGACGAGTACAACTTTTTTTTTTTTATTTATTTAAATTTTTAAGGGTCCCTGCTGCTTCCTCTACTTAGCGGAATACAGAAAATGGGCCCTTTCACAAAATAAAATTATTTTCCATAAATTCATATTTAGAAAATATCAGTTTAATTATCTAAAATATTAGTACTAAGCACCGTACACCTTTAGACAGATAATGGAATTTTGTCAGTCATGAGTGTGTTAATCGCCTCATTCTAAATTTCTTTCATCACGGCTATAAAAAGACCCATGTTAACAGAGCGCTTAAACGATGTTTTGCAGTTCGTCAATACAAGAATGGATGTCTGTGCAGTAAATTGTTCTTTCAAGCGAGTCGTCGTCGAATGTCTGAAGAAATGCGTTTCTCAAGGCGTGTTTCACATGACCGTGGTCAATAGCTACCTCAGTTGACATTTGAAACTTTTCTAATCTAAGGCACCAATTCCCGAGACTGTCGGAATTTCCGTTAGCGATTGTCGGAATGCCAAACTGCGTATTTTTTAAACAACAGTAGCGACTGTCGAAATTAAATGTATAGGATTTTAAAGGAATAGATATTACAATTTGGTACCGCTGCACATTTCGTGTTTCGTTATCGACGCTGGACCACCATGTTAAATTTAAATCTGTTGTGGACATTAAAATTAATTTTATAATACATAAATATGTTTTACATGGTTAAATGTTTTCGCCCAATTTATATCGTTGAATATATATATATATATATATATATATATATATATATATAATTTGGCTACGGGACTTGTTCTTTTATGACCTAAAAGCACATGGGTTTACAAATACGGTTGGTAAATAGCGCTAACTTGTATATTCATTATAATAAATATTATATTTTTTATTCATTTGGTGTGTAATATAGGTTTCTCACGCTTAACTTATGTTATTTATTTGTAAAAGTTTAATGCAGGCGTATTAGAAGATTTCAAAATTTTCCATATTTTTACAACTACATGTCAAATAATCATAAGTTGAATAATAATTTATTAATACATTAAGCAAATCTTACACAAAAAACTCTGTTTCGTCAAATATAAATTACACATGGCATACGTGGTATTCCTGTGAGTATTTTTCCGAAATATAATAATTCAATAAGTTTTGATTTGTATGTACGCGTGTGTGTGATTTGATACGTTTTTTGGAGTTTCAGACCATTCCAATATGTGAGGACAAACACGGATACGTATATGCTTCTGTTATATTTCAGTGCTTTTGAAAGGAATTTTTTACTGTAAAATTAATATTATATGTTTTATACTTTAACAGTTTAGTGTTATACGAGTCACGTGATATTCATAACATTCCTATCAGTTTTCATGTGGCTACTGAACATTACGTTAAGGGCATTTTTATCAGCTTTTCAAAGCAATTATAATTTGATGTTTGTTAATGGTTCTTAGTATATACTCTATTGCGTCGCTAATATTTATATTTAACCTCGAGGGAATATATATATTTTCACGTTCCCTTCCTTGCACATTGATATTTACAGACAGCTCTCTACAGGAACAATAATTTCGGCAGCTGCCTTGCTGTCGGAATGAGTTCAACATTTTACAGCTCGATTCTGGTATACAATCTCGCTATCCAGTGTTCAAAATTTCACATTAACCATTCCGATAGCTAGGGACACCCGAATTGCGCGAAAATATTTCCGCACACGCGATATTTCAATGCGCTACGGACGTTCCAGCAGTTTTCTTCTGCTTATTAGCGGCGCGTTTCTGTGAGGACACGATATATTACTCGACTGGCCAAGCAGAATTAGGTTACACCGATACTGTACGCCTGTGATTCACAAGGAGACATGTAGGGCGTGTAACAACCTAGATGATTCAATCACGGAAGTTGGCCTGAGCTACAGTGTTATGAAATACAACTGGTCGTGAAATCTTTTCGGAAATTCGAGTGTCCCTGCCGATACCGGAATGACTTCAGTCTGTTAGAAGAATTATTCTGACAGTTTCGGGGATTGGTCCCCAGTTGGCCCAAAAAAGTGTAAAAATTGTATAACAAATAATACCAACCAGTCTTTTCATGGTACAAAACTCTATTCTTCACCAAGGTATTTGTTCGCGCTGGAAGATATTTTGTTTTAATGACACAGCAACATGTTCCCTAGAATCCACGGAATTATTCACCTTATGAAAGTGCTTTTAGCGCGAAGAAAATATTTATATATTACAAAATAATTTTTCAACCAAATAATACGTTCACTTTAGATGCTGGTCATCATCATAGTTATAATAATCGTCATGTATCAGGCCGTACGACTTCTTCCGGCCCAGGTCACATCACCTCTTTGGTAGTTCAGAATCTCATTTTCTTCTTGGCTTATACTTTTAGGCAAGTTTCGGTAAACTATTTTCTAAGGTTTTATTAACGCCAATCACATTTACCTTTATTATCCTGCACGTTGCTGCGAACAAAATAAATAGCATTGAAAAACGATATAGTTAGGCACGCGAATTTCTTTTCTTGAGATGCTGATGGATGAATTCATTAAATCAGCATATTTCTATTATGTCCATGACAATTACGAAAGTAAATTAATTTTCAAACATTAAAAATTTTAAAAATGATTTTAATAGTTGAAAAAATTATTAAAATACGCCTGTAGATAGACAATACCATTTATCTAGCCATGAGTGTGTTCATCACCTCATTGCTAATTTCTTTCATGACGACTATAAAAGTTCCAATTTTATCAGCGTGTCACAAACGCTGTCTGAGTGTTCATAATGCGCTGGTAGCAAGAAAATTAAAACTCTGGTGATTAATAAAACATTTAAAGAGTGATATTTTTGTAATAGCGTCAACCAACTTCCGATTTTGAAAACAACGCAATGGCATATTAAAATATTTGTTTTAAAAGTGTACATCCATGTTACGAAATTCTTGTATTCTCATAAAACGTATCGTTATGGTCTATACTCTTATATGTATATCAGGTTCAATGACTGTATTGTGTCGTACACGTCAACACACTACCCTTGTAATAACATTACTCCAGCGGTCTAAAATACAAGGCAATCAGTAAGTTGTGGAACCTCTACTTTGGGTGATACATTGCTGAACTCGAAATGGCGTTTATTCGATGAGTGTCCGTATAATGCCCTGGGGTATCGTGGACCATGCGTCTTTATCCGAATTAACAGTTCATTATTTCGTGGGGAGCGGGAGGGTACCCAACCACGTCTAATAGTGTTGCACAGATTCACAACTGGCGAGAGACCGGTGAGATCGGACCGGCCAAGGAAGCATTGATGCTGATCTGAGCTACATGCGGTCGGGCGTCATCCTGTTGGAAACGTGCGCGTGGGATGCCCTACAGATATGGTAGGAGCACACGGCGGCGCTGAGTTCTGTCCGCGTGTCCATGATAGAGTACATGTTGCAATTGAAGAATATTTATGGTTGTTGCTGTACACATCAATGAATAACTGGCCAATGTTTCGAGCGTCTTCCTTGTGAGAAAGTGATTTGTTAAAGTTTCTGCATATCCCAGTTGCGAATGAGATTACTGCTGACACAAACTAACACGCGATGTGTTGTTCGCTGGTTGTGAGAAGCATGCTCGACACATCTACATCACGCATCATAAAATTAAACGACCGCAACACTTAAGGCCGGAAATTAAATCGAAACTGGAATAGTTAAGAATAACATGGAGGTGAAATGGCTGCTTGCACCGCGAACTCCAGCCGCACACTGGCCACCAAAATTTCGTCGCCAGCCAACAACATGTCGGAACGCTGTTCGTCATCAGCGACTGGTAGCCTACTTTCCAGGACGCAGCCCAGCCAATAGGGAACTCTCCGCAGCACGCAGAGGCCAATCGGACAAGAGACCAGATGACGTGGTCTCATGCAGCGATTCAGTAAATGTGCACGCCCACGTCAAAGGAACCGCCTCGCCATCTCGTCTCCGCGTGACAGCGGCGATGCGCGGCGGGCCGTTATAATCTGCCCGTCACACACAACCTTCGCTAAATGTCGCCAGCCGTGGATCGTGGGCGTGCTACAGTCTCACTTCGCGTTATTTTGTAGGTGCAGACTGAACTCCAAGATACGATATGTTCGTTTTACGTCTGTCATTGGCCGACAACTGGCGAGGTATATGCCAACCTCATTTTTAGCCAATGGAAAAACCTCAACGGTGGACCAACCAATCTCCAGTAAATCGGTCTCACAGCCATCATAGTTGCCAACAGCCAATCAAAACACGATTTGAGCTCAAACACCTAGAGCGCAGTGAAGTCTAGCATGCTATGTAATAATAACGCGAATTTTGCACGTCTCTACGAATCATTGATTTCAATCAATAGAGTTATTTTACTGAGTCTGTTATCTACTGGTTAATCAGTGGAATGCACTGAAATTTTTATTGTCAAGCCAGTGCGATTCCCCAGAAATGAGCATAAATCACTGTCTACTCGGTGAATACCGGTAACTTAAGGGGTGGGCGGTTTCAACAGATATACAGTAAAATTGGCTGGTTTGGAGCAGTTTCAACTGTTTCTATTTTAAGGTGTGCGGGATGGCGTCTTATGGGACAGTCTGTGCGCGCTGACGTCTGTCTCCAAGGTCCTCCAGTCCCACTACGACGATGCACATCGCCGTCAAATGCGACACGTTGCCTTTCTTCCACAATACTGAGCAAGAGCCAACCGGCAGTACGAATACGTACGAAGAAATGCACAGTGATCTCATCCGTCTGACGGAACTGCGTACGGCGGCCGGCATTACAACGCCTTGTTCGGTCTCCTGGCACAGCAGCAGCCAAAACACTTGGTGCGGACAAGACGACGTCTTGAATGACGGCTTCGGGCGCGCGGTTCGTGTGATTGGCCAGACATAGTGATCATTTTGTTACAGACGCCAGAGGAGCGTATTCGAGTTCGTGAGGAATGGCGGTCTTAATTAAAATAAAATAACTAAATTTGATTTCAACTTAAAATCACAGCTATTATTTACAATACTAAACTACCTATCTCCACTACTACTCTTATTATTCCAAGTGTCTATCTCAATTTTAATCAAAGATAATCTCAACGTCTCTATATAGGGACACCCGAATTTCGCGAAAAGATTTCTGTACACGCTAGATTTCAATAGCCTACAGACATACAGGCAGTTTCTTTTGACTTATTGGCGGCGCGTCTTTGTGAGAATACATTTCTCTACCTGACTGCTCAATCAAAATTAGGTAACTTCAATGCTGCAAGTCTAAGATTCGCGCGCAGACACATAAGACGCGTAACAAGGAAACCATCCAATCACGACAGTGGATCTGAGCTAAAGTGTTATGAAACACAACTGGCCGTGAAATATTTTCACGAAATTCGGGTGTCCTTCACTATAGTCACTCAATTCACACTCATTATATTAACCCATGTTCATTCTGTCTGTTGCCATCATTTGTAATGTCTTACAATCACTCATCCAGTTTGATAATCCCGCCTGCCAGTCGAACTCTTCACTGCACCGGTGCTCGCAGTCCGCATATTTCACCGCCGCTCTTCACTTCCGTCGCCACTCGTTGCTCTCCTGGCTCGCCGTCTATCGCTTAAGGTCGTACAATCGCCCAGACTCTCAACTATCAACAGCTGTCGGCTCGGAGGCCCGTCGCGTCTCAAATAGTCTCCGCGGCCAAGATCTGGAAGGTCCCCCGCAACCCTGGCCACGTTGAGGGTGAGGCAAGGTCAGTGCACCAGACAAATAATCGCATAAATTCAATTCGCTCAAGGTCAGGAGCGCTTAGGTCGTGATAGGCTTATCGCAGCCGTAAGAGGCGGCTGCCTTTGTAATCGCCGCCCGCTTCTTAAGCCCCTGTAATACTTTCGAATTTTTTCCATCGAACTCCTTCCAATAAGTGAGGTGAAATAAAGTTGGAAAGTTATGACATCATCGAAACGTCATAAACGCCTCCATATTTGTTTGAAAAAGTTACATGGCTTCAGTTTCCATCAAACATTTGAAAATTGGACCGGTTCTGAAATTGATTTGATGTTTGACGGTCTCAGTAAATAAAAATCGTGCACGACAAAAATAGATGTCAAGAAACTTAAAATAACCAACAATTGCTGGAAACGAAGTAAGTTATGAAAATAATTAATTTATGTAGAAGCTGTCTGGACATGAATGCTATTTTAATAGAATATTGCACATAATATTACGAACTCACAGACATTAGATTTAACTGTGCAGGAAACATATCTTATAAATAAAGTTTTAATTTAGTAAAGAAACGAAAATAAATTACAACTTTATTTATATTTCTTCCTGAAATGGACCGCATGGATAAACAAAAGCAATATCTCACTATAAAAATAATTTAAAAATAATATTTAAAATTAGATTCTCCCAATAAAAAATTTGACAGTGTGGCACATTTTCATACACATTCAAGATTATTTGATAAAATTTGTTGGAAGGAAAAATTTGATGGCAGTATTTTGTCCTCAAATTTTATTGTCAAATATAGTTGAAGGCAAAAATTTGATAGTGTGACAGGGCCTTAACATAACAACTCTGGCCTTCAAACATTCCTTCACTCTTGAGAGCATAACGGAGCACGGGGATGGAATGCGATGTAGCCCGGAAACACGTAATACTATGCATAGCATGCATATGTATGTACATTCGTTCCGCACGTTTCATTGCACTGCATTTTTAATTTCTCATTTACGCGCCTTAAACTTAACTCCGAAAGTGAAGGTGACTTATGCAGATTTAAATACCTTATTTGAATTATTTATCAGAGCGAGTGTAGGTATTTCCCAGAAGTAACTCTCAAAACTGTAAATACGCAGTTTCTTTCCGGTCGTCTCGGACGGTGATGAAAGTTGTATATGAGAAGCCCGCGGTTGGAATGATTTACTGCACTACAAAAGTTATCTAACGCTGGAAGGCGTCATTAGTGACTTTCCTCCAGTGTAATCCTGGCTCTCACAAACGGAGATGCCATCGCTAGCGATGAGAAACCAGTTTGTCAACTCGCCAGCTACCAAAAATAAACACGAATGAGTAAATAAATCGAACCTAACTCTTCAGCCTTGAAGATCTCTCAGTCTCATCTGAAAGGAACATACCGGTATTTGTCAATAAAAACTTTTTGGATATATTCACAAATGTTAATGAATACTTTTGAGTTAAGTATTCAGAGAATCGCTATTTTCAAGGACACATATCGCCCGTTCTAATCATTGTAGGTCATAAGCTGCACTAAGTTTTCTTTCCTCGTTTCGCATAAGAAATCATCTCGCAGCATTTTTACCGGGCGTTCAGAACATCCCTGTGTGTATATATATAAAGATACTATGATATATAGATGATATTATTAATTTTAAGGGTTAGTAGACCACACCAGGACAATAATTTTTATACAAGAACGTGTGATCGGAAACGTTTCCTACTGCGCTACAGGCGGCAAAATTACCGCGCACATTTTTAACTTGGCGCCCGCGTTGCACGCGCCGTTACAGCAAATGTTCGAAGTGACGACCTCCTGCCTCTGTGCAGGCAACGCAGCGACGCGCCATGTTCTGACGCATTCGGTCGAAAATCCCTGGCGTGTGTTTCACTTACTGACAAGCAGCACGTATTCGGGCTGTCAGTTTTTCCACTGTGATAATGGCGTGACGTACTCTACGCTCTTGACATGGCCCTACAGGAGAAAGTCTAATGGTATCTAATGGCAATTGAACCTCCCCACTCAACCGGCTGTTCACCGTCGGTGTTAGTTAAATACACCCGTACAGTACATGAGAGATTGGCTGTAGGCAGCCGCGTAATGCTGAAACCACATGTGTGGTTGGTCGTGAAGGGGCACGTCATCTAACAGCCCGGGAATGTTTCCTGCAGGAAGGTGAGGTACTCGAGTCCATTTAAGCGCGGGGGCAGAATGTACGGGCTATCAGATGATTCTGCACGATTCCCGCCTACATATTCATGTGCAAATGTTGTCAATGTACTCTTCTGTTGATGGCGTGTCGATTTTCGTCACTCCACACACAGCTGTTACTGGAGTTAAACAAGCCGCCCCGTGTGAAGGAAGCTTCATCGCAGAAGAGAATCTTCCCGCCATAGCTGGGATCTTCGCCAACGTGTGCGAGGAACCATTCCCCAAACGCGACCATAGGAGGAAAGTCTGCCGTACCAGTCACGTGCAGTTTTTGTGGGTGGTAGGGGTATAATTGTTGTTCGTGAAGAACTGTCCAAACACTCCAGTTGCTAACGTACAATGTGCTAAGTACTGCGCGGATACTCGTGGATGGCTGGTCTGCCACCTGCTCGAGCACGTCTTCAAAACTTGGGGTGCGAACTCGCTTTCGCGAACCACCATTTGCTCTCTTGACTAGCACTGAGCCTGCTTCACGCCGATAAACACTCACAAAGGTTCGCGGGTTTGGTTGATGCCTGTCCGGTTATCGCTCACGGTGAAGGACTAGTGAAGCGTCTCTTATAGCCTTTCCTTATGAGTACTCGTTTTGCCTAATATCGTTCTGCCTAAAATTAGGCCAAACGACATTAGGCGAAGTGTTTTTAAGGCAAAAAGACTTCGGGCAAAACAACTTTAGGCAAAACGACTTTCGGCAAAATGACTAGGCAAAACGACTGTTTGTGTACCATAATTCTAGGGAAGATGATTTTAGGCAAAAGGACTTTAGGCAAAATGACTTTAGGCGAAACGAATTTAGGTGAAACGATTTTAGGGAAAATTAATTTAGGCAAAATGACATTTAGGCAAAATGAATACCGACAAACACTTTTAGGCAAAACGACGCGCTCCCTTCCTTATACCCCAAGGGAACTCACTACCTCCTTGTGGTTCCGCTGGATAGCCTCTAGGTGTTGAGGTTCGCAAAAGTGGGAAACTCCCGGGAGTTCCCTATGCCTTGTTTACCAAAAGGGGTATTGGCCTCCCTAGTTAAACATGAGTCATGGGCACTCATGATGGCGGTGCTTGGTGACAGGTCGGTCGACTCCTTCACGGTCAGGGAGCCCAAAGGCTGAATTTCAAAGTGAAGAAGATGGGCCATTTTGGGCCTGGGATGTAAAAATTGCACCCTAAAATGGAGAATCCATTATGGAAAGGAAAGAGTAGCATGGACTGACCTCAGTACGTTGAGGTTCCCTCAGCCGGGAGGGTTCGGCGGCGCAGCTCTGATGGGCTTGTGCTGTTTGCCAACCCCAACTTTCCTAGCGTCCGGAGTTTAGATTGAGGATGGACTCGTGCTGACAGTGGTTTAATTATTCGCTATGGTGGTGATAGTTTCTTTCTTCTTAAAGAAGAATGGCTATGCCCAGTGGGAAGATGGCTGAAGGAATAAGCCAATGTGGAAGTGGACATGGGGCTCCGAGGGCCGGGAACTATCCACCCCCGTGATCCAAGGAAGACGGTGCCCATGAAAACCATAAGGCAAGTCACAAAAGGAGAACTACAAAACTCTGTATAGCTCTAGTGGAGAAGGAGGGTCCAAGCAAATTTATATTTATCGCTCACGGTAACACCTTGTCGCCACATCAGCACTGCCCTGCGCCTCGTCGTAAGCGAATACCATGCCCGCATACTCCGCGTACGTCAATGTGAGTGAAGAGATTTGGGTGGCCCTTAACAGCGAGGTCTTGAGAGCCGATGAGGGTTATTGAAGAGAATATGGAGCGGTACGGGAATGAAGGGACGGGGGAAACGGGAGATCCCCAAGAAGACCCGCCAACCAACGGCATCGTCCGGCACGATTCCCACTTGTGAAAGTCCGGCCACCCGGCCGGAGATTGAACACGGTTCGCCTTGGTGGGAGGCGAGCGTGCTGGTCGCTCAGCCACCGTGGCCCCCGCATACGTAAATGTTTGTGCTCCTAGTACCGCCATGATTATATTTTCTATTCCGACTTATCAACCATCAACCAACACCAACAGTAGAGAGCCCCCCTCTCTACTCGCTGCAGTGACAAGCACTGGCGCACGTCCGTCGTCTTGGATTACGTCAGCGCCGTCAGTTCGCTGGAAGGACTCACGCCACGCGCGCGCCAAGTTTAAAATGCTCGCGGTAAGTTCGACGCCTGTAGCACAGCAGGAAAAACTTCCCGACTACACGTTCCTGTATAAAAAAAAAGATCGTTCTGGTATGGCCTACCATTCCTTAAAAATAACATATTGTATTCCCAAACATCCAGTATAGATAGATACGAACTTGCAAGTATGCAAGCATGCATGCACTCATGCATATATGAATAAATGAGTACATCCAGACATGAGTACAAACAGCACATACATACGTAAATACGTACTTCTAAGTAATTAGTCACGTATAGTTTTTATGCGCTGATTTGCGACCCACTTCTGATATTTAAATTTATGAAGATGAGTTGAATGGAAAACGTTAGAGCGTAGTAATCATTCAAAATATCTCGTCATTGTTCTCTCACTATACAACTTTGTTACCGGTGTTATCAAATACAGTGCAGACTTCCCGGGCCATATCACAAGTTTAATATTAGTTTGATGATAAGTACCACACTTCAGACAAGCGCGAACGAATAACAGCTTTCCGTCATCAATTATCTGTAGAGTGAAGCTGTGAAGACTGTTCTTACGATTGCTTGGATATATCTAGGCTCGTGAATAGATGGGCATATCAAATAAATTAAACGCTACATTTAATGGCATGGTTTATTTAAAATGCAGTAGCGGGTAACTGACGGGTAGGAAACAATATTTGGCTACCATTTTGTAGTAGGGATAAATCCAATTTCCTAACCATGCTCTGAATATCACCTCGTAGTAGTTGGGAACACAGAGGTGAAATAACCGCTTACACCGCGGACTCCAACCGCACACTCCAGGAAAATGGCGCCCCTGGCCAGCAATTGTCTACCGTGTGTGTAAGGCTATTAAGAGCCATGTGATGCCCGTGCCTAGGCCACCCTTAAATTCTCAAAGAACCCACTATTAAAGAGAATGGTTTATAGCGAGAAAATGTTTTATTTTTTCCCAGGATCCAACGTACAGTACACATATTAGAAAATTTTATTTTGTTAACGGTTATCGTGTCAGTATTTAGATACTTTCCAATTTCTCTGGTTCAATGAGAGTTCTGACATTTTGAGACAGAACTTTTATTATTGGTCTATTTCTTACAAAGTGCCTATCCGGAAAAGGGGGGGGGGGTGCATAATCGAATCGTTAAAGGATCGGGACGCTCTACAGTATTTTTTCACTACTGCCTAGTGTCTCCAAGCGTCATGTATTTTCAAACAGCAATTGAAACATATAATTACTTATTATATAAATTACGCCCTGAAAGGAAAAAGGAGAAAAAACGTGGCAAACTCATCTGTATCCAAGTAGATAAATTTTTACGTGTACTTGCGTTAACAAGTGATTTAGTAATTCAGGAAATAAGCGGACCTTAGAAAGTTTTACAATGAAGAGTATGTGCAACAGGTTTTGACGTATCGTTGGATGTATTTGCATGAAATGTAGTTCGTACAGGTACCAGTCTGGCTGTATCTGAGTCATTCCGAAATACCGCACTACATGTAAGCACGCGCGGATATCCGTCCACATCGTATGCAACATGCGCGTGCAGATATCCTTTTATGATTGATTGAAATACCGACTCTTGACGGAATAGATCTGCGCAGTACATCTGCAATGTTGTACCAACACATTCGCTAACACGTGCGTACGCACCCTATGCTCCCTAGTTGTCATATGGGTCTCATTGTAAGCACTTGTTTATATTATAATGTTTAAATCAGTAGTAGGGGGGTGATGGTTTTAGAGGCAAAGGAATGCCGCCATTTTTTGATTGACCTAACTAATTTGATATCGAAGGGTTAATAAAATTCATTGAACGGGGTAATAAAAAATTGAAAGGGTAACAAAAGGGTTAAATCTAACGAAAGGGTTGGTTGAAAGGGTTAAATTTAATGAAAGGGTTAAATTCATTGAAAGGGTTAAATGTACTGAAAGGGTTAAATTTTTTCCCTTTATTTTATTGCTGTACATCTTTCTTTCTTTTTGGGAGGGGTAGCAGGAGCTCAGTACGATGTTGACGCTATGGTGTTCTAAAGGCGACTGACCAACGTGGTGGGTTGCCGGAACACGTTTTTTTCGAATATCTCGAGAGCTGGCCTGTCTACACAGCCCGCCCTCATTACTGATCCAAGGTCACCCAAAATCTGGCGTATTCCCAGCGAATTAAAAAAAAATTCACAACTCCTGCCAATGAAATTTTATATCCCTGAAATAAAATTTCTTTAATCCCCGACAAAATCCACAGATTTAAAATCCCAACAAGTGTATATATAAATCAAGCAAACTATGATTTGAAAAAAAAAAATCACAGAAATACAAGACATATTTGATTCACTTGTAAAAAAATTATTTTAACAAGTATTGAAACAAGACATATATATTTATTCATCTAGCAGACAAAAATAGGTATTTCGTTTGTAGTTTTTCACAGCCTACAATTTTACGACAGTACTATCATATATGAAAATATAATATAATCTGGCTAGAGTTTAATATTCTATGTTAAGTAATAATTACTTCGAAATTTATTTGGAAAATGCAGTCGACTACAAAGACATGTTTCTACAAAATATACGGGGACGAGTCATTCTAATACTTCGTGGGCAATACCGGTTAACGGATAGCCGAGAATTGAGTATGTGGGGAGCGAGCGAAATTTAGGTCTCGAGAGCCGATGAGGGCGAAGCGAGGTAAGTATGGAGCAGCATCGGGCCGGGTCGCGTGACTAGGGAAACAAGAGAGATCTCCGATAAAACCCTTGTATCAGCAATGTCTAATATGACTTCCACATGTTGCAAAAAAAATTTAATGGTGTGACCTGCCCAGAGAGGCGAGCATGCTAATCGCTCAACCAACGCAATCCCTCTCTTTATGTCTAATCAATAACTTTCCCACAGAAAAATGTATTCCATCTAACATAAAATGTATATATTTGAATTTATTTAATAATTTAACAGTTTCTGACGTAAGTTAAGAGAAACAGTAACTTAAAAGGTGGAAATTATGTTTTTCGGAGTTGGAATATAGCGATTTTCAACATTATTCTCACTTTTTTAATAAAAGGTGCAAATTCTTGTAAATTTACGGAGAAATGGTGGCCATTTTGAATCCTTAGAGTATATAAGAAGGGATAAATAAGTTTTTTCTCAGTCTTAATTCAGCATCTGCTAAGGTCACTTTGTGTGTGTGTGCATTTCAGTAGCACAGAGAGCGACACCAGGTGTACATTGCAACAGCAGGCGTCTACACCAACAGCAAGTGTTGTCATCAATGACAAGTGTTGATAACGTGAATGATGCCAGGTGTCCACTACAACAACAGGCGTCCATCACATCGACTACAATGCCAGGCGTTTATCATGTCGACTACAATGTCAGGCATCCATCACGTCTACTATGCTCCAGGCATCCACACAGAGAAGAACGCCACACATCTACAACGTCTACTACATCTTTGCTAGATCTAGATCATCATCAATGCAGAATCTACAAGGCATTTCATCTCTGCATCAACTTGCAACAGTACAATGTATCAAGGTCACTGCTGTGACTATTGCGACTCTGAATGCATTGCAATGTTCAATGCTATTTTAGCTTATGGGAAGGCGAAAATCTTATTGATTTTAGACTGTTCCCAACTGCGAGTGTTGCCGAAAGAATTTATCATTTCTTTTGCGGGCCTCGAAATAAAATTAGTCTATCTCTTCCTAGCTGAACATTTGCAAGCTGATGAGGATATTGTATCCTATTTGCCATGTGATGACTGTCCTTACATCATGCCTGCCTTTGCTAATGATGGGAACTTGCAACATATGTGGAGGGATTGTAGGTCACAGTCTGGAACAGCTACTTGAAGATAGCATCATTCCAGACATAGCAATGGACTCATCCAGAGTCTATGAAGTAGATTCCGAGGCGAGCACTGCATCTTATAAAACGTTAAATGAGGGAGACTTTATTGTAAATAGTGTATAAAGGTATAACTTAGAAAATTATGTTCTGTGTGCAGGGTTTCGAAAACTATCAAGATAACTCCTTTGTAATTAAGGAGCTTGCTATTTCTTATGCAACCAACGCTAATGACTAAAAAAGATTATGCTTTAAATCTCCCAGACCTTAGTACAGTTTAAAACCTGAAGTTAAAATGATGTTTAGTTTACAGACTTACGAGATACATAACCTGAAATGGGATTCTGGTGACATAGCTCACGAAAATAATTTTCAATGTATAAATGATTCATTACTTGAAGACTATCCCATATACGTGCTTGGAAAAATGCACAAGGAAATTTTAAAAACTTTAACCAATGTAGAAGTAATAGATATAAGAAGATACCATGTCTGTTCGAGTATTAATTCAATAGTCAAATACTATAATACAAACCACCATGAGGAAAAAAACATTCTGCCAATAATATAAAAGTGAAGCTTTAAGAGAGTATTTGTACCAACATTGTACCTATGTGTAGAGACACTACATTTTTTCGAATAAATTGTTTGTTCCATGTAGTATAATATTTCGAAAACAATGGAGAAATTCGACCCAGAGAAGATGTATTCCACTATTTTTCGAAGACACAAGAAAGTATGGTTCCAGTCTCTAGGCAACATACACTTTCAAACACAGATGTGTAATAGGGATGAACATTTAAATTTCGCAAAATGGTTCGGAAAAAGCCTGTATAAAGAACAAGTGCTGTGTAATGAAGAAGAAGACGAAATTATTGTCCTTTAAATAATTTACATCCTGACAGCAAACTACCTTGTAACAAATGTAAACAATAATTTGAAGCGCAAAGTGATTACATCACCAAATGCAAGTCCTACAAGAAAATCAAATACATTATGCAGAAGGAGTGTTGTTGCTGTTCTCTTACTACAGTCTGGACACAAGAATGAAACAACAACCAACATTATACATACAACAGTGACTAAGAGTTAACATCGCCCTGTGGCATGTGGCAATGCAACCTTTTACAAAGCAAGAACATCTGGCAGACTATATAGGAGAGCATTCAGTATAAAATAGTCAGCCATGGCTAGAATCTTTGACCCTACATACATATACGAGGTTTTGCAAATAGGATACAGAAGAGTGTTCTTTAAACCAAATGACAGAATTTTACAAGTTCATGTCTGCAACAATATAGAGCATTGGTGCTACACTTTCGACAACAGTCTCGGCATTCGCTTTGGTGAAGGAATAGCATGCAACGATTGTGTTGTGAGATATCTTTGCCCCAACAGTGACTTGCCAAAAACATTAGAAGATTTGATGATTGATAATCTTAGCGAGGAGATAGAAGAAGAACCGGGATAAGGAGTTATCGACTACCAGCTCACCAGACCTCATCAGGGAATCATCGTTCATTGGAAAGATACCAGCGATGGGGACATCCACAACTTTATTTTCGAACAAGGAGGATTAGTTTTTCCATACATGTGTAATTTATGTGCAATTGAAGTGGCTAATTCAGAATAATGTTCTCGCCAATTTGCAAGTATGTGTTAATTACTAAAGCTTTGTATTCTGTAACTTAAAGCATAGCATATTCACATTTTGTTGTAAAGGAAATGTGTGAGTCAGACATTCATTTCAAATGTATGTATTTCTCTCAAGCTTTTACAGCACATAGTAAACCAAATAGTTATCATTGCACTTTAACTACCTGTAACAGTTCTGAATCTCTTCTGAATCAGTACAGAACACACAGAGTATGTTGTAAGTGTAAACTTAAGGGTGAGAGCATAGTAACATCATATTGTGACGAAGAAAGATGTTTGAAACATCTTGTTTACAATACAGATACTGTTCTTCCCTATTAGTATTTCGAAGAATGTGATAATAATCTTCATACTTTATATCATTATAACAAAAACAAGTTTGGTTACACATTTCATACTGTGTGTGATTCATCAAAATGTTTTGTGCATCGAGTAATAAAAAGCAAAAATAAAATTTAGCCATAGCACACATTTCAACTCAGAAATCTAGAAAGAGAGAATGAATTTATCAATATACATACATTGTTCCTTGCTAATTCTTCTCAGTAGAATGTTAGATGTCATAGTAGCAACATGACGAATTTTCATCCTGCAAATCATTATGTCAGTGTCAAATATGGAAAGTTCAATACAACTTACGCCCTATGGTGCAATGGGCTTTTTCGAGATTGTACGGAGACTTGCAACAATACTTTTCATTTTAAAGTAATTTATTTTCCTCTATGAGATGAAAAGAGTCACGAACTCATACAGTGCAATGACAATAAGAAATTTCCAGTGTTTCACATGACTCCAAACCCACCTCTTCCATCTAGTAGTGAAGATGTATGCTCTCATTATGTTGAATCATATCCTGATTTGGTTTGAAAGTATTGTTTCACATGCCCCTACTTGTAAATATGTTTGTGTACAAAAAGACAGATTAAAACCAGGGCCTAAGAAATGCTCACTCCTTGAAAACAACGGTCGAGAAGGGAATCTGGATCCAATATTATGAAATTGCATGAAAACTTTGTTCACAGAAGTTGCTATCAGTTTACAAAAAAAATTGTTTTTAAAGAAAAAAGCTTGTATATATTTTGCTAGTTTAAAATGTCCTGTGTTACCCTGTTAGTTGTTTGGGAGCAAGGTGTAATTGTTGTACATAAAGTTTTGGATCTATCTATATTTTTTTAAATAATACTTGTGACATCTTGTATTTGTTTATGGGTTTATAATTGGTCTCTTGAAAATGTTGTAAATATATTGTAAATTCACTTGTGTTTGTTTAGCATAGAAATGTTTTTGGAGCAAGTTCTACTTGGTAGTGTTAAATTGTTTTGTGTTGTCCTATACTTGTTTAATTCTGTGTGTTAAATTATATGAAACATGTGTGTAATTTTTATATGTTTTGGAGGGAAATTTTCTACTTGCTTAAATATGTTTTGAAACATTGTGTATTTTGTTTGTCGAAATAATAAAAAATATGATTGTATATATTTTGTAAATAAATATGGTCTAAAATGAATCCCTTTAGTATGTTTATTTACCCTATTCCTTATTAAAAGTGAACTTGTTTTGGCAAGAAAAATATTTTCTCCCCAGAGATATTTGAAAGAAAAGTATTTAATTTGTCTCCAACACAGAAAGAGTGAGAGAGATTCTTTCATTTTCTATTTAAAAAGTATGTTGAATTAACAAGAAAGTGTCTTGTAAAGAAAAAAAATCAGATAACAAATAGACTATTAGTTCGCAAAAAAATACTATTTAACTAAAGCTATTATTGAATCTGACAAAAAGATGTCTACTCGAAAAAATTATAAATACATAAAAAAGTTTATTCTTTCGCCACCCTTCGTAGAGTATTCAGTTTATGCGAGGAGACTCTGGGTTAGAATTCCGGATAAGGGATTGTTAATTGTAATATATACTTTGAGGGTTAGATTCCCAGCTAAGGTATGGTTGATATAAGCAGGGTTCAAATCCCGGTTAGATCATGTACAATTGTAATCTAGTTTCTCACTTTCAGAACTGGGAAGATATGATTGTAATATATATAGATTCTGGGTTCGATTGCTGGTTAGGTCTTGTATAATATTAGCTAGTATATAGGTCAGTAATTGTTAACCATATTAACGAAATGAATTAGTCAATTAAATATAAATTTACAAATTAAATGATAGTAAAAACAGGAATTCGTTTGTATATGTAAAAGAGTGTTGAATCGTAGCATTAAATTGATTTCACCTCATAATGCAAAAAGTTCATATTGGAATAACACTTGTTCATGTATGTAATCATTAAATAAGAACTTAAATCAAACCTAATGGCTTAAAACCGAACAATTATATTTTTAATTCAGATATAAAGGTTAAAATTCAGCATATCAATGCAAAATAATTCCTAAAATGCTTTTAATACTTTTAATTTGCGTTGAAATAGTAAAAAATTGAATTAAAATATCTTAAAACATGTTACTGTCTATGATATCCATTTCAGGCAAATAACATTATTTTAATTTTTGCAACAAAGGAGGGTTGTGAGGGTATAAATAGGGGTACATACCCACTGGAGCTCATTTCCTGCTGAGACTTTATGGAGTCAAGACCTCCTCTCTCCTCCAGTGCATGAAAGTGTACCGACCTTCAGCCTTGCGAACTGGTCCGCAGTGCTAGAGTGTCTAGTTCAAGGTCATTGGCCGCCCTCTCGCCATTTATCCCTGCCTATCTGTTCCGCAATGGGGCTTTGCGACCAAGGGACCCGCCTGCCCATCGTGTCTGCTGTAGAAGTCACCAGCGGATCTCATTTGAGACTGCAATCGCCTGACCGCTTTCTAGCCTGCTGGGGTAGACTTCCACAGAGCTCTCGAGGGGATTGTGAGTTCCGCTGTTAAACTGTTGAGATACGAACCCCAATGCTCTCCTGGCAGAGTGGCCTACCTTTCAGGCCTGCCATTTAGGGTTTTTGATATTTCGCTTAATATTTCTTGCATTTTCTTTAAACTTTGAGTAAATTGCATGAATTTCATTCAACTTTTTATTAGAATTTAATTAGTGGTCTTTGAAATCATAAAACAAGTCTTTGGAATCGTAAAACATTTTATCAAATTTAATGATAGTTCTTTGAAACTGTACATAAAATTTATTCTGAGTGTGATATATTTTTAGAATTTGTTAAACTGTAAAATTTTGTTAATGTTAATTCATATGTGTGGATGATTGAGTGTGTATTTGTGTGTGCAGGGAAAAGGTGATAAAATTCAACTCTGGATGTAAATTCTATGTATATTTGAGTTAATTTAGCAGAGTTGAGAGGGATATACATGTGAACCACCAGTAGTAGCTACTGCATTATATGGAATAAGGACGTGTCAATAACACGTACCTACCCCTCTTTTCAGGGTTTAAATATTCACAAAGTATGTGAAAACATCTAGAATCTATCACCGATTATCATGTGAAAAAAATAATTGGTCAAGTAGGTGGATGACTGAGTGAGGATGATGATGAGTATGTGTGTGAGTGCACGGGAAATGTGATATAATTTATTTTAAAATTTAATTAGTTTTACATAGTTTTTAAGAAAAATATTTAAGGGAGGGATATTTTGTGTATGAGGTATGAACTTTGGAACGGCTAAAACAAGGTAGAACTACGCCCCTCATGCCAAGTATGATGGAGAAGATGCATAACCTCAGCTCCTAAGCGTGTTCAGTGTGAGTTGACTGGAGAGGGATGTATGATGAATATATGAGCCTTGAGTACTTCTAACGAATGAAATGTTTTTTTTATGTGTATGTGATGGGGTGGGTTGGGAATTTAATTTAAAGACATTTTCAAAGTTGTTGGATAACTGCGAGTATGACAGAAAGAGAGAGTTGAATTATTTTTTAATAAAAAAAATATTTTTAAAACGTTTTGAGACTGTCTAAATTGTTTGGTTTTAAGAGCGATTGTTTAGTTGATATAGTTAATATCCAGTGTGTTGCACCCTTACTAAAAATGTTTACACAGTATTCATGATTAAATTTGTGAAATCAGTTATTTACTGTGCAATATTCATAAACAACTTTTACAGTGTACACTAGTTTGATGGTGTAAGATTCAAAAATTAAAAAATAAGTGCGTTAAAAACTTTTTTTCTCTCACAAAAGTGTTCAAATTATGCTTAAACTGAAATGCAATAGTGTGAGTTTAAATTTCATTGTTATATTCTAAATAAAGCCACGTGCATGGGGTGAAAATTAAATCTTGTGGAAGACGAGGGCGAGACAGGTCGCAAAGCACTGTCAATTCTATACTGGAGATGGGCTTTGGACTGAAAGTTGTCAAAGGGACGGGGCTGGAGGGGAAGTGTCAATTTCTACTCTTCCCCCTCCCCTGGCTTATCAAAGAGACGGCTGCAGCATCTGTGTGATAAGTCATTGGTGGGGGAAAGAGAGAATGTCGCGTGGGCGAGGATTGTCGAGCAGGCGAAGAAGGGGGAGAGTAGCCAGACAGTGGCGCACACAGGCGCTAACGGTAGGTTACTGAACTATTTTTCCCATTCTCTCGTCTAGTCAGCTCCACGCACGGACCTGCCTGGCTTGTTCCATGCTAGCGTATTACACTGTTCACCCTCACCATGTGTGTGTGGCCTGTCAGGCAGGCGAGACCTTGTCCCATCTATTCCCTATTGTGTTTCGTTTCTCCTTGCCTGCTAACTACCTGCCAAACATCTATATTTTAAAGTATTTTGAAGTCGCTACCCTTTAAGTCACAGGTCTCGCTCCTGTATTTCCCCAACAAACATAAAATTTAAAATTAAGAAAAACATTTTGCCCTTTTGTCTAGGATGTTAGTAATAAAATTATGTTTTCAGTTATATTTTGTATATATGTGTGTGTGAGAGTTATTAAGAGTGTATGCGTGAGAGAGTTATTAAGAGTGTGTGTGTGTGTGAGTTATTAGGAGTGTTTCCTTTTTTTTAGACGCACGAGACACCTACATATAATAATTTATTGTGGTGTTGCAACTATTATATCGGGGAAACTAAATAAAATTTTACTCAGCTTAAATGGGTGAGCGTAAGTGAACTAGTATTGACATCTTGCTTGAAGATCTTTACTTAAGTGATTCCGAATCGGAATCGCAGATGGAAAGACAAACACGCTGTCGGTCCCTTTGCCTAAGCCAAAACAAGTTAATCTCTTGGAGGACAATCTCTACTTAAGTAAGTCGAGCATGTATTCGCTTATGGGAAGATCGTTTACAGCTAAAGGTCAAAACATGTTCGCTTCCCCCAAACATGAGAACGTTGATCTTTTTTTAATGGCATCTTATTTCTATCAGACTCGGAAGATTCTTGTGATTCGGAAAGTGCTCCAACCGTTTCACAACCGACTTTCGAGTCGGTTAGAGATATTTTGCCAAGGGGGGAGGAAAATAATTCCTTTTGCAATTCCAAAGCCTCAGTGGAAGCTTTGCCAGACCTGACGTACCAGCTATTGGCTACGGCATTCGAGGGAAGACTAAATGATGCGCGGATACGTAATGATCAATTAGAGTCTTGCACAGATTTTTCTCACTTTTTCCGGAGGTGTAAAGTCGCTTAATAATGGCTTCAATCCTGCCAGTTTGATTATCCGTTTCTGTAGCAGGTAAGTACTTGAAATCCCTCCCGGTGGAGGAAGGTGCTACAGAGACTTTTTTTTCAGAGCAGAGCACTTCCTGTCATACACTAATCCAATGTGGGTTTAATCAATGATGATAATATCATTCTTTATCTCACTAAGAGACTTGAGGAGTTCAGTGCATGTGGTTCTGGCTGGAGTCTGCAAATGTTGATGTACATGGACGTCCATGTGAATCAATATCGGTTGTTCACCATCGGTGCTGTACACACTAAACTGCCAAAATTTATTTCCAATCGTCTTGCTTGTGTTGATGTACACTGTCCAGAGGAAATGTGTTCTCACTATGCCGTATTAGCATCTTTGTTTCCTATCTAACAAAATATCAGTCATTCTCCTTCATATCCAAAACCTCATGCGGTTTTGAATATCGAAGGTCTGTCGGCACCTGTAGTCATACAGGATATTCGTAAGTTCGAGGAGAATAATTCTATTTCTATTAATGTCTACTGTGTGGCATACAAAGATAGCAATATAAATAACGAAACTTGTGAAAAGGTTGGGGTTATAGTACCCATGTGTATTTCTCCTGTATGCCATGACAAACACGTAAATATTTTGACGATTTGGACGAGTGGAAATACTGCTCATTTGCATTTAGTATGCATTAGAAATTTGTTACAGCTGGCTGGTAATCAGCTGAGTAAGAGAGTCAACAAGAAATTTGTTTGGGATCGTTGTCTTTAGTATTTCCAAACTGAGGAGAAACTTGCAAGTCACAGTATTCTTTGCCAGCAACAAAATGCTGTTCGCAGTACTTTTCCCACTGGGAACGATGAGTACTTGGAATTTAAAGATTACAGCAAACCGCAGAGATTGAGTTTCGTCGCCTATTGCGATGTTGAAAGTTGCCTGAAACACATGTCCATTTGCTTACTTAATGCTGAAACTAGTAATACAATTACCATCAACCAACATGTTTCATATGCTTGTAGCATTTAGTTGGTCTGCTCATACAATCCAAGTTTATCAGTCTATTTCGAGTTTGTGGGTGCTGATTGTACATACCAATTAGTTGATAAATTAGTTGAACTTACAAAGTGGGTTGCAGGAATTTACAATGGCATTATTCCGATGAAGCAAAAAAAACCCTGCTGATGAAGCTAGGTTGGCAGCTCAGAAAAGTTGTCACATTTATAAAGAAAAGCACGGTGCAGATGATATTGGGGTCCACCATGATGATCTGATGGGCGAAATCACAGGCCGCGCACATAATAAGTGCAACTTGAATTTCAGACAGCCCAAAAAATAACCTGTCACTGTTTTCTATAACCTGCATAATTATGACCCTCACTTTCTTATAAAGCCCTTGGCTGAACGTCACGTAACATTACACGATGGAACCGTGGTAATTGAAAATTCTGGAAAAATCTAAGTAATTGGAATGACCCTAGAGAAATACAAATGTATCACAAAACAGATTCCCAATTGGATAGATTGCAATAGAAAGGTGCAATATTTCAAGTTAAGATTTATTTATTCATTCCATTTCATGAGTGCCTCTCTGTAAACTTTGGCAGGTAATTTGCTATCTGCTCAATTGAGTATCACCTGCTCGATGTTTCCAGAACATCCAATTCGAGTTGGCAAAACAGAAGGGAGTTTTCCTTATAAGTTTGTTACATCGCCAGACAGTCTGATGTGCAAGTTACTCCCACCAGAGGACGCATTTCATAATGTGATGAGAGGCGAAAGCTTTTGCGATGAGTACTGCACTCATGCCCAAGCCACATGTGATGCATTCAACTTCATAAACATGTTGCAGTATGTCATTCATTACAAGTGTGGACACTTGTTTGCTGGCTGGTGTTTTTAAGAATTTCAGGACCATATGTTTGGGTAATTATGGTCTTGACCCAGCCATGTATGTCACATCTCCGTCTCTTTCATGGGACACTTTATTGTCAATGACACGTGCGCTGCTACAGCTGTTGACTGACCCAGACATGTATATTTTGCAGAACACAGGGTTAGGGGCGGAATTACACAGGTTTCAAAAAGACATGTGGAAGCCAACAGTGTTTACATGGGTGAGGATTACTAACCCAGTGTGGCATCAAAATATATATGCTATTTCGACATCAACAGGCTCTACAGTCATGCTATGCGGTCCAAGCTTCCGGTTGGTGATTTCGAGTGGATTGAGGCTGATGTGTTCTCTTTATGGGATTTTGCAAACACTGTAAATGACGGTGACACTTGTTTTTTCGCCGAAGTTGATCTGTCTTTTCCGGAGGAGTGTCATGATAAACTATCTGATCTGCTGTTGACCCCAGAAAATGGCGTACCCCCGAATGGCTTGCATGAGAAACTATGTTATACACGGGAAACACTAAGGCAATACTTTGTGTATGGGGCCAAACTTGACTCTGTTCATCGCAGTTTACACTTTGAGCAGAAGGCATGGATGGCTCCGTACATAGAGTTTCACATTGAGAAATGTGACCAGACTGCGAACGAATTCGAAAAATAGTTTTTTTAAGGTAATGAGTAATTCAGTTTATAGGAAAACATTGCAGAATGTCTGCCGGGAAAAGGACATAAGGGTCGTTTCGAGGTATGACATGATCTGTGGGGCTACAGAGCTGATAGGTCGTCCTACATTCCAGGAATGGCAGATTATCGATGTAAACTGGGTCCTTATCGAGATTCCAAAGCGTTCTGTTGTGTTCATCAAACCTTTGTACACTGGTGTTGCCATTCTCGACCTTTCAAAATTAACCCTCTATGAATTTCACTATAAGTACATGTGTACAACATTTCTTCCGCCGGCTTTGCACCTCCTCTATTGTGACACCGATTCCCTAATCTATACTGTTGTTTGTGACAATATCTATAAAGTGATTACCCCAGATTTAAAGGTGCGATTTAATACATCCAACTATGCACACGATAATCCGCAAGGATCCCCTCCCGAGCAACCTGCACTGGAATTAATAAGTTTTGCAAAGAAACAAGGCAGCAGGTTAAAACCTTCGTCCTCTCCAGTTGTTTAAATTGAAGGTTGGTGTAGGAGCACGATGCTCTGCTGGTCAACTTTTGCTACATCCCAGGGGACATTTTGAAAGTGAGCCCCAAATACCTTTACAGAGGCAGGTACAAAAAGACCTCTGACCATCCTTGCCTACAAGAATGTTTCTCCAGCTAAAACTTTTACTTCTGCACCTAACAGAGTCCAGCAAACATTTTTAATATTTATAAAATGTTCATTTTACATACACACAGATTAGAACTCTTCAAGATCCAATACCATGATGCCTGGTAAAGAAAACAAACAAAAAATTAATACATTTAAAGTGTTTTTTCAATAGAAAATTAAATTGAACTCTGTCACAAACGTGAATTCTCATACTTACAAGAGTCTGGCCTACACTTCGATGCAAGTTGATTATTTTGAAACAAATCATTTGGGGTAAGATTTTCTAGTGTTAATTACTTTATTGTATATCATTATATATTTAACTTACCAGAATAGGCAAACACTACTGTGTCTACTTTAAATCGTATGTCATATTCAGGGTTTTTTGCTGTAATTTCAACTTCACTTCCATACATTCATGTACTTATATGACGAATCAAGTCGTTAACAGTAGCTTGGTAGGGAAATAGGTTCTGTCAGTCGTAAATTTTGTCTTTCAGATGCAGGCCACGCTACACGTATATAAGCAGGCGCACATCATACGATACACTAATTCATCAAGTGACCTCCGAGGTGGATGGATGTCAGCCACGCTCCATGTATCTACTCGTGCTTGTAAGTCTCTGCAAATCATATACTAACGTCATTCCTTCAGCAACCTCTCAGCCGGACAGACGTGTTTGGGAGTGGTACAATTTTATTATGCGTGTTAATCAATTTATTTATTTTAACATGTGGATTACATTTCTAAAGTTCCTTCTCGCCAGTCTCACAGGCAGATATACATATAATGTATGTGCGAGAGGCATCATATACATCTTGTCCGTTTAATTTATAGGGACATTTTGCTGTAGATCGTTAATTCCATACTCTCATAATTGTGTTATACTTCTCTCTCGTGTTAATTATATTGCTAGCATACAGCTCGGGGTAGTTAAATGTCGTTACGTTAAATTCTATACTGGAGAGTCACATAATTGCACTTATTATTCACATAGTTGTGAGCGTTTGAAATTTGCGATTCGATGCATGTAATTTATTCATACGTAGAACACTTTGAAATTATTTTTTCTGTCGTGTGTAACTTTTAATTGCATTCGGAAACAGTCGTCGTCTTTTTAATCGTTTGTCATTACTAACCCGTAAATCGAATCTTTCCAAGTCGCCTATCTCCCACCACTGTCTACGAGCAATATCACTCCCCCCCCCCCTAAAAAAATACAATTTACACTTAGGCCACTCTTAGAAATCGTTTAAACACTCTGAAATTCTCTTGTGTGTTAAATTTATTCGTAAAAATCGACTATCTACCACCAATATCCCTACAAACACATAAACATTAGACGAAATAAGAAAAATTTCCCTTAGCACACTCTTGCACTCAACTCAACACCTATATAACACATTGCAACCCACCACTATGGTCAGTCGCCTCGAGAACACCACAGCGTCAAAATCGCACAGAGCTCCTGCCATCCCCTCCCAAAAAGAAAGAAAGAAGTACAACAAAATCAAGAAAAAATTTACCCTTTCAATACATTTAACCCTTTCAATAAATTTAACCCTTTCACTACATTTAACCCTTTCAGTACATTTAACCCTTTCAATAAATTTAACCCCTTGAATAGATTGAACTCTTTCATTAAATTTTGCCCATTTTCATTAACCCTTTCAATTTTTAATCAATCCTATCAATTTTTGATTAACCCTTCCAATGAATTAAATTAACCATTTGATATGAAATTAATTAGGTCAATAAAAATGGCGGCATCCCTTCGCATCTGAAATCATAATCCCCCTACTGCTAAAAACCTATAAGTAGGGACATGTATTGGACAACTAGTGTGGACACCCCAAGGAAGCTTTTAGCATATAGTAAAGCCTCAACGGCTGAACGACCAGTCTCCAGTTAAGCGCTCACACAGGTAAATGACGTCGTACAGTTGCTAGTAGCCAATGAAATCACGAACTGCGCTCAAGCAGCTATAGAACTATGAGGTCTAGCATGGTACCAAATAATAACTCAAATTTTGCATGTATCTGCCTATACGCTATTTTCATGTAAATCTTTTCTTTTCAGAACAGAAATGCCAATTCATAAATTTGGTTATTGGAACATAAATGTGGTTTTCGAGAAGTTTCAAAGACAGCAAAATTCGCTGTACGTAACCATCTGTTTACGATGTTTAATTCTTCTGTAAAACAGTGTTTTAAACCATAGCGACAACGCTGTAACTTTTCTGAACAGATTGCTATATATTAAAATCCCACAGTCGCCGATTAAACTCTGAGTAAACAGAACACACGAGAAGCTTGTTTATGTTATTTCCCGTCGCCGTCGCTATGCTTCCTAACGGCTGGCCTTGACCTCGAGCCGTTGGATACTGTTCACTAGGCAGGCCCCTTAACAATAGAGATGTTAAGTACCTGTATCTCAGCCGTGTGCGCCAGCAAAGAGGCGTCACCAGCCAGGAACTTGGTGGTACACTGTTCGCCAATCAGCACCTGGCAACCCACTCGCCAGCCGGCAGCCAGCCCAGCCAATAGAGCAGGCAGGAGCCAATCAGGCACAAGGCCCGGTCAGACAGTGAGTACGCGCACGTCGCAGCAACCGCCACGCCATCTCGTCTCTGTGTGCCTGCACCTGTTCCTGTGCTTCTAGGACTCGAGTTCGTTAAATTCGTCCTGGTAGGTATAAGCTGTTCACTGTAAAATGAGCACTTTTGGAGATCTATTTGTATGCATATTGTGTATTCTTCCACCCTATGTAAAATTAACACTGCCATGGTCCTCATCCCTTTATTCGTGCGTCGGTCAGGTGCAACTGTGAAATTATTACAAAAGAAATTTTTTTTGCAAATCTTACCATTTCTTTACTCTTCGATGCATTAGAAACAACAGAAAGTGAAAGAACTAATTTCAATTATAACAAATGGTTACCAGACACTTTTTATTCGAAGTTAAGATATAGTACTACTTTCCAGTCATTGTTACCAACTTCACTGTGCGCGTGTCACTCAGATCGCCAGTTAAGATATATGCAGGTAGGGATAGTGACTTTTTTCTAAGGTTGATTTCAAAAATTCTCACTTTATCGTGAACAGCCTTCAACACCGTTTAAACCACCACAGATTAGTTTATTGTCTCCGGAAGATATTTTTGCAGTGCATGAATATGAAATGATATTGGACATGTCATGAAATGAATTGTATTTTGCAAATGTTATTATTAAGCTTTCTTTCTCATACGAAACCTTTCTTGATATCGGTCGAATTATTTCAAATCATCACACCATACATCACTGTGGAGTGCAAATATGCGAAGCAAACCATTATAGACGATTTTCTACATACAACGTATACAATACTGTGAAGAGCGGAACAAGTAAAACTATATTTTGGCAAAATAAGTTCAACAAGACATTTCCTGTGATCTTTGAATGAATAATGCAATGGGGGTGAATGAATAGATGGAAATTTTTGGATATTCGCCATTTCCATGCAGATGTCTGTCACGGGAAAACAGGACTGAACCCACAGCAAACCCTTAACTATTTTTTACGTGCTGTTTTAAGTGAATAAGTTAGTGAAATATATTTTTTCAAGGCTGATATTCAGTCTATTAGCCTTATACTATACGTCTTATTCTCTGAATGCATTACTTGCTGTTTGATTGATTTATTTTGCTGAATTGCCAATAAATAAAATTACTGGTACCACCTGCAAATAAAACATATGCACCTCGATTACGGCAAAAGAGGGAGTCATTTATATAAATAAGGAAAAGTAACGGTCCAAGGATTTGCAATGGTGAACACCATTCCTTAATTTTCCTAGTTACAACAAGTGTATTGTGTTATTTTAATAAGGGGACTGTGCTTTATATAGTATTCATTTAAAAAAGTTGGTATTTATGAAGTGACTGCTAACCTATAATAATAAGTAACCATTGTTAATTACTTTGTGGTACGTGCTGTAATACATCATTTTCTTCTGGTGGGTACGAGCATATGGCATCAACAAGAAAGAATAACATACATATTTAAAACTTGACACATTTATATGTTGGAGTGTGTTGCAAAGGAAAATGTTGTCCTTTATACGAAACTTTAATTCATCATCTTCGGCTAGAATAATCAAATCAAAAGGAGTTTCGAAAATTAGGCCTATCTGGTTTCATCCACATTTTCTAAATATCCGTAACGTAGGATCACTATCCTTCCAAGCAAAGTTCACAGATGAATGTTGGCATGGTCACCTGCTCTCTAGCACTGTTCATGACACCAAATGAGACACTTTGCACAGCCCCGTCTGTCTTCCGAATAAGGCTGGCTGTGGTAAGGACGTTAACAATAACCTTATTTATTTTAAGCTATTATTTATTGCCAAATGGAATGTCTTTCTTTTGGTAAGCCAAAATAATTAGCCTGTGTGCGCTTCACTATTGCATCCCTATAATTCGACACCATGTGCTATCTTACGTCCAAGTTTTTTACCCACTAGATTGTCTGTATCCTGCTTACAACTGTTGACTTTGTCCTTCAATATGGATTTAGGGACATCAAACAATTGCGATGCTTGTCGTGATTTCATTCCCTTTCTCTCATCAGCTAATATTTTTCTCCGGATTTCTGCTTACGTATTTTTGCACCAACTATAACAAAAATGGTTGTATACTGTTTGAAGATACGAAAGTTTTTTGATGTTCCTAATATTGCACAGTGCGGTATCTCGATAATAGCAAGTTGGGGATATTTGGGCAAATTCACGGAAAAACTATGGTGGACACTCTCATAAAAATAATAGCGTCAACTAAATATCTAACACATATTTGTAAAACTTCGCCATAATGAGCAATAAGATTAAAAATACTTCCTACGTACCTTTGTTGTTGAAAATGGTCGTTGAAGTGACCTCTGAATATTTTCCACACAGGAAAAACTTGAAACCATCATACCACACACGATACACTATGAACTCTCTGTTATTCTCTCACAGAGCTGGTACTTGAAACGCAGCAACAATTTTCTCCCATTGCCGCCAGGCTGCAGCACACATCTCAAGGTGCGGTATGAGGAAGGACTGCTATAATAGGCGCAATTCCCCTACGTTTAAGACGAGAGTTAAGCCTTTACTGTTGGCTCGGAATCCTACTGGGCGTGTCAGATAGTCGGATTTCTAACGACACGCCTACGACTGGCATTTCTATAACGCCAGCCTAGTCACCTAATTAATAGCGAAAAATGAGAGCATCTACAACTATGCGGAACGTGCACCCTTACGGAGCAATTCGTCGTGTTCTACAGGTAGAGGGAACACGTGGTAAAGTGCGCGTACCACCTGCGTAGAAAGCAAATTTATATGTCCAATATGTAACGTTGTTTTGACACTAGGTTAGATAAATATTTATTTATTTAGAATTCTGACCGAGTTTAAGGGCGTCTTTTAGCTGGAATTATTTTGCGTGTCCGAAACCTAGATGTGTGGGAATGCTAAAGTGCGCATACGGAATGTTTGACCACTTTTATGCGCAAGGTAGGCCTACTGAACTGGCATGCAATTTCTCGTAGACTCACCTCAAAAAGCTTTCGCTTGTGACTCTATCATTTTACTGTGTCATAATAAATATTATGGCGTGCTGCATGTCCTTGTGGTATAATAGATATACTGTACTGGAAGTTTCATATCTTAAAAATTGTTGTTAACACCTTTATTAACTTTTTCTCTTTTAAAACGTTCTTAGGAAAGAAAATAATAAAGCTAAACTACAATTCGGAAGTCAAAAATTTAACTGCCATTCTAAAGCAAACCTCATTTAAAAATATTCAACTATTTTGAAATAACAACTATACAACTGGAACTCTGCGCTATGTTATGGCGATAAAGTTGTGGGCCCTAACACTCCCGAGAAAATTCTGCACACACCCTCGGATAGGAAGCACAAGCTTAAAGTCGACTATGCTTGGAGGAGGGCTGGGTGGAGGTAACACAAATGTTGTAGCTAATTCTCACGAAAAGGGGATAGTAGAACAGAGAAACGAGTACTTCAAACATGGAGCAAGCACTAGCCCTTTCAGGCGTGGTGGAGATAAGAGTATTTTCCCCCCAGCAAACGTATCCAAGTGAGTAAGTGAGCGGCTCTTAACATCGAGGTCTGGAGAGCCGATGAAGGGGAAGTGAGGTGAGTATGGAGCAGCGCCGGAATGTTAGGGCGGGGGAAACGGGAGATCCCCAAGAGAACCCGCCGACCAGCGGCATCGTCCGGCACGACTCCCACATGCGAAAATCACGGAGCGACCCCGGTTCGCCTTGGTGGGAGGCGAGTAGTCTAACCACAACACCACCGTGGCCCCGCGTATCCGATGATCCACCCTTCTCCGCAGCAGACGGTAAGTTAGTCCCCCAGAAACGCCCATCCAAGGAGTCCCTCCCGCGTGTTCGAGTTTTGTGCATATACGGCAGTCCCACCCAGCCGAACATGGTTAGCAAACTAGTTCAGACGGATCCGACGTGTTGAGGATACAAGAATTCGAGATGCAAGCTTTGTCGGATCTAGAGCTGCGTTGTAATAAAATATATGCGCTTAATGCGACTAGTAAGGAGCTGAGACATCAGTTGACGGTATCTCAAAATGTCCTGGAGTAGCATAAGTCACATCAACAAGTGGCCTGGCAAGATGGTTCCACCAGTATAAAATAAATGTTTGGTAAATTTATTATTTTTATTCAGGTGCCGTGTTTGCCTACAAAAAATAGACAAGGGAGGAATGGTACTTTCAAGACATCCCACGTGCTATAAATGTAATTTTGGAGTCCTCCAACATCATTAAACTTGGATTTTTCCGACTCTCGCGTCTTATAAATGCTAGCCGAACACGAGCAAAGCTACAATAGGAGACTGTATTGAACTCTAATACCGACTTTCCAAAATTCTATGACTGCACGCAACCTCAAGAAAACATTGAACTGTGGCAATTCAATAGTCTTCCGCGTTAGCGGCGATGGCGCACTTGATGCACGTTGCAGTGTCGCCCTTATCGCTCCCGGGCTTCTCAGCCTAAAACGTTAAAATACGCTCTGAAAAATTATTTGCAAATTTATCACATTAGTGTATACGTAAGGTAAGAAAGGGCGAACGGTAAAGTTTTTTTTTTTTTCGCCCTATAGCGATGGTAGCTTTCCCAGATATTTTTCGGGAAACAGTCAAATGTATTTGTAAGTTCCCATTTATACCTACGTAGCGAATCAACATTCCTATATTTACACCCTGATGTGTGGTATTATTACCATACACTGTAGGTTAAAACCTTGCGTTTTAGTTTAGGAAGATAACTTGAAATTCTTTACAGCATAGCTCTAACTAGGCGACCGCCTTAAAAAGGGGGGGGGGGGGGGCTATCCCACCCCCTATATGAATTAATTTTGTTTTCAATGTTTTAAAATGAGGACTATCAGGACGTAAGATATTTTTCAACAGATATTTTTATGTCCGCAATATTTGCTATTTTTTATTGCATCTGTAATCCTAACAGATCTTATTCTTTTTCAGTCTACCAGGAGAAAATACACACTGAAGTCAGTCCATTCTGGTTTCAGGATTTCCATATATCGATCCTGTATGTAGCAATTACGTTTGAATTTTAATATAGGCCCTTCTCAAGATCTGCTTGTATGCACATTGTAGGCCTATGTTCTTACACCAAATGTAAAATTAGCATCGCCCATTGGCCTGATCACATTATTTAAGCGTCAGCCATGTGAAACTGTGAAATTGTTACGAAAGTAAATATTTTATAAATTGCTCGTTTTTGAACTTATACGCATTAAAAAAGAGAGAAAGTAAAATAAATAATTTCAGTATTCACAAATGTTTACATCAAAATGTTGAATTCAACGTCAAATAGCGGGACTCCTTTCTCTTCGTCGTTACCAACTTTACAGGGTGCACGACGGTCACTGTACCCGTTAAAATATATCCATTTAAAGGCAGTGACATTTTTCAAAGGTTGACTTCAAAAGTGTTTTCTTAACAGTGAACTGCATATAGCAAGCCTTAACAGCAAGTTACAAAGAAATGTTAGTAAACACGAGGATACCGGCCGTCTTATAAACAAACATGCTCGTCAGCTGTGCGGGGCCGCTCGCGAGACACGACAGCGGGCAGGGACGTGTGCGGAAGACAAAAGTCTTGTGTACGTCATCTTGATCGTGCAGTTGCACAGAAGACGCAGGCCGCGGCCGTCTACGTGAGAGCGCAAGGACGGCCGAAGTCAAAGCACGGCCTTGCCCGTCCTTTCTCTCTTCCTTCTGGCAGCTCCGGCGACGACTGTAAGTTCCGCGGTCACGTCATTTCGCCGCCAGTTCCGCCTGCCAGCCTCACGTTACTTCGCGGTAAGATGAGCACTTTTGAAAGCCCTGCTTAACATCTACTTGTAGGCACGTTGCGTGTTCCTCCGTCTGATGTGATATTAACGTTGCCATCACTTCACTCATGCGTCGGTCAAGTGAAACTGTGGAATTATTAGAAAAGTAAACGTTTTACAAATCTGTTCAATCTTAGACCTAAGACACATTAAAAAACAGAGAGGAAAATAAATAATTTCAGTTTTCACAAATGGTTACCTAACACTATACATTTTACGTTAAAATATAGAACTATTTCCCATCCATCATTACCAACTTTACTGGGCGCATGTCAATCAGTGCGTCCGTTAAAATATATGCACGTAGGGGCAGTGACTTTTTTCTAAGGGTGATTTCAAAAGTGCTCACTTTATCGTGAACTGCCTTTACACGTTGGGAAGATCTGTGTTCAATGTTTGGCAAAGGTAAAATCTTCTCCACTAAAGGCTGTTCACTATAAAATGAGCACTTTTGCAATCGACCGTAGAAGAAAAGTCACTGCTCCTACATGCATATAATTTAATGGACGCACTCTGTGGCATGCGCCCGGTAAAGTTGGTAACGATGGAGAGAAAGTAGCTCCATAACTTAACTTCGAACTAAAAGTAGTAGGTGAAAATTTACAACCATGGTGGGATGCAATCCAGGAAATCCGATTATATCAAAATCGGGGTATACATTTTGGCATTACATTCTAAATTCAATTACACCACTCGATTGCCAAAGGTTCAAAGAATATGTTACGTTGCGTGATGGCTGCGAAGCATCGCGCGCGGCTAGGGGTGGGTTGTTGCCGTGAAGGGGGTGGGGGGGGGGGGGCGCAAATTTGAGTTCGTTTCTCCGCGTCTCATAACTTCCGCGTAGTATAACTTTTGACAAGCTACGACGTTCGTTGAAGTTTCAATCGACAGCCCTCGTCCAAATCAATATATTGTACGTATAAAATCATTTGTGTGGCGGGGTTATGGTGAAACTGTATACGTTAAATGTAAAAAATTAATAAAACTTAATACAATTTCGGCCTCCTACTCGTCAAAAAGCCAAGTCGATATACAGAAATCGTATACGGTTGGAAAGAGCATCTCAAAAGCAATCCAGTGATAACCATAAAACCCCATGATCTAGTGAAGCGGTGCCGGGAACGTAAAATAAAATCAAGGCGTCCGAGCGCGTAAACTCATACGTATTCACGCAAAACAAACGGCCGTGTCCCCTACTCAGCGAAACTCAATTTTGCTTTTCTAATTCACCTAACTGTAAGAATTTGCAGATTTGTAGAATATTTACTTTTGTAATAATTTAACAGTTTCACGGGATAAGGTTCATGGCAGTGCTAATTTTACATAGGGCGGAACAATACACAAAACTGCATACGAGTAGATCTTAAGCAGGGCTTTCAAAAGTCCTCAGTTTACCATGAACAGCATGTAGGTAAGCGCTAGTGTGGAAAGGTACTATTTTTTCTCTATTTTCTACGTTAGAAAACAAGATAATTGCAATAATCATAAATTAAATATAATATAAATTCGTAATTAAGTAAAACCTTTTCTTTTATTATTCACGTGGCTTAAAATTTTAATTAAAACATTTTGAAACACTGTGCACCTAGCGGCGGACATTTTCCCTATGCCAAACTCTCGTATAAGAAATCTCGTTTTGTTCCTGCCATAAGTACACACAGTGTGACTAAAACACTGCACGCCGGCTCAGAGTTTTGCACTTAGTTTCGATGGCGCACTTGAAGCGCACGGCAGTGTCGTCCTTATTGCTCCAATGATTCTAGGTCACAAATCCGGAGAAAATGTGCAGTTAGGCGGGAGCCTTGAGGCGTCTGAGGAAAGACATTCGGTGCGAGCGTCCGGATGTGTGGCGCGCGAGGAACTGGACGCTTCACGAGGACAATGCGCCCAGTCACCAAGCTCTCCTCCCACGCGAGTTTCTCGCCGGAAACAACACTGTCTTCTTGCTTCCATCCTCACCAGTGGCGTTTATTCCATAGACGCAAGGTAAGCAATGCTTACCCTCTACATATTGTAAATGTCCGACACTTTATAGTTTTCGCCTTAACTTTAAACACATTTCATTCTGAGTTTCCCATTTCCGATTCGATAAACAGAGTTTTCGTAGCTCCCGTACTGTACACGCATAGTGCTGCTATCTAGTATTAATTTCCACAAACGGGGGCGACTAGCGATGAATCGAACTTGCAAGCAACAGCACGCCACACGCTCGAGCGCGTGCCTTCGGCAGTGTAAAGAGTCGTTCTGTTTGCGTTCTCCAATCCTACATTTTTCCTTGGAAAGTGGATGACAGTTTTCGGGAAACTGGAGTTTTCTTATAATTTTTAATATACTCTATAAATAATATTCAGTTTAATTATTATCTATTACATTCATTTCGTTTCGATTCTTATAACTAATGTTAGGTATTATAAAACGGTAAGTACATGTGGAGTGTAAGCAAAGTTAGAAGTTGCATTTATTAGTAGAAATTGAAAATAGAACTACATCCCGGCACTAGTAAGACTGGGTGTAAAATGTGCGACCTTCTGAAGTGTAAATTTTAAAAACACTCAAATATGTGGGGTTATTATATTGCTTACCCTGTAAATTAACTCACTACACGCCACTGGTAATCACCCTTCTCTCCAGATATGGCTGCTGCTGACTCTGCCCTCTTTCCGAAGACGGAGGTCCAGCTCTAAGGTCGCTGTTTTGACACCACTGCGAAGATCCGGCACGAACTGCGGATGGTTCTTGACACGCTTCAAGAAGAATTCCAGGACACAGTCTACTGCATCACTGTGAGTGAGTGAGTGAGTGAAGAGATCTGAACTGCTCTTAACATCTAGGTCTTGAGAGCTGATGAGGGTGAAGCGATGTGAGTATGGAGAAGCGTCGGAAAACGGGATATCCCCGAGAAATCCCGCCTACCAGTGGCATCGTCCGGCACGATTCCCTCGTGCGATAATACGAGGGCGACCCCGCCGGGAATCGAGCTGGTTCGCCTAGGTGGAAAACGAGTATTCTAACCACTACAATACCGTGGCCCATGTAGTATCATTGCGCAAGGGAACAATTTTGATGGTGATATTATACAAGCATAAAGGTTTTTATTGTAGACAGAGCTAATCTCGAAACTTCTCGATACCGTCTCGTGTATTTCATTCCATGCTATGAGCATAAACTTGACGTTCAGCATGTAGGACCACGTGCAAAATCAAGTACTTATTGATTATTTGTTTTCATGTGAACATTTTAAGTGCTAAAATGATTTAAGATTCAATATTAATTTGTGCATTAAAAATACCCGATGGACTATGGTTTCTACTCAGTAAATCACAACCTCGCCACAATCTAGTACATTTCAAACCACGTGTGACTGGTTGAACAAAATGCGAGTATATTCACTATGAACAATGCTTTTCCTTTCTGCGTAAAAGTCCTCATGCGGAGATCTTTTCCAATTGTTTCGCCCTTTCTTAGATATTTTTTGTATTCATTGGTCTTGCGGCAGATTTAAAATAAGCGGCGTGAAATACTAGGGCACCCAGTTCACAACTAATGGATTGACCTCGTGTATTCGGTTTATCAATGTATGATTTGAATACTACAGTCTGGTATAATAATACTCATCTATCCACTGACTTTGACTGGAAAACCAGGATTGTTAGGTCATGCAGAGAACATTCCCGTTTTGCGGGTTCAATCCCAATACTGACAAGAGTCTCAAAATCTCAATGTATCATCCCAGGAGAATGCTGGGCAGTTCTTTCATACGAACCTCCCCAAGTCCTCGCCCATCAGGTCACGTTTCTGACTACCGTCAGCTATGACTTTGCATCTGGAAATGTGTGGCGAAAAGATTAATTACGTTAGGATGTCGTTACGTCACTAGCGCTATGCTGTCATGCCCAAAACTTCAAAATACTCTTTGATGTATAAAAAGGAGAATCTGTTTTACTGGTGATATCAAAAGGTACGATGTCCTGGCCATCTGGCCTTTACTTATTTTAAATTGACGAAAATTCATGTCTTTTTTACGTAGACAAAAACCTACTTTTGTTTACATTTCCGCAGGTATAATACGATGGTGGTCAATAAAAACAAAGGAAAGCCATTCTTCGAGTATTCCCAACTTCATGGCCTCCGTGCATAAACGTAAATGAAGTATACGTATATATCATAATAGCGTGTAGTAAAGTGGAGAGTGGAGATACTTGGGCGGCCGATGAGAATGAAGCTAGGTGAGTATGGAGCAGCGCCGGAATGCAAGGGCGAGGAAAACGGGAGATACAACGAGAAAACCCGCCGACCAGCGGCATCGTCCCGCACGATTCCCGCACGCGAAATTCCGGGAGCGACCCCGTCGATAATCGAACCCGGTTCGCCTAGGTGGGAGGCGAGTGGGTTTAACCACTATACCACGGTAGCCCCACAACCAACCAGAGAAATGGTACTTCCGCATCAAAGAAAACCCGCCACGCCATTTCGTCTCTCTGTCATTCTCTTTGCGAGTGTCCAGTCTTCCTTGTTGCTAATCTGATTTGTGGAATTTTCTACGCCTCTTTGACGCGAATGGTAAAAGACAATATCATCACACACCCAGTACCTTGTTCACTGTTTGTAAACGCTGTTCACGGTAAAATCTCTTTTGAAAATAAATGATAAAAAAAAAAGTTTGAAACAAATATTTGTCAGTTATTGCCGTACTTTAAAGGACACAGTGACTTACATGCTGTCTGTAAAGTTGGCAACTAGGTAGGAAAAAATAGTTCCATATTGAGGGTGTATATACGTATGACGTTTAAATTTATGGTTAGTGAATTTCATTTAATTTTGTTTCTGTTTGTGTCATTCGGAAAAGTGGAAGAATTTGTTTATTAGTCAAGTATTTATATTCCTAACGATTTCACAGTCACACTTGACCAATGCACGAATAAATTGATGCAGTCAATTCATGATGTTGATATCGGGGGAAAAAATATCCATATAATTTATATTGGTTATTTATAAAAGTACAGTTTTACGAAACGATATATCATAAGAAAAATATTGCTTTTCGGTACATCGGAATCCAATATTTGATGTATTTAAGGACTTGACAAATGTAAAATTGCTTGGAATATTACATATTGAGGACACGAGGCATCACCTGTTTTGGCGCATGTAGCAAAAGTAAATATAGCAGTCTTTTTTATAAAAACTTTGTATTCAAAACAGAGCTTATTAAGAGAGCATTTTAAAAAAGGTGTTTTCGATACCTGGAAAAAGATCATGATTTCGATAAAATACAGTGTAGTTGAAATATATCGACGATTTATATCGTCATATCGTTGATATAATATCGTCATTTCTATAGATCAATATTTATTCAATATCTCTACGAGCCATTGCAATTTGCCTACTGCGGAATGATACAAAATAGGGGAGGAAAGTATATGATAAATTAGGCTTTCAAAGTGCCGTATTAAATGTGAACAGTCTTTAAGAAAGAGCGCTGAACGTCGACTTCGTGTTTCTTCGGTTAGGTTTCGTTCTCCTTGTTCGAGTTGCTTGGTTCTGAGGCGGGCGGACAGCCAGGTGCCATCACTTGCGCGAGCTGCGACGTAGACGGCCGGGCAGGTGCAAGGAGGCACGCAGAAATGAGGGAATCCGAGACTGGACGCGGGTTGGGAATGTTAATGCCGCCAGGAGGAGGGAGGGAGGTAGGCCTTCGCCCGACTTCAGATGCGCCGTGATCGCCCGCCGCGGCATGCACAAGGTCTGCTGAGGGCGCAAGCGAGCAGCGCGGTTTGCCATTGGCGCGAACTGTCTGGAGCGCGCGCGCCTGCTTTCTCGCTGCGCTGATCCAGCTACCTCTAGCATTACGCAACGCCTGTGTGCTGCTTCGAGCGATCGGCGCTCTCGAAGATCTCTCGCTTGCCCTATAAATATTGGAAATGTTTAACCCGTTACCGTTTTTAAACACATTTAAATGTGAGTTTACCGTTTCCGATTGGAAAAAAAAAAACAGAGTTTTCGTAACTCCCGTACTGTGCATGCATAGTGCTGGTATCTAGTATTTATTGTCAACAAACGGGAGCGACTAGCGATGAATCGATATCGAACTCGCAAGCGAGTTACCCTGCCGCTTTCCGTCGGCAAGGTAAGCAGTCGTTCTGTTTGCGTTCTCTAGTCGTACATTTTCCCTTGGAAAGTGGATGAAAGTCACTGGGAAAACGGGAGTTTTCTTATAATTTGTAATATTCTTTCTGAATAATATTCAGATTAATTATTATTACATTCATTTTGTTTCCGTTTTTAGAACTAATGTTAGGTATTATAAAACGGTAAATACATGTGGAGGGTAAGCAAAGTTGGAAGTTGCATTTGTTAGCAGAAATTGAAAATGTAACCACAGCTCAGTACTAGCAAATGTTATATAAAACACTCACATATGTAGGACTATTATATTGCTTACCCTGTAAATAAAACTCACTACGCGCCACTGCCAAGGGTGTTGTATATAGACTGTTCACGGTAAAATGAACACTTTTGATAGCTCTGCTTAAGATCTACTTGTACGCCCGTTGTGTAGTCTTCCGTTTTATACGCAATCAACATTGCCATGGGCCTTGTCACGTTATTCATACGCCTGTCGAGTGAAACTGTGCAATTATTAGAAAAGTAAATATTTTACAATTCGGCTCATTTTTGCACTTCGCAGCATAAAAAAAAAAAAGTAGAAAGCTAAATAAATATTTTAAGTTGTTAGAAGTGGTTACCTAACACTTTTTATTCGACGTTAAGATATGGAACTACTTTCTCTCCAACGTTACCAACTTTACTGGGCGCATGTCACTTAATGCGCCCGTTAAAACATATGCAGGAGGTAGCAGTGACTTTTTTCTAAGTTTTCAAAAGTGCTCACTTTACCGTGAACAGTCTATAGTTGGCGGGCACGTGCGGTAGTTTTGATTCTCTGCGGCTTGGTCGAAGGCTCGCCGGCCGCACGCCGTGTAAGGAAGTGTTGACTTGCGCCGTTCGGCGCAGCGAGAGGGAGAGTCGACGGCTTCCTCGTCCACTTTCTACGGAGGTGAAGAGGCCGCGAGCTGACCCCGCGCGGAGCCGCCAGCAGGGTCGCCGCCGCAATACCAACTATTCTATTGTGACGTGCTGTGCGAAGGAGAACGAAACTAAAACGATACATATGTTATGAACTTTCGTGAAACTAAAAAACACAATGAAAAATGATTCCGTAGGAGCTCACTCTTGACGAGTGTTTGACGAATTTCATAACATTCTACAAGTTCTTACAAAACCCAGTCAATAAAGTGGAAGAATCTAAGTATTTACCAAGTATTTGCCATTTACCAAGTATTTTCTTGGCTACAATTAAATCTCCATTTTATATAGTGATTTCGGTTGTGAAATAATGTAAACAAACAACATGATTGGCAGACAATAATTTCCTTTGCTAGAGCACCAAATAATCATTCACTAAACACCCTAATATTCCTCGAAAACGAGGATTTTCGTTTCGTTACAACTTTCGGTAACCAACTTTACTTTCTTACCGAAACAAAAATTAAAAGTTTTTTTTCTTCTTTTGTTTATTCCGGTATATCGAATGTTCACACAACCCTACTGTTCAGTCACTGTGCGTACGATCTTGTTTTTTGAGCAGTACTGTACACAGCCAGGGATCGGTTATCAGTACTTTCAGAGTCTTCTTTGTGGCTAATCTGATTTGTGGAATTGTCTACGCCTCTTTGACATGAATAGTTAGTGACGATATCAACGCTGTAAGTAAAATGCTGAACACAAGTACAGCGCATACAAAAATTTCATGATTGCAACACTTTATCTCATAAATTAATGCTTCCCGCCTTCCCATCGCATTTTTTCCGCGTTTGAGACCAAGAAACGCGAGATTGATAAGGATTACACTGCCACACGGATCAAGTGCCGCATCACTGCTAAGCGCAAGGCTCTGAACTAGCGTGCAGTGTTCTAATCGTTGTGCGTGTGCATGGCACTTCCAGCGGTGACCACATTTATTTATTGGTACGTTCAATACAGTTCCCTTGAGTAGTTTTGTGTGTATCTAACGCGTATATTCTGAGATAACAGCACTTTGAAAAAGCTTTTCAGTAATTTTGCAGTTTGGAGTGAGTAGTAGGGAAATGGGATCTCACGGCCAAGGGCATCGGGCATAGGAGCGCAGGAGCCGGGAAGCCGCAATTTTGTTACGTCACCGTCCGCAATATTGGATGTCACTGACCGTTTACCCCTGACCCATGACCTTTGACCTTGACAGCGGGGGACCTCTGACCTCAAAAACCCTAAAAAAAAAAGCATAGAATCCTCAAAAATCTCAAACATTCCAATAAATTCTAAAAAATTCTAAAAATTCCCAAAAATAATATTATTAAAAAGCAATCGAAATTTATTAAAAAATATTAAAAAAGGATCCCCAAAAAATTCCAGTTTTTCCTGGAGCGGGCGAGATGGATCAGTGAACCAGTGTCAGGCCCAAGCTACCTTGGGGTCAGGGCAACTGACCAGTCAGAACCTTTGACCTTGAACCTTTGACATTGACCTTTGAGACTAAAGAAATAAAAAATCGCAAAATAATTCTTAAAAAAAAAATATATATTATTAAAAATATTTGGAAAATAAGAAAATAGCCCATACCCATTACACCATCTTGGTAGGTGACCACAATCTTGGTAGACATCAACCATCTGCCATATTATATGCTGACTTCCTCGACCTTGACCCCATGACATTGAATAACCTTAAAAACAAAAACTCGAGAAAAATACATAATAGTCAACAAGCTTATTACATTACACCCTGCTGCCGCCATTTTAGATGCAGTTAACCCCGGCCTTGTTCCATATGACCTTGAATGACCTGGAAAACAATAACTCGGGTAAAATAAATGTCAGCAAGTATAATACATTACAGTCTACTACCACGATATTAGATGTTGTTAACCTGGACATTGACCCCGTGACCTTGAATGACCTTGAAGAAATCGAGAAAAATCTATGCGAAGAGGTACAAGCTAGCCGAGATGATGTATCTTTCACCGCAGCGCTTACATACTTGCAATGTTCCAACTTCGATTCCTAATCACTGACTTTGATAGTGTTATTAGCAGAAAAGTATTTCAGTGTTGGAACACCGAGAATGGTTACTGCGCACCTGACATGCTCAGTGCCTTCCCCCCTCCCAACCCAACTACACTCACTATGGTGCCAGTGGCGTATACAGTCCCATTTTTCAGAGGGAGTGATCGAAAGTGTCGGAAATTTCTTGGGGTGGGGGGGGGATGAGGAAATTGCAATAAAAATTAGAGACTTGCTTATGAACACCTATAAAGAGTGTGGGTCCATTCAGGGTTACTACCCTAGGAAATATTTTACTTGCGGTGTTAACACTTAACAGTAATCAATCTGATTTAATAACAAAACCATGAGTGTTATTCTAATACTATTATATTTTTGAGCCAACTTTAACATTTTATTTGTAGGGACCTGCAAAATTTGCTGTTTCACTTCAGGACAAGCTATAATTCAAAACTTCGTACATTTCTATTGCTTATGCTATTGGTCCACCCGTTATATTGCACTTCCTGGACAACTCTGAGCCAATAGTAAACACACTACAACTGCAGACCAAATCACCGTCTTCCGCTGACACAACAACCAACCAATGAACAGTGATATTTGCATGATTTTACATACGACAATGAAGTATACCCTACAGGTCATTGAACTCGCAAATTTTTCAGGTCTCTCTTTATTTGGCTGGCAACTTTTGGAGAGTTTCCCCATGCAAGGCCAACGAGATATGGAGGTTCCTTTCCTGTCCGGCAATATACTGCGGTAACTATCAAATCAACTCAGATAAGGGGGGGGGGAGATGGCGAAGGGTGGAGGGTGGGGGGGGGGGGAGATCGCCGTGATCGCCTCCCCTTCTGTAAGGCCCTGTGTGGTGTGGACAGGGGCCACGTTTACCTGCCCGCTGGACAAGGGTATGCAGTGCAGTCTGCTGCCCGACGCCCAGGGAAGGCTAACGTCACAGAAGGCAGTCTGCAGCCACGAGCCTACGAAGAGCTCGTCTCGTCTCTCCACCAGCGACCGAGGCCGCCATGGCGAGACTGTTTTACCATTTCTAGTGCGGAAATGTCGTGCGGGGGTAGTGTCTCTAGTTATTTTGCCTTTCTCTCGAAGGACGTGGAGGAAGGGTATGGGCCATTCGTGGTTACTTCAAACTTTTCTGAAGCCGTGCTGAAATTCTACTTCCAGGATATTCCTCCACCTCATGCAAACTAAAGCTTAACCGAGTCTACATCAATGGGACAGCGCACCGCATTCGTGTGCACTCAGTGTAATAATATTTTCCATAAGAACTATTTCTTCCTAGGCATTACCAACACACCTGTTTTATCACTGTTTTATTTATTCATAGTAATTACAATAGAAATAATATTATTTATAAATAAAATATCAGTGACAGATCAATGTAACCAAAATAAGGCACTTTTACTTTAACAGGAGTATAAAACACTTTGAAGCACAGGTATATTTAGGAAATATTAAAAAATATATAAATTGGGACTTTTTTTTACCTTTTCTTGCAAAAATTTGTATTTCCAAAACATTAATTTACCTAGATAAAGACTGTTCACGATAAAGTAACCTTAGAAAAAAGTCACACGCCCTACCACCATATATTTTAACGAGCGCACTGAGTGGCATGCGTCCAGTAAAGTTGATAATACTGGATGGAAAGTAGTTCCATATCTTAACGTCGAATAAAAAGTGCGAGGGGACCATTTGTGATAACTTAAATTATTTATTTCGCTGTTTGTTTTTTCTTGCTTCTAAGTATAAAATTGACCAGATTTGTAACATATTTACTATTCCAATAATTCCACATCTCCACCTGACCGACCCATGAATAAAGTGATGAGGCCCATGAAAATTTTAATTTTACATAAGGCGAAAACATACATAAAGTGCATACAAGTAGATCTCAAGCAAGGCTTTCAAATTTTACCGTGAACAGCCTATACGCGTATTCACGCAAACAACAATTTCACAGAGAATGTTTCAGTACATTGCCTACTCTTCTTAAGGGTCCCGCCTGCCTGACACTTAAAACCCATGGCGAAGTGTTTGAAGAACTGCTTTTTTTGCGAAACTATTAAATATTGCCCCAGCGTGCTAATCTGTGAAAATGAAATGCACTTGAGCCTATGCCAGTTGGTTACTTCCAAGACATCACGCACATTAAAAACCCATTTCGCACTACAACACAGCAAAAATGGCTTTTTCAGAACGCAGGTATTTCAAAATGTTTGTGTTGTGTACATAAAAAAATACTAGAGGGGCTTGCAATGAACTTTGCTATAGGCTGTTCACGGTAAAATGAGCACTTCTGAAAGTCCTGCTGAGAATCTATTTGTATGCACGTTGTGTAATATTCCGCTTTATGTAAAATTATCATTTCCGTGGGCCTCATCACTTTATACGTGCGTCAAACAAGCGAAACCGTGAAATGATTACAAAAGTAAACATTTAACAAATCTGCTCATTTTTACTCTTCGATACATAAAAAACAAAACGCAAAGGAAATAATTTCAGTTAACAGAAATGATGACCTAAGACTTTTTATTCGAAATTATGATATGGATCTACTTTCACTCCATCGTTACCAACTCTACTGGATGAATGTCACTCTGTGCGCCCATTAAAATATATGTTGGCAGGGGCAGTGATATCTTTCTAATGTTCATTTCAAAAGTGCTCACTTTATCGTGAACCGCCTATGCCTGTACTTGTGTCCAGCGTGCTTTTCCCAACAAGTGAATAACTTGATAATTTCTCGAGGATATCATTATTAACTATTCGTATACCAGAGGAGAAGGAAATTTCACAAACAAGCTGACCCACAAGGGAGGTTCGGAAAGCAACAAAGGGGTCGCGGTGGTGTTGTGGTTAGACTACTCGCTTCCCACCTATGCGAACCGGGTTCTAGTCCCGACGGTGTCACAACTGGATTTTCGCATGTGGTAACCGTGCCGCTGGTCATCGAGTTTTCCCCCCTTTCCCCCGCCCCTTCATTCCGGAGCTACTCCGTACTCATCTCGCTTCACCCTCATCGGCTCTCAAGACCTCGATTTTACGAGTCGCACAAATCCCTTCACTCACTCACTCAAAGCAATAATTAATGGCTACTTATTGTGTACAGTACCGCTTATAAGTCTCCTTCACTTGCATCACAACTGAACTGGATAACCATGTTGGGCAGCTAAGAGAAGTGGAGTGGAGAGATTTGGACGACTCTTAACATCGAGGTCCCCAGAGCCGACGTGGGGGAAGTGAGGTGAGTATGGAGCAAGGCCGGATTGAAGAGACGGGGTAAGCGAGAGAACCCCGAGAAAACCCGCCGACCAGCGGCGTCGTCGACTTGCCCTGACCGTAGAGTGGATATGTGGTATAATCCACACGCACGGTTCAAAATTACCACACGTTCACGTAAAAGGCTATTGATCTCAGTAATTACAAAATATGGAACTTTTTTGTATTTCTTGTAGCTTCAGGTTTCGCGAACGAACAAAGCCGGGTCTACCCGACGCATTCTTTGCCATGTTAAAAAGTAGCGAAAGGCACCTGCAACAATTATAAAAACGTAAAACTTTCAGACATTACTAGAAACTGAAAAATGGTACGTGTGAAAAATTGCCAATAATATCATATTTGTATACAATATTGCTATAATAAGGCTTGTGTCCGTCCGTAATTTAAAAAAAAATATTTCTGGCTATTTTTACGAGTACACTTTAAAAATGTTTGTACTTTTACAAGAAAAATCCTTGAATGTCCAGTTGCCATGGAAATCCTCTCAATGAGAGAAGGTTGCAAGATTCCCGATAGGCTTATCGCGGTTTACCTTCTCCTAACTATCTAGTTTAGGTTATATTTAACTCACTTAGGTCCTACCAAGATGTGACTCTATTTTCTGGAAGAAAATAACACAACAATTGATTCGGTCAATCAACGCGAAGCTTTAGAATTATTCTACCTCTGGTAAAACCTTCACATTCATTTTAAGATCTCGCTCGTTCTCCGCCACCCATCATTTTAAAAACTTCTCCATTCCCCTCCCTCCTCCACGCCACACCACCAATAAAATATCTTTGTCGGTGTGAGACGGCGTCCATCGACAACAGAATATTGCTTTACTGAGTAAAAAAAGACGTTTTTATTCACCTGTTGGCGCCTCGTCGCCTTACTGCGATAACTGTGAGCTATAATAAGGCTACGCATCGTTTCCCCTAAAACCGTTTGCCCTAAACACCTTTTGGGTTTTTTGTTTGTCGGAGATAAAGTTTTTAGTGCAAACGTTATTAAGACAACTAAAGTCGAGGACATTACATTTAAGGAAAATGCCTGCCTGGATCAGTTATGCAAGAAAATGCTTAAAAACAATTTTAGTTTAAATTCCTTTGGGCCAAACGATGTCCCCTGTGTATGGATTCTTGGACAAATCGCAGTTGCCTACATAATACGTCATAAGTAAAACCTTTGTAACAAACCGTTAACAGAAATTACGATAATAGCCTACAATGAACGAAGTAAATCATTTTTGCAAGAGTCTATTTCGATTTTTTTCTTATTAATGTTGTTGCCATTCTAGTATAATACTTGTCCACTTTATCAACAGTTATCCTCATCGTCATTTTTCAGACGCATAGTTCGTTACCACGGAAGTGCTACACGCCATATTAGGTATGTCACGTGTCATCGATGCGGAGTAATAAGAGAAAGCGGGAAGAGAGACACACCTATAGCTAGTTTTCTTTTCAGCATGACATCAGCAGAAGGAAATTGGTCCATTCTCGAGCTGAAATTGAAACCTTCTGGGATAATATGTCTGCTTGTAAGCCCAAAACTTGTAAGTCAAATATATGTAAAACACCAACTAATTTAGTTTAGAAAGACTTAATTTGACAATTTAAAAATTTCAACGAAGTATTCCAACGGACAGCTAACTCGTGCTTACAGACAATTTTTTTTTATAGGAATAATAGTTTTTAGTCTCTCTCTTCTCGTGTTTTATTGGAGTAACATAGCATTCCCTAATTTCATAATATTGTTTCTATTCTCCGTTCGTATTAGTACATAGAGACAGCGGCGGGCTCTGGATACAAAATTAGAATGACATGTAGATGGACGGATAATAGATTATTCGATTAATCGATTAATAGAAATGCATGCGCATATCGAATAATAGATTATTTATCAAATTAATTAGTGTAGTTGTTTGATCAAATTTCTTTTATATCTCATTGTTTTTAAATTTGTTATATTGCTGTTTAAAGGGTTAAGATGGTGGAGCAGCATCGATATGTCATCTGTGACGCCCTGAAGCCAATTGACCAGAGGAGTGGGTTGTAATTGCTTATATAGGTGTTAATGTTGTAAGGATGGTATAAGGGACACTTAATTTTTTTTATCTGTGAGTGGAATGAACGTACGCGGCGGGCTCCTGTCCCACTAGGCGAGGGAGGTGTGGATGGAGCGAGAGCATGCATGTATGTTCTGACCCACTACGATATATGTTCAATTACTTTAAAACCAAATTTACTTTACTTATGCAACTATGGAATGAAACTGTTTTCCTTAGAAAAGTAACTGATCTCTACTCACGTAACATTAAATCGACAGAACCAAATATGAATTCAATAAACCAACTTTAATCATGCGATTACCACGAGAGAAAAACACACCACAAGAGACAACTCAATAAAACGACTTACCTCGAGTACATCAACAGAACTATAAATCGCACATGACAGAAATATAAATTGTAACAAATGGAACACAAAATTTATATTAATATTGTAATGAAATATATTCCAAACACCAGAATAAACGAAACAAATGCTAACTGAATCCATTAAACAAAGGAAACACCCAACTAATATAAAATCACAATTTACCATTACTCCAGGCTCCCATCCCCCTGGCAAAGATCCCCTTCCACACTGACACACATACAAAAGTCACACTCACACATACTTCACCCTCATAGGCTCTCAAGACCAATATTCTAAACATGCATCGAAATACAACCAATGAATGCCTTACAAAAACGAATTATTACACTTAACAACGGTTTTTAAAAACACATAAAGTATAAGAATTTCACAAACACATCTATTGGTAGATCATACGACCATCACAACACTCGCCTATTGCTCACCTGTTGTGAAAGCTCATCATACGTAATTAAAAATAAAAATGTTTCAATTTATCAAACCTAATAATTATCCGAACACGCAAGAGAAAACTATAAGTGTGTTGTATATGGCATGTGATCACTGCTCCTGACAGCTCGCCTGCTCAGATAGAACTGCTACCTCATGGAAGGTACTAATTTCTCCGCTCACCCAGAATCCTGCAAGATGCATCTTTGCCCCGAAACACGTACTGCGCAGGTGCGATGGAAACAAGCAAACATCTGATCTTCCCTTCCCTGCCCCTCAACCAGGACAGATCTAGCATTGCTTAACTCCCAATCCTCTCCACACAAGCAATTGTGGATAAATGCATAGTACAGAGTTTCCCTGCCAGAAGGCATAAGAGGTGTGCAAATCGCTCAGCTCCCCTTTTCACACACCTAAGCCAGCTGTTCCATCCATCTCAGCTGTCTGTATGCTCAATTCGCCATTCTCATTCTTCCCTGTGCTGTTGGCAGGGGGCAAAGGAACTATGTCAGACATTCATGCCCCCAAGAAATTGATAGATTATTCACCTAACTGCTTCGACCGACAGACAACACCTCCCACATACCGGCCCATCCATCTCGACTGCCTGTGCGAACACTCACACCATGAATCGGGCACTGTCCCCTTCCCCTGCTCCGGTGTTTCACCTCTGTGCATGTGCACTTCCCTGTAATTCTCTATTCCCCATGCGCCCTGCGAAGCTTGCACTAAATGCTGCCCTGAGAGTTATGGATTCCACCTCCCCCAACCACCCCTGACTCTGCAACTTGCCGACCGACACGACTGGCACGCTTCGCTACCCTTTTCAGATGCCTAAGACAACCAGTCCATCCATCTCGACTGTCCGCTCAGTCGCCAATGCTGAACATCGATTCCCTTTCCCACAATCGTACTATCGTTTCGGCATGTTTGCTCAGTCTTTATTCCTCAGGGAATATATAATTTATAGATACTAACAAACCTCTAGCATTCCCAAAGTATTGCTCCGAAACACATAGCTCACAATCATTCAAGCTCGACGACCAAGCTACGACATTCTCCTTCAGAGTGGAAAAAAAAGGACTTCAGCTCTAAACTACTTCAACAAATAAGACATTCCTCTATGAATATGTATATCATAACTCCAACGTATTCGATCTGGAGGAAATATTACTTCCAAAAACTCTACATACTACATTCTAGTTAAAACTAAATAATTTAACACAAAATTGATGTTATAATTCACATTTATAATATTATGTTTCATTGATTTACAGAGGAAAACAAATGATTGCATGTTAGGTGTAGAGCAATTTTACAACAATTAAGCTGAGAAAAAGGTGACTACAAAGAAAATTATCTCCAAAAATTAACAATGCAAATATTTTCACTCCTTACTAACTGAAAAATAGTAACCGAATACAAAGAAGTACATCATAAATTAAATATAACAGGTTACCACCCAAACAATAGGAATGATTGTGCAATAAATGTAATAAACTAACTGTACATTCAATCCCCCTCAATATTGATAGGTTTATTAAATGAATAACAAACCAAATATTAATTTTAATATTTTATTTACTATAAAACAATTTTACAATACATTGTATTTCAGTATTTTAAGATCTTGATCCTTTACCCATGAGTAGTGTTTTTTTAGAAACCTCTCCATGGAACCAATGACCTATTCTTTTCCCTTTTAATGATTTTTTCAACCAAATATTCATTTGGATAACTGACTTTTTGCAATTCATTTTCGTAAAAACCACATCTTATAGGCTCTCCATCATATGTTTCTAGATAATACACTCTGAGAAATGAATTTCTAACTGAAATAATTTTAAATATTTCATACCACCATTTAACCGTAATTTTTTTCTCGAAGATTACTTTCTGTTACGAGATATGTATATATTCGCCAACTTTGAACTTTCGTTTTCTCTCGTCGATTACTTTTACATTGTTATACACAGTTTTCATCAAAGTACTGTCCCTAAATTTTTCAGGTGTCGTCTTGATAGTTCTATGATATCTGGAATTATAAAATTTAACTATTTCAGGCAAAATGTTCACCCATGTGTAAGTCCCTCTCGATGTGAAATGTTTGTATATTAATTGCTTAATCAATTTATTGAATCATTCCACAACACTGCCTTTAAGCTCCGAATACATTGTGTAATTATTGATACAATATTTGGTCAATAGTTTCCAGAATGGTGCAGAAAAAAATTCGGATCATCTATCGGTTTGGAGCAAATATGACGTTCTCTCTTTCAAACCAACCTTCATTGCGTTGGTAACCTGCTTCCCAGTTTTGATTTCAAAGGTATTCCCCAATCATACCTTGAATAAACGTATATTATGTTTCAAATATACTTGTATCTCTCGTATTTGGAAAGATATGTCATATCACACAATTTGGCTTGAAAAAGATCATTTATACCTTTAGTAATAACACATCTTCTAGGATATCTTATCATTGAATGGCGTGGAGCTCTTGAGCAATCTTATTGAACTTCATTACTAATATAACCGTCTTCTTTCAACTCTTGTATAATAGAAACAATTTTGTTTGCATGAGAATTATTCCCAGACTCTCTTGAAATGAAAAGAAGTTTTAATCTGTCGACCAATTCATCGGAATTGTTCCACTATACAGGAGAAAACCGATTGCCAACTTCATCTTTATACATTCCACTTCTAACAATATCGCTTATTAAATGTAGTTTCGGATGCTTTTCATCATCAACTGAATGTTTAGTTACATTCGTTCGGCAAACAAGATACTTAAATTTCTCTAAATCGATGTCGGAATAACCATTCTGAACTTTTTAAAATAATAATTCAAATAATCCTTCACTAACATCAGTTACATAATCACCCACTTAAATTCTATTCTCGGGCAAAAATTTAATTACCGAATCTCTCAAAAGCCATATATTTCCATGACAACATAGGGGAAAGTAGCCAAACACGTACTGCCTCCTAAATTGTACCACCTACATATTTCAGGAAATGTGAATACCACTGCGCTCTTGTGGCTACAAGATGAACCTGTTGTAGTTCCCGGCCAATCCAAAGAATAACATAAAAGTGGAACCACATTTAGCAATGTTATTGGAGTTTATGATTATTTGCACTTCTGGATGTAATTTCTGAACCTCAGTTGAAAGCCTGCACAAAATTGAAAAGAAAGTAATTATTATTTAAATATATTTATTATTGTTAAGATAACTACTCTTCACATTTTAAACTAATTTATATTTGATAACAAACAATTTGAGGTTATGTTTTATATGTTTGTTTTGTTTGATGACGAGCTGCCTAAATCAAACCACATCATAGATTCGCAAACTTTGTAACTTGCCTTGTGGTAGTATTCTAAATCGTACCAGTACGATTTAGAATACTACCACAAGGCAAGTTACAATGAAACCTGTTTATTGTGACTGTAAGTGTAAACACTTTGAACAATCTAAATAACCTTTTGTGTAGTTTTATGCACTGATCTCATTTTATTACAAACTTCAGTATAAGTTCAGCATTAAATCTGTGCATTGTTTACAGAACATTTTTCTTAATGGTCGTACATCAACATCCGAGGACAATGGGTTTCAGTTGAACACATCTTACATTTGCCAAGTTCCATATTTACCATATGCAAAATTCCCTTATAGTCACCGTAAATAAAACATTACTAAAACACAAGCCCATTGTGTGTTACAGAATGAAGACAGGAAATATGGAGCTTGGACTGAAATGGAGATGGCAATGGCTCTTGTGTTGTATACAAACGGGGACATGGGTTTTAATGAATGCTGTCGGCAATACAACATTCCAAAGTCAACATTGAAAAGGCACTTAGACAGGAAGAATGTTGTAGCTAACGAATCCGTAAAAGCCATAGGCCGTACCACCACCCTTCCACCCAAAGTAGAGCAACAACTTGTTGATCATATTTTAAGTTTAGGAGAGCTTCTGTTTGGGGTAACAATCACTTATGCCATGAAGTTAGCATTCCAAATTGCAGAGCACAGTGAAATACCACACAGCCTCAACAGATTGACAGAAATGGCAGCAAAGAAATGGTTTTCTGCCTTTAAAGCCTGTCATAAAGAATTAGTGTTACGTGAGCCCGAGTCCACTTCCATGGCACGTGCAAAGGGGTTCAACAAAAAGAATGTGTTAGGATTTTTTGATATCCTGGTAAGAGTTATAGATGAAAACAAACTTGATACTACTTGTGTGTTTTTAATATGGATTAGACAGGTTTCAGCATTGTACAAAAAAGATGCCAGAAAGTGTTGGCTATGAAAAGAAAGTATCAGGTGGGAGCTATTGCAAGTGGGGAAAGAGGTGTCAATACAACAATAGTGTATTGTACTAGTGCATCGGGGATTTATGATCCACCTATGATAGCCTTAAAATGCAGGTTTGGTGCCCCTCCTGGAGATATTGTTGACATATTGGAAACAGGGTACATTAACAGTGATCTTTCCATAAAATGGTTACCACATTTTGTTGCTGCCGTAAACCAAACATCGACAACAAGGTTCTCTTAATTTTTGATGGTCATTCGACACATTCAAAGAATGTAGAAGCTTTGGAATTTGCAAGAGCCGATGGCGTCCTAATGTTGCAGTTTCCTGCCCACACAACTCATTGGCTACAACCTCTGGACAGGTCATTCAAGCCATTAGAAACTTATTACACTCGGGCAGTTGAAAAATGGCTTCGAACAAATTCCGGTTTGTGTGTTACCCAGTAGCAAGTTACCCAAATTGTATCAGAGGCCTATGAAAGGGCAGCAACTATTCAGAACGCCATTAACAGATTTCATGCTTGTGAAATCTGGCTGGTAGATTGTAGTATTTTTAACAATTCCGACTTTTTAGTAGCTGCAAATCTGGAAGAAAAGTGAAAATGAGATAGATATGCCTTCTTGTAAGGCTACACAAAACATCAGCGATCCAACAGGTTGTGAAATAATTAGCACTAATGATAGGTCTACTCAGCAGGAGATGATCTCGAAGTTGAATGTTTCTATTGAAGCTATTTCTCCGATTTCAACATGTCCCAAACATGTGTCCACACCAGCAAGGTGGGGAGCACAACGTGCTGTTGCACTGACAAGCAGGCCGTACAAACGTGATTTGATGGCTTCTAAAGATAGAAGAAGGAAGACGGCTAGCAAAGTAGATAATAAATCTACAAAAGGGAAGGGACATTCTGCATGTGCAAACAAGCATTTAAGAACTCCAGTCAACAATGCACCTTCTACTTCGTTCGTATCCAATGTAACCATAGAACTTGTGCAAGGCAATTGGTTTTGTTCAGTATATGACGAAAATGTCGTATAAAATATGGTGCAATGTTTACAGTGTCACACCTGGGTACATGAAACCTGCGCAAGGGTTAAATGAGGCCTGAAATGTTTTATTTGTGTTGCATGTAAATTATTTCTTTCTTTATTTTATTTAGGGTGGAATATGTAATTGTATACACTTAAAACATAATTATAGCTGTTTCAATGGACAAAATTTAGTATTATACTACTTCTGTTTGTAGTGGTACGATTTACGATGCTGGTAGTACGGTTTTGGATACTGGTTTCCTATATCGTACCGATTGCAGTCTTACACTAAGAATTTTTTTCTGGGTAGCTATTTCAGTTAACTAGACATGTTAATGTAGATGTGTATGCATATATGTATGCTGCATCGTACTAAATCAATATTGGAGCAGTACTTGAAGGTTGGCCCAAATTAATGCAATAATGTAAAAAATGGTATGTCTTAGGCAAACCTTCCCCTAAACCAAATACCATATCGTGCGTAGGTGAAGATTGTTTTATAGCTAAATAACACAGTGTTAATTGAGCCTGCTTTTTCTTCTTTATAGATTCTTCTGATTTAATTTCCACTGGTGTTTCTGTAAATGTATTTAGCATGGAATGTAATATTTCTTCATTTAAAACATCAAGTTCCATTCGAGCATGTTTAGCTTGTAAATATTTCGCCTTTACAGCAGATATGACTTTATATAATTCTGAAGCAGAGACAGACAATTTCTTTGTTTACATTAATGTTTCAGAATTTATATATTAAGTCGTTGGTTTTCTTACGTGTGTATCAGGTCGACTCATATGCACTTGTTCAATCTTATCGACTTTACTCAAAAGTATGTCTAATTTACTCACAGTTTTAATCCTCAAACCATTACTTCACTTGTTTATTCGAGATTTAAAATCATCAATTTGCTTTTTAAGTTCCATTTGCATAGCTAAACCAGATGTTTTATTGATCAATTCGAGACTTATACATTGCATCATTTCATCCATTTGTGTATCAGATTGTTTTGTAATCGTAGTGCTTACCATTTCATTGATAACATATTTTTTAATGTTCCAAACATTTGTTGGTTCTAGTTTCTATATTTTTGCAATGCAATCATCACATTTGTCAATATTTCCAAAATATAACTAATATTATTATAAATTTTTGTAATAGTTTCAATTATGTTTATTAATTTATTTTGTATACCAATTGATTGTGATTTAAATACATTCAACATAATAGTATTAAAGTCTTCCACATAAAGTCAACCGCATTGGTATCTTTCACAGTCATACCCACATTGTGTAATATATGTCTGTTCAAATCATAATTTCCATTGCGGTTTCTTGTTAAACACATATTGTAATAATTGTCTTTTATACCGATATGTCTGAACTTTGAAATACTCATTACTCTTTGTTGGGAAGTAAAAAACAGTCAAATACAGACCTATATCTTTCTTTATATAGGAGAATCATTGGTATTATTAGCAGAAAACCGTACTTGTTTTTCCAACAGTAAAAACACATATCTTAAAACTTTGTAAATGTCATATCACTCAAAACGTGATCATTGTAAATATGTTGTAAATTAATATTGTCCAATTTAAACACAGTTAACATATTTGCATTATCACGAAAATTATGTTTTGGAATGCATGTGTAACTTTGTAATAGATAAAAACAATCGACATTTCCAAAACTAAAGTATTGCTGTATTTCACCATGCTGTTCGCACCAAACATCATCAAAAATAAATACAGAATTGGGTAATGCTTCATTCGGAGGCACAATATCGTATTCATTTGTTAAAGGGAAATATCGCCTTCCATCAATTAATGACAAAATAGTCGCAAATCGTTGATGTTTAAATGTTTTAGAAAACACATTTATGTTTTCAAACTTAAGTCCATTCGGATGATCCAACATCGACATAATAACACATGCTTTTCCGCATGAAGAAGGACCACTTATTATAAAAAGTACATTTGGTGGTAAAAGAATACCATGTTTCTGTTCAATTACATTTTCTTTTGTATTTACAATTACCAGCAGATGAACATTTTGTTTTATAAACTTCATTTCTTCAGTATTAGGTAAAACTATAAATGTGGGTCTCTATATACGTTCGCCATCAGTTGAAAACAATGGCCTGTACTAAATACAACAAAAAAGGACACAGAGTATTGAATACATTTATTAACAAATTACAATTTCAATTGCATTTACTGAAATACAATTTTTGCAGACCCGGAACTAAGTTTGCAAAATGTCTGGCACAGAATGATCAAGGAATAAATACTTTGGATGATGCTTGTAAAGAACACGATATAGTATACAATCGAACAAACAATTCGAAAGAAAGACATATAGCAGATACAATTCTAGCACATAAAGCAGCAAATATAAGAAAGAATCCATCTAGGTCAAAAGGCGAAAAGCTCGGTGCTTGGGTTGTTGAAAAAAAAGTTATGTGCACAAAAGTAAAAAGAGGCATGGGGGTAAAATGCAAGAGAAAATAAAAAAAAAAAACAAGAAAGAAGGCATATTACCATTCATATTTCCTGCTTTATCAGCTCTTGGAGCTTTAATGGGAGGCATTTCAGCTCTTCTAAAGCAAGTAAATCAAGTGGCAAAGGATTGTATCATAAACCATATAAAGTTGGTCAAGGATGAAAAAACTCTAAATGTGGAAAGAAACAAAATCAAGGAACACATTGGGTTGCATTAATTTAAGACATAAACCAATCGTATTATGATAGTTTTGGCAATTTACATCCTCCAATTGAAATACCCAACAATTTGAAAAACACACAAGTAAAATACAATTACAAAATACAATCAATTGTGGTTATTTATGTTTATGTTTTTGATTATAAATGCGATATATAAGTCAATGTATAGTAAAACCATTTAGTAATATGTCAGATTGATATTAAGTTGAAACTTGTTGCAATTTCGATCCATATATATTTCCCAGCTTTGGAGTTAAATGGACAATGGCAAATAAGTCTAATCGGTTTCGTTACTTACAAAGCATACCAAACATCGATATAAGCAATAAATCATTTATGTCCAAAAATGGTGAAAAATCGTACAAGATTCTGATACAGGTAGGATTTTATGAGTTGGATGATTTAGAAATGTTCCTTAAAGCGACATTACCTAAAAATGTACATTTCTGATAACATATAAATCCTAATACATTAACTAGTATAGTAATGTCGATATCCATTTCATGGAAGACATTTCAATTGCAAATACATTAGGTTATGAACGGAGAATATATCGAGCTAATCAATTGCACGTATATCATCAAAACAGGTTAATATATTGTAGCTTAATGCATGTCATATAAATGTTAATATTATAGGCAGATCATATATGAAGAGAAAACCAACAAATGCAATACATGAATTTATCCTTTGTGGTGGCACCAGGTTTCAAAAGAATTGAAAAACCAAATACATTGATATATCTTTTAGTAATACTTAATCGAGTGGCTGAATTATTTGTTACAATTATTGATCAAGTTGGTAAACTGATTAATTTTAGATACAAAGAAATTACTGTTCGATTACATTTAAAAAAAAGATATATAAACATGTGCATTCCATGTTTATTACAATCAAAAAGGGTATTGCATAAATAGTCAATGCTGTCGTAAAGTAGACGCCATTTAAAAACTATGTTTCTAAAAAATGTATTTCGATGAAAGTAACTATAAAAAGATGCAAATGGAACCATAAGATGTTCATTTCAAACAAGATACCTGTAAAATTAACACAGGGGAATTAATTGTTTTTAAAGGAATTAGGATACACCATTGACAGAAATGGAAAACATACTTAATGTTGAAGAAACAATAAGTTCTCAAGATGCAATCACAAATACGGAAATACATGTATATAAACCAATCTGAGCAGGTCTGTATACGTTTCAATCCGAAATAAGGATTGCTATACGAAGTTTAAGGTTTAGAGGAACAATTAAAAATATAGCCGATACAACTAATCCAGTAACCACAGGAATAGTGAGAAATGGAATACTTCTGTTAATCTATAGAATTTCATATCTTCTCAATGGTGTTGAAATCGACCAAACAGGAGGTGTAGGAATTACTTCCACAATAAAGAACTATCTCTCGGGAAATGTAAACAATCTTTATACAGAGATTATGGCTCGGTGGAGCAATACTAATAATTATAAACTACAGATAAACCCAGGCGGAAAATACAAAGTTGTTATACCGTTAAATATGGTACTTGGCTTCGCTGAGGACTATAAATATGTAATATTAAATACTAAACAAGAATTAGTTATTCTATTTGGTAACATGCATTTGTAGACCATATACGATAAAGCTAATAATGAAGAAAGTGTAACATTTAAATTAAACACTGTTGAATGTCTGATGCCACATATTGAAATTAACACTTGTGAACGTGTAAAGTTTTTAAAACATCTCGAAAAAGGAAGAATCTGTTTATTGAATTCAGATCATGGGCTTTGGAGACATTTCCAACTCTACCGAGATCACAAAAAGTCATTTAGAATGTGAAATCAAGTTCTTCATCTCAGGAACCACGATTTGTCATTATTTGTTTTCAAACAAATCCAATTTAAAAGCTGATAGATCAGTATTCGATAATTGTGATTAAATTTTTTAAACTGTATCTAAATAGTCAAGCTTATTTCAATACAGATTTAAATATGAACTTTACAAATGGGGAATACCTGATTTTTCTTATTTGCTATGATATGAACTTAATGTTCCAGGAAATGTATTACAACAAAATCAGTTCACCGATCCTAGAACATGAATCATTTAAAAGCAGAGAAAAGTAATTTGTATTTTATGTACGCAAACAAGGCATCACAATTAACAATAGTGTAATTGATTCATGAATTGAAATTATGGCAAATACACAAGCTTATGCTCTGTTAATTCATTATATATTAGGAAGCTACAATGTAAGAGATAATCTGGCGAAGATAATGTATTGAGTCAGTCGATGACGAAACACAGTATTAAAGAGATGTTTTGCAATGTGCAAGGTTTTCATTCCCTAGAAAAATTTATCATTAAAGAATTAGCTATTACTGGTATGGAAGAACATGCAATGGTATTCAGCTTCAAAGCACCATTTCCCTGGAAATATCTAACTCCAAAATATAAAAAACTAATAGATGGGTAACCAAACACCACCACAGTCTAAAATGTAGTATGAGAATATTGAAGATATTTGAAAAGTAATGCTTAAATAATTGTGACATATATGTAAGTAGAGTTCAGCAAAAACACATTTTCGAAAGTGTGTAGAATGGGAAAGTAACAGATATTCAAAATAAATACAATTGCCCATTGTTCAAACAATTGCATAAAACTTTTGGTTATAAATCGAACTTCTTCTCTGCAGAGGAAAACTCTTGATTAATGCTAGATTGGTCATTGATGACTGACTGGGGTGAAACATATTATTATGATTCTCCTCCTGAATCACCTGTGGATATCATATGAGTGATATGGCACTATCTGGGATGAGAGAACTAATGAGTGGAATTTAGTATATAAATGTACTTGGTTTATGGAAACCAATACCTTGTAAAGATGGATCAAGATGTGAATGAGGTCACATGCTCGTGCATATAGAAATCAAAGTGTTAATTGAATATTAGCAAGTTAATTGGATGCTGGTGTAAACCTTTTCCAAAATGTTTCGGAAAGTAACAGTTTTAGTGTCTTTGTAAATATGTATGTTTTCCATTCAATTGCTAATCGCATCTCTGGAAACTCAAAAGTGAAATTAAAAAATATCCAATGTACATTAGAAGCTGAAAAATTGTAATGATTTAATATCTTGTCCAGATCTGACAAAATATCCTGTTTACCATATGTGTTCGAATATAACTCTACCATCGAAGAAATGTATTCGCACTTTTCGTACTTTTACCAGAATGTATAAAACTACTACAAGACAATCAAACAGATATTGTCAAAGGGAAGAAATTATGTAAATGTGTGTTTTTGTAAACATCTATTGTACTCAATACTTACTTTATAATACAAATGTAGCAAAATAAATGGTTTGAAACTACTTTTTTTTGTGTTTTACTGACTTTGCGAATGCATTAATTGTAAGATCCACATATAAACTAATTCTAACAACAAAATGATTTTTGAAAATGTAATATTACATAACCTTTGAGTACATGCATTTAACAATCAAATCTAAATGTGTTTGCACATAAAGGTTTGTGGGCGGGATATTGATTAAGCATACATTTCAAATGTATTCTGTTTTAAAAAAACGAGTTTACAATTCCTAGAATTGTCTAAAACTGACTATAAAAGGTTTGACCCTGTTAGTTGCATTCTAGATTTGTAAGACAGTGGAAGTAATACTGGCTTTGCTGTGTCCTTTCTACGGTGAAGTATTTACAGTTTTGTGGAACTTACGACGACACAAAAGAATGACCTGTAAAAGTTCGACTGTGAGTTTTGAATGTGAATTCTGTCAGAGACAGTTTTTTCGGAGTGGTAATTTTATGAGACATTGTAAAACTTGCAAGACTGATTCTATGCGACTACAATTTGCTCCATCATTCTTCACCGCTCCTCACTACTCCTTCTCAATTGCTCCTCACTGCACCTCAATCACTCCTCACTACCCCTCAATTTCTCCTCACTGCACCTCAATTACTCCTCACTGCTCCTCAATCACTCCTCACTACTCCACACTTTGTTCCACCTGCTCCACAGCTTGCTCCAGCTGCTCCACAGCTTGCTTCACCTGCTCCACAGCTTGCTCCACCTGCTCCAAAGCTTGCTCCACCTACTCCACAATTAGCTCAACAGAGGGTAGCACAATTAGCTCCTCCTCCCTCCACCCATCTTCCTCCCTCTCCACCGCGATTGGCTCCACAATTGACTCTTCAGTCAGCACCACAGTTAAAATGTCCTGCTCCTCCACTGTATTTCCTTCAAAATGGTGGTACCTTAATTCAGGTTTGGGAAGTAATTTGCTTTCCACCTTCTCAGTGAAGAGTTTACCCCAGCTCAATTATGAAATACTAGCCACAGTGTTTGCAGACAGATTGACTGACACTCGGATATGTAATGATCAAGTAGAGTCTGATGTAGACTTTGTAAGATTTTTCTCAAGGTATAGGAAGCATCTGGTAGATTTAACTACATCATCACCCCGACTAAAAACTCTTAGTGTATATATATTATGCAAGTATCTGAAATCCATCACAGTGAAGGAATCCTCTACAGAAATTTTCTACTTTCAGACTCAAGCTCTCCTCATTCTACATTCCACAGATATTGGTGCCCTTCGTAACTCTACCTTAGTACCTTACCTCACAAACAGACTTGTAGAATTTAGTGTCTGTGGAAGTGGGTGAACTTTACAACTGATATCAAAAACTGATGTACACATCTCCCAATATATACTGTTTACCGCTGGTCGGAAGTAATCCAAGTTATTGCCTGTAAGAAGATATGTAATCCAATGCTGTTTCATCACTCGCCTCGCTTCACCCTCATCAGCTCTCAAGACCTCGGTTTCGAGATTCGGCTAAATATCTTCACTTGCTCCGATGCACAGATAAAATTTTTTTTCCAAAAGACGACACTTGGGGACGTCATAAATTCTGCTCAGCCACCTTCAATGAGGTAATTAAATTGTATAATATCATCTATGAGTGAATCAAGCTTCCAACCACCTCAAGAATGTGTGAATCATCCAATACATAGTGGTTTTCATCTAATCTGGCACTCAGCGAATCATCGATTCATCCAGCATTCTCTGTGAATAAAAACATCTGACATATTTGATAGAATAACAAGTTTGTCTCCCTGCAACATATCACGAGCCTTGTCTCCAGATCTGAACTTCACTACATCATTACAAAGTGTATTGCTTAAATGAATAAAGAAGATTGCTTGTGTATGTGAATAAATATTTTAATAAGAATGTGATATTTATATATGTAAATAGATATTATGTTTTTTTCAAAAAAGGGAATTTGATAAATTGTATTTGAAACTGAAAGTTTGTTTCATTTAACATCAAACAGACTATATATCATAATGAAATGAGTGATTCATTATTTACACAAAATAAAAAATATATATAATACTTCATCAACCTATGGTCATAACTTTACAAAGTGTTTGTGTGACGACCATGTATTTATTCGTGGGTGTAACCTTTTTACATATTCATCTTGAACAAGCATATCAACACAACAAAAAACATTTATTTGGTATGTATTCCATATCCAAATTATGTAATTTTCATTCCCTCAGTCTAATGACTGTCATGTTGTTTTGTTCAATTGTTCAACCCCATTCCTACATCAGAAACCAATACTGTTATAAATGATATTCAAGCAAACAGATTCCATAGCGAAATCATTAATATTTAACACACTAAAGACATGTGCATACAGAGAATCGTCCACAGCATGAGATAGAGTCTTTCCCATATCACATAACACCATGCCGAGGTTTTTTTTCTTTTTACGAACCGTGGTGGGAATGCGGTTGTACAAAGCCTTCTGTCTAGAGCTAGGTAGACGATGTGGGCGGCCAGAGCAATGAGTGAAGAGCGGTGCACGCACGTTGGGGTGAGGGAGGCGAGCTGGGATATGTGTGGCGAAGCAAGGCTGATAGAGCTGCCTGAAACATGGCTTCTGAGGTAACACAGGGAAGGAGACATTGAGTGAAAGAGGCGAGTCGATGATGAACAGCGAGGGTAGGGAAGCGTTGTGTTAAATAAGATTTTTGTTCGCTGAAAGCATGGTCCAGCTAACCAGCGGCATTTCAGGTCAAAAGTTGAATTCGTAAATTCTTTGTCAGCTTCCCGGCACAGACTTCTACCCCAAGCCGCTACTGTCTTCCCCGCTGCACCGAGAGCATGGAAAAACCTTTTGTAGGGCTGACAATGGCTTTTACTGATTACAAGCCCCATCCTTCCCCTCATATCGACCTAGCCTAACAAAAATGGATATGCCTGTCTTGCTCTGGGCATTGCAATACAAGCCAGGGCAATGTGATCCATTAGTTGTATAAAATCCAAATTTTCTATTGTTTCAGTTTATTTGTCTTTAAAAACATTTTAATTTAAAATCTTTAATTTATTTGTTTACAGTGTAACATCGATAGCATTTCATTTTCATTGGATAAGAAGGCATTTTCATTTGATGACACATTTTTTTTTTACAGCAGGCTGGGACAGGATAGTTGTAAGGGTGATGTGTAGAGAGGGTGTGTATTTCGACAACGTTTGGAGGTATTTAGGCAGAGAGGGTGATGATTGGAGGGGATGAGTCTCACTTCCTACACGTTTACCTGGAAGTTTGAAAATTTGTATAAATAGGGGTTTAACCTTTACACCCCTACACTGTTTAACTTCAATGTTCTTTGCACATGTATCTTTGTGACGATGTATGATTTCTATAATGAGTATTTCATTGGAATGTCCACTCAAGCCCTTGAGAGCGAGCTTATGAAGTATTACTGGACTGAGTATTGTCCTAATAGTTCATCACCCGATATTTCAATGGCTGAAGTGATGGAGGTGTTATCACAAGCAGTGACTCTGATGACGTCGACAGCAAGGATTCCACCAGTGCTGTCAACATCGTCAGGGCTGTCAATGCTGCCAGCGCTGTCAGCACTTTCGATGACGACCCCGACACCTCCGATGTCGGACTCGGCCACGATGTCGCCTCCAGCACCTCTGATGATGGACTCGGCTGCGATGACAAGCCCAACAGCGATAGCACCTCCAGCATCGTCAATGTCTCAAATGTCGCCTCCTGCACCTCCGATGTCAGAGATGTCGGACTCACCTGCGCATCCAGCACCGTCAATGTCTCAGATTATGGTGATGGTGCCTCCAGCACCTGCGATGACGTTGATCCCAGCAGCAATGGTACCTCCAGCACCATCGATGATGCCCCACAGGGATGGCGCCCCCAGCGCCCCCAGAGCCTCCAGCGCCTCAGATGACAATCCCGGCACCTCCTATGATTACACGTCTATCGGAATTGCCTAGTACATCAAGTTATGTTGAAGTCCTCGATTTGCAAGTGCTGAAAAATGATCACCAATATGTCGAAAATAAGAGGAAATGTCGGAAACAGTTGTATCTAAGCCTTAGAAAGATACCTCTTACTAAACCTTCGTTATTTTCGTAACTGGCAGAATATTTAGATTTTTTTAATGATCCACAATCACCCCCTCCACCAGACTTCACATCGTCTCCACCACCAATCTGTTACAGCCTTGTCACTCCTCCTCCCATTCGAACCCCTTCTTCCTCTTAAACCCCTGTTATATCTTTGCCTGTTTTTCATCCTCCCACTCCAAAAGGTAACTATTATCTTCTAATCCGAAGTGTATAAACATTTGAAAGGTTTTTTTTAGAGAAGACTTTTAACTTTAATTATTTATATTTTTAAAGTAGACTTCTAAAGAAGACTTTTAACTTGAATTACTTTATTTTTTAAGAAGACTTTTTAAATTGTTTGTTTAATGTGCTTGTTTGATGTGATTGTTTTAAATATATTTATATTGGGGTTGGTAATAAATGGTATAAGGAGTTTACGTGACTTGTTATTTAATAGTTTGAATTCCTTTTGTCACAGTTTGAGTAATTGTGTATTAGTTGAAATAATTATTATTATTCTTACACAATGTGAACACCAACAAGTATGAAAATGGAAGTAGTCGAGAAATGAATGAACACTGAAAATAAAGGAGTAGGGAGATGGGAGAGTTTGAGAAAATCTTGTGAATGAACTCTGAAAGTAATGGAATGAGGGGGGAGTTTAAAAGCCTAGCTGAACTTGTAACACACAATGGTGGGACACGGCATGCTTGTCGGAAGGGAGAGTGGTGTAGCAGAACTCCAGGTAAATGGACCCTTGTAGAAAGGTGAGATTTGTCCCCGCCAGAGCGGCTCTCCCACCTGTCACAATGTGAGATATTTGGGTAGCTTCTTTGCCCCCAGCAGGAGCGCATCGGAGGGGTGACTCGCAAATTCTGCTTGGTTTCGGGAGAGGTTAGTTCCAAGCGAATAGCCAAGGTGGCTGCAAGGTCTGGAGCAGTGATCACGTCCCATATACAACACACTTATAGTTTTCTCTTGCATGTTCAGATAATTATTAGGTTTCATTAGTTTAAATGTTTCTTATTATTAATTGCATGCGATGAGCTTTTGCAACATGTGAGCTATAGGCGAGTGTTGTGATGGTCTCATGAGCTACCGAAAGATGCATTTGTGAAATGCTTATACTTTATGTGTTTTTAAAAACAGTCATTTGGTGTAATCATTCATTTTTTTAAGGTGTTCCTTGCTTATATTTCGATGCGTGTTTAGAATATTGGTCTTGAGAGTCAATGAAAGTGAAGTATGTGTGAGTGCGACTTTGAGTATGTGTGTCAATGTGGGAGGGGATCTTTGTCAGGTGGAGGGGGGTCTGGAGTAATAGTGAGTTGTAATTTTATATTAGCTGGGTGTTTCGTTTTTTTAATGGATTCAGTTAGGATTTACTTAGTTTATTCTGGTGTTTGAAATATATTTCGTTACGATATTAATATAAATTTTGTATTCGATTCGTTACAATTTATACTTCTGTCGTGTGCAATTTGTAGTTCTGTTGTGTACGACATACTCGGAGTATGTCGTTTTATTGAGTTGTCTGTTGTGATGTCTTTTCTCTCATGGTAGTCGCATGATTAAAGTCGGTTTAATGAATACATGTTTGGTTCTGTCGATTTAATGTTACATGATTGAAGTAGAGATCAGCTACTTTGGTAAGGAATACCGTTTCATTCCGTAATCACATGGTTAAAGTAAATCGGGTTTAAAGTACTTGAACATAAATCACAGTGGGCCAGAACATACCAACATGCTCTCGCTCCATCCACACTTCCCTCGCCTAGGGGGCCAGGAGCACGTAGTGTACATTCATTCCACTCACAAATAAGAAAATTGAATGTCCCTTATACCATGATTACACCAACCTTAACACCTATATAAGCAATTACAACCCACTCCTCTTGTCAGTCGGATCCAGGACATCACAGAGGACATTATGATGCTGCTCCACCATCTTAACCCTTTCAACACCAACAAAAATAATTTGATATCAAAGAAATTTGATCAATTACACTAATTAATTTGATTTATTAATCGATTAATCGATATGTACATGCATATCAATTAATCGATTATTCGATTAACCGAATAGTCTATTATCCGCTCCTTCCACATGTATTTATAATTTTGTATCCAGGAGCCCGCCGCTCTCTCTACTTCAGCAATCCCATTAGTTATTTAGACTAGCCAAATACGACGAGTTTCTTCTTCTGAAGCAGAATCCCGGTTCTGGTTAGAGGCTCTCCCAAATTGGCGAGGTACCTAGCGACATAGGAATGAGTGGGGTGGGAAATTCTGGCGGGAACGTTGTATGGAGAGAATCATACATATATGGCCGTGCTACAACCTAAGCCAAGGGTGTGGCAAGACCGGATTTGCATAAAGACCTAGCAAAAACCACAGAACATCAAATGGCAAAACGCCAAGCAAACAACCATTTATTTACCGACATTTTACTCTGAACTTTACAAATTTATATTTGCTTTACTTTGATTTTCGAAACTAAAATATGGGTAGTGTTTATGCAAATAACTGGCCATTTAGTAAGACAGAAAGGCATCATAATTTACACTGGGCAAGTTACCCTAAACAATACAATAATACAAAATGGCGATTAAATTCTCTCGTATTTACTCTGGACTTTAGAGAATTAATTTTATTGCTACACAGGAAACCCCAATATGGTAACACATATTACTTCAATGAACAATTGCAACCTCAAAATTTTACACAATATTTTTCTTTCATCTGCTCGCGATCCCAGTTGCATAGGAGCAACTGTTGACAATCCCCAGCCTTATATCCCGCAAGTAAATTTTAGTATGTAAATACTTCCCAAAATTCGTAAAGTTTTTCATTTATTTACAAATATTTTAGAAACGACAAAGTTCTGAGTATCGACTACCATAGCCGTTCCAGACGTGACTTGGTTACAAAAGATTGCCCTCCTCAATAAGGCGTAACTTGGTTTCACAATGTTAAGACCAACTTTCATAAGTATTATCCTGATCACAAGCTTTGTTTTTTCGACCACAATGTTCATTCTAGTATTACTTGGTCACTGATATTCGGAAGGGTGAACAATCCCATTATCAAATTTCCGATAAGAGATCAACATTCCGCTATCATTTTAAAAGAGTTTAATAATTCCGGCCACCATGGCCCTCGCCTAACGTCAAAATTCCGTCACATAGGGCCACCAATAACACCAGAGGAACATTATTTTCCTCAGAAATTAACGTATATCCCAGAAATACGTGGTATTTTTCAATTGTCCCTATCGGGATCGTGATATTCACGACCAATGGCGGTTGATGTTACCAAATAAGGTGAACCGACGCAACGGACACCTATTTCCCTTAGAGGGTCTACATTATTGAAAAATAAACCACCAATAATATTGAGATACGAAAACACACTTCCGGCATGTTGACCAAGGTGCCAGAACTAGCGTCACAGTTTGGGTGTGCGTGCGCACAGGTGCGAGCAGTTCTCAGAGCCTGCCAATGAAGGTGTTGCTTCCAGGTGGCGAAAAGCCGATACGCCCTCTGCTACACAGTTATCTGCCAAGGCTGGTCGCTGCTGCACGTGCAGAAATATTACGTACATTGAGACACATTTTCCTGTTACCTCAGGTCTTCTGATGTCTTTTAAAGGTAACGTGAACATGACGAGATCATTACAGGTTAATATTTTAATAATTTTAAGCCATATTGGAGGTTTTTAACACCAAAACCAGCGTGTTTAAATGTTCATGCCGTCAGGTATTTCGCCGAAACAAAATGTCAGGTAACCAAACACTGTTTTTAATCGAATGGGTAATTGGTGACGTAGTCCAGCCTACTAATTAAATAGTTCATAATTAATTTTTCGAGAGCGATTGGCGACGTGGTCCATCCCGTCACAAAGGGAATATGAGAATCATTTCTATATATACTTTCGAATGACCATGTTTCGTACGAAATATTAAGTCTTATCGTTAATGATATCTTTACTTATATGATATGTTTGCTTGTATGTAAGAATAAAAGCTGTTGCACTTACTAGGTTCGAGTATTTCTTTCACATTATATGACCATATGAGGTCCTTCTTTCTGTCCTTGAAATCCGTGTGATTCTGATCGTACACAGTTTTGAGTAGCTACAAGGTCCCGCCTGGCGGTACACGAGAAACGAGAGCATGCAGCAGACCCGGCGGGATCCCGCACCATTCCTGCTTTCGACAAAAAAGGCGTGGAAGATTTCCGGCCTGGTATGGGTATTCTCATGTCCCGCCAAGGTGCTGCTTTCCCGCCAGAGCGCTGCTGTCCCGCCAGGGTGCCGCTGTCCTGCCAGGGTGCTGCTGTCCCGCCAGGGTGCCGCTGTCCCGCCAGGATACTGCTGTCCCGCCAGGGTCCTGCTGTACCACCAAGGTGATGCTTTCCCGCCAAGGTGTTGCTTTCCCGTCAGGGTGCCGCTGCCCTGCCAGGGTGCCACAGTCCCGCCAGGCTACTGCTGTCCTACCAGGCTGCTGCTGTCCCGCCAAGGTGCTGCTGTCCCGCCAACGTGCTGCGGTCCCGCCAGGGTGCTGCTTTCCCGCCAGGGTGCCGCTGTCCTGCCAGGGTGCCGCAGTCCCGCCAAAATGCTGCTTTCCCGCCAGGGTGCCGCTGTCCTGCCAGGATACTGCTGTCCCGCCAGGGTGCTGCTGTCCCGCCAGGGTTCCGCTGTCCTGCCAGGGTGCCGCAGTCCCGCCAGGGTACTGCTGTCCTGCCAGGGTGCTGCTGTCCCACCAAGGTGCTGCTTTCCCGCCAGGGTGCCACTGTCCTGCCAGGGTGCCGCGATCCCACCAGTGTACTGCTGTCCTGCCAGGGTGCCGCTGTCCCGCCAAGGTGCTGCTTTCCCGCGAGGGTGCTGCTGTACCGCCAGGGTGCCGCTGTCCTGGCAAGGTGCCGCTGTCCCACCAAGGTGCTGTTTTCCCGCCAGGGTGCCGATGTCCTGCCAGGATACTGCTGTCCCGCCAGGGTGCCGCTGTCCCACCCGGGTACTGTTGTCCCGCCAGGGTGCCGCTGTCCTGCCAAGGTGCGGTTTTCCCGCCAGGGAGCTGTTTTCCCACCTAGGTGCTGCTGTCCCGCCAGGGTGCTACTGTCCCACCCGGGTACTGCTGTCCCGCCAGGGTGCTGCTGTCCCACCAGGGTGCTGCTGTCCCGCCAGAGTGCTGCTGTCCCACGTCATTTCCGTTGCCGCTCCCGCGCCGGTTTGGGCGAGCCTTTGTACCAGCACAGTCTCACGCCTGTTATCTCTATCTCAGAAGG